>CM059781.1:17704484-18304484 GCA_030435695.1 Brachymystax lenok tsinlingensis
GACCACGCAGCCGTCATACTGCTCCGGAAGGAGAGGTGTTCTGTCTCCTAGAGATGAATGTACTTTGGTGCGAAAAGTGCTAATCAATCCCAGAACAACAGCAAAGGACCTTGTGAAGATGCTGGAGGAAACAGGTACAAAAGTATCTATATCCACAGTAAAACGAGTCCTATATCTTCATAACCTGAAAGGCGAATCGGCAAGGAAGAAGCCACTGCTCCAAATCCGCCATAAAAAAGCCAGACTACGGTTTGCAACTGCACATGGGGACAAAGATTGTACTTTTTGGAGAAATGTCCTCTGGTCTGATGAAACAAAAATAGAACTGTTTGGCCATAATGACCATCGTTATGTTTGGAGGAAAAGGGGGAGGCTTGCAAGCCGAAAAACACCATCCCAACCGTGAAGCACGGGGGTGGCAGCATCACGTTGTGGGGGTGCTTTGCTGCAGGAGGGACTGGTGCACTTCACAAAATAGATGGCATCACGAGGAAGCAAAATTATGTGGATATATTGAAGCAACATCTCAAGACATCAGTCAGAATTTAAAAGCTTGGTCGCAAATGGGCCTTCTAAATAGACGATGACCCCATGCATACTTCCAGTTGTGGCAAAATGGCTTAAGGACAACAAAGTCAAGGTATTGGAGTGGCCATCACAAAGCCTTGACCTCAATCCTATAGACAATTTGTGGGCAGAACTGAAAAGGCGAGTGCGAGCAAGGAGGCCTACAAACCTGACTCAGTTACACCAGCTCTGTCAGGAAGAATGGCCCAAAATTCACCCAAATTATTGTGGGAAGCTTGTGGAAGGCTCCCCGACGCGTTTGACCCAAGGTAAACAATTTAAAGGCAATTCTACCAAATACTAATTGGGTGTACATAAACTTCTGACCCACTGGGAATGTGATGAAAGAAATGAAAGCTGAAATAAATCATTCTCTCTACTATTATTCTGACATTATTCTGACAAATGATGCTTTAATACCATCACGGTATTGTAAACACAATACATATATGCCATCATTTCTCTGAAAAAGAGTAGAGTAATTCGTTTCAGAAGAAAGATCTTTGTTTCTGGCCATTTTGAGCCTGTAATCAAACCCACAAAAGCTGATGTTCCAGATACTCAACTAGTCTAAAGAAAGCCAGTTTTATTTCTTCTTTAATCAGAACGACAGTTTTCAGCTGTGCTAACATAATTGCAAAAGGGTTTTCTAATGATCAATTAGCTTGGATTAGCTAACACAACGTGCCATTGGGACACAGGAGTGATGGTTGCTGATAATGGCCTCTGTATGCCTATGTAGATAATCCATAAAAATCGTTTCCAGCTACAATAGTCAAATACAACATTAACAATGTCAACACAGTATTTCTGATCAAGTTGATATTTAATGGACAAAAAATTTGCTTTTCTTTCATTTCTAAGTGATCCCAAACTTTATAACGGTAGTGTAGGTATGCCCGGTAGCTTTGACATCGGTTTTTAACATCGATGTATCGGGCCGATACCAATGTTGGCATTTTTAGCTAATATCGTCCGATTCCAATATGTTCCCTGATATAACGTGCATCCCTAGTCGATATGCATGAACGTTCAAGTGAGGCGTGTACATGGATTCTATCTGGTCCTGTGTGATGTGGTGTAGGAAGGAGAAGAACTGGGGGCAAAGTTAGTCACCGTATCAGTGGCTGAAAAGCTGTTAGCTGCAATAATGCTTTGATATTGCTATTCACTGTAGTAGTCAATAAATGACTCCCTGATGTAGACCTACTACATCCCGTTGGATTTGACAACCAATGTAATCCTTCAATATTAAAACTACAGAAACACAGTGTAATCTTCAAACTGTTGTCAGTCAATCACCTCTATCCAGGCAGGCAAGGCAGGCGTGGAAGAAGGGGTTTCCCCTAGATACCGTAGTGCCACCATCCCACAGTTTCCCTCCCACCCCACACCACCTGTTGTTTGAGCGAGTCCTTGAGAAAGGCAGACAATAATGCACAAATAGTTGTTGTGGCTACCTGATTGTGGCATCATTAGTTATCCTCCATTCCCCTCCCTTCCCCCAATGGTCAGTCTAACGAATGGCAGGTTTTACTCAGAAGAGTAGTTCAAGAGAAAATGGCTGCTGTTTCCAGGTCATATATGCACATCTGTCAGGAGGTGACTGCACAGGAGAAAATGGGGTCCTCCTCAGCCTGCTAGGGTAGAATGTGCCTTCCTGTGTTTTTGTGTTACCTCTTTTTTTTTGTGTGTCCTGTTTTTCTACACCAATCCCCTTCAAAACCTACACACATAAATGCCTGGCTGTAGAGTTTTTCTTAGCTTTACTGTCTCAGGGTATTTTGATAGCATGCTGTCATGATTTAGATAATTTTATTTTACGCTTCATTTATCTTCATATTGAATACTATTTGTTGTGGTTGTTGATTAGAAACGTATGTAAATAAGAAAATATACATTTGTACTGTAATTTGCTAGAGTTTTCTGCATTTTCTCTGCAGTGTATGGACATGGTTGTTTTCTCGTTCCTCTCTATATCCAATAAGTAGATGTTAATAGACTTCTCTAGTCTGGGAGAGCACACTGCTTTGTCCTTGAGTTCCAAACACAAACTATCCACATCTATTTTTAGGCCAGATTATCCAGCAAAAATCAGCATTTGCAACAGATTTTTTTCTCTCTCTGTAATTACATCCCCCCGTGGTGACCTTTATCATGAAGACTTATCGCAGTTTCTCCTGCTTGTAGGTTGTCTATACTTCTCTACTGTCTGTAGATCTAGGAGAATAGTTAAGCAGTTTATATTTTTACAGTATGAATTTACAATAAGCGGCTGCCATTTCTGTTTTGTAGTGCCACAGAGTGCTTATGTACCATCAGTTGACCCTTCCCCAAATGTTTAACCTCAGTTAGAGAGGGGAAAAAAGATCCGACCATAGATCAACGTTTAGGGCAACTTCATCCAAGAGCAACTAATCCATGCCTGCGCTGGAAAGACTGGACATGTTTTGTGGAAAAAGGGTGAATGTAGCAATAAATTACATTTGGAATGGAATACTCATGAAATGCTTACATGACAGACACAACACTGTTTTGGCTTGAGTCCAGAGATCGTTTTGGTTAAGCCATTTTACCTTCTGCAATAAGTGTTTGTATTTACGTGGACATTCAACCTGATGTGGGGCTCTTTCCAATGAATTTGTAATGGCTCAGGCAGCTACTCTAGTTGTCATTTGGTTCATAACAACTAAAAGAAAATTAGACATTCAGTTAAATTGTGTTGTACTTTCACCACAGCCTCAGGCATAACAGTCAGTTGAAACCTAAACATCGTAGCCTGGGTGAATGGCTGGAATCAACTTTACTGTGCAGTAAACATGCTAATGATTTCCCTAATGAGTCACAGGGCTGATAACTAATGGGAAGCTCATCACTGTCCAGTGGTATTTCCATTTTTCTGCTGCTGCAATCAGTCAACTCCTGGGATATGCTATATGGAGGCTAAATGCAATTGCTTGGGACTGTTGTGAATGGATGCCACAAACAAGGAAAACAATTTGGAGCAAGACAAATAATGTATTTGAAATGGGCCTGATGAATGGCACTACACTATGATGTAGATTAAAATGTGTACCGAAAGATTACATTAGGCAGATATGTTCTTCCAATGATATCATAACTGATATCCGAATTATGATATTCAATGGATAACATTTGTGGCATAGAGTAGGGGTTGGTCGGTATCCAGATTTTCATACCGTCATACCTTTTCTGTACCATACCGGCATATACGGTATTTCCGGAAGTGCACACAAGGGGGCGCTATTTAGAAAACAAAAACAATTTAGGCAACAGTGATCTTGATCCAGGAAGGGATTGAATATCTCTAGTCTGGGTACTACTCTTTTTAGCTAATATTCCACTCCTTGCCACGCCATGTCATTGCCAAAGAGACTGGCCTTTCAGCAATCTCAACGTTCAATATGCAGCTGGATTTACGGCGGAGTTGCTAAATGGTTGTTGGAAATAACATTAATATTTTCCATGACAACATGTGGAGCTTTGAAAATAAAAATAGGATTTTAACAAAGCCAAAAACAAAAATGTAGCTTTTAACTAGTCAAATTATTATATTTTGAGGCTTAAAATCAAAGCAAAGAGGTTTTGTTGTTGGAATTGCAGTATTTAGTTAGAGAATTTAGACATGAGCTAGCAATATTTGACAGACTGGTTTTGTCGGGACAAACAAAAATAACGGTTAGCAACCGGATACCAACGTGTTCTGTGGAGAGAAAAAAAAAGTGATAGTTCCAATATTTGGATAATTGGTGTGATTGGAGGATAGCTGTGAGGTTTATCGAAAACAGGGTAAACTCCTCTGTTCTCCTCAAGCTCATTAATTATAGAATATTTATATTTGAAGATGTCATGAAGGCCAGTCTCTTTGGCAATGACCAGGTAGGGCAAACAGTGGAATGTTAGCTAAAGAGACTGGTACTCAGGCTAGAATGTCTCTGCTGTAAAAAAGAAGCTTGATATTAACATTTAGCCTCATATCTATCAAGTTAGCAAACCAAATGCAAAGCTGAAACCCTGAGCTGGATATAATTCATTTGACACATCTTAGATTTCTTATAGTTATACTGACCTTCTACATTTTTTTTACGGTATAGAAAATCATACCGTCAGTATTTCAAAATACCCCGGTATACAGTATAAACGGTATATCACCCAAGCCTAGCATAGACTATGTGTTTGATGTGGAAGCAAACTGTACAGGGCAATTCCACGATAACAGAGTGATGCAGAGACTAAGATTTTCACTTTAAAATGTATGCCAAACAAAAATGAATGATTCTAAAGTTAAACAAACCGTAGAACTCTATGCACAAGGACTACTTTTAACAATTTCCACATAAAATGTTTGTTTTGTGCTGTTTGTGCCGTCATTCTGTTACCAAACTTTGCATCTGCGCTGTTTAACTTTGCAATCATTGGTTTTTGTTTGGTATACATTTTAAAGTAAAAAATATGAGTCTAAGCATCACTCTGTTACTGTGGAATTGCTCTACATACTGTCAATTTCACCAATGTTCTCAATCCACCAACTCAATTTGTCCTCACCGTACCTATATCACTCAACAGATCACAACGTAAAAGTGCTCTTGCCAGTTGCCACAGCACAAAGCAAATGCCTAGGTAAGCATTTGTGTCAGAAGTGGGAGAAGTGAATAGGCTGTATTGTGTTGACGGAAGCCTAGATGCCCAGGAAGCTCTGTAATGGATGATGCCGTCATGTGCCCATCTGATATATGGATTAGTGCTGTCCCCCACCCCAACCCGTTGGGCTTTGCCTGGTAATTATGTTTCCAGTTGTTTGTTGTGGTGATGGCAGCAGTGGCTCGCGACTTTGATTCCGATAGCCCTTCCCTTCCAGCCCCGCCAAAGATAAGTGGTGTATAGGGATGTCTCTGAGTTTTGCAGCCCACCCAGAATGACACAAAGGCTTAGCTAGGGAAAATGGAACCTGCTTCCAGCTTTGGTGTTTTCTGTAATTTAAAAAACAATTGTAATAAACTATTGATCAGAACATTAATTGCATTTTTGGTTTCATATGATACTGACTCAACAGATGCCTCTCATTCAATAACGGGGATGTGTGAATTATGTATTCATGGATGTTAGTGTGAATCCACACAAGGAGAATGTGTCTCAGCGTGAGATTGATCTTCACACCAGCTCCAAATTATAGCACCATCTCTGATTGTTGGCGGAAAAATCATGTGAACATTCACACTCAGCCAATATTGGGGGTTATTTAATTTGAGCGCTGCATGTCTGCTGTGCGGTGCAATAAAGCCAGAGAGAGTCCATGTGAAAGAATATCCCAGTGTAATCGGTGTGAAATGGCTAGCTAGTTAGCGGTGCACGCTAGTAATGTTTCAATCGGTGACGTCACTTGCTCTGAGACTTGAAGTAGTTGTTTCCCATGCTCTGCAAGGACCACTGCTTTTGTGGAGCAGTGGGTAACGATGCATCGTGGGAGGCAGAGGGTTCCTGGTTCGAGCCCAGTTTGGCGAGGAGAGGGACGGAAGCAACACTGTTACTCCAAGGTGAAGACTTGCATTATTCATGTTGAGTAACATGTTCGACCCGGCTGGCACAGAGCCCAGTGGTAATTGGGACAACACTATTCTGTGTCTATTTTGCGCCGGTTCCTGCTTGTTGCTATGCTACCAAAAGGGAACTCTTTTGAGTCAGTTGAGCTGTGTGTGTTGTGGATTGGAGGTTAGATGCCTGTTTTTCTTACTGACTGGCTCTACTCTGATTCTGATCTGGGAAGAAGTTTGTCCCTCTTGTCCAGTTCTACCCCTCAGACTAGGCTGAAAGCACAAAAAGTAACAATGGCCATGATCCAGCTTTCTAAAGGTCAGTTCTAGGATCAAGTTCAAATGTATTGTTCATCTCTGAGGAATTCTTAACCTCTTGTGGGGGTCCACAAGGTCCTTTATGATGGATAACTGGCTGTTTTTGGAGAGGTAAATGAGCTGCCAACATGAATAGGAAGCATTTTACGATGTATTGGTGTCACATGGTCTTGAATACAGAATGTGATATATCACATACAATGAGCTCCAAAAGTATTGGGACATTGACACATTTTTTTGTTGTTTCTGTACACCATCACTTTGGACTGTCAGCTTTAATTTGAGGGTATTTCTTTATCCATATTGGGTGAACCGTTTAGAAATTACAGCACTTTCTGTACATAGTCCACCCCCCCATTTTTAGAAGACCAAAAGTATTGTGACAAATTCACTTATGTATTGAAGTAGTCAAAAGTTTAGTATTTGGACCCATACTCCTAGCACGCAATGATTAAATCAAGCTTGTGACTCTACAACTTGTTGGGTGCATTTGCTGTTTGTTTTGGTTGTGATTCAGATTATTTTGTCCCAAATAGAGATTAATGGTTAATAATGTATTCTGTCATTTTGGAGTCACTTTTATTGTAAATAAAAATATAATATTTTTCTAAACAGTTCTATATTGATGTGGATGCTACCATATAGTCTTGAATGAAACATGAATAATGCTAACCTCTCCTGTTATTGTAATGGTGAGAGGTTAACATGTCTTGGCCAAGGAACAGTGGATTAACTACCTTGTTCAGGGGCAGGACAACAGATTTTTACCTTGTCAGCTCAGAGATTTGATCTAGCAACCTTTCGGTTATTGGCCCAACGCTCTAACCACTAGGCTACCTGCCGCCTGATATTTGTGTGTCTAACTTTCTCACTCATTATTATTATTATTCACGATTCACATAAGGGAATTTGTCCCAATAATTTTGGTCTTCTAAAAATGGGGGGGTGGACTATGTACAGAAAGTGCTGTAATTTCTAAACGGTTCACCCAATATGGATAAAGAAATACCCTCAAATTAAAGCTGACAGTCCAAAGTGATGGTGTACAGAACCAAAACAACAAAACATGTGTCAATGTCCCAATTCTTTGGTAGCTCACTGTATTTGTCTGCTTTGTCTTCAGTTTGAGACTTTGCTTTACTCGTCAACAAATACATTGTACCCCCAATGTACCAACAACCAAGAGAATGAACTAAAGAGAAAAAAGAAAGACAGAAGATAACAGAAAACAACAATTCTGTAACATAAATACATTAAAACAAAGGACATCAAGGACAACTAAAATCATAACAGCAATGCCAACTGTATATGTTTGTGTGCATGTCTGGCACTATTACATGTATGTGTGTGTTATTGTATGCATTTATTTGAACGAGAGTGTGTGTATATGCATGTGTACAAACACCTGCACAGCATCAGCGTCAGGTAATCCGGCATTAGTTGTAAAAACACTGCTCCTCAGTATCATTCAAACATACCTATTATTATGTTTTATTTTTACTTACATTTAAAAAACAATCTTTGACCATCATTCTATCTCCCGCACAGCAACTCCACTCCCACTTGTCTCCAATTCCACATCCCAACCCTCAGCACATCCCATCTATCTCGGCTGGCCACCCACTACGGGTTTTTACGCAACACATATCTTTCAACTATGCTGTGATGTTTAATGTACAATTTCAATTATCTAATCGAATAGAGTCCACAGATTGAAAAGCACGAAGTCTTGAATCTTGCGTTGTTTTATAAATCAACTCATACACCCTGTACCATGGAATTGGTACATCAAAAATCTCTTCCCAACTATTTTGCAATCTGTATGGCACAGTTGTCAACATCCTGGTCCTCAAATGAAACTGGTATACTTTCCTCTTTCTGCTATTTTTATTCCTCAGCCAGTTTTGATCCTTTATATTGGGCAGACAGACCAGTTCCCTACCTCCTCCCGCTGCCACCTGCCTCCTCCAATTTTGGGGTAATGCTGTAATCAATTGGTTGTACTCTTGGATTGAGCAGACCTTCCCGTACAATTCTGATAACTGCATGAAGGACATAACTCTACCATTCAAATTTACAATATCATTTAAGAACAAAATATATTTTTCAAACATCTTTCCCATAAAAACAGGTATTTTATCAACCAGCCATAATATTTGTTGTAATATTTGTTCTATCTTTTCAGGGGGATAAAATTGAAATTGTAGCCAGCTCTGCAATGCTTGTTTGAAAACGAGAGTATCATTTTCAATTAATCTAAAATGAGACATGGCAATCTGCAAAAAGGCTATTTTTAAACAATAGATGAGCTTTTCTTAGTAATCTACTTGAGAACCATTTAGGGTTCAAGTAAAACTTTTTAATAAGTGAAGCTTTTAGAGCGAGGTTTAGTGCTTTTATATTTAATCTCAACCCACCCAATTCATATTCATTATATAGATAGGCATGTTTTATTTAGTCTGGTTTAGCGTCCCAGATAAAGCAAAATATTTTTTGCTCATATGATTTGAAAAAACAAATCATCAGGAGTAGGCAGCGCCATAAGTAACTGAGTAAACTGAGATATGACTAAGGAGTTAATCAGGGCAATGTTTCTATAAATAGACAGGTATTTACCTGTATTTACCTCTCCATGATTGCAGGATCTTGTCTATTTTTACAACTTTTCTAATGTGGAGAGCTTATTTATATATTTTTGGTCAACTGTAAAAGTTAGATATTTTTAAGATCCAATATGTAATATTGTACACTTTATCATAATTAGGTTTTAGTCCAGAGAGTACAGAAAAGTTATCTAGGTTGAAGGGAGAACCATAACAAAACCAGTTGATATTGCCTATCATTTTGCAGATTTCTTTACTAAGAAAATTAATTTACTGAGCAATAATGTAAAC
Source organism: Brachymystax lenok tsinlingensis (assembly GCA_030435695.1). Taxonomy (NCBI): domain Eukaryota; kingdom Metazoa; phylum Chordata; class Actinopteri; order Salmoniformes; family Salmonidae; genus Brachymystax; species Brachymystax lenok. Next base: position 17,713,816 of record CM059781.1, read on the forward strand.
ATACATTCTTCCAAACAGTCTATTGTCCAATGGATTGATGATCATATTATGAGCAACAAGACCTGCTCTTTTAGTCTGCAGACGGTGTCAGTAGAGGAGGTGTTAAACCTATTGAAGTCATTACCCGATGGTAAATCTACAGGTTATGGTCTTATGGACAATTTTTTGCTTCGCTGTGCTGCTCCCCAGATTGCAGCTCCACTGAGATATATATTTAATTGGTCACTGGAAAAGGGGATGTTTGCAAATGTATGGAAGCATGCGAAACTGTGTCCTATTACGAAAGACAGCAAAGAACCCATTACTCCTGCCAGTAGTCGACCAATTAGTCTACTCCCTTTACTCAGTAAGATATTGGAGGGTATTGTGAGTAGACAAATATGGGAGTATATGAAAAATAATGATCTGATTACAGCTAATCAGAATGCTTATCGCAAAAACCATTCCACTACCACTGCAATGGTTGACATGACTGACCAGTGGCTCAATGCTATGGATAATGGCAAGTTTGTGGGTGTACTATTTTTAGATTTCAGTGCAGCATTTGATTTAGTGGATCATGAAATAATTTTGACAAAATTAATGCATTATGGTTTTAAGGAGGTAGCATTGAATTGGGTACAGTCCTATCTAACTGACAGGAAACAGTCCACCTATATAAATGGTTCATTTTCTTCCCCTCATGTTTTAAACTGTGGAATACCGCAAGGCAGCTGCCTTGGGCCACTTCTTTATTTAATATATACCAACAACCTTCCTTATGCCTTAGCTGAAACTCAAGCTACTATATTTGCAGATGATACTACAATTTATGCAGCAAGACAATCGGTTCAACAGGTACAGCAAGCTTTACAAGGAGATTTGGAGAATATCAGGGAGTGGAGTTGCCGGAACAAACTAGTTTTAAACACCAAGAAAACCAAAGTTATGTTGGTCTGTTCCACTATAGGAAAAGGCCAAAACAGCATGGGATACAAATAAGTATGGGAGGAGTACAAATTGAAGAAGTGGCAGAAACCAAACTATTGGGAGTGCAGCTAGACAACTGCTTATCATGGTCGTCTCAAATAACTAATCTATGTAATTTTAAATTAAATATTAAAATATATAATACATATATAAATGGACTATAGTAGATGAAGATTGAGTATTTATCGGGTCAATATGTTAGTATATTATGTATGTTTGTAATAGTGTGTTATATGTGAAAATGTGTTTGTATTATAAATTGTATTTTAATGTTTAAGGACTCTTGGAAGATTAGGTCAAATGGGGACTAAAAGAGATCCAAATAAAATAAAATCTTCAATGAGACATTGCAGGGATCTAGCTTGCGGACTTAATATAAAACTTGAGTCATCAGCATACATGTATACCTTTTGTTTTTAAGCCTTGGATTTCTAATCCTCTAATGTTGTTATTGTATCTGATTTCAATAGATAGCATTTCGATGGCTGTAACGAATACATATGGTGACAACGGACACCCTTGTTTAACTCCTCTTGACAATTCAAAAGACTCTGAGAAGTAGCCGTTATTTACTATTTTACACCTGGGGTTGCTATACATTATTTTTTACCCATTTTATAAGAGAAATACCGAAATTGAAAAAATCCAGGCATTTATAAATAAAATCCACTCTTAACTTCTTAGGGAGCGGCTGCATAGGTGACGGTTTTGGAGAGTCTGGCGTTCCCAAAGTAAAATGCATAGCACTCAGGCCCAGAAAATAGGATATGCACATAATTAGTACTATTGTATAGGAAACACTCTGAAGTTTCTAAGAGTGTTAAAATAATGTATGTCAGTATAACAGAATTGATATAGCAGGCAAAAACCTGAGGAAAATCCATCCGGATTTGCAGTTTTTTTTGTAAATGAGCATCTTCTCCATTGTGCCCATTGCATACAACTTTATGTAGGACTGAGACTGCAGTACCTATGGCTTCCACTAGATGTCAACAGTCTATATACAAAGTCTGGGAATTCTAGGAGTGACCAGAACAGATAGGAACAGGAAATTGTCAGGCGACCACTTTTGTAAACAAGGTTTGACGTGCGCGAGATTGTGAACGCGCACCACTTTATTTTTCTTTCCTATCGTTCATGTTATCGTCCGGTTGAAATATTACAGCAAATATACCCAAAAGGATACCTAAGGATACATAAAAAATTGTTTGATTTGTTTGTAGAAAGTGTATAGGTATAATTTAAACGTGTTCTCTTCACGGTTCAATGGGCGACTCAACGGTGGATTTTATGATCATAACGTGCCAACCAAACTGAGATTTATGGATATAATAAATGACTTTTTCTAACAAAAGAAACATGGATTGTCTTCGTTGGACACTTGGGAAGCCCTCAGCAGAAGTTCATCAAAGGTAAGCGATTTTATATTAGCTATTTTATGCGTTTTGTGAGACTCGTGTTGGGTTATGGATTTATGCTAATGCATAAATATAAATCCCTTACCTTTCAAAGAACTTCTGCTGAGGGCTTCCCAAGTGTCCAACGAAGACATCCAATGGTTCTTTTGTTAGAAAAAGTCATTTATTATATCCATAAATCTCAGTTTGGTTGGCGCGTTATGATCATAAAATCCACAGTTGAGTCGCCCATTGAACCGTGAAGAGAACACGTTCAAATTATACCTATAAACTAATTATGTGCATATCCTATTTTCTGGGCCTGAGTGGCAGGCAGTTTACTTTGGGCACGTCAGACAGGCGAAAATTCGGAAAATGGGACCCTAGCCCTAAGGAGTTAATTTATCTAATGCCTTTTCAAAATCTGCTATAAATACCAGGCCTGGCTTAGATGTATCATGATGTTGTCGTATATTATCTCCAACGAATCGTCCATGTAAAAAAACCTGTCTGATCAGGATGAACAATACCTGGTAAAACCCTTTAATTCTGAGTGCTATGCATTTCGCTAGAATGTTTGCATCACAACATTGGGTTTTCATATTTGCCATCTGGGTCTTGTTTTAATAATAGAGAAATCAGACCTTCCTGCTGAGTACCTGACAGACTACAATTTCTATAGGAGTAGTTAGAACAATCTAACAATGGAGCTTTTAGTATGTCAAAAAAGGCTTGAAATACCTCTACTGGTATGCCATCAAGTCCTGGGGTTTTTCCAGACTGAAAGGATTTAATAGCCTCAAAGTTATTCCTCTGTAATTTGGCCTTCCCACTGATCTTTCTGTACATTTGTTAATTTTCCAATTTTTACATTATTTGGAAAGAATTCCTTACCGTAATCTTTGTTCAGTGGGAGAGGATGAGACGGAAATAATTAGCTTCCTCTTTTAAAATATAATTTGGAGAATCATAAATGACTCTGTCTTCAGTAACGAGTTTCTGCAAATAATTTTTGTTAGCGTTCCTGTATATGAGATTCAGGAAGAATTTTGTGCATCCATATTCCATCCAGTTAGATTTATTTTTGTAATAGAATACATTAGATCGTTCTTCAATAAGTTCCTCAAGTTCTTTTTGTTTTTCCTCTAACTTATTGTGTATCGCTGTAGTATCGTTTTTATTGCTATCTACCTGTACTATTAGTTCATGGATTTCCCTTGTTAGTCTTGTCTCTTTAGGCAGAAACAGCTTTTTTATTATTGATGAATATTGAATTGAATGACCTCTGAAGGTACATTTAAAGTTATCCCAACCAATAAGGGGATTTGCTGAACCTATATTATACCTGAAAAATTCAGTTAGAAATTATTTTGTCTTAGTTAAAATAAGTCCTCCAGTTAACTTTGATTACATTTCCAATGTCCACATGGAAAATCTATAGGAGTTATGTGAATGCATAATTAGATTCGATCGCATTCTCTCCTATTAAAACTTTTTTAACATTTGATGCAAGAGAGAAAGAGACAAGACGACTAGCAAAAATATCCACCTTCCTTGCGAATCATTCCTGACTATTTGCACATTCAATTTGTGTTAATTAATATCATCACACCTTTTGAGTTCCTTTGTCCATGACAGAAGATTTTTTCACCGCCCCATTCTTTTTCCCACACAACTGTAAACAGTATATGTTATATTCCTTTTCTTTTAGCCATGTAAAGACTGATCTTCTTTTTTTAATAATCTGCTAAACCGTTACAATTATAACTGGCTATACTTATTTCTCCCCTTACCATAACTAGATACTATTCTCAGTCTAAATTGACCATAATTAGTGCTTGTAAAGTTACTGACATCAGAGGTATTATGACGGTCAAAATTAGAGCTTTCAAATGTCTGATATTTAGAATTCAAGAAATAGGTTCTAGCAATATTTGTTTTATTCCCTTGCCTGTTTGCCTGTGAGCCAATGCCACAGATGTTAGAAAATTGAGACAAGATATTGTGTGTAGTAAATCTGAGTAGATTGATGTGTATGATATTGGATGTGATTTAGTGAGTGTGTACAATGTCTGTATAAGAGTAAGACTATAATGTGTGGTCCAAATAAATAATAACTCCGCCAATTTGCATGGTTGAGTGTCTATGTGTGTAACATGTAGTGCGTATAGCCTTAATATTCATGATGATAATTGTAATCCATATCGTATCACCGTCATAGTTGCATCATAATTACTCTTTAACATAATTGAAAAACACATCCCAGCATTTCCATAGCAATTGATGTTTCACATGATCTTGAAAGAGACCTTGCATTACTCTAGAGACGGCTTCACTACAGTACAAACGTATTCCGTACAATATGTTATTATTCCCCAATGCCCCTATTCTAATATCTTCCCCTTGCTTGTTGTGAACATATATTACAAAAGATAGACAGACAGTAAACACATTAAATTATAAATCAGTTCTCGACAGAGAGAGGGAGAAAATAGAGAGTGCGAGAAGAGAGCAAGCTTAGGTGTGTGTGTGTATGTATACGTCCGTATGTATAAGTGAGCATGTAATTGAGTACGTGTGTGTTCATATCCACTTCATAGTGTTCAGATATTTTTACAGTTCCCATACTTTATTTTTTCGTAACCTGAAGTCTCTGTAGAATTTAGTACAGCCATTAATCATTCTTTGTAGCAAAGCACTCCCTAGCCTGAAGGCCCTTATCAGTGGGAACAATAACTCCGTTGTGATTCTGTGATTCTAAAGGGCTCTGTTTTTATGTTTTTCTTCAGCTCCCTGTAGTTTTGAAATAATACCAAGTTGAAATGTTGACGCAGTCGCCAGTCAATTATGTTTTCTGTGAAAGTGATAATGATGTGAATGTTGCCCAACTTTACCAGTAATTAGCCCTAGCCGGTGTGCTGAGTTCTCTTCTGCAGTTTACTAGATAGCGACCGTAGGCCTTTAATGCCATGTCCTGCTTTATTAGGCTTCTTTACCCATCGAGATCAGTGGCCAGACCAATAATGGTAGACTGTTGCCACTTTCCCCTGCAAGTCAAATGGAAATGGACGCCGCTGTCGGGTCACAGTAGAGAGATGGGAGGGGGGGGGATACTTAGCCTGTGAAGTAGAGATGGATTCACTAGCTTAGTAATCTGGTCATTGACATTCTCAGTGCGTGTTTGTGTACATGTAGGAAGTACATGCCTGAACTATGGTCTTGCTGTATCTTTGTATGTGAGGACATAGTATCTGTCAAGTCATTTGGTAATAATGATTGGGGACCTACCTAGATATAACGTACATTTTCCCACTCGTTGGGAATCTTGTCATCTTGTGAAATGATGTAGCTAGCTGTGTAATGAATCTAAAACTCATTTTCTTCCTCTCTCTTTTTCTTCCTAGAGTGGGCCGATCTTTACTAGATACAGTACCTCCTCCATCGAGGTGGGCTAAGATACAGTACCTCCTCCATCGAGGTGGGCTAAGATACAGTACCTCCTCCATCGAGGTGGGCTAAGATGAGTATAACCAGTGATGAAGTGAACTTCTTGGTGTACAGATATCTTCAGGAGTCAGGTATGCCAACCTCCCTGTAACACACTTGTCCTGTCTCGCTCTGTCTCTGTCTGTCTGCTGAAATGGTTATTATACTTCTGCTTTACATATTTCTTGTGTATTTGTTTCTGTGGTAATGTAGGAATTGAGAATGGTTTTGAAGTTGACCTTGTTGATTATGTTGTCATGGATTAGACTGCATTGACTCTTTCTAAATCACGTGTCAAATTCATTCCATTGGCTGAGTGTCAGCGGGTTTTCACTCCTCCCTTGTACTTGACTGAGGAATTAAGGTCACTGATTTGTAAGGAACTCCCCTCACCTGGTTGTCTACATCTTAATTGAATGGAAAAACCAAGACACTAGGCCCTCCATGGAATGAGTTTGACACCCCTGAGCTAAACCGTCCCTAAACCTTTGGGAATTTTGGCACACATTTTACTAATGGCTACTTCAATACATTCATCAAAAACACTATAAAAACCTTGAGAGAGTGCAGGAATAGGAAAGTAGAGGTGTCAGTAACTCCAGAAACTACAGTTAGTGGAAACCAAGCCTATTCTACCTGTCTGTTGGCTGTTCAGAATATCGCTTTCCCTTCAGATGTACCTGTGTCAACATGCCATTCACGCGACCCTATTTTTCTCAGGGTGAATGAATTATTGAGATCCTAGCCGCTGTATTTGATTACTGTTGGGGCTTTCTTTGAAGCCAGTCATTGGATAAATGCTTGTTAGCTCTTGCATTTTAACATTTCTTCAGCTGAAAAAGTCTACTGGGAATGAATGATTAACTCGCTGTATGCGTTCCCTTTTTTATTTTGTTGTTTACATAACATTGATATAGGAAGTCTGAAATAACACCTCAGACATGGCAGATGTCTGTAGATATGTCTGTGTAGGCGTGAGACGTTTGTGTTGCAGGGTCTCTGGTGTTCTCGTTGTACTGACTGTGTTCTCTGTGTGTCCCTTTCTAGGTTTCTCCCACTCAGCGTTCACCTTTGGCATTGAGAGCCACATCAGTCAGTCCAACATCAATGGAACACTAGTGCCCCCTGCTGCCCTCATCTCCATCCTGCAGAAAGGCCTCCAGTATGTGGAGGCAGAGATCAGCATCAACGAGGTGAGCCCAGGGTCTCCAGTCCAGGCTTCCTTCTAGTGCTGTCTTCTAGTGCTGCCTTGGGTCGCATTCATTAGTGCATACCGTAGCAAAACATTTAGCAAAAGAACACAAAAACTAATATAAAATATACATATATATGGTACCAGTCAAAAGTTTGGACACACCTTCTCATTCCAGGGTTTTTATTTATTCTTACTATTTTCTACATACCTTTTGCCTTGATGACAGCTCTTGGCATTCTCTCAACCAGCTTCATTAGGTAGTCACCAGGAATGCATTTAAATTGACAGGTGTGCCTTGTTAATTTGTGGAATTTCTTTCCTTCTTTATGCGTTTTGAGCCAATCAGTTATGTTGTGACAAGGTAGGGGTGGTATACAGAAGATATTTGGTAAAAGACCAAGTCCATATTATGGCAAGAACAGCTCAAATAAATAAAGAGAAATGACAGTCCATCATTACTTTAAGACACGAAGGTCAGTCAATCCAGAAAATGTCGATAACTATGAAAGTGTCTTCCATGGAAAGCCATCCACAAGCTTCCCACAATAAGTTGGGTGAATTTTGGCCCATTCCTCCTGACAGAGCTGGTGTAGGTTTGTATGCCTCTTTGGGATTGAGGTCAGGGTTTGTGATGGCCACGCCAATACCTTGACTTTGTTGTCCTTAATCCATTTTGCCAACATTTTGGAAGTATGCTTTGGGTCATTGTCCATTTGGAAGACTCATTTGCGACCAAGCTTTAACTTCCTGACTGATGTCTTGATGATGCTTCAATATATCCACATAAATTTCCACCCTCATTATGCTATATATTTTGTGAAGTGCACCAGTCCCTCCTGCAGCAAAGCACCCCCACAACATGATGCTGCCACCCCCGTGCTTCACGGTTGGGATGTTCTTCGGTTTGCAAGCCTCCCCCTTTTCCTCCAAACATAACGATGGTCATTATGGCCAAACAGTTCTATTTTTGTTTCATCAGACCAGAGGACATTTCTCCCAAAATTACGATCTTTGTCCCCATGTGCAGTTGCAAACGGAACTCTGGCTTTTTTTATGGCGGTTTTGGAGCAGTGGCTTCTTCCTTGATGAGCGGCCTTTCAGGTTATGTCAGTATAGGACTCGTTTTACTGTGGCTATAGATACTTTTGTACCTGTTTCCTCCAGCATCTTCACGAGGTCCTTTGCTGTTGTTCTGGGATTCATTTGCACTTTTCGCACCACAATACGTTCATCTCTAGGAGACAGAACGCATCTCCTTCCTGAGCGGTATGATGGCTACGTGGTCCCATGGTGTTTATACTTGCATACTATTGTTTGTACAGATGAATGTGGTACCTTTAGACCTTCTAAAGCCATGACATAATTTTCTGGAATTCCAAGCTGTTTAAAGGCACAGTCAACTTAGTGTATGTAAACTTCTGACCCACTGGAATTGTGATACAATGAATAAAAATTGAAATAATCTGTCTGTAAACAATTGTTTTGAAAAATTACTTAAAATAAAATAGATGTCCTAACCGACTTGCCAAACCTATAGTTTGTTAACAAGAAATTTGTGGAGTGGTTGAAAAACGAGTTTTAATGACTCCAACCTAAGTGTATGGAATCTTCCGACTTCAACTGTATATTTTATTTTTATTCATTAAGGTTCTTTTTCAATCTGTTTTCTTCCTTTTGGTGCCTTTTGGTGCCTATAGAATACGACCCTGGCCTGGACTACCACACTCAAACACCACACACTCTCTATGTAAATCAATGGGGTTATTTATATAAGACTGCCCTCACTAATACAGTGCCTAAGATCAATACCTAGCTCAACAGTCATTTGTATGCAAAATACGTTTATCGAAGTCATAAATCTCCAACAATACCAAATTCAATACACTATTGTACTTGGAAAATTTTAAATGTAAATCCTACAGTTCGAATTTATTGTCCATCAGTGCACTATACCATGGCATATTTGGTGTTGTGTTGGCAGGATGGCACGGTGTTTGATGGGCGGCCCATTGAGTCTCTGTCACTCATCGACGCGGTGATGCCAGATGTGGTGCAGACGCGGCAGCAGGCCTTCCGCGACAAGCTAGCCCAGCAACAGGCCACCGCCGCAAGCAACCAACCCAACGCACCAAAGAACGGAGAGGCCACCGTAAACGGAGAGGAGAACGGCACACACACCATGTGTAAGAACAACCTCCTGTTTAACAGGGCCGTTTAGCTAGCGTTGTCGTGCCGTAACTTAACAAATGATAGCTAAACATTTCCCACATTATCTTGATACTTACTATGTGAGACTTACTACATCAAGCAGCGTGTGTGTGTGATACTCTAGAGCCATGTGATTTTCACTGAATGTGAGGTAATTAGTGACATGGCATTGAGTGTTGGTGAATTTGCCCCTGCATGCATTCACCTTCATTGTGCCTCCCTAACAGATGCTTCTAGAGTTCAGCCTGTGAAACCAGAGAGGTATGGATCAGGTGGAGCATTAGATTAGGGAGAAACCGATAGTGGATGTTGTGGATGTTTGTGTCAGCCGATCCCACTGGAGTTAGTCTGTCTGTGTGGGTGGGTGGGCAGGCAGGATATGAAGATGATTACTGGATTAGCTCTTAGCTCATCTTCCAGAATGGTTGAGTATTGATCCTCTACAGATTGCTCCAATTGGGTCAACAAGTACGTTTGATGCAGTAGTTGCAAATCTTAGATAACACTGTTATTTAAGACTTAGTAACTGTCTCGGGCTCTCTGCTATTTGCCGTTAATGTTTTGGAACTAGCCTAATTTTAAATTCTCTGATCTTAAATGGTTATGATTTGAAAGGGGAGAACACATCAAATGTTTGTCAGAAACTTAAGAGGGAAACAGTCCAGATAGTTAGTTTTTGCAGCTGAATATGGCTCTGGATGAGAAAGAAATGGAACTATATTTAAAAAAAAATTGATCTCCTGTACTGGGAGTCATGTATGTGTCTGTTTAATTTCTTTATTTAACTAGGCAAGTCAGTTAAGAACAAATTCTTATTTACAATGACGGCCTACCCCGGCCAAACCCTAACCCGGACGACGCTGAGCCTTTTGGGAGTCCCATAGGGCGTGCACAATCACGGCCGGTTGTGATACAGCCAGGAATCAAACCAGGGTCTGTAGGGATGCCTCTAGCACTGAGATGCCATGCCTTAGACCGCTGCGTCACTCAGGAGCCCCAGTCTGTAACAGAGTGTGGATGTGATCTGATTACAGATAACCACAGTGAGCCCATGGAGATGGATGTGGACGTGGAGATCCCAGCCAGCAAGGCCACGGTCCTCCGAGGCCACGAGTCAGAGGTGTTCATCTGTGCCTGGAACCCTGTCAGCGACCTGCTGGCCTCAGGGTGAGTCTCACTTGGGAGGGGGGGGAAGTGTGGGGGACACAGGGATGGGTCAGTACTGGGTTCAGCTTTTCTGGGACTTGCGAGGCTAGAGCAGATCACACACACACTGTCTCTGTCTGTTTGTATTGACTTTCTCTTCTTGATTCTGCCTGTGTGTGTGTGTGTCCAGGTCGGGAGACTCGACAGCCCGGATCTGGAACCTGAATGAGAACAGTAACAGTAGTTCCACCCAGCTGGTGCTCAGACACTGCATCAGGGAGGGAGGCCAGGACGTTCCCAGCAACAAAGATGTCACCTCACTAGACTGGAATGTGAGTTCTCAATGGTCCATTCCATCCATCATCTACTGTGTCAATTCTCACTTGACTGAAATGGTCTGGAACGGAACATTAGAAGTCCTCTATATTGAGTACAGTTAACTAACTGCTCTATTTGACCCCATAGAGCGACGGGACACTCTTAGCAACAGGATCTTATGATGGATTTGCAAGGATATGGACAAAAGATGGTTTGTTGAGTTTCTTTGCATTTTAATTCATTTATATTACAGTGCCCAATGCCCAATCTGAATCATATTGTCGTCTGTGCAGATACATTAAACACTTGTCTTTCACAGGTAATCTGGCTAGCACTTTGGGGCAACACAAAGGGCCCATATTTGCACTGAAGTGGAACAAGAAAGGAAACTCAATCCTCAGTGCTGGTGTAGATAAGGTATTTAAAAAATGTATATATTATTTAATCGAATAAATCAAGTAACTCCAGTGCAATCAACTATCCCTGCAGTATTTGCTCTGCATCTGTTGTAATTTTCCAGACAACAATCATTTGGGACGCACACACAGGAGAGGCCAAGCAGCAGTTCCCCTTCCACTCAGGTAAGCCCCCTATGTCCCGAACAGAAAGATGTAGGACTTCAGCTGCTTGGCTGATGTGAGTTAACCCTTTGAATACTGTCCTTGTCCCTTTGTGTTGCCTCCTACCTACAGCTCCAGCCCTTGACGTGGACTGGCAGAACAACACAACGTTTGCCTCCTGCAGCACAGACATGTGCATCCACGTGTGTCGAATGGGCAGCGACCGGCCGCTCAAAACCTTCCAAGGCCACACGGTAAACAAACAGCATCTCTGTTCTAGCCTCTACATCTCACACCACTGAGGACGTAGTCACACTTAGGATCTTTCTACTTACTATTAAACGGATAAGCATGATGTCTTGTTGGTCCTTTACAAGTCTACATGTATGTCTTCCCATGTGTGTTTCAGAATGAAGTCAATGCTATCAAGTGGGACCCGTCAGGGATGTTACTAGCCTCCTGCTCTGATGACATGACTTTAAAGGTAAGGCCAGCACTTCTACTTCAGAGAAGATTTTGGACACAATAAATTCCACCTCTTTCCTATGACCATGATCTCTATATGTCAATATAATAATGTAATGATTACACAGTGTGTTTGAAGTGTGCTGTTCTCTTTCCCAGATCTGGAGTATGAAGCAGGACTCGTGGGTCCACGACCTCCAGGCTCACAGTAAAGAGATCTACACTATAAAGTGGAGCCCTACCGGCCCCGGCACCAGCAACCCCAACTTCAACATCATGCTGGCTAGGTGGGACACACTCACACTCACAGCACCTAGACTTGTTCTGGGACAGCGTTGTGATTTATGAGTTGAGAATGGACAGTGTGTGTGCCAGTGAAGGGGTCTCTTGTCAAAAAGTGTCCCAGACATTTTCTCAGGGCTAGTAACTGTCAGTGGATCAGGGACATAAAGCCTATGCTTCCATATGTAAATGTTACAGTTCAAATACCACAGGCATTTACAACCTCTTCTGAAATCCCCTGGGATGGGCGTATATTTCACTGGATGTAAAACTGCTATGACTTGTGAGGAACTTGATAGTGGTCTGAGGTAAATGCGGTATTGTACACCAAGATACAGCTCATGTCTGATCCTGGGATTTAATCAGTTCTTTCCCAACTTCTGTTTATTAATTTCATTTTAATGTCACAATCTCTTCCTGTGTCCTTGTAAAGTGAGATTTTCAATCTAACCAGGGGCAGCCCCAGAAGACTTGGCTTACACTACCTAATAATACCATTTTGATGAGAAAGTGTTAATGAACGTCAGCTCCTCTTTTCATTAACACATGCTCTCAACCGTGTCTCTCCTTTTGTGGTGACAGATGTTATCACCGATTCTACAACATCACACATCTCATTTTGGCTTTGTGGATCAGCATTTTTAATTAGTTTGCATTGAGCACCAAAGTCAACTTATTGACATATTTCTTACATTTCATATCCTTCTTTCTATGTAGTGTTGTTGACAACCTGAAGCTGGAAAACTACTTGGTTTCTACTTTGTTATAAAGATGTTAACTCTCCTGTCAAACCCTGTAAATTACCATTAGTACTGAAAGATCAGTAATGGCTTGTTGGTATGAACATCAACTTGAATGAAGTTTGAGTTTTCATGTATTTCAATTACAGTACGTATTTTCATTTAGTAGATAGATGGAGAACTGACCATGTGCTCTGTCCTACCCCTCAGTGCCTCGTTTGACTCGACGGTGCGTCTGTGGGACGTGGAGCGAGGTGTGTGTATCCACACCCTCACCAAACACCAGGAGCCCGTTTACAGTGTGGCCTTCAGCCCCGACGGGAAGCACCTGGCCAGCGGCTCCTTCGACAAGTGTGTACACATCTGGAACACCATGGTGAGTAACTCTGGAGGTTATAACTCAGTTCTAACAGTTTATAACATGTTGTAACAGATTGTAACAGCTTATAACAGATTGTAACAGCGTATAACAGGTTATTATAGCGTATAACAGGTTATAACATCTTATAACAGGTTATAACAGCTTATAACAGGTTATAGCATCTTATAACAGTTAGTTAATAGGTCCTGTGGTCAGGTAAAACACCTGGCCCTATGTTTAATACAGGCTGTGACATTGTTGTTAGGTCAAGCAGGCAACTATGGTCCTCAAGCAGTCCTCACCAGAGTTGGTTGTAATTTGGTTGTGTTGTGGTTGCAGTCTGGAGCCTTGGTGCATAGCTACAGGGGGACTGGAGGGATTTTTGAGGTGTGCTGGAACAGCACAGGAGACAAAGTTGGTGCTAGCGCTTCAGATGGATCGGTATGTTTGATACGATTATGATTTGTGTTTTACAATGTATATCATTTGTATTGATGTGTTTTTAGTTTTTTCATTTAGGCATGTACTACTATCACTCATTTTTGTACGTTAAACCAAAGTGATAAAAAACAAAGACCTTAATGCTTAAGTCAGGACCAATTCTTTCCGATGTGCATGGGGAGAATATTCTGAAGCATAATATGTATTATTAATCATGCTATCTTTGCCCTCCAGGTATGCGTTCTCGAGCTCCGAAAATAGCATCCTGGCAGTGATTTTGAAGATGGACCCTGGAATGTGCGGAAAAATGCCTTCTGCCGTCAGCAAACACACTCTCATAGTTCAAAGCAGGCCTGGCAACGTGGAGGACAACCTCAGAGTGGACACAGGAGACCAACAAAATACTTTTTTAAGTAGCACAAGCTACTCAATGGCTGTTTTGTGGATTTGTGGCTCTTGTTTGAGACCACAAAGAAAATCTGCTGGGTCAATGAATCCACAGGACTGGACTAAATCTAATAAATGTTGTTCAGCCATGCTTTAAAAGGTGCCGAAAGAGGAAGGGAAATGACCACCTACCCCTGCTGTTATTTGGCTAGGGCCTGAATCATGAGGAAGGTTTGCAGAGGTTTGGGGTCATATTGTGAGAGAAAGGTTGTGTTTTAGAACTTAACTAAGCACATGTTGGTGTCCTGAGTTGAGAAACAATGTGGGAGACATGAGGAGAGTGACATTGTTAGTGCTGCACTGGTCTCCTCAAATGTGATGTTTTAAGTTGTCCTGAGTGGAAAATGGTTTCTGTTTCAAGAACTTTTCTTGCAAATCTTTCTCAAATGGACTTTTGAAAGTCAGTGTAACACAAGGCATTGCTATGAGGTAGTTCTGTTCTCACATTTAAACAATTTCAATGTAGAAAAAAACAACTTTTAATGATGTTTAATTCACATGAGGAAAAAAACAAACTTTTTTGTGGACATCTTTACAAGATGCAAAATGTGGTTTATAAGTATTCTCCCTTCTGGATGTAAATTTTATGAATGTAAAGATATGTAAATTAGATGAATACACAGACTTATATACTGCGTATATATGTTTATTTACAGTACACTTTGACGTCATCCTCTAGACGCTCAATACTGGCTAGAGATATTGCCCCTTTTCTTTGCTGATACTCAGTTACAAGACCCTGATTAAATTTAATGCATGTCAGATTTTTTTGTTTGTCACCATGTATGTTCTTTTATTCTGCCAATTATGTGTGCATCAGTTTGGTTTGTCAAGTCAGGTGGCGCTGAGGTGGACTGTAGTCATTTCACAGGACGTGTCGGGGAACTTAGTCTGTATTCAGTCCTAATGACAACCAATGTAATGGAGATCAGAACAGACAGAGAACATGATGACAGACCAGGAGAAGGAGAGACAAGGAGAGGAGGCTATGAATGTTTTAATTGTATTGTCTCAATGTTGCTTTAGTAGCAAACTGTCATCACTTGTCATCTATTGATATTTTCTAACAGTACTCCTTTGTTTGGCACCGCAAGCTATCTGGCGGAAACCCAGGTTACACTCTGACCGATCAAACCTGATTGGTCAAGCGAAATTCTTGCTGTAGCTTCTAAGCTGTGATTGGTTGAATTGGGTGGAGGTCCTGATGTCTCCACTGTCTGATCTAATAGGTCAGATTTGACTTCTGATTTGAGATACCTGTATAATGGGTTTAGCTTTAAATGGGGAAGTTCGTTTTACATGGCCCGTTGAACATTTTAGACCTCTCCACTGGTACTTAAGTGAAATCACCCGGGGCACCGGGCCATGCCAAACGGACTCACCCGTTGTGTGCAGTATGTCTACTTGTACTTACCATGGTCTAACGTGATATCAGTCTCTTCAAACTAACAAACTGACAATGCCTGTTTACTGGTCCCTTTTCTCTCTTTCAGTCAAGATCATTTTAAGAACAATGTGTGAAGTGCACTTTTTCAGAAGGTAGGATCAGCTTTTGTTTGGATTTGTGATGAAAGGGGAAGGCCAGCATTTTATTTCTTGTTTTTTTACGACATAATCGGGCGTTGATGGATGGATGGTTCATTGTCTGACTTATTTTTTGTTGCTGCTGAGAGCCATTATTGTCTGTGTCAGACTGAGAATCGGACTGTGGTTGGTGGCCGTCTTGGCATGCTGAGAAGCCCAGTGTGAAATAAAATGCTGTGACTGACAGCGATCTCTCTCCCCCACCCAGTCTAGGGTATGGTCATCTGTTTCTAAGACTAAACCATGAAATCACATTATGTCTCAAATAAATCACTATTTTGATATTAGAAAACACTTTCCTTGTATTGTTGGGTTCTTGTCGTTTCATGAATACATTTTTCTGGAGTAATTAAGGCACATTTTTAAAAGGCAGCCTCTAGGTTCACCAATAGTCAATAGTACAAAACTGACATTTCTTATCTGAATTGAACATGAGACACCGTGAAATAACTGAAATGGTACAGGTAGACAGGCAATTTTTAACACTGCTGGTAGATCTAGAGAGGCGTCTGTGGGTTCATGGTTTTCCAACAGAGATCAGGGACAGGGTCTAATAATGCATCCCAAATGGCACCCTATTTCCTATAGTGCACTACTTTGACCAGAACCCTATGGCCCATGGTCAAAGTAGTGAACTATATAGGGAATAGGGCGCAATTTGGGATGCGATCTAAAATGGGGGGAGACAAAGACGAGGTGCAGAGAGTGGAGGCTGGCAGCAGGTTTTGCAGGTGGCTCCAGCTAGTGCCTTGCAGAGCTCCCCAACGATTCTCCATCTGCGTCTATCTCCTCATAGTCTCGGTGCTCAGTGGAAATGTGGATTTCAATTGTACTAGACTCTGAACCTAGCAAGACAAAATAGGGGAGATGACCGAGTTAAGGCGGGTATATATATCCCTTCTCTTACACTTCAAATCAAAACTCCCAAGTTTCTAAAATTAACAAGTCCTCTGCTGCAGCGCTCTTCATTCAAGGCATGCACAACACCTTTATACAAGTAGCATATCTCTTACCATTGTGATTTTTTTGAACAGTTTAGACAACTGCATTTACATGTGTTATGGGTTAAAATATATGTTTGGATCCTCTTGTTAACCCCCAAAAAAAAACAAGCCTAACAAATTTCCAACACAACTGCATATTGAAACTTCATTTTTCATAAACAAGAAACACTAAAGCCTTGAAAGTTGGTCTTTATTTCATGAGGAGTTTTCATTAAAAAGTCAGGATCACTGTCAGAGATCCTGAACATCAATCAAAAACATTAAATATCTGTGTACATTATCTTGAAATGGTGCACCGAAACAACTCCCTAAGGGCTAGATTCTATCAGATCCGAACTAGCTGACATGTTTTGGCTGTGTCGGCGGAGGAACTGCGTAAGAGTTGTCAAATCCAAAAGCGTATCCTTGCGTTATCTTAACCAGATGACTTTATAATCTAACAAATCCCACGCTACAAGTTCAAACACTCGAATGCGTGATTTTCTATTGTCTACACCTCGATTAGACTGCTAGGCTATACATTAAAATGAAACCATGTATTTGCCTACACTTCCTACTAACATGTTGAACTTTAACGCGGTAGGGATAATAAGGAAGAGAGGGGTTTGTGACACACTAGAGCAGCAGCTGAAATGTGTCAGCTCATACCACAGTTACACCTCTAACATCACCAAAACATTGGCTATGCGGATGTCTGCCAATGCGGGTTAACGCTCGATCTGATTGAATCATGGCCTAAGTCTACTTAAATAGTAGAACATAAAAATAAAAAAAAGTTCTCCCAAAATACATGATATATTTGTCCTCACTTAATTGTAATATAACCATGTGAGAGCATAAATATTTGACATTCTGGAGGTACAAGATGCAGCAGCACAGTTAAATACATGTTCTACTACTACACAAACAGTTCATGTCATTTCATGATGAGAACCAAAGCCTTCCTGGTCATTTCTCCTGGCTCAGACCATCATCCTCTATAACACATAATCTAAACTGGTCCTGGGGGACAATCTCTGACAGTATTATATTTTTCAAAACTGGATTTACTAAGGAAACCTTTGCCCGGTGAGTGAGGCCATTCCCTATGGTTCTGAAGTCATCTATAACTTTATAATCTAAAACCAAACCCATACTTGCTGGTATTATAAAAAACAAACTGAGTGCGGCTTTATTGGCAGCACCATGCACTGTAGAATGTAACGTTAGATGATGATGCCCAGCGTGTGTACAACAGGTTTCACCACCCTTGATACACTGGAGAGTTACCATTGCCATTCTCCCCGCTCTGCAGCCACACATGCCCTTTACCTTCTGATAGGACGCTGATGGCGTCGGAGGCCGGCTGCCCGTTGCCTGTCATGTTCTTGCCTGTCATGTTCTTGGCCTCCTGGACATGGCTCTGGTAGAGCAGGGTGGAGCCCACAATGGGGTTGTAGCCCCCCACGTTAGCCGCCGAGGTGGAGGCTGAGTCCCAGGCCAGCTCCCTCCTTCTCTGCAGGCTGCAGTCCACTTTGAAGCCCGTCCAGCCATGGAAGGCCAACGTGTTGAGGAAGCCTGACATGGGGTTCAAGATCCCCTGGAAATAGTAGAACACAACACAGAGACCTTCAGATATGAACAAACCTGAGCCTTCAGCATAACACACTAACATTGGTGCTGAACTCATTTGCTGTACAAACAAAAACTTTTGGCCAAGATAATTTACTATAAAGTAAATGTATTGACAGCGAACACACCATGATAAACCATGTGATGAGGGCTGCGTTTCGTATATTCTTCAAGTCACCAGCTTTTATATCTGTCTGCATCTCCAGGTAAAACAGCAGGCTTTCATTGATGATGTTGGGAAGCCAGCTGAAAAGTGGGAATCATGATAAAGATATCGTACATTAATGTCAGGAAAGCATACTGAATGTCAATACTTTTTTATAATGAATCTTATTCTTCATTATGAAAATTAGTTAAGTTCCTTTACTGACTGGACAGATTCACCCAGGGCTAGCTACAATATGCCAAATTAGGTCTCTATGGCTGCGTTTACACAGGTAGGCCGATTCTGATATTTTTTCCACTAATTCGTCTTTTGAACAATCACATCATATCTTTTCACATCGGATCTTTCTGAGAGCTGATCTTATTGGACAAAAGACCAATTCGTGAGAAAAAAATTATCAGAATTGGGCTGCTTGTGTAAACACAGCCTTAAAGTAATTGATAAAAAGTGTAGTAAAAAAAGTGCCAGTTATTCAATTTGGAAACTTAGATCTTAGAATTCAGGTCCTCTGCAGCTCTCCATAATGTTCTGAAAGTGCAATTTAGAAATAAATGGATTTACACTACAGCATCATAAGTATGACCTCTGAGGAAGGTCATGGACTTTATGAAAAAAGGTCACACATAAGCAATTCTCCAGCATTGCCAGGAAACACAGTTGCCTTAACTTAATCAAATTTAAGTTTACTTTATTGCCAGGAGCTGTAATATAGATTCCTCCATAACCCATTTACTTGACGTCACGTTTTGTATGTTGTTTGGCTAACAGAATACAATAGAAGACAAGAGAAATGTCATAGACTACATACAGTGTATCCCACAATGAAATGCAATATTCTGGTCTTTCTCTTAGATAAAGACAAGTTTCTTACCAAATAAAGAAAACCAGCATGATTTTAAAGAAGCGTATTTTTATCTCTGTTCCTAGGCGTCTCTCGTTTTCTGTGTAGATCCCTTGTCGTCCCTTCAATAATGATGTCACTAAATGGAAAAAAAACTAAGGTTCACTTTTTTTGGTTTTACAATAATTGCAGAATGTTTCTTCAGAAAAATAATAGCTATAAAAGATTGAACCCATTTAAACACATTTCTGTAGGACTACATTTAAATACTAAATAGGGAATAGGGTGCCATTTGCCTGTCCAAGGCTCTGAATCATAAATAGCTAGCCAGCACCAGAGGGGCAGTTTGAACTGACCTGCAGACACAGTCCTGGCGAACAGCATAGGGTTGACTATAAGAACCAGCAGTAGAGGAGCGTAGGTGGTGATGTAGTGAGGAATGGCATGCTGCAGGCCATTCTCACAGCTGCAACACGAGAGAGCACACTGAGAGAAAGGCACTGCACATCACACGACCATACATGTATCCTCCAGGCATGGGGGAAGGATCACAGGAAGTAGCAGTACAGAGACATGTTGGATTAGCACACCACAATCCTCAGTCATTTAAAGGGGTAGTTTGGGATTTTGGCAACAAAGCCCTTTATCTATTTTTTTTTAATCAGATGAACTCGTGGATACAATTTTCATGTAATTGCATCCAACTTCCTTCATACTGGACACAAATACAGTACTTAAAAATCGTAAGTTAATTTGACTCTGGGGAAGTAGATAAAGGGCCTCATTGCCTAAATCCGGACTATCCCTTTAACTACAATAGGGCTATTGACTGTCAGTGTAAAGCACACGTCTTGGAATGCACATAACACTGGTCTAACATCAAGGATCCTGAGACAAAGTTCACTCCTCCAAGTATCTTGACAGTCAGCAGTACAGTAAATGTTGTCACAACTTAGCAAGCCTACATTTTCAGTGTGATTCATGACAACACAAACTTGATGTCACAGACACAGCCAATGGAGAGCTATTGACATACCTGGAGATGGATGGGTAGTAGAGCATGGCCACACCCTCTACACACAGCAACACGGCCAGACCCCATGTGATCATGTGATACAGGATGATGGTACTGACGGAACAACAAGACATCACATATCATGGGGCCCTGTGTTTTGGTTAATTATGTCACTTGACCTGGATTTTAATCTTTATTTAAAGCTTTTTCATTTTTATTTTATTTTAGTTATGTCAGATGGTCCAGTACCCTCCTCAGATAACATTTGTGGTGTAATTCTCATTTCTGGAAAAGGCTTAAATAGAGGTTAAAATCCAGGTCTTGTGACATGATTTACTGAAACACAAGGCCCTAGTTATGATTCATGAGCCAGGCAAAGCTTTCAACACATAAACATACACTAAATGTACAAAATATTAAGGACACCTTCCTAATATTGAGTTGCACCCCCAGCTGGCTGGATGTCCTTTGGGTGATGGACCATTTCTTGATACACACGGGAAACTGTTGAGCGTGAAAAACCCAGCAGCGTTGCAGTTATTGTTTTGTCTTGTCCATTCACCCTCTGAATGGCACACATACACAATCCATGTCTCAGTTGTCTTAAGGCTTAAAAATCCTTCTTTAACCTGTCTCCTCCCCTTCATCTACACTGATTGAAGTGGATTTAACAAGTGACATCAATAAGGGATCATACATTTCACCAGGATTCACCTGGTCATTCTATGTCGTGAAAAGAGCAGGTGTCCTTAATGTTTTTTACACTCTGTGTAGTATATTTCACACAATATCTCACTGATTACATACGAGATACTCGGTAACGCCCAGAGAGAAGTGGTATCAGAACTGAAGAGCAGATTTTCACATTCTCTGCCTAATGGAAGTGGCATATCATCAGGACAGTATGAATAATTAAACACAATATTTGTTTTTGCGCTACATCAGAGTTTAAGTCGTTGTGGTACTTTTCCCCATCTGGAAAGACAGAAGAGTTTTATATTGAGGAGTTGTAGCTATATTATTTTGTGAGATTACTGACATTATATTGATGAGAGCGCACATCAGAGGCAGTGGTACTTTTCCCTAACTGGAGACATAGTCAAGAGTTTTATGTCTATCGTATATTGAGAGCAGAGGAGGCTAGTGAGGGGAGGACGGCTCATAAAGAATGGAATAATATCAAACACATGGAAACCAGGTGTTTGATTTGTTTGAGACCATTCTTTTGATTCCGTTCTATCGATTCCGTTCCAGCCATTACTATGAGCCCATCCTCCCCCATTTAAAGTGATTTAGAGAAAACATACTTGATATAGTAGTGATATAGCAAAATGTGATTGATAGCAGGAGGAGAGTATAGACTACCTGATTCCTGCAGATCTTTTGACCACAAGGAAGACGTCCACAGCGTAACAGAAGGTCCACCAGAAGGATGCACTGAAGAACAGCTGGATCCACATCTGGGGAACACAAACCAGACTAAACATCAGAACAACACACTGTATTTAAACCATACTGCAACAAGCATCATACAGGAGGATATTATACATGATGCAGAATCTCTCATTGATAAGTAACATGATAGCTTTCTAATGTAACTAAACCTAATCTAGGTCTAATCTCTTATTTGAAATAGGCCTATATCTGTGTCTCTGCATGTTTAAGAGCACAGGGTAATCAGTACATTTAGGCATCTCTGCTTTGTGTCAGTGTGTCCAACACCCAAGCACTGGATCAACGTTGTTAAATGCTCCATGCAGAATAATTGACTTACTCAGGGAATTTCAAATTCTCTAAATAAAGGTTTAGTTTCAACACTCCTGACTTTCCTCAGCATTCTCTTCTGTGTGCAGTGAGATGTTTTATTTTATGGTCCTTCACAACAATAACTCCTTTTTAAGCACCATTTTGTCATGCAAGTGACTGTTTCTAATGTAAAATATAATCTGCTAGCCCATTCCTGTCAGTACTGTATATTTTCTGAGCTCCTTTTTGTCTCAGTTTAGTCATTTAGTAGACACTCTTATCCAGAGCAACTCACAGGAACAATACGGGTTAAGTGCCTTGCTCAAGGGCACATTGACCGATTTTTCACCTAGTCAGCTCAGGGATTCAAACCAGCAACCTTTCGGTTACTGGCCCAATGCTAAGCTACCTGCCGTAACTCTTCTCTTCTTCAGGAGTTTTTCCTGGTCAGGTCACATGGTCAGGAAAAAGTCCTAGACGGGGGGTATCATACGTACTGCACTGCCGACGCAGAACACCTCTGGCCACACGTCGCTGTTGTTGGCCACATTGATCCCTCTGACAAGGTTGGGCATGCCCAGCCAGATGGATGACCTCATTATGATACCTGGAGGAGACAAACATCTCAAAACATCCGACCATCTCATGAAGATCTGTTTTATAAGGCTCCTGACTGTATGGATGTCAATGAGTCTCCATTGATGACACACTCAGTAGACCTAAAAGAAGTGAACGGTCAAACAAATGCAACAAGGCTCAGATCACAGAAACGAAATGGAGGGTGAATTTTAAACATCTGTCCGTTAAACTGTAATCTTTGTGAGGTGGACAGAAATCACCATAGCATCATACACACCTTACAGGGTATTATACTGGAGTTAAATCCTCACTGGCTTTAATTAACACTGGAAACAGATAATGAAGCTGTTGCTTATGTGTTAATGTGATTCTGTAATGGAACCCTTTTTATTGTGGTTACAAGTGTAATGGAAATACTAGAGACCTCGGGTGATGGTTCATAAGGGCCTTTCTGCTTCCTGTATCCGATAGGGCTGCCCTATGACGCTTTGAAACGTGTGAGTATACTTCAGGAACTTAACGTGATGTACTTGATGCTCTAGTGTGCTTTAGCTGAAATGTGGCATGTTGAACGTATTAAAGTTGTTTTATTTGCAGTGGGAAAACAACCCTGCTGGGAGAAACTGGAACCACATATTCAGGTGTTACGTTCGTGGTTCCGTATGAAAAAAGGAATCAAGCGCAGGAG
Organism: Brachymystax lenok tsinlingensis; assembly: GCA_030435695.1. Lineage (NCBI taxonomy): Eukaryota > Metazoa > Chordata > Actinopteri > Salmoniformes > Salmonidae > Brachymystax > Brachymystax lenok. The sequence goes on from CM059781.1 coordinate 17,737,065, forward strand.
GTAATCAACGTGTGAGGATCTTTTAATACGGTCACCAGTCCAAACAAACAAATCACTCTGGCGAATAAAATACTCACACGACTTAACAAACAACCCGGGCGCAAAAGCAAACCGGCAAAACAGGAACCATACTAATATAGCCCACAGTGAACAGACTGGGGAAACGAAAGACAACGGTAACATCAAACAATCACGCACAATGGAAAGAAGGGGAAGGAAGGAATATATACAGGTGCGTGATTGGGAGAAATAAACAACAGGTGCGACAATTAGACAAAATACCAAAACAACTAAGGGTAGCGATGATGGTCAGAAAACCGGTGACGTCGACCGCCGAACACCGCCCGAACAAGAAGAGGGACCGACTTCGGCGGAAGTCGTGATATCAGGTTAATTAGATTATTCTTTGACACCTTTTGTAGAAGCAAAATAACAAAGAAGACATACCTTTGTGGGTAGAGAATGTCAAATGTATAATTTCTCACTACCAAGTGATTTAACATGTTGATTTATTGTGTTCTAATGTCATTTTCCCTGTAGGCAATGAAATAGGTTTCATTGCAACAAATATATCAGCATACTAATTTAAATGAAGAATAGAATTGATCAGACACCCTCAGTTCTATTCTCACAAAAAGACAGCAGTCCTCAGTTCTTCTTATCTCTACTAGATCTTCTAGGTAAAGGCCATGACTCAACTTAAAGTGCTTTGACTTAGCATGCTATCATTTTGTGTGACAAATGTCAATTTTGTGACTATTTCAGAGAGGGTTTTGAGGATATAAAATGTCACCAGTGACAATTCAAGCAATGTTGGCTGACTATACTACACCTCTCACATGAGTCTAATTCTAATCTTACGATATCAAGGCATTATGCAGCATATATTCTCATTTCAAACAGTAGCCTAGGTGATGTTAAGAAACTGAAACTACTATAGGTGCTAGGCCAGGCCTATAAATTGCCTGATTTAGACACTGCCAGGAGACAAATCAGTCCAATTGTTGGCTTGTGGGACTATACTGTATTTTCTTCATTGTGTATAATTTATTGCCGTTATGAAAACAAGCTGGTAAGAGTCCATTCTTTCACAATGCATGAATGGTTTATAACAACTTGAAAATGTTGGCTCGTGCGTCATCATAATTAGGCTTAGTTACATGATGTGCCATGAGTGGATTTCCATGTGAGACTGAGAGCTATTACAAAATTACAAAACAGCAATATGCCCAATTACATGATATTTGTTACTGTTATTCTTATTGTGTTACTTTTTATTTGAATCTATTTGGTAAATATTTTCTTCTTGAACTGCACTGTTGGTTAAGGGCTTGTAAGTAAGCCTTTCACGGTAAAGTCTAACACGTGTTGTATTCGGCGCATGTGACAAATAAAGTTTGATTTGATAAGAACTTGTGTTTCACTAGCTACAATAGTAGATTCAATTGTCATAGGCTATGATGAACAATTAAAAAGTTAACAGTAAAGTAGGCTGACACAATTCTAAACTTGGTGTACGCCTACAGCTTTGATTAAACTGTTCATCGTATCGGCAGTGACGTGGAAAGTGTTAATGAAAAGTAACGGGGCATTTCCTTACCTGTACATCCCAGAATATCACATATGCTGATGATAAACAATATTCTCGACGAAGACGCTGGCTTGGGAAGAGGGTACTGTCCAAGGCGTCTGTAACCCCTACGTTTGGGCAAAAGTTGTAATATAGAAAATATCAAACTTAAACTTGCGCTACCTATGCAAATGGCGCTAAAGAAGAGGGGCTGAAAAGTAATGACAAATTCAGTCGATGCGTCTCTGTTTGGGCAGCAGAACGTCTCCAGCCTTGGGGATGCCATCATGGACTAGATGCGGAAAAGCAGGCTACGGTGTCAGGAGAGAAAATAAAGGGAAATGCATTCATTTAGTCTGGTATGAGCTGCTCCTAGTGAAAATCACGGGTTGAATCATCATGTGCTTCTATTTAATCTTTCCAGTCAGGGTTTAACTGCCCCACATTGGTAAGAGCCGACAAAAGAATGTTGCTCAGACATTTGGAGTAAAAGGGCTTATTCTTTGTACGGTTACATTTTTCCAACAAGTTGTCCATGCCTCTATAATATTAAGTATACATTGCATTATGAGTGTATGAAAACGTGAAAATAGGAGTGAATCAATGTGTGTTCAGGATTAGACTGTGACTCACCTTTAATAAATAGCAGAGGCTGTAGTCCTAGTGGAAAATATTAAATGCACAGTATGCAAACTTTTCATTTTCTACTACAACAATTTACCCAATTATACAAGAACATGTGATCCTATGCAGTGGTTTAGAGTTGTTTGAATGTAGGTAGGCTACATCCGAAAGTTGAAATACAGTAGGCCCTACCCTGCCCAGACAGATAGATGATGAACACCCTACTGCGCAGCCCCTTGACCTGAGTAGGTAGGGAGCTGCTGCATTCCAACTCTTAAGAACCAGAAAAGCCGGTGCGGAAAGGATTTGTGGAACAAAACAAAGGAGCTATGTATATGCCTTGATTACAGAGAGGGCACTGAGTGGGTTTATGCAATGATCAACTATTCTAATCCATGCACTTTCTCTGACAAGACACAAAGTAATTTGTGTGTTAGGTTTACAGTGGCAGAGATTATATCAACATCATTTACTCCTGAGGTACTGACCTGTTGCACCCTCTACAACCCTGCTGGTCATCTATGAACATTTGAACATCTTGAAGAACAATTTGGCCTTAATGGCCATGTACTCTTATAATCTCCATCCGGCACAGCCAGATAAGGACTGGGCACCCCTCAGAGCCTGGTTTCTCTGTAGGTTTCTTCCTATGCCTTTCTAGGGAGTTTTTCCTTGCCACCGTGTTTCTACATCTGCATTACTTGCTGTTTGGGGGTTTTAGGCTGGGTTTCTGTAAGGCACTTTGTTACATCTGCTGATGTAAAAAGGGTTTTATAAATACATTTGATTGATTGATTGGTAGTAGGCTGTTTGATTTTGCAGAATCCCTTTGGCTCTCTTTCTCTCTTCTCTCTCTGTCTCGTTCTCCCTCTGAACAAACTCTCTCTGCTACTGTCATCTGATGGTGGATAAAATAACTTCTAAAGAATGTTTTCATCTGGACTGTCCTTGGGATAGCAAATCACCTCGTTGCATCCATGAAGAGTGCATGTCACAGAATGCGCATAAGGAGTGCCTTGTCATGTTTTCTCACTGTCATGTGTTTGCCTCTCGATAAGGTATTTAAAAATCAACACATTTATGTGGATGATTAGTTTATTATCAATGGTGGATCTGCTTTGGGCAGTGTCAGTTGATAATGCCAGTGTACCTATCACAGGTGGCCTGGTGGCACTTTAATTGGGGAGTACATGATTTCCATGTGTTTGATACCATTTACATTTCCTCCATTTCAGCCATTATTGTGAGCCGTCCTCCCATCACCAGCTTCCTGTGGTACCTATGTCTAATCTTGGTTAACCCAGAACTAAAGTCTCACGTAATTGGTGGGTTGCTCGATTTATGTTTACGTAGTCTGTCCACGAAAGATTAACCTATGCCAGACAATGCAGTAAGTAAGTAAGTAAGTAAGTAAGTATTTCTGGTGTATTTCCTCTAGGAAAACATTGTATCCTTCAAATGGAAAAAGTAGGGAGCATAAATAGGTTTCTGGCAAATTTCTCTCTCTTGCAAATCTCTGAGCCTTGAATTCCTCCTTGTAAAATTTTGCCGTTTAGAAGCCTATCCAGCCAGCTATTTGAACTGCATTTCTTTCCAATAACACACAGGCTTTTTGGAAACTTGCAAGTAGGCCTAATCTACAGCTGATGAACGGCCACTCATGGAAAAGTACTCCTCCATTTAAACCATGGCTTTACAGTTAGTATCCAACACCTCCTCAGAGGGCAAAGTGTGTGTCACACAGGGTGTTGACACAATAACCCAAACTATGAAAACAAACATGTCACTGCAAATCCGATTTCTATGTATCTTTCCAACCCCAACTCTCTCTTCCTCCCCTTCCCCCTCTCCCCCCTCTATATTTATTCATCAAGCCCCCTTCTTCCCTCTCTCCCTCCCTCTTAAACAGGTTGAATGTTGAATGTTCATCTTGTCGTTATTGTACTGCCGGGTATTGTTTATATGGTCTGTCTTTGAGTGGACTGTTTGTGATGACAGTGTCAAGTTACGAACCTGCTCGACAGGCTTCCACTCACTCTCTCTGCCCCACCATTGGTTCTTAATAAGCACCATGTGCACTGTAAAAATCAGCCCAGCAGGGCATTCAAACCAACTTCCTGCATCGCAGACTCTGAGTCTGATGGGAAATTACATCACAGGCTCTGAGTTGGGACCTGATGCCAAAAACACCCCAAAAAACAGTTCAGGAACAGACGGGTCCAGATACATTCTGACACCTGCGACGTGTGACAGTCCAGTTGCTGCTGTTACAAAACCGCTGGTGCAGACAGACTACTAGACTGCTGTCTGATTTGAGGAACTCTAAAGGTCAACAATGAGACAGGCCACAGGACATAGCAGTGACAACCAGAGGAAGAATGCAACTCAGCCTGGATCTGTTGTGTTTCTCTCCTACCCTTTGATGAGTGGTGAGTAGTTGTAGACTGCTTGGTGAGATAGACAAAGTATCCACTTCTCTATATCCATGCTTTGGCTAATGAATTTATGTATGTATCTGTGAATGATCCTATGCGTGTTGTTTTTATTTTGTAAGATATTGAGTCAGATTGGTCCCCCATTCATGATGCAGCCTACAATGGACATGTTCTCACATTGAGAAACCTAATAGCTCAGGTAAGGAAGGCACAGCCAGGCCTGTTATAATACGGACTGGCAAGGAGCCAACCGTTATTATGCAATATCATGCCTGAAGGCATCAGTTAAACTGATATTTGTTACTTCTGTTTATAAAGTAGCAGTAGCCTTACCATCATCTGCAGAATGGGACTGTAGATGAAATGTATCACTTAAGCACAGTATTATACAACGGACAGCTTAGAAATGCTGCACATTTCAAAGCAATTTTAATATGGGGAGTGGAATTTGTGAATAAGCTTAAAAATGTCTGTCTATTGTTGGTTGACGTAATTTCAGAGGGAATAGGATTGGTTTTGATGTTTTATTGTTTTCATGTTTCTTTCTTCATCACAGGGAACATGTGTCAACCTGGCCACTCTAGAAAGAGTCTCTCCCCTTCATGGAGCATGTCTGCAGGGACACACTGCCTGTGCCAAGTTACTGATAGAAAATGGGTCAAATGTGAGTAAGGAATTGAACTCTATCTGCACCATCTCTGGCTGATTTTAAGACTCACACAACACAAGGTTGTATACATGTTTATTGACATGATTGTGATTCAATTTAATCATACAAGTGTCATGCTCTACCAACTGAGCTACAAATGACCACTCTCATTGTATAACAAACAAAGGCCAAGCACAGGCAGACCACCCGGAATATGGGTTAGATTATGAAGATATTAGGCGATTAACCACACACAATCCTTGCCACTTTGACATTATTAGCACAAATCTGTAGACAACAATAGCCCTACTGTTGAATTCAACTGTACGCTGAGTGAGAAGTCACATTTCAATTACTTAACTGTTGAATAGTCTACTACATTTTAGTTATAAGAAAGCACTGAGCGAAAACGAAAAACCACTCATGCACTCTCTAAATAGGTGTATACACTACCATTCCTAGACACACTGACACAGTAGTATGCTTACAATGTGACAGACAATGGAGTGTTAACCTTCTTAGCAGGCTATCACCAGTACTTTTGTTGGTTTTGATAGGATGGGAGAGGGATGCGGCAAGATGTATTGGATGTAAGATAAGAGCTGTTCAGTAGAGCTGATGAGTGCATGTTGTTGTCTGCGGTACCAGATGAATGTCCCCACGTTGGAGCAGACCACCCCCCTGTCAGAGGCCTGTGCCCGGGGCCATGCGGCCTGTGTGACCCTGCTCCTCCAGCACGGAGCCTTACCCAAAGGATCCAGCCTCTCAGCCTCCCCCATCCACCAGGCCGCAGCCAAAGGTCAGGGGTCATATTCTGAAGGACAGACTCCTAATCGATTGATAGATCCTCTGTGGTTAGGGTTGCACAATTCTGGGAACTTTCAATAAATTCCCAGGTTTTCTAGAAATCCTTGTTGGAGGTTACAGATTTCCGGCTTAATCCCTCCTGACTCCGGGAATCCTCCAACTGGGATTTGGGGAAAACCAGGGAATTTATTGAAAGTTCCTGGAATTTTGCAACCCTATAAGTGGTGCATCAGCCAAGGCGGTAGCCACGTGATTCACTGAAGACTGAACTGCAGCTTGTGCCAAAGTAATAAAGGGAAAATCCCTGTAGAGATGACAAAATGTTGGCGAAAATAACATAATGAAGGGATCATGATGCGTGGTTTTTCTCTCTCAAAGGTTCATCTACAGTAGCTACAGCACTTTGACAAAGATGAAAGTCTAAACGTGTCAGCACTTATAAAATAAAAAAGAGCACCATTACCTAAAAACTTACCGTTGTTGCAGTAATTTATGGGAGATTCTGTCATCTTTCCTTTTTTGTAATACTTAGGAGCAAGAGCAATTTGTTAAGCCATGGTCACGTTGATTTATTTTGTTATGATATGTGTAATGAGATGTATCATTTCCTAGATTTAGATACAAATCAAATCAAAGTTTATTTGTCACGTACGCCGAATACAACAGGTGTAGACCTTACAGTGAAATGCTTACTTACAGGCTCTAACCAATAGTGCAAAAAAAGGTGAACAATAGATAAGTAAAGAAATAAAACAACAGTAAAAAAAAAGACAGGCTATATACAGTAGCGAGGCTGTAAAAGTAGCGAGGCTACATACAGACACCGGTTAGTCAGGCTGATTGAGGTAGTATATGTACATGTAGTTATGGTTAAAGTGAATATGCATATGATGAACAGAGAGTAGCAGTAGCGTAAAAAAGGGGTTGGTGGGCGGTGGGTGGTGGGACACAATGCAGATAGATAGCCCGGTTAGCCAATGTGCGGGAGCACTGGTTGGTCAGTCCAATTGAGGTAGTATGTACGTGAATGTATAGTTAAAGGGACTATGCATATATGATAAGCAGAAAGTAGCAGCAGCGGGGAGGGGGAGGGGGCACAATGCAAAAAGTCCAGATAGCCATTTGATTACCTGTTCAGGAGTCTTATGGCTTGGGGGTAAAAACTGTTGAGAAGCTTTTTTGTCCTAGACTTGGCACTCCGGTACCGCTAGCCATGCGGTAGTAGAGAGAACAGTCTATGACTGGGGTGGCTGGGGTCTTTGACAATTTGTATGGCCTTCCTCTGACACCGCCTGGTGTAGAGGTCCTGGATGGCATGCAGCTTAGCCCCAGTGATGTACTGGGCCGTACGCACTACCCTCTGTGTGATGCAACCAGTCAGGATGCTCTCGATGTTGCAGCTGTAGAACCTTTTGAGGATCTCAGGACCCATGCCAGTAAGCACTATTTCAAAGCAGATCCCACGCACTGTTCTTTATTCCTTGATGATATCTCTGTCCAGGTCACCCAGAATGCATTGAGTCTCTGGTTCATCAAGGGGCAGATGTTGATCAACACACTGACCAATGAGGCTCTCCACTCTACACTGCCTGCACCAATCAGCATCTGAGCTCTGTGAAGAAATTGCTTCAGCTAGGCATGAAAGTGGATTCTCTTCCATTTGTCTAGTCCAGATACTGTAGAATCTGGACTAGACATTGACCAGTGTGCTTCTATCACAAGATTCTGCAGTATATAAATAATACCAAGGTAGCCACGGCACATGACGTACACTACATGACCAAATGTATGTGGACACCTTCTAGTCGAACGCCTCATTCCCAAATCATGGGCATTAATATGGAGTTGGTCTCCCCTTTGCTGCTATAACAGCCTCCACTCTTCTGGGAAGGATTTCCACTAGATGTTGGAACATTGCTGCAGGGACTTTCTTCCATTGAGACAAGAGCATTAGTGAGGTCGGGCACTGATGTTGGACGATTAGGCCTGGCTCGCAGTCGGCGTTCCAATTCAACCCAAAGGTGTTCAATGGGGTTGAGGTCAGGGTTTTGTGCAGGCCAGTCAAGTTCTTCCACAACAAATAATTTCTGTATGGACCTCACTTTGTGCACGGGGCATTGTCATGCTGAAACAGAAAAGGGCCTTCCCAAAAACTGTTACCACAAAGATGGAAGCACAGAATAGTCTAGAATGTCATTGTATGCTTAAAGCGTTAAGATTTTCCTTCACTGGAACTAACGGCCTAGCCCGAACCATGAAAAACAGCCCCAGACCATTATTTATCCTCCACCAAACTTTACCGTTGGTACTATGCATTGGGACAGGTAGCGTTCTCCTGGTATCTGCCAAACCGTTGGAATGCCAGATGTTGAAGCGTGAATCATCATTCCAGAGAACGTGTTTCCTCTGCTCCAGAGTCTAATGGCGACAAGCTTTACAGCATTCCAGCCGACGCTTGGCATTGCACATGGTGATCTTAGGCTTGTGTGTGGCTGCTCGGCCATGGAAACCCATTTCAAGAATCTCCCGGAAAACAGTTATTATGCTGACGTTGCTTCCAGAGGCAGTTTGGAACTCGGTAGTGAGTGTTGCAACCAAGGACAGAAGATTTTTACGCACTGCACGCTTCAGCACCCGGCGGTCCAGTTCTGTGAGCTTGTGTAGCCTACCACTTTGCGGCTGAGCCATTGTTGCTCCTAGGCGTTTCCACGTCATAATAACAGTTACATTAGACAGAGGCAGCGCTAGCAGGGTCGAAATTTGACGAACTGACTTGTTGGAAAGGTGGCATCCTGTGACGGTGTCACGTTGAAAGTCACTGAGCTCTTCAGTAAGGCCATTCTACTGACAATGTTTAGTCTAAGGAGATTGCATGGCTGTGCGCTCAATTGTATACACCTGTCAGCAACGGGTGTAGCTTAAATAGCATAATCCACTCATTTGAAGGGGTGTCCACATACTTTTGTATATACAGGACCAGTCAAAAGTTTGGACACACCTACTCATTCCAGGGTTTTTCTTAATTTTTTACTATTTTCTACATTGTAGAATAATAGTGAAGACATCAACACTATGAAATAACACATATGGAATCTTGTAGTAACCGAAAAACTGTTAAACGAATCAAAATACATTTATATTTGAGATTCTTCAAAGTAGCCACCCTTCGCCTTGATGACAGCTTTGCACACACTTGGCATTCTCTCAACCAGCTTCATCTGGAATGCTTTTCCAATAGTCTTGAAGGTGTTCCCACATATGCTGAGCACTTGTTGGCTGGTTTTCCTTCACTCTGTGGTCCAACTCCTCCCAAACCATCTCATTTGGGTTGAGTTCAGGTGATTGTGGAGGCCAGGTCATCTGATGCAGCACTCCATCACTCTCCTTCTTGGTCAAATAGCCCTTACACAGCCTGGAGGTGTTTTGAGTCATTGTCCTGTTGAAAAACAAATGATAGTCCCACTAAGCGCAAGCCAGATGGGATGGCGTATCGCTGCAGAATCCTGTGGTAGCCATGCTGGTAAGTGTGCCTTACCAGCAATTTTTTAAAAATCAGACAGTGTCACCAGCAAAACAACTCCACACCATTACACCTCCTCCTCCATGCTTCACGGTGGGAACCACACATGCAGAGATCATCCATTCACCTACTCTGCATCTCACAAAGATACGGAGGTGTCTTTGTGAGAGTCCAAATCTCAAATTTGGACTCATCAATCCAAAGGACAGATTTCCTACTGGTCCAAATGACCATTGCTCGTGTTTCTTGGCCCAAGTAAGTCTCTTCTTCTTACTGGTGTCCTTTAGTAGTGGTTTCTTTGCCGTAATTCGATGATGAAAGCCTGATTCACGCAGTCTCCAATGAAGAGTGAACTTATCCTCTGCAGCAGAGATAACTCTGTGTATTCCTTTAATTTGGCGGTCCTCATGAGAGGCAGTTTCATCATAGCGCTTTTTTTGCAACAGAACTTGAAGAAACTTACCAAGTTCTAGAAATTTTCCGGATTGACTGACTTTCATGTCTTAAAGTAATGATGGACTGTCATTTCTCTTTGCTTATTTGAGCTTTCCATAATATGGACTTGGTCTTTTTCCAAATAGGCCCATCTTCTTTATATCAACCCTACCTTGTCACAACACAACGGATTGGCTCAAACGCATTAAGGAAAGAAATTCCACAAATTAACTTTTAATAAGGCACACCTGTTAATTGAAATGCATTCCAGGTGACTCCCTCATGAAGCTGTTTGAGAGAATGCCAAGAGTGTACAAAGGTGAAGGGTGGCTACTTTGAATAATCTCAAATATAAAATATATTTTGTTTGTTTAACACTTTTTTGGTTACTACATGATTCCATATGTTACTTAATAGTTTTGATGTCTTCACTATTATTCTATGTCAAAAATAGTAAAAAATAAAGAAAAACCCTGGAATGAGGGTTGACTGGTACTGTATAGCGTAGGTTGAGGCTTATTCCCCTAAGGCACTCATATGACATTTACTGTGCATACAAAATCCATACACGTTCCACACAATATCCATAAATATATGCTCGCGGTCAGGTGCAAGTGTAAACAGCAGTAAGGATGGGGACTCTCCTCTGCACACGGCAGCCCGTCTGTCTAACCTTGAGCTGATGTCTGTTCTGCTGGAGCATGACTGCAGCAGCAGAAACACACAGGGCAAACGACCCCTGGACCTGGCCTCTCCCAACAGGCCCGTGGAGAAAATAGTTCTGGGCCACAGAGGAGGTAGCTAGTCCCCCAATGGATCTATCTGATACACAACATGTTGGTGGTTTTGAACTGCTTGTATACTTCAAATTAAACCTGCCATACATATGTTGGTGTTTGTGAAAGGGTTATTGGTTCTTGCAATGTGATACCATGATATAGATTTTGATACTTTTTACATTGATCTTGTATCATTTAAAACATCTAACCCTGAAAATGTTCTGTCGTTCTAAATGATGTCCGTTTCTTCTTGGATGCCTGGCCACGAGTGTCTCGTCTGATGCAGCTGTGCCGACTGTCCATCAGGAAGATTTTGGGAAAGGCCAGATTTAGTTCAATCCATGGTCTCCAGATCCCCACAAAACTGAAACCTGCTGTACCAATCAGATCTATTGGGTACACCCATAAAAAAAATATGTTCTCTCAATGCATTTCTACTTTCGGTCCATAGGTGGCACCCTAACACAAGCATCTTTGGACAAACACTCAAATGTGAATGTTGATTGGTGGGATTGTTTGTGCCATAACTTGAAAAATAAAAGATATGAGAAAGAAGAGAACTTGAGATTTTTTGCATTCATTTGTGCATAAATAAATTGAATACATCTACTGTCACTTGAAGAAAGAACAGGAACTGTGGACACATGGACTTTTATGTAAAAAGTAGAGCAGGGTTCATTGTCACTCTACATATAAATGAAGTGGTGTGAATATATCTCAGCATGTTATGTAAAAAGGAGAGCAGGGTTCATTGTCTATCTAGATAGCGATGAAGTGGTGTGACTATCTCAGCATGAGTTCATTAAGGTTTACCAAATGAATGCCAAATAAACATAATTAATTTTGTTCAAACAATGTTCATGAATATTGTAACAAGCTTTGAATGTAAGTATCCATCCATGATATGTATACCCATTAATGCGTTCATCTATCCATACAATTATGTAAATATATAAGTTAATACATAGGTACACACACTATGTAGTTCTGTCCTTGTGATGTACTTGTCTAGTATTATGTATTATAAACTGGGTGGTTCGAGCCCTGAATGCTGATTGGCTGACAGCAGTGGTATATAAGGTCTGTATCCAGGCACTCCGCATTGCGTCGTGCAGGGAACTGCCCTTCGCCGTGGTATATTGGCCAAATACCACACCCCCTCGGGCCTTATTGCTCAATTATGTCATGTTTTATGTTTTGTTTGGACCCCAGGAAGAGTAGCTGCTGCTTTAGCACTAGATAATGGGGATCCTAATAAAATATTAAATACACACACAGCACCATACTTAGACACGATAAAGGATTTTCACCTGAATAAATATGTTATAACACGATTACACTCGGTCTATTCCATTCTCCCTCAAATCAGCGTTCAATCAAGCCTTTGGGAAAGGAGATGCCGCCCCAGGGCCTTGCCATGAATCAAGATAATCAAGGAAAACTAAAGCCAATCGCTGGGAGAGAAATGGATGCTTGGAGACACAGAAGTGTGGTTCCTGTGAGAGGTGATACATTTAGCCAGACTGCTATATTGATTGCCTTCTCTCTCGCTTTTGTGTGGTCCACTGTATTCCTCATAATAACCCAAGAGAGAACACTGAGGAGATGTTGAAACAAAAGGTAAAGGTAGTGTAATGAAGGATCAATCTCTGATACCCAATCTTCCATTTTAGAATGGGGAAAGTTGACTAGAATCCCAGACTTACACCCCCTAGTAATATGGTTTCTGAGAGTACAGAACACCTTTCTATTGCCTCTCTGAAAAGCTATAATCTACAATACAGTAGGGTTATCATCCTTCCTTTATTTCATAACCAATCTGTAAAGGGAGAAAACTCTGCTTTGGTTAGTTACACTTTATTGTCCTCAGAGAGGAACATTTCTATAATAATAGATAATATGGTGACCACAATCATTCCAATTACTGCTCATGAACGACTCACTATAAAATAAGCCTTAGAGAAGATGCCATTCATATTATGTCTATGGCTCTCTATGTCTATAACTAACCCCCCTACAGGGATCACTGTGACCTGACCTCACTGTATCTGTCTATAAACTACCATCAGAGGCCTGCCACACCACAGGGGGAATCAGAGCAGTCACTGGTTTTAGGATATAGGTTCTAGGGCAGAGGGAGAGCAGTCAAGGAGGATGTATGTTGAGAGAGGAGGCAGAAAATGAGAATAAACACTCAATATATCTGCCCACTTGTCATCCACCTGCCACGAGAATGGTGCATAAGAATGGCGCCGGAGGGGATGGCTGCCGTTTTACGGGCTCCTAACCAACTGTGCAATGAATTTTTTCCGCATTGTTTGTAACTCATTTTGTACATAATGTTGCTGCTACCGTCTCGTATGACCAAAAAGAGCTTCTGGACATCAGAACAGCAATTACTCACCTCGAAATGGACAAAGATTTTTTCTTTAAACAGTCCGACACAAAGGATTTACTGCTTTGTCGAGACAATACCCAAATCCCCGTCATCAGCGTGAAGAAAAAACTGAGGAAAAGGGGGACAGGCTCCCTTGTAAAAATTTGCAGAGGAGTAGGTAAACCACCACAACCCTCCGTATTATTGCAATAATTGTAAAACAAACTGGACGATCTACTATTAACACTATCGTACCAACGGGACATTAAAAACTGTAATATTTTATGTTTCACCGAGACGTGGCTGAATGACGACATGGATAATATAGAGCTGGCTGGCTTCTCCGTGCATCGGCAGGACAGAGCAGCTACGTCTGGTAAGATGAGGGGCGGGGGTGTGTGTCTATTTGTCAATAACTGCTGGTGCACGATGTCTAATATTAAAGAAGACTCAAGGTATTGCTCGCCTGAGATAGAATATCTCATTAAAGCTGTAGACCACACTATCTACCAAGAGAGTTCTCATCTATATTATTCGTAGCGGTCTATTTATCATCACAAACCAATGCTGGCACTACTATTGCACGCAAGGAGCTGTATAAGGCCATAATCAAACAAGAAAATGCTTATCCAGAAGCGGCACTCCTAGTGGACGGGGAAACTTAAATCCGTTTTACTTAATTTCTAACAGTATATCTATCACATGTGCAACCAGAGGGAAAAAAAACTCTAGAACACCTTTACTCCACACACAGAGACACATACAAAGCTCTCCCTCGCCATCGCAAATCTGATCATAATTCTATCCTCCTGATTCCTTGCAAGGAAAAACTAAAGCAGGGAGTACCAGTGACTCGCTCAATACGGAAATGTTCAGATGACGTGGATGCTACGCTACAGGACTGTTTTGTTAGCAGACTGGAATATGTTCCGGGATTCATCCAATGGCATTGAAGAGTATACCACCTCAGTCACCGGCTTCATCAATAAGTGCATCGACGATGTCGTCCCCACAGTGACCGTATGTACATTTCCCAACCCGAAGCCATGGATTTACAGGCAACATCCGCACAGAGCTAAAGGCTAGAGCTGCCGCTTTCAAGGAGCGAGACACTAATCCGGATGCTTATAAGAAATCACGTTATGCCCTCAGATGAACCATCAAACAGGCAAAGCGTCAATACAGGACTAAGCTTGAATCCTACTACACAGGCTGAGTGGATGGGAAGGGAAACCCCCCTCTTGATGTACAGTACTATATGTGCTGTAAGTCTGAATATAGTATGGTGGAAATTACAAGATTATGGTATAATACTTTATTGCATCAAATGGTTGTTTTATGCAACAGAATAGAGGATTATTATAACTCTCTATTGTGTCTGTGTGAACTGAAAGTGGGCCTCTGAGAGATAACACTGACAGGAGATTTAGGACATCTTTGGGGATACCGCATTACAGAGCATGAGTTAATGTTTCTCTACTGGGGTTCCAGGAAGAGATGGCTCCAGTATGGAGTTGGGTGGCCAGACACTGGTCTCTACACAATGAAAACTGTTTTTACAGCTGATACTGTCTGCTGTGAATTATAAGTATCTTTCATACAAATCTTAACCTTGTGACCCATTCCATGCATCTGTTGTGTGTCATGTAGAGTGAAGGAGGATGGACTTTGATATAAAATGCTGTAGCCCAAACCAGCTCGTTGAGTTCTCAGTGATCACCTCCAGAGGTGATTACCGACCAGCTCCATTACTGCAGTAATTAAATAATAAAGTTTGATTATTTTGAAGAAATCTAAGTCTCCTTTTGATTACAATAATTCCACCACAATAGCCCCATCAGTTAGCTGTCTATGCTTAGCCTTGACTGATGAGGTTTAGCATCACTGACATCATATCACATAGGTACAGATCATGGTACGTTTGCATCACCCAGTTATTAAAAGCATAAAAACAGAGCTTGAGGGACCCCCGTTGAAACCACTGTACACTAACATCTTTAGTGTACAGTGTATTATAAACTGACGGATAACCAGAAAGGCTGAAAGAGGAAACACGAGGTAATGTGTTGCCGTGAACGTGGAGATTTTCCTCTTCTGTGATAATACAGCAACAGCTGCTCAGACACATTCAGATCCAGGAGCTCTCGTTACTCTCACTACCTCTCCATCGATCCCCTCACAATTTGCTGCTTGCAGTAAATCGTTGTCCCCTCAAGCATACAATGAGCAACTTGGGCCAGCTGCGCACACTGAGCCGGACTTCAATTTACTGGTGTTTAATGTTAAATCAATATTGTGGAGGACTTCCTGACTTCTGGGACTCTGGGCAGACCTATCAGACCTGTGTAATTACTAGCATCTGGGAAATCAGGGAGGAGGATGAGTCTGGGAGAATCTCAACTGCATACTCCTCGTGACCTCTCTCCTTGCCTCCTTCTCAAAACCTATTGGAGGAGGTCAGAGGGGAGGGACGTCTGACTTTCTCATCCAATGGGTTTTAAGGAGTAGAGAGGACGCGAGGAATATGGAATTGAGATCTTCCCTCTGTCTGTCACGGGGGAGAGAAGACAGTCATGTGTCTGCACACTTTCAAACATCTAATTAACTTTCTGAACTGTAATGACTGAAAGTAATGCATTAGTGGTGGGAGCATGTGGGAACATGGAAGGATGCTCATATTGGGTTTTGGACCACTTTATGTAACCAACTGGATCAATCTGGCTTTGAGTGGATTTTGACAAATACTTGGTCAGGTACTGAATGAGGTATAGCTGCACTTAAGAGATTACCCACCTGCACCTGATGTGAAAACTTGAACCTAAAGCCCCCTAGAGAGCCTGGCCTGCTAAATGCACAGGCACTTACTGCCCCAACCAGCTGCGAAAGCATTTCTCAGTGAGAGCGAAAATACAACAAATAATGCATGTTTTACACCCAGTACACACATTCTCCTCAAATTATCCAACGACTAATACAAATAGTCCATTGATGCAAGGAGAGAGGTTTCTCAATCGCGTGGTAGACTCATACAGAAGAAACCTTTAAGAGTAAAAAGAAAGTTAGAACATCAGAACATGTCAACAAGGGGAAACACAGAAAAAGCACTGTTACGAAACACGAGGTAGCAGAAAGTGATGTGCTAAAATAAGGAGAAAAGAATCTACCTACGTTATACCTATATAACGTAGGTAGATGACGTAATGACCCCATGAAAAATGCAGCGCTACACGTGCAACACAGCATTCCCAACCTAGCCCAATGTCTGCGGTGTGGATCTATTTTGAAGTTTCAAAGGAAGAAAACAAAAAGGCCATATGCAACATTTGTGCTGCTATTATTTCCAGAGGAGGGGAGAAAGTGAAATCTTTCAATACCACAAACCTAATTACTCCTTTGAAAGTGCATCACCCCGAGACGTTCAGCGACTACTTAGAACAAAAGCAGAAAGAAAATAAGCGCACACTTCCAACAACTAAACAAGTTCAAGTTGAGCAGTCATTTGAAAGTGTAAGAAAATTTCAGCAAGACAACTCAAAGGCGAAATCCATTAACGCCAAGATAATGGAATTCATTGCCCTTGACAATCAACCGTTCTCTATTGTGGATGATGTTGATTTTCGCCGACTGGTCGAGCACCTCGAGCCCCGGTACAATCTACCAAGTAGGCGCTATTTTTCAGATGTTGCCCTTCCGGAGATACACAGTATTGTTGAATCGCACATCCACGAGCTACTTGCTATGGGCGTCGCTGCTATTAGCTTCATGACTGACATTTGGACCAGCGACGTCATGCGCATGCTGAGTCTGACAGCACAGTGGGTCGACGAGGATTTCGTACTAGGGAAAGCCATATTGCACGCTCAAGAATGTGCTGGTTCTCATACCGCTGCTGCCATTTCAATGGCATTTGAGAAAATGTAGAAACTTGGAAAATCCCCAAGAACAAAGTGTGCTACGTGATAACGCACGTAACATGACAAAGGCTTTGGAAGAATGCAGAGTCGCCAGTTTGCCATGCATGGTGCACACGCTGCAACTGGCTGTGAACGAAGGTGTTTTGACCCAACGCAGCATATCTGACACAGTGGCAACAGGTAGGAAGATAGTGGGTCATTTAAAACACTCACAACTAGCATACAGCCGCCTGCAAGCAATACAGGAGCAGCTTGGAGTGAAAATGAAAAGGCTTAAGCAAGTTTCCCCATCGTAGCTAAAGCTGCTCGCAAGTATCTGGGTCCTCCCTATACTAGTGTGGACAGTGAGCGCCTTTTCAGTGCAGCTTCACACATTGTAGACAAGAAAAGAAACAGACTCTCGTGACAAAGCCGAGCAGGTCCTCTTTGTGAAGAAAAACCTCCCCCAAATGTTAAAATTGTAAATGGAGTCATATTGAAACCCAGCCATCTAGAGTCACTGGAAACATTTTTACTAAGCCCAATGGCCTTTCTGTTGTTCATTCATGGCTGGTATAGGTCAAGATTTTCATTTAATTTAAAACAAAGCAGTTGTGTTTTTTTTATTTTTTATTCTAAATGAAAGATGAGATGATGGGTTGTAAATGATCTCTCATTTTACTAGTCAAGTCGGTTATCGGTATCGTGTTTTTTGGCAAGAAAAATATTGGATATCGGTATCAGCCAAAAATGTCATATAGGTGCATACCTAGTTTTTTTCTAACCTGATACAAACTTCGTGTAACTTAGTCATAAGACTGGGTGTCTAGCTAAGATTTGTTAGGTGCGACTGCAGCATGTCAGCTGTGTGGAACTTTGCAGAAAGGAGCACATTATAGTGTGAATTGTGACGAAACAAAGTTATACGGTTGAGCCCTCGTGCTATTAACCTTGGGCTATCTTAATCTGCACAGACAAACCAATTGCCTTTTATACTACATTTCGCCCGTTTCCACACATCTGCTAAACTGCCATGTAGACAAAAGTGGTTGTACTTTTTCCTTTTAAGCTTTTAACGCTGAACCATTTTTGCTAATGGTTGTTTGCTTCATTATAATAAAGTTGTTATTAGAGGAATCTACAGTCTCTCTCTTCCTATAGAATTGCTACCACATCACGCTCCCTGTAGCTGATGTCAGTATGACCTTTAAACAGGCCAACATTCAGACGGATTACCAGGACATGTGCTCAGTGCATGCGCTGACCAACTGGCAAGTGTCTTCACTGATATTTTCAACTCGTCTCTGACCGAGTCCGTAATACCAACATGTTTCAAGCAGACAACCATTGTCCCTGTGCCAAAGAATGCCAAGGCAACCTGCCTAAATGACTACCGACCCATAGCACTCACGTCTGTAGCCATGAAGTGCTTTGAAAGGCTGGTCATGGTTCACATCAACACCATTATCCCAGAAACTCTAGACCCACTTCAATTTGCATACCGCCCCAACAGATCCACAGATGATGCGATCTCTATTGCACTCCACTGCCCTTTCCCACCTGGACAAAAGTAACACCTATGTGAGAATGCTATTTATTGACTACAGCTCAGCGTTCAACACAATAGTGCCCTCAAAGCTCATCACTAAGCTAAGGACTCTGGGACTTAACACCTCCCTCTGCAACTGGATCCTGGACTTCGTGACGGGCCATCCCCAGGTGGTAAGGGTAGGTAACAACACATCTGCCATGCTGATCCTCAACACGGGGGCCCCTCAGGGGTGTGTGCTCAGTCCCCTCCTGTACTCCATGTTCACTCATGACTGCATGGCCAGGCATGACTCCAACACCATCATTAGGTTTGCTGACGACTCAATAGTGGTAGGCCCGGTCACCGACAATGACGAGACAGCGTATAGGGAGGTCAGAGACCTGGCCGTGTGGTGTCAAGATAACAACCTCTCCCTCAACATGATCAAGACAAAGGCGATGATTGTGGACTACAGGAAAAGGAGGACCGAGCACGCCCCCATTCTCATTGACGGGGCTGCAGTGGAGCAGGTTGAGAGCTTCAAGTTCCTTGGTGTCCACATCACCAACAAACTATCATGGTCCAAACACACCAAGACAGTTGTGAAGAGGGCACGACAACACCCTTTCCCCCTCAGAAGACTGAAAAGATTTTGCATGGTTCCCCACATCCTCAAAAAGTTCTACAGCTGCACCATGGAGAGCATCCTGACTGGTTGCATCACTGCCTGGTATGGCAACTGCTCGGCCTGCGACCGCAAGGCACTACAGAGTGTAGTGCGTACGGCCCAGTACATCACTGGGGCCAAGCTTCCTGCCATCCAGGACCGATATACCAGGCGGTGTCAGAGGATGCCAAGTGTGCAAAGCTGTCATCAAGGCAAAGGGTGGCTAATGAAGAATCTAAAATATATATTGATGTTTAACACTTTTTTGGTTGCTACATGATTCCATATGCGTTATTTCATAGCGTTAACGTCTTCACTGTTATTCTACAATGCAGAAAATAGTAAAAATAAAGATAAACCCTTAAATGAGTAGTTGTGTCCAAACCTTTTGACTGGTACTGTACTTGAAAATCTATAGAAAGACCTGAACATTGTTGTCTAGCAATGATCAACAACCAATTTAACAGAGCTTGAAGAATTTTGAAAAGAATAATGGGCAAATGTTTCCACATGTGGAAAGCTCTTAGAGACTTAAGAGACCCAGAAAGACTGTAATTGCTGCCAAAGATGCATTTACAAAGTATTGACTCAGGGGTGTGAATACTTACATTTGAATTCGGAAGTTTACATATACTTTAGCTAAATACATTTAAACTCAGGTTTTTCACAATTCCTGACATTTAATTCTAGTATAAATTCCCTGTCTTAGGTCAGTTAGGATCAGCACTTTATTTTAAGAATGTGAAATGTCAGAATAATAGTAGAGAGAATGATTTATTTCAGCTTTTATTTCTTTCAATACATTCCCAGTGGGTCAGAAGTTTATGTACACCCAATTAGTATTTGGTAGAATTGCCTTTAAATTGTTTAACTTGGGTCAAACGTTTCGGCAAGCTTCCCACAATAGGTTGGGTGAATTTTGGCCCATTCCTCCTGACAGAGCTGGTATAACTGAGTCAGGTTTGTAGGCCTCCTTGCTTGCACACGCTTTTTCAGTTCTGCCCACACATTTTCTATTGGATTGAGGTTAAGGCTTTGTGATGTCCACTCCAATACCTTGACTTTGTTGTCCTTAAGCCATTTTGCCACAACGTTGGAAGTATGCTTGGGGTAATTGCCCATTTGGAAGAACCATTTGCAACCAAGCTTTAACTTCCTGACTGATGTCTTGAGATGTTGCTTCAATATATCCACATAACTTTCATCCCTCATGATGCCATCTATTTTGTGAAGTGCACCAGTCCCTCCTGCAGCAAAGCACCCCAACAACATGATACTGCCACCTCAGTGCTTCACGTTTGGGATGGTGTTCTTCGGCTTGCAATCCTCCCCCTTTTTCCTCCAAACAAAACGATGGTCATTATGGCCAAACAGTTATATTTTTGTTTAATCAGACCAGAGGACATTTCTCCATGTGCAGTTGCAAACCGTAGTCTGGCTTTTTTTATGGCGGTTTTGGAGCAATGGCTTCTTCCTTGCTGAGCGGCCTTTCAGGTTATGTCGATATAGGACTCGTTTTACTGTGTATATAGATACTTTTGTACCTGTTTCCTCCAGCATCTTCACAAGGTCCTTTGCTGTTGTTCTGGGATTGATTTGTACTTTTCGCAACAAAGTACGTTCATCTCTAGGAGACAGAACGCGTCTCCATCCTGAGCGGTATGACGGCTGCGTGGTCCCATGGTGTTTATACTTGCATACTATTGTTTGTACAGATAAACGTGGTACCTTCGGCGTTTAGAAATTGCTCCCAAGGATGAACCAGACCTTTGGAGGTCTACAATTTTTTTTCTGAGGTCTTGGCTGAATTCCTTTGATTTTCCCATGATGTCAAGCAAAGAGGCACTGAGTTTGAAGGTAGGCCTTGAAATACATCCACAGGTACACCTCCAATTGACTCAAATGATGTCAATTAGCCTATCAGAAGCTTCTAAATCCATTACATAATTTTCTGGAATTTTCCAAGCTGTTTAAAAGGCACAGTCAACTCTTTATTTAACTAGGCAAGTCAGTTAAGGTAAAAAAAAATTATAATAATATAGCCTCATTATTATTTTTTTCTTGTAACTTTTTTTTACTCAAATCTATTTAGCAAATATTTTCTTAACTTTTTTTTCTTCTTAAAATTGCATTGTTGGTGAAGGGCTTGTAAGTAAGCATTTCACGGTAAGGTCTACCTACACCTGTTGTACTCGACGCATGTGACAAATAAAATTGGATTGGATGACAAATCAATGACAAATCAAACATATAACCACCAGACAGCACATCATTTTAAGGGGACAAAAGGCAAATAAGACACCAACAGCAGAACAAACTAGCCTTGGTGTAAGTCAGCGTGTTATTATAAGTGGTGCATGTATTTAATATTCTAAGTGTGATCCCCCTCTGTGCGTTGGCTCTGTGGTTGATTGCTCTGCACTGGATCTTGTTATAGATACCCAGCCTTCCCACTGAGCCCCGTGAGTGAGTTCTGCCATCTCCTCATCCTCAACAGTAATTGCTTGGTATTTTTAGGTTGCCAGCGTAGGGTAATTAAAACAAATAGAGGGAGATAGCACAGACAGAGATCTCCCTGGGCTCTCCAGGGGTAAGTGGGGAGAGGTCACGCACGCTGCGGTTTTCAATTAGGCACCACTGCACCGATGAGGATTTTATCGAAGAGGGAGGGAGGAAAGTGAGGCTGCATCATGGACACAGTGAGACTGTTGATGTAAAATAAGGGTTAAGAGACAAAAGAGGTTTCAGGCCTGCTTCTGGAGTGAGATGGTTATCTACTGTATCAGTATAGAGCTGTGCTCATGTTGGTGGTGCCTTGTTCATGCCAGCACACACTGCCTTTCAAAGCTATTTAGTATAACTCTACATGTCCCCCTCATAATATTCTACCATTGCACTGTACACATTTAGAAATAAACCTATTTTTATAAGCCATTTTCAGATACAACCCATCAATACAACAGTCATGTTCAACAAAAGGAAAATGCTATTTGTTTAAACAAACCCAAACTAATTTGTTAAAGTTCATTCTTAAACATGATATGTTCATATATTTAAAATGAAATGTACATTAGGATCAGAAAAATGAACTAAATATTCTACGTCATGTTACATATTGAAATAAATAGACCTCACATACAATACCTTCAGAAAGTATTCACACCCCTTTACTTTTTCCAAATTTTGTTGTATTACAACATGAAGTAAAAAAATATATATATTTTTTAAACTACATTTAATTAATTTTATCACTGGACTACACACAAAAGCCCATTATGGCAAAGTGGAATTATGTTTTTACAAATGAATAAAAAATGTAAAGATAAAATGTCTTGAATCAATAAGTATTCAACCACTTTGTCATGGCAAACCTAAATATGTTCAGGTGTACACGTGCTTAAAAAGTCACATAAGTTGCATGGACTCACTCTGTGTGCAATAATAGTGTTTAACATTATGTTTCAATGACGACCTCTTCTCTGTACCCCACACATACAAAAAATTGTAAGGTCCATCAGTCGAGCAGTGAATTTCCAACACAGATTCAACCACAAAGACCAAGAAGGTTTACCAATGCCTCGCAAAGAAAGGAACCAAAAATATAATATCCCTTTGAGCATGGTGAAGTTTTTAATTGCACTTAGATACAGGCGTCTTTCCTAACTCAGTTGCCGGAGAGGAAGGAAACCGCTCAGGAATTTCACCATGACGCCAATAGCAACTTTAAAATGGCTGTGATAGGAGAAAAATTTGGATGGATCAACCACATTGTACTTACTTCACAATACTAACCTAATTGACAGAGTGAAAAGAAGGAAGCATGTACAGAATAAAAGTATTCCAAAACATGCTTGCATGCCTGTTTGCAACAAGGCACTAAAGTAATACAAAACATAATGTGGTAAAGCAATGAACTTTTGTCCTGAATACAAAGTGTTAGGTTGGGGCAAATCCAATACAACACATTACGGAGTACCACTCTCTATATTTTCAAGCATAGCGGTGACTGCTTCATGTTACGGGTACGCTTGTAATCGTTAGGGCCAGAGAGTTTCGGAATAAAAAATAAACGCAATAGAGCTAACCCAAGGTAATATCCTACAGGAAATCTTGGTTCAGTCTGGTTTCCACCAGACACTGGGATATGAATTCAGCTTTTAGCTGGACAATAACCTAAAAAAGGTCAAATCTACACTGGAGTTGATTACCAAGAAGACAGTGAATGTTCCTGAGTTGTTCCAGTTTTGACTTAAATCTACTTCAAAATGTATGTCAAGAACTGAAAATGGTTGTCTAGCAATGATCAACAACCAAGTTGACATTGCTTAGAGAGTATTTTAAAGAATAAATGGGCAAACGTTGCAAAATCCAGGTATGGAAAGCTCAAGACTTACCCAGAAAGTCTACAAATTACTGACTCAGGGGTGTGAATACTTACGTAAATGATATATTTCTGTATTTAGTTTTCAATAAATGTGCAAAAAATTCTAAAAACATGTTTTCACTTTATCATTATGGGCTATTGTGTGTAGATGGGTGAGAGTGATATGTTTTAATCCATTTTGAATTCAGGATGTAACACAACAAAATGTGGAATAAGTCAAGGGGTATGAATACTTTCTGAAGGCACTGTATAATTCCATGATCAGCAATAAAAATACATTTTGGATTTCATTTCACAGTGTCGAGACTCTTTAGGTACGGTACCTCTCACAACACCCAGGAAACTATGAGGAATCTCTCTGGGAAACTCCACAAGCTCACTGCTACGGAACAGAGCAGCCCTCCATCTCCATGATGACAGCCCTTGTAGAGAGGAGAGTCTGCTCTCGTTTTATCACTGTGTCCAATACCAGCCCTCTTCCTGTTTTCAGCTGATGTAGTCCCTATGTTAGATGGGAGGAGGTAGACCATGTTGTCAGGTCAGGAAGTCCCAGGAAGGTTGTAGAGACACAGGAAGGTGAACATCATGACAACAAGCACCAGACCAATCAGAACCTGCTGGACCCACAGATACTGGTCCAGCTTCTGCTCCAACCGGGCGTTACACACCATCACACGCATCAGCTGCAGAGGAGAGCATTTGGTAACTTCATCTTACTAATGTATTCACCTTTCGGTTTCCCATATCAATTTGCCACCATGAAAATGCATAATGCTTGTAATAGTGTAAAAAGGGGGGGGGAGAAGAGAAACAAATTAAATCAAAGTTAAAATACAGCAAATACTGTACATTGATTAATATTATATAGGTTAGTGGAGAGCTCACTGTTGTGTGCAGGTCCGGGTGGCCATTGGCTCCTCCTTCAATTGGGCTGTCACTTCCACAGGTCAGGATGGGCTTAGTGCTCTCCAGGATGTGACACCGTAATCTACAGGAAGGACAGGACACAGTCACGTCCAATGATGTGTATAAACCCTGGATGACTGACAATGGGCGCTGTATTGAAGCCACCGCGCAACCATCTTGGTACTCCTCAATTATAAAAAAAAGATTTCGCATTTATTAAATGTCTACATTAGTTTGACACGCTTATTCTATTACAGACACCTTAATGCACGTGTCAAACTCATTCCACAGAGGGCCGAGTGTCTAAGTCTTAATTGAAAGGAAAAACACAAAACCAGCAGACACTCTGCCCTCCATTAAATGAGTTTGACTTTTTTATTAAATGCATACTTTTTTAATATATTATGTGAGCTAAACATAATAAAAAAATAAAAAATTATATTTAAAAATGTTCTAATGTTACTGTCCCCAATACAATTTCAGTTTATGTGACAAAACAAGCAAGTATAGTGTAGAGGATCACTAGCACAGCTCCAAGAGATCAACACAATTAGACCCAACCAAATCATGAGAAAACAAAAAGATAATTCTTTCCAATGTGTCAAGTAATTAACAAAAGAAACTGAGCAAACTAGAATGCTATTTGGCCCTAAACAGAGAGTACACAGTGGCAGAATACTTGCACTTCCTAACCTTCTGCCAAATGTATGACCATATTAGAGACACATACTTTCCTCAGATTACACAGATCCACAAAAAATTTGAAAACAAACCCAATTTTGAACTCCCATATCTATTGGGTGGAATACCACAGTGTACAATCACAGCAGCAATATTTGTGACCTGTTGCCACAAGAAAAGGGCAACCAGTGAAGTACAAACACCACTGTAAATACATCCCATATTTGTTTATTTATTTCCCCTTTCATACATTTGCACATGACATTTTAAATGTCTTTATTCTTTTGTAACTTTTGTGAGTGTAATGTTTACTGTTCATTTTATTGTTTATTTCACTTTGTTTATTATCTACTTCACTTGCTTTGGCAATGTTAACATTTATTTTGTCTTTTTTTATTGGCATATGTTTCCCATGCCAATAAAGCCCTTACATTGAATCCCTGTACCATCAAAAATATTGTATTTTCAGCTGTTTGAAGCTGGAAGTAAAAAGATACAAAAAGGAAACTTAGCGCACATAGAACAGATCTACCACTTCTTAGACTTGCTTTCAATGAGAATGACAGATCTATAACAAATATTTATATGTGAATTTGGTCGGGTTGCCCAAAAAGTTACATATTGCAGCTTTAAATACATGTAATATTGCCCTTGAAACATTTGAAATACTGTAGAACATTAATTCCTATGGAAGACTGCCCTTACTAGGGATTGCCCATATGGTCGACCGCTGGCTTCAAAGCCTCTCAATGGCCAATGCATAGCATCAGCAATCCAGGGTTTATATACGTCATTGGTCACATCAGGGAAGACTGGGGAGAGAGGATAATCAGCCTGCTAGGTCACTGACATACCCCAGCCATGCTGAGGCAATCTGTGCTGTACACTGCAAGACCACGATGGGTTTAGTGAATCAAAGTTATCTTGAGGTCATTATAGATGTTGATGGTGGAATATTAATGACTGCTTGCCCTTTGGCTGAACAGGAATTGTTTTACTCATTTACATACACTCAGTTTACCAAACAGTAGGAACACCTTCCTAATATTGAGTTGCAACACCCCCTTTTGCCTTTTGAACAGCCTCAATTCGTTGGGGAATGGATTGTACACGTTGACTCCAAAGCGTCCCACAGTTGTGTCAAGCTGGCTGGATGTCCTTTAGGTGGTGGACAATTCTTGATACAGACGGGAAAAGGTTGAGCGTTCAAATCCCAGTAGCGTTGCAGTTTTTGACACAAACCAGTGCGCCTGGCACCTACTATAATTTCCCATTCAAAAGCACTTCATTATTTTGTCTTGCCCATTCACCCTCTGAATGGCACACGTACACAATCCATGTCCCAATTGTCTCAAGGCTTAAAAATCCTTCTTTAATCTGTCTCCTCCCCTTCATCGACACTGACTGAAGTGGATTTAACAAGGGACATCAATAAGGGACCATAGCTTTCACCAGGATTCATCTGGTCAGTCTGTCATGGAAAGTGCAGGTGTTCTTAATGTTTTGTACACTCAGTGTATATTCCCATCCATGAGGAGGCATTGATGATGATGTACCTGTGCTCCATCATCTTGGTTTTGGGCACGTCCTTCCAGAACTGAGTGAGATCTGGTGATCCAGCACCAGCGTTCTGCTCCATCTCTGCAGCCATAACCAGGAAGCGGTCCTGCAGAGACGCCTGGTAGCCTGCACAAACACATCCATGAACACATTGAACTTTCAATAATTTTTTTATCTCAGTATATTGTTCAGTTTATGTATCTAGATTCCTACATTTGGGTGGGATCATCTGTACAAAGGATACAGTTTAAACCCCACTGCTGTCAGAATCCAATAACCAGAAGATAGAACTGAAAGAGCTAACTCTGTCACAGCTGTGAACAGAAAAAGTGAGGGTTCTTATCCACTAAACTCGAACAAATGAACAAGATATAGGCGATAGACAGCGGCTCCCGAAAACTGAATTAAGTTAAACCCAGAGAGAGAAGGAAACCCTCAAACTTTGGAATAGTGCCAGAATTTGATTCTTCAAAAAACCCATATCTAGCACATCAGAAGCCATGACTGACATTTCCATGCTTGAAGGCCTGTGAACGTCTTATCAGCCAAGTCCCTGCATCCCTACTCAATGTTGGTCTCAAGTGATCAAGAGGAAAACATTGACCTTAGGGGTTTCAGCCTTCCACAGAGTACTGAGACTGTCTCAATAAAGTTTATTTACCCGCCGTTAGATTTCTGAAAGGCTCAGCTTAGGGGAAGATAAGAGATTATTATTTTATCACTCTTAAAATATGTATGTCAGGCAAAAGAAAGCTGTACTCTGTCAGCACTTTCCAAAGTTATTAGACTCAGACTGGACCTTTTGATTATTCTGAAGTTTCTTCTGGTGCATCTGGAAACATCCGAAGGAAGAAGATAAGAGGAGTGGGTGGGAAGAAAGAGAGAGCGAGCGAGAGATAAGTGCAGTACCTCCATGTAAGGACACCACTATATCAACAGAAGCGCCCGGTTCACAGCTGCTGTTGCTGGGCTTCACTCTGTACTTCTCAGGTGCTGTGGTTCGTACCTGTGGAGGGAGACACCATCAAGTCAGCTTGGAGATAGCCAACACGATTGTTTATTTTCACACACAGGGGCACACACAAGCACAGAGTGGCACGCTTGCACACACAGGGGCATGCACATACCTTGAAGGCCACTTGATTCTTGGACACATTATCAAGGATGATAAGACACTTCCTGTCTGACTCTTTGGACCCAAAGCTCAGCTCCTCTGCTGGACTGGAAGTAAGAGAGAAAAGACGTTACATTTTAGAGGAGAAACAGCACAGGCTGCATGAAGGGGCCGGCTACGATTGAATTTGTGACTAACTTAACAAACTAATGTATTTTTCTTTACGAAGGCATCGGCCACAATGGCTATCTGGTGTTCAAAACAAGCCAATACATCTGTTAGAAGTCTTGCTTTACAGCGTGCTTTGTTGTTCCTCTTCGTGATATCTTAGCTTTATCGATCTGTTTGGCAAAGCTTCATGAGCTTAGATGTTGCTTCCTGAGAGTGATTGCAGTATGATTACCCAGGGACTTGTAGATTCTGTTAGCTTCCATTGTTACACATTTACTAAACAGCTGCTGTATCCCCATCTAGCTCAAAATTCTAGCTAACACATGGCAGATTATGTCCATCTGTGCTTGCATGTTTTCTTTCTGCTTTAAATAAACAAAAAGCCTTGTACACTACATTCATACTATGTGTATTTGCCATTTATCCGACTCAATTGACATCAATATGTTCTTTAGAATATTTTTCAAGGAGGTTCATTCCAGAGAAATAGCCCCTGACTAACTGTATGTTCTCCGGGGCCAAACCCTCAGTCTCTGATGTGCTGTGTCTCCTCCTGACCTATATGGAGCTGTCTGTCAGGCCCCTGGGTACTAGGCGGGCTCAAGCCTAGCAGGCGTAGCTGAACCAATTTATGGGGAACATGGAGAATTAAACCACATTATTACCCAGGTCTAGGGTGAAAACATCTGTGATCTTGCATCAAAGCTGTGAAATCTGGAGGAGCAGAGTAAAACTCCATGGCCTGAGAAAGTAGCCATGAGACGCTCTAATAACACTCAGCGCACCCCATCCCTGCCCCTAACAGACCCCCTCCGACTGCCTCAACAGGCTCAGGTTTAAGGGATAATTCTGTAATTTGATAATTCAGCCTCAGTGAACACTTCTCCAAACTGTGCTCTGGACTGCTGCTGGCATGCTTCAGTACCTACTGAAAACTCAGTGAAATGGACAACATGATAAAAATTCCTGTGTAGCGTATATAAAGTTAGCTGTACATGCTGTAGGCTACAGCTCTAAACAACAGATTGTTTTGTTCTTTGCCCCAGTAAAGCGATGTGAGGAGCCCAGCTCTCCCCTGAGCCCGTACTGACTCTCTAGACTCCAGGAAACCTTTTGACAAACACATTCTGAAGATCAAAGGATCCCCTCTTCCGCCCTTCCAGCTCTGGTTCTGCCTTCCTCGTGGACTCACTGGAATCAGGGCTAACACAGCTCAGAGACATAATTGCATTTAAGGCTCATATAAATATTTGTATCACTCTAATACGTAGCCCGTAGCTGTGAAAAATCTCACATCAAGGAGTCTGCTCTCCAAAAAACTGAACTGAACGGAAATAACTCAGGAACATAAGAATGACCTTATTTAACATCGGAAATACCCATCAATGGAGGCAGCTCTCAAGTACTGTACCTTGATGGATTCTGGGTTCTAACTCCTTAACTTGGGATAGGGTTAATTATCAGGTATCCTATTGAAATATTGAGTGCTTAGGTTTAGAGGGTCTACACCAGGAAGGTATATGGTGTGTGCAATTAAGCTTGGAATGTTCTGAGTGCAGGGAAAACGATCACGTGGCAGCATTGATAAGGGGAGAGAGCCATGGATTAGTGATGAAGGAGGTCGAGGTCAGGTCACGTTAAGGGAAGAGGAACCGTTTATTGCCCATATCACTTAGTTTTATACCAATAAAAATATACAATGTTTAGCGAGAAGGAGGAGACTCCACCCAAAGTGGGGTACAAATACCACCACTATTGTAAACATGTTTTTGTCGATTCAGCAGTTCGATCCCTTGGGAAGAATAAACTTGGTTTAAGATTTCACAGTGTCCGTCGAGTTCTTACTTTCACAATTAGAACCTAACAGTTGATGTTGTCGGCAGGATTCACCACGATTTATAGTCAAACCAGATCAGTGGAGCAGCAGCTGGCAACAAACAAGGTAGGCACAGTTCCTACACCTGTTTCCACTCATTTTGACATCTTGGGGAGATGAGAATCGTAGGCTGAACAATTATAGAATACGGACCTAGAAAGCCTGAGTTTATTCAGTAGGCCCATTGAGTAACGACTGGTCGTATGGTAGGTTCCTTTAAGGATAGGTCCCGAGGAGAGGTTTTCCTCTGCGAGATTCAGGTAAAAATATGATGTAAGGTAGGTTCCATTAAGGATAGGTCCCAAGTGGAGATTTTCCCCCTGCGAGATCCACGAATAACAATACAGTGTAGGGTAGGTTCCGTATAGGATAGGTCCCTAGTGGGGGGTATTCCCCTGCGAGATCTGTAAGAGGGACAAAAGTCCCAGCTGCAGTGACAGTGAGGCAGTAGAGTATGTGGATAATGATAAGAAGGTTGCCTATAAATTCTGAAGGTAAGCCACATGCATGGTTAAAAGAAAAGCAATAAGATATTTGAACACTGTTTGAGTTACGTGTATTAGCAGTAGCAATACGGAGAGAGTTTGGTTTACGCCCTATGGGGAGGGGGAACCATGACAGATCATGTGGAAATAGGAAGTGTGAATCATTTTGGTAATGTGTGTTATCAACAACAGTGATATTTACGGCACAACACTGGAATAAGACATCAGGTCATCAGTGTTCTCCAGTAATACATTTGCAGACGCTATAGTATTGGTTCTAATACAAGGTATTATGTGCAGTGACCAATTAATAGGCACAAATACCGTAACCATTCTCCGGGGAAGTGGGTAGCGCTACCTTGGAAAATAGTTAATAGAAGGTGTGTATTACAGACGGGAGTGAAGAAATCTAAACACCCTGGACACTGTCGGGAGAGGTTTCGGAATAATAACTATTGAAATGGCGACAGACGGCCCCGATTCTCCCTGTAAAGCGGAGCAAGAAAGAAGCGCACAAGCATTCTACCAATTCAGCTCGAATATGGGAAAAATTTAGCAAACTGGATAAAATTGGGCAGCACTTCCCTGATGACGGAAAATTCAAATCAAATAAAGAACTCAGAGATGCTGTTGTGGTATGGCACAAAGAGTATAACCGATAAAAATGGAATTAGCAGATGTACTCAGCTGCAAAAAGACTGGGTACGGGAGTACATTGATAGAATTTGTACTTCGGCTTTGATAGCAGTTTTGAAACCTGTGATCAAAATGGCAATTGCGGGGGTAGTGGATGAAATAGAGCAGGATGCTTTGAGAGTGGAATATAACTCCGCTCACTTCGCAGACGTGCGAGAGGTTAATATGGCCACATGGAAAGTCAATAACTATAGTTTCAATGGCCAAGGTAAGACAAAGAAACGCAGCGGAAAAACATCAAAGCGTGTTTTAGGTGTGGGGCTGTTGGTCATTGGAAAAGGGAGTGAAAAGTAGGAATGGACCCTGCTGCATTCGGAGGAAATGCTGCCATGCAAGCGTTTGCATCTTTTTCAAAAGAACAACAACAAATCCTCCTGAAAGTAGCAGGACAGGAAACTTACACATAGCGGTGTATGGCCTCGATAGTGGTTCATAGAGATTACAGTTTCTATGTAAGGGAAGGCATATAAGATCACGTTTTACACAACTATTTAATAGATGCCAGGGATCAAATATCGCAAATTCCTTATGATAAGAAATTGGCTAAATTTGCAACACGGAAAAGGTATTTTGGGTTGAAGAATCTAGGCAAAATGCCAGGGGAATGGATTCTAAAGAGGTAACAAATAAAAATGATCTGGACAAACACTCCTTGCATCTCAGAAAACCTTGGGGGTTAATCTCATGAGACATTTGATGTTGTTTTATTATGAAATAGATTTACATTTTATGTCGTCTTATTCTGAAATAGATTTCTAGAATGGACGAAAGGGTGGATGCGTCACGAGGAATTAGCATAGGGGTTACCAAACCTAAAATTAACTTAAAAAATGTTTTGTTCATGAACATGGTGGTGCGATGGTTATGGAGTATCATGGGGAAAAGAGACCAGTGAATCGTTGGACTCGGTGGCGAGATAAAGTTGCCGTGTCAAAGGGTAGTACATGCTAAATAAAAGATAAATAAAAGATGAGGTGGATTAAAACAAACGTTTAATGATTGGAGTAAGGACAGTGGATTTACCATTATCATTTTTGCTTTATAATTAATACTTTTGGATTGCTGATTACAATGTAGCATTGTGAATGCTAATGAAATTTACACTTTATTTTCCAGAAGATGAGGGTGTTTCATTCTCTCTTTGGCATGTTCCCTGAGACTGTGGTCTTGGGGAGTGCAGTTAGTGATATTCGGCAGTTACAAGTATAAAAGTATCTGAAGTAGGCTATAAACGGAGTTCCCAGATAAGTGTGTGTGTTTTTGACCTAAGGTTTACCACACACACCAGCACACACACACAACTTACCGGTTATTAATATACGTTAGTGGTGTTGATACTGTGGGATTTATTTTTGGGGGTCTTTTCAATTCAGTTTTAAATTGGGTATGCAATAGGATGGAATAAAATGTTTTTAAATTGTTTCTGAAGGACAGGGAAAGAAAAGGGAGAGGAAATATTTAATGGTGTCAAATGCCCTGTTTCATGACTTTTTGGTGAGGCCTGATCAATCTCACTAGAATTTACCAATACTTTATGAGATACTATTATTTCCTTATGGAGTTATGAAGAGTTGTAATTCTAAATTGAGTTAACATGCATTGTTGGTTTTTGAATCACAATGTGAAACGTGTTCAAAGGGGTAATTACCAGTTCCCTGGGGCTCTGGTCTTTGGGTAAATACACAAATGTATTTTGTTCAGACTGCATACAGAAGGAAAAATATATGTTAATAAGGGTTGACAGTTACTCCAAATGGATTGTGATGTGTATTGCTGATTTAATTTTAGTTTTGATACAAATTTCACAAGATTGGGTCTGCTGGATTGTTGGGATTCTGTCCTCTCTAGGTTCTTTTTTTATTTATTAATTTATCTATTTAACCTTTATTTTACTAGGCAAGTCAGTTAAGAACAAATTCCTATTTACAATGACGGCCTAGGAACAGTGGGTTAACTGCCTTGTTAAGGGGTAGAACGACAGATTTTTGCCTTGTCAGCTCGGAGATTCGATCTAGCAACCTTTCGGTTACTGGCCCAACGCTCTAAACACTAGACTACCTGCCACCCCATGGAAGGTGACATCAGATGGTGTCTTAAATGCATGGTAGGAATAATTTGACCACGATCAGTGTGTGTGAACCTCAAAACCCTCCCTAACCGTCGGAATAAATTGGCAATAAAGGCATTAAATGCGAGAGTGACTTTTAACACTCCAATCTGAGTCTGAGCCAAACCTGGGTACGGGCGGCAGGAGTGCGCCATTTCCTGAAACCGCGCATGTGGAGTGAGCATGGAGAGAGATAATATTTAAAAACTTTACTCATGCTGCTGGTGGGAGAAATGGACCAGACAGAATGGTGGTAGCGGCTCAGGTGAGAGACTTGTGTACGTGGGAAAAGCTGATGACTTTATATTGAAATCAGAACATTACCAAGGGCCATCAAATGTGACAGTCAAGAGTTACATACAGTGGGGCAAAAAAGTATTTAGTCAGCCACCAATTGTGCAAGTTCTCCACCTTAAAAAGATGAGAGAGGCCTGTAATTTTCATCATAGGTACACTTCAACTATGACAGACGAAATGAGAAAAAGAAATCCAGAAAATCACATTGTAGGATTTTTAATTTATTTATTTGCAAATTATGGTGGAAAATAAGTATTTGGTCAATAACAAAAGTTTATCTCAATACTTTGTTATATACCCTTTGTTGGCAATGACAGAGGTCAAACGTTTTCTGTAAGTCTTCACAAGGTTTTCACACACTGTTGCTGGTATTTTGGCCCATTCCTCCATGCAGATCTCCTCTAGAGCAGTGATGTTTTGGGGCTGTCGCTGGGCAACACAGACTTTCAACTCCCTCCAAAGATTTTCTATGGGGTTGAGATCTGGAGACTGGCTAGGCCACTCCAGGACCTTGAAATGCTTCTTTAAGCCACTCCTTCGCGTTCCGGGCGGTGTGTTTGGGATCATTGTCATGCTGAAAGACCCAGCCACGTTTCATCTTCAATGCCCTTGCTGATGGAAGGAGGTTTTCACTCAAAATCTCACGATACATGGCCCCATTCATTCTTTCCTTTACACGGATCAGTCGTCCTGGTCCCTTTGCAGAAAAACAGCCCCAAAGCATGATGTTTCCACCCCCATGCTTCACAGTAGGTATGGTGTTCTTTGGATGCAACTCAGCATTCTTTGTCCTCCAAACACGATGAGTTGAGTTTTTACCAAAAGTTATATTTTGGTTTCATCTGACCATATGACATTCTCCCAATCCTCATCTGGATCATCCAAATGCTCTCTAGCAAACTTCAGACGGGCCTGAACATGTACTGGCTTAAGCAGGGGGACACGTCTGGCACTGCAGGATTTGAGTCCCTGGCGGCGAGTGTGTTACTGATGGTAGGCTTTGTTACTTTGGTCCCAGCTCTCTGCAGGTCATTCACTAGGTCACCCCGTGTGGTTCTGGGATTTTTGCTCACCGTTCTTGTGATCATTTTGACCCCACGGGTGAGATCTTGCGTGGAGCCCCAGATCGAGGAAGATTATCAGTGGTCTTGTATGTCTTCCATTTCCTAATAATTGCTCCCACAGTTGATTTCTTCAAACCAAGCTGCTTACCTATTGCAGATTCAGTCTTCCCAACCTGGTGCAGGTCTACAATTTTGTTTCTGGTGTCCTTTGACAGCTCTTTGGTCTTGGCCATAGTGGAGTTTGGAGTGTGACTGTTTGAGGTTGTGGACAGGTGTCTTTTATACTGATAAGTTCAAACAGGTGCCATTAATACAGGTAACGAGTGGAGGACAGAGGAGCCTCTTAAAGAAGAAGTTACAGGTCTGTGAGAGACAGAAATCTTGCTTGTTTGTATGTGACCAAATACTTATTTTCCACCATAATTTGCAAATAAATTCATTAAAAATCCTACAATGTGATTTTCTGGATTTCTTTTCCTCATTTTGTCTGTCATAGTTGAAGTGTACCTATGATGAAAATTACAGGCCTCTCTCATCTTTTTAAGTGAGAGAACTTGCACAATTGGTGGCTGACTAAATACTTTTTTGCCCCACTGTATGTGCCGTTGGGAAGGAGGAAGTGCCGGGTATTGAGGAAGGTTTACACACTGCAAACAATTTAGACTAAGAAATCATTGAGAAACCGATCTTTCATTACCATGCCACTCATGACAGGAAAACAGGGACAAAGGGGGTTGTAATGAGAAGAGTTATTACCCGGCAATAAATGTACATTCTAACCGCGATGATGTGTGCTAGGTTGAGAAGATTAAATTAGAGTGATAGACTCAAGAGTAGCGTTGATTAGGGCTACGCACTTGCCCATCTGGTGACGTGCCTATCAGGTGGCAGTGGAGGAGATGGGGAACAAAGTGAAAATGACATGGCTTGGGAACACCTCTTGGAACCTGTGGTCTGATGGGGAAGACTGGGCGAAAGCATAAGGAGGCTTTTTAGGGCTTTAATTTTTGCCAAACTCTGCAGAGAAGTATACTGAAGGCATAGTCAGTATAAGAGAGAGTGGGAATTGTCATGTTATCAAACTTTGGGTTGTCATGCATATTAATTATGCATAGCTTACCACATTGTTAATACTGTTATGTTC
The DNA here is from genome assembly GCA_030435695.1 of Brachymystax lenok tsinlingensis. NCBI lineage: Eukaryota > Metazoa > Chordata > Actinopteri > Salmoniformes > Salmonidae > Brachymystax > Brachymystax lenok. The sequence continues at coordinate 17,772,837 of CM059781.1, forward strand.
CCAAGCCATGTCATTTTCACTTTGGTCCCCATCTCCTCCACTGCCACCTGAAAGGCACGTCACCTGATAGGCAAGTGAGTAGCCCTAATCAACGCTACTCGAGGTAACTCAGCACAGTATATGCTTTCACATCAATGCCTCCAGAATGTTGTCCAGAGTACAATTACCCCAACATCTATATTTTCATCTGATGCATTAACCAATAAAGCAACTAACCCAACTCAGCTATGATGTTTAAAGTGGCTCCCAGACCCAACCCATCTGAAACTAACCTGAAATGCACCTCAAATTAACTACAGCATGTCCGACAACAGGCTTTGTATTTTTAGACAATGATTAGTAATGAGAAAGCTCTTCAAATGTAAATAGAGGCTTGAAGAATACCGGTCTATAATCAACCTCAGGGGAAAGAATGCTGGTCTATAACCAACATCAGGGTAAATGGATACATCAGCTTCATCACAAAAGAGTACAATTAGGTAACAGAGCGATCTTGAACTATGTTTTGCACAAAAGTGTCGCTTGATCACTACTGCAACATTCATTAGGCCATCCAATTTGCATGATGGGACTACAGGCTGTTGCATGGTTAATATGGGCAGTAATAATCAGTGTGATCAATTATTTCCATTGATTATTACTGCACAGCTATTAACTGCACCAACTGATTTCCACTCAATCACAGGCATCCTTTATGTCTGTTTAGATAATACAAGATCAATCGATCCATCCAGATACAAACGTATTGATATCTGGCTCTGGGCTTGAGTGTCAACACTACATTCACACTAAGCTCTACAACATCTTAAAATCCAGCATGTGGACATGGATTGGCTATAGCCTAGTCACTGTGCTACCAGTCCAACTATTCTTTAAGCCTTGAGTGCAGCTGAGTGATATGCTGAATTCCAAATCAAACCCTAGTCTCTTCCGACTTCCTAGAAACTCTTGTACATCTGCAACTAATGGATAAATAACAAGTTGACAATTCCAGCCAGAAGGCAAGGTGAAAGAACTGCACCTATTTGATCCTTTCAGAGATACAGGTGTGCCTACCGAGTAGGGGCTAGGGATTTATTTGATTATCAGGAAGAGATGGCTAAGAGAGGGAATTCTGTGAAGGTTGGCTTGAATACCTGACGTGTAGCAGAGGGGCCTTGAATGTGGTCAGTGGCTTCCTGGCTCCCTTCGGCCGGCTGTCTCCTTTGTCGTTGTCGTCCAGCTTCAGACTGCTCAGGCTCTCCTCTGAGAAATACACCTGAAACAAGGACAACAGTGGCTTCGTGAGACAATGTTCATCAACACAATGATCAAATGATTCTAATGTGCTTTGTTTGGAGAGGTGTTCTAAAGATACAAATGATTAAGTTCTTTATTAATTTCTAAATAAAACTATTAAATGCCTAACTATACTCCATTTCAAATGATGGGATGAATTTTTTTTTTTTTTTTTTTTTTTTTTTTTAAATAGGGAGTTTTTGTATGACAGTTCACTTAATTTCACAATCAATACATCAATCCCCATAACAATCCCTGACCCTTGTTCACAGTACAGTGAGGCAACAAGAACACTACAAACACATCCTGTGAGAAAACACAGAGTTCCCATGGAGAGAACACAGAGAATTCCCGTGGAGAGAACACACAGAGAGTTCCCGTGGAGAGAACACACAGAGAGTTCCCGTGGAGAGAACACACAGAGAGTTCCCGTGGAGAGAACACACAGAGAGTTCCCGTGGAGAGAACACACAGAGAGTTCCCGTGGAGAGAACACACAGAGAGTTCCCATGGAGAGAACACAAAAGTCAGCTCTTTCACTTCAACTGTAAACTTTCACCCAAATCCAAAAGACTCCCTCATTCACACACACTTACACAATGTCACAAGACTACAGAACAGCTGATAAACACATGGTTTGTGCAATGTTAGCAGAAATTTGGGGAAGGACAGATGAAGCTGATGAGCGTCATTTGGTTTCCATACCATATTGACCAAGGCCAGTCCCACAGCTTGTGTGAGGCAGATGGGAGATGGGGAGTACAGCAGGAGAGAGGACGTGAGAAGATGGGAGAGCTGGAAGAGAGGTGACTGGGGTCTGCCTGTGAGGCACGTACAAGCACTAATGAGTCAGATGGAGTGTCTTCTGCTGTGATAAGCAACATGCACACACTTCCCCCTTCAGCAGGCTGCTGCGACACACACAGATGACAAAGACATCAAGAGACTTTGAGCTGCTTCTGAAATGTTATTTTTATTCAGTGTTCAAATCAAGTGCAATACAGAACTGAGTAAGATATGGGGAGAACGGGGATTCATTAGCTGCTGTTGAAAGATACATGACCATAATTGACTTGAATAGACTACTTGGTTGATTAAATAAATACAAAATACGGCATTTCTATTGATTATATACACTGTATAAAAGAACTACATAAAAGTAAAACTCATAACAAAATGTATTGTTAATTAAACATTAGTAAAACAACACATTTTCAGTTCATCATTCTGGTTAGTCAAAACCAGGATCAAAATATTCAGTATTGAGATATTGAGATTCATCTTTGGCACTAGAACTACAAACCATGCATGAACTAACATTATTGAAAAGGTCTTACCATGTAATATCAACATACTAAAACAGTCCAATCCTACTGGCAAAAATGTGAAAAATCACAACAACAAATACACAAACTGGAATGAATAAGGCTGATCTAAGCAGGAGATACAATTTAGAAATCCATAGATCCAGAAATGTCTAAGAAATGTAGACCATATGAAATACTTGTTTTGATAATATGATATGTAGGCGGCTTCCCCAACAGACCATGGAGTGACAGTCTGATCATCTGGAGAGTATTGACAATAAGGCACGGCACAGATTCTTTTTAAATAAGTACTCTCTCATTGTGTGAAAAGGCATCGATAGGCAGAGGAAGTGCTTACAGTTACATATAATATGGCATAAGGTAGTTGAGTATACATTGTATTACTTCAGTGTCAGTGCAAATGTGCTAACATTGAGTGTGGTAAAAATAAAGGTTTTCATGCTGGTGGTAGTAGAATACTCTTTTTTCTAGTATTATAAACATTAGTACATTAATTGTTACAGTACAGTTGATAATAATACAACAGTAATGATAAAATAAAGTATGCTTTTGGGTTAAAAGATCAGTACAATACAATAAGGCATGTTACGTATACACTTGGCACACAAGCTTTACTTTCTCTACAAAAACATTATTTCCCTAATGTTATATTAAGTAAGGTAAAATATTGAAGTTGGATAAAATATCACCATGCTATAATGCTGGTCACAGGAACAGGAATCAAGGGGGCAAACGTTTCTTCTTTTATGATACACTATTGTGAGTAGTCTATCGGATTGCCTACTTGATGGGCTACGAATCTCTTCAAAATCATCACATTCTGATAAGTGCAACACATTGTGGGGGTAATATTTGAAATGTTTGGTCCAGGTCCATTTTGGATTCAATGAAAGGCTGAACGTGTCCATGATGGTGATTAGATGGCGGGGCTGGTACATGAGTAAAACCCTCAGACTGCCCTTTCAGAATGCAGAACTCTCCGGGAATCAGTGCCGCTGGTGAGGCTGAGATCATACAATACCTTATCAAAACCAGCCCTTGGGTCAAAACAGAGAGAAAGGCAATTAGCTGACCGCTCTGGGAAGCTACTGTATCAACACACTGTTGAGAGCCACAGGTATTCATTCAGTACTGAGACTGGCTTTATGTAGAGAAAGGAGCAGCAGAACATGATCATGACAGTGGAATGTGTGCAGACAGACAAGCTGTAAACAATGGGTATCATGATTGGTGTTAGGACCTTAACCGGATACTTCGGGACTTCACCAGAGAACTTGTGGATAACATTTTTATGTCTCTGTGTCCAGTATGAAGGAAGTTGGAGGTAGAGTCGGGAACCAATGCTAACTTGAGAAGCTACCTCTAACTTCTTTCATACTGGACACAGAGACATAAAAACAGTATTCACAAGTTCATCTGACTCTGGGGAAGTAGATAAAAGGGCCTCATTGTCAAAATCCCAAAGTATTCCTTTAAAGCCAGCAAGCCAAGAGATTAGCCTATAGCCTAGGTAGATCATTAGGGACTGGTTAAATCAGAGGAACCAAAGACCACATTCTGCTCACATGCAATGTTCCCTCTAAGCTGCACGCGGGCACGCAGCTCCCTCAGACTGCTAAGCAGAAGAAATATTCCCCCGCGCAGAGAAGCACGAGATTGAACTTCTCACCTTTCTTGAGTTTTCCCCTTTAGTTAATACTATCACGTTTCGCTCTACTGTGAGAAAAGTGATCGAGTCAACGCAATATTAGCCACTTTCAAATCAATGTAATAAAACAAACTATGCAAGACTAAGTACGTAAAATTAAGTGTGAAAGAGAATTTATTATAGGCAGAAAGCATTAGAGTAGGATTCTACTGCATTGATGTTTTTTTCAAAAAGTCTCATGAATGTAGGCCTAGATGGAACACCACACATTGGCTGCTACTGTAGGTTGAATGATATAACAGCTAATTCCATGTAAACATTTTATGGGATGCATTTTTCTCCATTGTTTTTGATGGTAGGCCACTGATAGGCCTACATTAAGATCAAATAGCCAAAGTAGCCTACTTGACCACTGTCTGATACTGTAACTTAAAGTGGGTACAGCCTCAGTGTTCACAGTAAACGCGTGCTGGAAGTTGCACAGAATTTTCTATGTTAAGGTTTTCGCTCAGCAGACCTGAAATTTGCTCAGTGTGAAAAAAAGTTTGAGGAACATTGCTCACGTGTATTGATGAACCCATTAACATACATTCATCCACTAAATTGCACATAGGCCGACACACAAAACCACACACAAACTTGATCAGGCTTAGATTCTGGTTTGCCAAACTGATTTATCATCGTTAACAATGAAGAGGCTTATAAGGCTCATGTGAGCAGCTTTGTGATGTGTAGCTGCCAGGGCAACTCTGGAGCGCAAGTTGGTGTGTGTGTGTGTGTGTGTGTACACAGAGTCCCCTGTGAGCTATGACAGTGGTGCAGGTTACCCAGACGGCTTCAGGGCGCAGGAGGAGATTGCATCGACACAGCAGACACACACCCCCCTCGAGTCTGACACGGTAGAGGCAACACAGCCAGCGTAGCGACACCCAGCGTAGCGACACCCAGCGTAGCGACACCCAGCGGCCACATTAACACAACCACTTCACTACCATCCAGTTCACATTACACTGAAGAATATTTCTTGAAACAGGTAGGCCTACTCATACAGGCTAGTCTTCATATGACAGAAATGTATATATAGGGTGTACCCTACATCCCAGGCTGATATTGATCTATTAGCTACCCACAACAATGTGTTTGTTTTCTGTGTCACACAAAGAAGAGGCCAAATATCAACTGTGGATAAATAATGAAGACCCCTAACTACAGTAAGAGAGAGACAGAGACCGATAAATAAATGTGTGCTGCATATGCTGGCAATGAAGCCCTGACTGTTGCTACGGTGCAGCAGCCTGACGTCAGCAGAGAATGCTAGATGGTGTCTGTGAGGAGGTGTGTTAAAGCCAAGAGCTGCAGGGTCTCTGTGATGGTGCCTGGCTGCACGGGGGACGTCCAGGCCGGTGGGGTTGCCTACTAACCAGCTGAGACCATCGCACACACAAATAACAGCCTCTGACAAACCACATCACCCCAATGTCTGTCTCAACACAAAATAAATTAAGTATTCTGGGATGTGCTTTAAAAACTTGTGTGAAGTTAGGTATGCTGAACGAAGCATGCAGGGGGAAAGCGGTCTCTAGCACAGCTAGAGCTTCTGTGACGGCAGTCAGACTTGACACATTCTCAGTAGCCAGAGAAGTGCTCAGGAGATGAGAGGAGCCGTGGGTTGAGTGAAGGAGACTGAAGAAGACCCAGAGAGTGGGACTGTGATGTGTTATGTGGGTACAGTCAGTGGACAGGAAGGATTAAGCTGCAGCTGGAGACATGGGGAGTCACCTTGACCGAGACAATGAGGAGCGTAACAGCTGCCAAATTAGGGCATTACCGCCTCTACAATTCACAGCTCTCTCCACAGAGGAACCCGATTACATGCTGTAATCTCACACTAAATGTTAAAAAATGAAAGGGTCTGGGACGAAAACGGCACATCAAAGTGAGGAGGGACCTGACTGAACCTCTAACGTCTTATTTGACTGACAAGCGTGAACGGGGTGTGTTTAATGTTAATTAAGGCTAATGATGAAGAGAAAACGTCTCTGCTGTTTCTAAGAGAGCCCAATGCAGGGCTAAACCGTCAGTAATAAGCTCACTGCAGATACTAACTGTATTGACTCTACTGTTAATGACTAATAGCAGCAGCCATCATCAGATTTAATGGCAGGATACATTAGAAACATGACAACAGACTCATGTACTACTTCTGAAAATCAAGTGGATAAGTAGTATGCTATTCAAGGCGGAGTATGAGTTCATATGCAGCCACAGCGTTTCTATGTGTTACTGTCTTCCTTACTGTACCTACATTCAGAGGGAGGAGTTCGGTAAATAATCAAAAGGGGAGGTTTTGTACCTTATTGGGCTTTATGGCGACCTCGGAGCTGAAGCTGGACTCTAACTCCTTGCTGTCTGATTCGCACTCCTTGCTCTCGTTGTTGTCCTCGCTGACGATTGGCCCATTCTCACATATGGGCGTTTGGAAGTCATCGTCAGGAAGGGGAGGATAGCTGTATTTGAATGGATCCTGGAATGAAGTCAGCGATAGGGTTAATACTATCAGTGCCAAGACCCCAGCAAAAATCCGCTTTTCACTTATCTGCATGTCCAGCCCTTATATTTGGTCTCACAATGAAGTGTTTTACCATTATCTTTTCAGGACAACCAGGGCTACAAGTAGAACACAAAACAAGTTGACATAAACAGTTGCATTCATGAACGTCAATTAAATAAATAAGGTCAGCCGAAACAAAAACCTAATAAAATAAATAAATTATATGAATGCTTTAAGTACAGAAATGGTCTGCTCACTGGGAAATGAATATCAAATTCGTCAGCGACAACTGTGTGGAGATGTCACTGACGAATTGGACTCGTTAATCACACAGCCGTGGGTACCAACAATTAGTCTGCAGAAGAAATAGATGAATCCAACACAATGTTTAAAAGGGGTTAGAAGTCCAAAACGCACCGGCATTAAGTGGGACTCATTGGGTTAAGTCAACAATCCGAAAGAATTGTGATAAATATTGACTAATCAGAGGTTAGTCACATTTTCTCATGACAAGTTTTTATTTTATTTTATTTTTTATCTTTATTTCAACAGGGAAAACAGACTGAGACCTGGATCTCTTTTACGGCTGTGCCCTGTGTAAACATGTTGACATACAGTTCTAGGCATACAGACAAGAACATTTCAAAACATACAAAACAAAGACACAATTCAACAGAAACAATCACAGACAACATCATATTGATCCTCCATAATATTTTTGAAATGGGCAAGGGACACCAGAGTGTCTAACTTAAGTTGGATCTGCAGTTTGTTCCATAAATAAGGTGCAAAGGAACTGAAAGCAGTCCTTCCCAACTCTGTGGAGACATAGGAGTCTCTAATGTAATCCACATCTGTGATCTGGTCATAAAATTAGTATATCTAGTTGAAATTAATGATGATATATATGGAGGTAGTTTTAAAAGAAGTGCTTTATAAATAAACAAAAAGAGCATGTTGCTCTCGCCACAGATAGAGAGGCCCAACCCACATGTTGATATAGGATACAGTGATGAGTTTTGTAACTATCACCTGTGATAAACCTGAGTGCACAATGGTAAATAGAATCCAGTAGTTTTAATGTGTTTGCCGATGCATGCATATAAATAATATCACCATAATCTAAAACGGACATAAAAGTAGCCTGCACAATTTGTTTTCTATTTACGGAGGTCAGACAAGTCCTGTTTCTGTAAAGGAACCCTATCTTGAATTTGAGCTTTTTTCCCAATTCAGTAACATGTTTTTTAAAAGAGAGCCTATCATCTAACCATACCCCTAAATATTTATATGCAGAGAACTGTTTGATTTGAGTACCATCCAAGCTAGTGATTACAAAAGTGTTTCTAACTGAGAGTTTAGACCTAGAAAAAAACATGACATTTGTTTTCTTAGCATTTAAAACGTTTAAGCTGTAAAAGAGACTCCTGTAATATCCTAAAATCAGACTCCAACTGCATTAAAGCTTGGTCCGCTGTTGGAGCAATAGAGTACATCACTGTGTCATGTGCATATAAATGGAAATTACAATATCTGACATTATCACCAATGTTGTTTATATAAAGTGAGAACAACAGTGGGCCAATTATTGAACCCTGAGGGACCCCTTTAAGTAACTGTAAGGGGTCAGACTTGACACCGTCGACCATGACGGCCTGAGTTCTATCTTTAAGATAGTCATAAAACCATCGGCAGGCATCAGTGCCCAGTCCTATAGATGACAGCTTACTCAAAAGGATAGCATGGTCTACAGTGTCAAAAGCTTTTGACAAATCCACAAACAACGCAGCACAATGCTTTCTATCATCTAAGGCATTTGCAATATCATTTACAACAAGCGTAGTGGCCGATGTGGTACTGTGTTTAGATCTAAAACCAGATTGATTGGTGCTAAGAATACTGTTAGCAGAAAGAAAAGATTGTAACTGTTTGATAACTAAAGATTCTAGGATCTTTGCCAGACAAGGGAGCCTAGAGATGGGTCGATAGTTATCCAAGTCACTACCAGCACCTCCCTTATGTAATGGCAGAACAAAAGCTGCTTTCCACACCTTAGGGATATTTCCTGTGCTTAATGTTAGATTAAAGATGTGTGTCACTGAACCAGCAATGATAGGTGCAGCACACTTAAGTAAGTACGGGTCTAAATTGTCTGCGCCTAAAGATTTCTTAGTATCAATGGCACACAGGGCAGCTAGAACCTCTGCTTCAGTTATTTTCTGGAAACTAAAAACAGGGTTTCCATTTTTCAGAGTAACGGTTGAAAAGCAAGACGAAAAATCAACTAACTGGCCAGTACCACAATGGCCACTTTTCCTTTCAAATAAAAAACCAGCAGAGATGAACTGCTTATTAAAAGCATCACAAATATCATTTTTACCACTTAGAATACAGGAGTCTGAGATAATTTGCTTAGGAAGAGAAACAGCAGAATTTCCCCGTTTCAGTGAATTAGTGAGGGAAGAAAGAGGCAAAACCTGTCTTGTGTTAACATTTGAAAAGGGAATTTATCAGATGATAGTAAGATGAAAATGTATGTAGCCAAGTAGATAGATGGCGTCACTGCCATCTTCAGTGAGTTGAATACTGCGGGTACATACCGTTCCACCCATGTGAGGAGGCAGGTATTCAGGGCCAATAAAAGTTTGAATCTCATTTTTAGATGCAAACTTGAGCTTGCTGATGGCTTCTGGACCCAACCATGTCCTCACAATCTTCCATGCAGCTAAAAAAAACAAAAACACATGTCCGAACTTGTCATTTGTTGTTTTTGGTTATTGTATTGCTAGATATTACTGCACTGTTGGAGCTAGAAACCTGCAAATCTGTGTACGCGATGAATAAACTTTGATTTGAACTACGATGTCCAAACTACGATGATTAGATTACATTTCTATAGCAAATCGTTTTAATAACTACATGACTCACCATTCATGATCCATGGCATGTCGACAATGATCATTTTGGCTGAAATGACAAGACCATGACTGAGGGGTGAAATACACTGAGTATACAAAACATTAAAAACACCTGCTCTTTCCATGACATAGACTGATCAGGTGAATCCAGGTGAAAGCTATGATCCCTTATTGATGTCACTTGTTAAATCCTCTTCAATCAGTGTAGATGAAGGGGGGGAGACGGGTTAAAGAAACACTTTTACGCCTTGAGACAATTGAGAGATGGATTGTGTATGTGTGCCAACTTTACTTCGAATTAGTCCTTTTGGAAATGTTTCTTGGTAAGCCATTCTTGTGTGTGTGCCATTCAGAGGGTGAATGGGCAAGACAAAATATTTAAGTGCTTTTGAACGGGATATGGTGTGTTTTTCCACACTCAACAGTTTCCCGAGTGTATCCACCACCCAAAGAACATCCAGCCAACTTGACACAACCGTAGGAAGCATTGGAGTCAACATGGGCCAGCATCCCTGTGGAATGCTTTCGAAACCTTGTAGAGTTCATGCCCTGACGAACTGAGGCTGTTCTGAGGGTAAAAGGGGTGGGGTGCAACTCAATATTAGGAAGGTGTTCCCAAAGTTCGGTGTACTAATGTAGCATTGGCCCTAACACAGAATCATATGACGGCATTCCATGTACTTTTGTTTCTATAATACATTTAATAAAACTCATTTAAAAACAGGATGTGGGTCAATAATAGGAACAATTACATATATGTGTCATACAACGTTTATCAATCAACCTGTGAATGAACTCCATATTGTTTCAAGTTTAATATACTTACATAGAAACTTTGGATAATACACTTTGAAGCAATTAATTACATACTTCACAAAATCCATGTCCTGAAAAAAATGAAAGAGAGTATAAGTAGGACTCAGAAAGTACAGTACTATATACAGCCTCAAAGCAGGCTTTGACTAGCAAAGATGTTTTATGGCCTTTCAATAGGGAACCCGTTTGCTCAGCCGGAGACATTTACTGCCTCAAGCTGGCTGTGCAATGACACAATTCATAACCATTTAAACTTTGTCACAAAGCTGAACAAAGCTGTAGTCAATACTTTCAAACACCTTCCCTCAACTCAATCATATTAAATATATTTCAGGGAAAAAAGGTAAGATACAAAAGTTACCACACGTTTTCATTCCCATAATGGCCATATTATCATCAGTCAACAGAACTATCAATATTCTAGTCAGACCCTTAGGAAGAGGAGCCTATCAGCCTTGCTACATCCTATGCCCTACAGAGAACCTTTTTCGGTTACTGTCCCACCTACTGAATGTTGGTCTGCCCAGATTACCCCTGATTTACCCTCTCATGTGCATATTACAAGTAGCCCTATTGTCTCATGAGTTTTCTCAAGTACTCCCTGTGGATAGGCCAAGTACCGCTATGGGTCCTAGTATCCCTTGTTGGGAACCACTGCACTAATCTCACTGAGAAAGTTAGAGATAACACTGGCCAGGCCTGTTCCAGCCCACACAGTGGCCTATTTCAGCAAACTTCATTAAGACTGCTCGCCAAACTGATCTACTAATACATTAATTTCATATTAGGGTTTCGTGAAGTTATTTATTCTCTCTCTGGCTCGTGTGTATTTAATTAGGGCATTTCTCCAGGAGAGAGATTGGCCTGTGAAGCGAGCTGGCTGACAGAAAGGAGAGTGCCTGCTGGGAAGCTCCGATGGAGACAAAGTCAGTCTATGAATTAGGCAGTCAATCGACTTGGACTGACCAAACTAATTTAAAAGGTCACTTTCAATGTGTGTTAAACCATTGAAGAGCATCAATCCCTCCAAGTCCCAGGCTCAAACAGCAAGCAAAATTAGAATGCTCAACAGGACTTCAATGACACTCATAACCACACACAGACAGATGTAGGCTACTACTTTTTGAAAATGGGGAAAACATGTTTAATTATGAGGACAGAAATCGACCAATAAAGGCCTCCTTTAATCTATGTAGAGTGGATCAACAGTGACATTGGTAGAAATCAGAGCTATTGACGTACTGTAGCCCTGGTTTGATTCTTCAAACACTATCAAATAGCCTAGTGGTTAGAGAATCCCCGAGCTGAAAAGGTAAAAACCTGTTGTTCTGTCCCTGAACAAGGCAGTTAACCCACTGTTCCCTGGTAGGCCATCATTGTAAATAAGGATTTGTTCTTAACTGACTTGCCTAGTTAAATAAAAGGTAACATTTAAAAATAATAAGGGAAGGTGACAAATACAAGAAAAGACTACAATGTTAATCAAAAAGGTAAGTTTTCACTTACGATATTGCTGATCCCTGAATCAGCCATGTCGAACACAACAGTGAGTGGCATCCCTGGCTCTCTCTTAGCATAGCGCTCCAGCCAGAAGGCAACATACTTCTTTTTGTCCATGCTGGTCTTTGCATCCTTGGTATGGAGCTTGACTTTGAACCAGACTGAAAACACAGACAAAAGTATTGCATTCAGTAACCTCAGCATACACTATTAGTCAAAAGTTTGGACACACTTACTCATTCAAGGGTTTTTCTTTATATTTACTATTTTCTACATCAGATGACCTGGCCTCCACAATCACCCGACCTCAGCACAATTGAGATGGTTTGGGATGAGTTGGACCGAAGAGTGAAGGAAAAGCGGCCAACAAGTGCTCAGCATATGTGGGAACTCCTTCAAGACTGTCGGAAAAGCATTCCAGGTGAAGCTGGTTGAGAGAATGCCAAGAGTGTGCAAAGCTGTCATCAAGGAAAAGGGTGGCTACTTTGAAGAAACTAAAATATAAGTTAATTTGTTTAACACATTTGATTGCTACATGATTCCGTATGTGTTATTTCATAGTTGTGATGTCTTCACTATTATTCTACAATGTAGAAAATAGCACAAGAAAAAAAAAAAAAAAACTGGAATGAGTAGGTGTCCAAACTTTGGACTGGTACTTTATGTGTTAAACATATTACAAAACAATAACTTACAATTTTTGGTAACCTTTTGTAAGGGGAATAATAGTGTCTGTGAGTAATTACTAGAGAGAAATCAGTTATACATATGGTGCAGTATGAGCATCATTAATCAACATACAGAGCTTGTTGCCTTCCTTGTCGTAGCCGTGGAGGAAGACAGCCCCCGTCTCAAACATCCACCTTGGAATGCTGCTCTCAGTGAGGTCTGAAACAAGACAAAACATTATCAGCCAACAATATCAAATACAATTTTATTGGTCACATACACATGGTTAGCAGATGTTAATGTGAGTGTAGCGAAATGCTTGTGCTTTTAGTTGACTATGCAGTAATATCTAACAAGTAATCTAACAATTTCACAACAACTACCTTATACGCACAAGTGTAAAGGAATGATTAAGAATATGTACATATAAATATATGGATGAGCGATGGCCGAACAGCATAGGCAAGATGCAGTAGATGGTATTGAGTACAGTATATACATATGAGATGAGTAAAACAGCATTCAATAAGAATGTTTTATAACAGGAACAATTACTGGCCAAAATAAATATCTTAAGTATTCCTAACTCCTCGCCACCATTCAAGACAGACAAAACTTGTCAACAAGTGACAATAAGGCATTGTCAATATCAGAAGTTAGGCAATTGGAAGAGATAATGTTTGTAAATCTAATTTCTGCATGACACCGATTTAACAAACTGAATGTTGTCTGGCTCGAAAACCCTGTATTTGTATGAGTAAAATGTAGCAATTTAAAAGTGAAACGTAAGAAAAATAGAGACGATTGTCTCCGTGCGGAACAGATGGAAATATTGCCACACAGCACACAATAAGCCTTTATCTGAGAGAAGGTCAAGAATCTATCCCACATCCGCACACAAAGTCATCCCACAGTGTGGTGATACTAATAGGCCCAAATAAAAAACTGCACTGTATAACTTGCCTGTATTTCAATACAGTTAGGATACTAGTTTAGCAGGGAATGAGAATGTGTGCTGTTCCTGTTTTCTACACTCAACCCTAAACAAGGCCAAAGTCACATGTTATAGGGTACAGCCACAGGCTTCTCAGATCGAGATGAATCACTTCATGGGTGATTAATTGATGGCCGACATTGACACCTTCTTCATTCTCTGAAAACAAGAGCACGTGCAGTGCAGTTTAGGAGAGATTAAATATGTGCCCTGACTGCTCACCATTCAAACCAAATTCTTTCCTCCACAGGAAACTGTCGTCAATCATCTTCAAGGCATCGCCCACAGAGTATAGTCGCCATGTCAGGTATGCCTCCACCAGAGCATCATCCTTCTGTAGCCTGTCCACATCTCTGGAGTCATATTTGTCAGATTCTGTGAGGGAGAGAAGTAAACAACTTACATCACTGACATGAAACTGAATACCTACTCCAACGTCTGACCTACCACCACAACACGTATAGCACCTATGAGTTTGTTTCTTATAACTTTTTATGACAAGACCCAACCATAGAGTGAAGACAGCACTTAGCCTCCTATACAAAACAAGGCTGCCTTCAGCTACCTCATTTACTAAAATGCTGACATGTATCTACCAATATAAAGATTGTTTAGGAAACAAGTGTTCTTTGAAAGATGGATTGGTCTCTCAACAATTTTTAACAGGGAACTGAAAGACATACAGACAACGATGAGACAGCCTATAGGGAGGAGACCTGACCGTGTGGTGCAAGGACAACAACCTCTCCCTCAACGTGATCAAGACAAAGGAGATGAATGTAGACTACAGGAAAAAGAGGACCGAGCACACCCCCATTCTCATCGACGTGGCTGTAGTGGAGGAGGTTGAGAGCTTCAAGTTCCCTGATGTCCACATCACCAAACTAACATGGTCCAACCACACCAAAACAGTGAAGAGGGCACGACAAAACCTCCTCCTCCTCAGGAGACTGAAAAGATTTGGCATGGGTCCTCAAAAGGTTCTACAGCTGCACCATCGAGAGCATCCTGACGGGTTGCATCACTGCCTGGTATGGCAACAGCTCGACCTCCGACCGCAAGGCACTACAGAGGGTAGTGCGTACGGCCCAGTACAACACCGGGGCCAAGCTTCCTGCCATCCAGGACCTCTATACCTGGCAGTGTCAGAGGAAGGCCCTAAAAATTGTAAAAGACTCCAGCCACCCTAGTCATAGACTGTTCTCTCTGCTACCACACGGCAAGCGATACCGGAGCACCAAGTCTAGGTCCAAGAGGCTCCTAAATAGCTTCTACCCCCAAGCCATAAGACGCCTGAACAGCTAATCAAATGGCTACCAAGACTATTTGCATGGCCACCCCTCTGGAACGCTGCTGCTACTCTCTGTTATTATCGATGCATAGTCACTTTAGTGCCCCAGCACATTGACTCTGGACCGGTACCCCCTGTATATAGCCCCGCTATTGTTATTTACTGCTGCTCTTTAATTATTCTTATCTCATACTTTATTGGGTATTTTTTTTAAACTGCATTGTTGGTTAAGGGCTTGTAAGTAAGCATTTCACTGTAACCTGTTGCATCCGTGCATGTGACAAATAACATTTGATTTGATATATTATGGCTTTTTATTTATTTATTTTATGTTTTTTTAACCAGGTAGGCAAGTTGAGAACAAGTTCTCATTTACAACTGCGACCTGGCCAAGATAAAGCAAAGCAGTTCGACACATACAACAACACAGAGTTACACATGGCGTAAACAAACATACAAGGCAGCAAAATAGAGTCTACACCTCAAGTAGCTGTATTTTCTATTACAGAAAACGAGTTTAGATCATAATTATGGTGTGAATACAGACATATGGCATGTCACTGCCAGTAGCCAAACTAATAATCCTTACTCATCCATTTATTAATGTATCAGAACAATCTGTCAGACAACTGACTGGTAAAGTAGCTATGATGATAATTTGTTGCGCTAGCTAAGTAAAATAGCTAGATGGATGGAATGAAATCGAACAACCCATGAAATCTGTCTTTTAGCTAACAGCTAGCGAGCTGTTACAGTAACTAACGTTAATTAGCTAGATGTTGGGGGTGTTGTTGTAAAATGTTATTTTGCTACCTAACTAACGTTAGCCTGTTAGCATGAACTTACCTTGTCCTTGGACGTACTCATTCTTGAACTTCTGTCTCGTCTCTTCAATCTTCTTCTCAATGTCCTGTTGTATAAGAGAGATACGTTAGCCATGTGTAATGAATGCATTACAAATTGCCTAGCAAAATGTATGTATTATTGATTAAAAAAAATAACTGGTGAGCTACCTGCTCTGATTCTAACTTCCCAACTTCCGCCATGTTCAAGTGACTCTGCTGTTCTGGCTAGTGTGGGTACACTGAAGTTGAGGAATGAATCAGTTCTAGCGTCTGAAACTGTTGCCCTTGTATTGCCATTTTGGCTCTTGGCTAGATCATCAAAGTGATGCCTAAAAAATAAGATATCTGAGGTCCATTCAATCAAATGTAAAGAACATTGCATGGATTATTTAAACATTTATCAACGTAAGCATTGATGACAAAAATATGTATTGTACACGTATCTGTTGCCGGAGACAAGACTGGCTAACCCACAATGCAAAGTTTCTTACTTCATTTGCGTTACGTGCTGCCCCGGATGAGCAGCCAATACTGAGCAAAAGTAGTTGCATATCGGATTTAAAGCCTTGTATGATACTTATATGACCGTATAACTTTTTATAATATCATATTTATAGCTGTATAATATAATAATTTAAACGTATATTAACCATTTTGGATGTAGCGCATCAAAATAACTTCCACGTCTTCTACGCGAGCGACATGAATCAAGCGCACCTAGTGTGCTGGCGCGATGTTTTGACTTTTGAACAGTGATGTTTGATAGATAAGTATTCGGCAAACTGTTGCCCAATAACTCTGTGTAGGTAAGCATCATATGTTATAATTTGTATAGCTAAATCATGTATGTATCATGTAACGTTAGTTACCGTCAGCAGCTGTGCAGTTCAGCCTGGGTTCAAGTGGTACTCTGTACTAGGAAACTCGGAAATGTTCGACTTGCTAAATGTTTGAACGCGGCACGTGTGTAACTACAAGTCGAACATTTCCGAGTTTCCTTGTTCGGACTATCACTTGAACGCGGCAATAGTACCACAATGACACACGACAGTTCCAGCCAACACATGAAACTACTTTCATTCCGTGTTGACATTCTCACATTTCAATAATAACGCTCCATTCCCAGAGATGGCGAAAGTCGAAGAGGATCAGAACCGGCCTTCAGTAGATTGACATTTCAACGGGATGGCTGCACTTTCTCAAATGGGAATGGTGGTAATATGGCTGTTACAGAAAGAGTTCATCAGATGTTGATATGGTGGCATGCATCTTTGCCCTACATGTGGGAAACAGTGACTTCACCATGCATCTTACTGATAGGAAGAGGGATGTCTTCAAGTACAGGCTTCTCACTCTGAGCAGGTCAAATAGATAAGAGCCACATATGGAGTTTAAACTACCATACAGGATGAAAGATAATGTTACTCTAAAGTCAAAGTCACCATTATTAGTCAGTTGTACAACCGAATGCCTTCAACCGAAATGTGTCTTCCGCATTTAACCCAACCCCTCTGAATCAGAGAGGTGCGGGGGGCTGCCTTAATCGACGTCTTCGGCGCCCGGGGAACAGTGGGTTAACTGCCTTGTTCAGGGGTAGAACGACAGATTGCTTTTCCCTTGTCAGCTCGGGGATTCAACCCACCAACCTTTCGGTTACTGGTCCAACGCTCTAACCACTAGGCTATCTGCCGCCCCGCCCTACTGTAATATGGAGCCATGAAGGTGTTGTCTTTTTGTTTACTCCAATGTGTAACTCTGTGTTGTTGTATGTGTCGAACTGCTTTGCTTTATCTTGGCCAGGTTGCAGTTGTAAATGAGAACTTGTTCACAACTTGCCTACCTGGTTAAATAAAGGTGAAAAAAAAAAAATATCTTTACAAAAGAAGTATAGCTTAACTGGCTGGTATGAAAATGAACCACAGGAAAAGCATCCTCCATTCACTATTTAAGTGCATAGATGACATGTATTTTTTCCCACTGCCCCTGTTTCGAGACAGGTGCATGAAAATGGTCCATTCTAAAGCTAAACAAATTTCACACATATTATTTAGCTTATGTAAAGACAAGATTAAATCAAGAATAGTTTGATGGGTGACAATATTAGCCTATCACTTGTGAATGATATATTATCACTTGTGAATGATGCCCAGCTTAAGAAACTGCCTTTTTTTTGCAACTTTTTCTAATCAAAGTTGCACACCTCATGTATGAAATATCTTATTTTCCTCAGTTACTCTTCATTTTTATTTAACTTGGCGAGTCAGTTAAGAACAAATTCTTATTTACAATGATGGCCTAGGAACAGTGGGTTAACTGCCTTATTCAGGGATAGAACAACAGATTTTTACTTTGTCATCTCGGGGATTCAATCCACCAACCTTTCGGTTACTGGCCCAACGCTCTAACCACTAGGCTACCTGCTGCCCCCAGTAGTGAATTGTGACACTTCAAATCTTCATGATATCTTGTTAATGTTATGGAGCTGAGGGCATGTCTATGGTAATGATAGTGGCAGTGTTAATATAATGATTGTATGTGTTAATGGGGTTCAGTCAACCATGGTTCCTGCCTGGTGAGCGCCACTTACCAGCTGTTAGATCCCACAACTGGTGTCTGACTATATTTCTTTATCTACCAACAAGAGCAATTCCCCAAACCAAAGCCAGAAAAAAAAGCCTGAATACTAATCTTCAAAACCACTCACTTAAATCACACCTGAAAGAGAATGTTTCCCCTCCGGACATTTATCTCAACAGCACAATTTTGATCATTGAATTGATGAGGATATATAGCAAACAAACCTAACATCAAACGCTGTTTATCCCTGTGAAGTCCTCTCAAAGCAAGATGTCAATAACATCTCACCTTCCACAGCCTAAAGTGTAGAAGAGCTACTGTTAAGCGCCAGTCTCTCTGAGGCGATAACTACAGGCTTTCTGAGAAATTACTCCACAGCAGCCACATGCCTGTCTAGTCACCATGGCAACACGCTCTCCAATAGCCCTGGAGCTGTTTCTGTGGAAGTGCAGACCAATCAAGAGTCCAAATTGCTCCACCTGTTCTGGTTTAACTTGGGCACATGTCTGGAGAGCATCATCCTTATGATGGAATTGCTGGTACAGATCAAGTAGCACATAGGCTCTCCAGGCACGTTGAGACTTCTTAAATTTACTCATATCCCTTATTTTACCAGGTAAGTTGACTGAGAAGACATTCTCATTTACAGCAACAACCTGAGGAATAGTTACAGAGAATGAATGAGACAATTGGAAGCTGGGGATGATTAGGTGGTCATAATGGTTTGAAGGCCAACCCTGCTGAGTTTCAGTGGCAAGCCAGCAGTGGGATGCAGGGTGGTATGATGCTGGCATTCACTTGCTCACTTACTTCATAAATGCTAAATGTAATTGATTCCCTGTGCGGCAGCCTACCGTGTCCAAGTGATTGTTCCTGACTTGTTATATATTTTTCTTCTAGCTCAGCGGATAGTGTGACTTTATCCATCCTGACAGAGGCAGGCCAGTGCCAGGCGCTTGCGGTCATTCAGACCCACAGCCAAGCATCCTGGTTCCCCACACCCAGCCCCCCCACACAAAGACCCCATCTCCCTGCTCTCACCCAGAGCCTGCGGCCAAGATAAGCAGGCGAGATGGTGTCAGTGGAGCCTGTGACACATACACACACAGACTGGCAGTGACCGCTGTGACTGACCTGACCCCACTGCTGACCTCTGGTAGTGTCAAATGTGCTGTCATGCTCCATTACGCCCACAGACAGGGATCTTCTGGCTCCCCGACGGCCCCAGTTGAAGTCGCCCAGTACTAAGATCATCTCTGCTCCTTGGCGAGAAAGGGGGAGACTGAGAAAGAGGGGATGAAGAGCAGCAGAATGAGAAAGATGGAGCCTCTTGATCTAGGCTCTGCAGAGCGACTCAAAAGGTGCAGGAAGGCGTGGCAGAGGGACAGGGAGAAGAGCCGGAGGAGGTTGAGCCCCCTGGTGGATATGGAACGCTATCGCAGGCTGACCCAGAGCCTGGCCCAGGAACAGCTGGAGGGAGATATAGCCGCCCTCATAGAGACACAGTCACTCATTCAGCTCTGCACTGCATTGACATGTATAGTAGTTCCTTTTATTTATATGCTTTCATGAGTACCAATGGATTGAATGGTTACGTTCATTTGCTTTCTAATATTCTGTAAGTGCCCATTATTCAATGAAATGTTGAGATTCAGTCCAGATGATGCCGCTCTTATCTCATTTTGATCTGAGTGCTACCCAATGCATTGGTAATGAGAAGTTTCAAACCAGAGATCGATCCAGTTCACCGTGTATGCTACTGTAATTGGTATGTTTACATATCTGTTAGTGTAAACCTGTCTGTACCTGTCTCCCTTGGACCACCTCCTGCTCTTCACACCTCATCTCTGTGTGATCGCTACTCATCTCTCCCACTCTTCTCCCTTCAGACCGGCAGCCTGTCAAACACTCTCTTTAATGTGTGCTGCTGTGCGTTGCACACAGGGAGAGACCGGCTTCTTACTCTGATCTGAAGTGTGTGTGTTCAGAATGAAACTTTAGGACGTAACTGGAAGGTCTAAATCTCCCTCCCTGGTTGGTAGTTGGATTTGGCTACAAAACCTTTTAGTAGCAATTCTGCCCTTCATGGTTCAGTTATGTTGTCTGTAACATGCTATAAAATAAGCCCATCTTGGATGATGGCTCGTAATGACCACATGCAGTACAGTTACTATTATGTGTCCATCCTCCAAGGGAACATCAATGGGGATTTTCTAACAGCAGCCCTCTTATGAGTCATCATCCCAAGCTGTTAGATCAGTTAGTTCTGACTAAAGGTGTCTGTTATTTACAAAATACTTAAATAAAAATGCTTCAGCTTTAAACCTGTTTTCTGAGAATTGTGTCCTATGGTGATACCTGCCATTGCGTTTTGCTCCTCTGTCTGTCATTTTCACAACACTCACACTATTTTACTCTCACTTCCACTCTAGTTTAGCACCTTCACTCCTGGCCTCTCTTTCTCTTTCTCACACACACACACACACACACACACACACACACACACACACACACACACACACACACACACACACACACACACACACACACACACACACACACACACACACACACACACACACACACACACACACACACAGAGACACAGACAGAGGTTTCAGGTTTACCTCTTTGGGCAGGTATACAGAGCCTGCACTGAGGCACCTGCTCGATTTGGTATGGTATCAGCTGGGGATTTGTTTTCTGCCTGGAGCCCTCTTCAAACCTCACTGCCTGGCAGGCTGAGGAGAATGTATGGGGATTTGTTTTGTCATCCCATTATTGCATGCTAACTTTCATTAAGTTTGAGAAGGATGACTGCAGGGCTCCTGCTGCCTTCCATCTGCAGAAGTGCTTCCATCACAATGAAGAATGTGGTTTCTGACAGAGGATGTCATCAGGCACCATTGCAGAAGAGGACCAGACATGAAGCTTGCAGGATTGCATCTTTCTTCTCCAGAGCCAAAATAGTTTATGTAGGTTATGACATGAAGGCAATTGACCAGTCATTCCAGATTTAAATCTGTTGACAAGACAAAGTCATGTACACTGTAGCCTAGTTTCCATCTTGTACAATTTATTGGAATCCTTATGTTACTGTTACATTAATAATTTCATAGTCTATTAAAGAGATTCTTTGGTACTTTTGTACACTTTTTAGCCAGTAGTTCTAAAAGTAGCGCTCACGAGCCAAAAGTGGTCCCTGAAATTGTGTAATACATCACGTGTACCACATCATTGCTCTCGCTCTGCTGTGGGTGCATTTTGCTAGCTGTCACTCAAATGGCGAGGGGCTGAAGCTTATTGGTTGAACTCAACTTACTAGGGTGCTGGCCCACATGGGGGAACATGTAGGGTGCAGCACAGCTTCCAAAAAAAACTGTTACTTTCAAACTAGGGATTTCATGGCTAATTGAGGTAAGACTGTAATTCTGTCCTTAGATTATGCACGTATGAACTACACATTGACACATCCAGCCCAAAGCGGGAAGTAAAAAAAATACTTAAGGGACAAATAAGCCCCAGATACTTGATTGACTGTTTCCAAAGGCATCATTGCGGTAATGTTGACACTAACAATGATGAGTGATGTTGGTGGAGAGGAGAGGAGTCATTGTTTATGTTGATGCTGAGTGACAGGAGGTCTTCCATGTCAACCTTGATCGCTCTGCCCCTGGTCTGATTGCTACAGCTACAGTGGCTTTCGAAAGTATTCACCCACCATAGATTTTCTGAGGATGCAAAATATATTTTATTGTGAAACGAACAAGAAATAATGCAAAAAATAAACTTGAGCATGCATAACTATTCACCCCCCCAAAGTCAATACTTTTTAGAGCCACCTTTTGCAGCAATTACAGCTGCAAGTCTCTTGGGGTATGTCTCTATAAGCTTGGCACATCTAACCACTGGGAATTGTTTTTGAAGGCCCTGTAGAAAAACTGCTCCAGCTCCTTCAAGTTGGATGGGTTCCGCTGGTGTACAGCAATATTTAAGTCATACCACAGATTCCAAGACATTTAAATGTTTCCCCTTAAACCACTCAAGTGTTGCTTTAGCAGTACGCTTAGGGTCATTGTCCTGCTGGAAGGTGAACCTCCGTCCCAGTCTCAAATCTCTGGAAGACAAACAGGTTTCCCTCAAGAATTTCCCTGTATGTAGCGCCATCCATCATTCCTTAAATTCTGACCAGTTTCCCAGTCCCTGCCAATGAAAAACATCCCCACAGCATGACACTGCCACCACCATGCTTCACTGTGGGGATGGTGTTCTCGGGTTGATGAGAGGTGTTAGGTTTGCGCGAGACATAACGTTTTCCTTGATGGCCAAAAAGCTACATTTTAGTCTTATCTGACCAGCGTACCTTCTTCCATATGTTTGGGGACTCTCCCACGTGCCTTTCGACTAACACCAAACGTGTTTGCTTATTTTTTTCATTAAACAATGGCTTTTTTCTGGCCACTCTTCCGTAAAGCCCAGCTCTGTGGAGTGTATGGCTTAAAATGGTCCTATGGACAGATACTCCAATCTCCGCTGTGGAGCTTTGCAGCTCCTTCAGGGTTATCTTTGGTCTCTTTGTTGTCTCTCTGATTAATGCCCTCCTTGCCTGTTCCGTGAGTTTTGGTGGGCGGCCCTCTCTTGGCAGGTTTGTTGTGGTGCCTTATTCTTTCCATTTTTTAATAAAGGATTAATAACGGCTCAGTGGAATGTTCAAAGTTTCTGATATTTTTTTATAACCCAACCCTGATTTGTACAACTCCACAACTTTGTCCCTGACCTGTTTGGAGAGCTTGGTCTTCATGGTGCCGCTTGCTTGGTGGTGCCCCTTGCTTAGTGGTGTTGCAGACTCTGGGGCCTTTCAGAACAGGTGTATTTTTACTGAGATCATGTGACACTTAGATTGCACACAGGTGGACTTTATTTAACTAATTATGTGACTTCTGAAGGTAATTGGTTTCACCAGATCTTATTAGGGGGCTTCATAGCAAAGGGGGTGAATAAATATGCATGCACCACTTTTCCGTTTCTTTGTTATTTTTTTCATTTCACTTTACCAATTTGGACTATTTTGTGTATGTCCATTATATGGAATCCAAATAAAAATCTATTTAAATTACAGGTTATTACAACCTTTTTACAACAAAATAGAAAAAACGCCAAGGGGGATGAATACTTTTGCAAGGCAGTGTATTGACTATGGTCACAACTTATTCTCAGGACTATGCAGCATTCCCCCTATATTGATTTAGCAGCAGTGGCCCACTGATGCTAAATTGTTGCAACTGCTGCCAAATATATATACATTTTTTTGTATGTACATTTCTGCCAAGACGCGCTTTTAAATGGATAGTCGTTGGATCAATGTCTGGAAGTCTATGGGAAAATCTAGCATGTCATTGCGCTAACACTAGTAGCAATGCACTCTATCAAATCAAATTTTATTAGTCACATGCACCAAATACAACAGGTGTAGACCTTACAGTGAAATGCTTACTTACAAGCACCTAACCAACAATGCATTTTTTTTTAAATACAGTTAAGAATAAGAAATAAAAGTAACAAGTAATTAAAGAGCAACAGTAAAATAACAATAGACTATATACAGGGGGGTACCGGTAAAGTCAATGTGCGGGGAACCGGTTAGTTGAGGTAAAATGTAAGTGTAGGCAGAGTTAAAGTGACTATGCATAGATGATAACAACAGAGAGTAGCAGCGGTGTAAAAGAGGGATGGATGGGGGGCATTGCAAATAGTCTGGGTAGCCATTTGATTAGATGTTCAGGAGTCTTATGGTTTGGGGGTAGAAGCTGTTTAGAAGCCTCATGGACCTAGACTTGACACTCCGTTACCGCTTGCCGTGCGGTAGCAGAGAGAACAGTCTATGACTATGGTGGCTGGAGTCTTTGACAATTTTTAGGGCCTTCCTCTGACACCGCCTGGTACAGAGATCCTGGATGGCAGGAAGCTTGGCCCCGGTGATGTACTGGGCCGTTCACACTACCCTCTGTAGTGGCGGAGGCCGAGCAGTTGCCATACCAGGCAGTGATGCAACCAGTCAGGATGCTCTCGATGGTGCAGCTGTAGAAACGTTTGAGGATCTGAGGACTCATGGAAAATATTTTCAGTCTCCTGAGGGGGAATAGGTTTTGTCGTGCCCTCTTCACGACTGTCTTGGTGTGGTTGGACCGTGTTAGTTTGTTGGTGATGTGGACACGAAGGAACTTGAAGCTCTCAACCTGCTCCACTGCAGCCCCGTCAATGAGAATGGGGGCGTGCTCGGTCTTCCTTTTCCTGTAGTCCACAATCATCGCCTTTGTCTTGATCACGTTGAGGGAGAGGTTGTTGTCCTGGCACCACACAGCCAGGTCTCTGACCTCCTCCCTCCTCCCTATACGCTGTCTCATCGTTGTCGGTGATCAGGCCTACCACTGTTGTGTCATCGGCAAACTTAATGATGTGTTGGAGTCGTGCCTGGCTGTGCAGTCATGAGTGAACAGGGAGTACAGGAGGGGACTGAGCACGCACCCCTGAGGGGCTCCTGTGTTGAGGATCAGCATGACGGATTTGCTGTTACCTACCCTTACCACCTGGGGGCGGCCCGTCAGGAAGTCCAGGATCCAGTTGCAGAGGGAGGTGTTTAGTCCCAGGGTCCTTAGCTTATTGATGAGCTTTGAGGGCACTATGGTGTTGAACGCTGAGCTGTAGTCAATGAATAGCATTCTCACATAGGTGTTCCTTTTGTCCAGGTGGGAAAGGGCAGTGTGGAGTGCAATAGAGATCACATCATCTGTGGAATTTGTTAGGTTCTAATTCTCAGAGTAAAACACTCATCTGACACTATGAAAGCTTTACCAAGTTTATTCTTCCCAGAGGATCAATAAGGCTGCATTAGACAAAAACATTTTCACACAAGCACTGATATTTAACCGTTCCTCAAGGCTGAGTCTCCTCCTACACATCTGTACAAACATCGTTCTTTACTGCTAGGCAGGACACGGGATACGGGCCATAAACTTTTATTTCTCCCTTAAGGTGACCTGACCTCAACCCCCCTCCATCACCAATCCATGGCTCTCTCTCTCTCTTATCAATGCCTGCCACATGTAATCGCTTCCTTGCACCCAACACATTCCAAGCTTAATTGCACACACGATATACCTTCCTCCTATAACAATTCACTTCTGGTGTAGACCCTCTAAACCTCAACACATATTCTCAGAACCCAACAATCTGTTGGGGCGGTATGCAAATTGGAGTGGGTCTAGGGTTTCTGGGATAATGGTATGCACTCTACAATTGCCACCGCTGCTGAAAAAATTCTGAGGTGAAACAATGGCATGTCAGTTAAATGTATGTGAATATACATAGGCTTATTGATCAAAAAAGAGAAGTAGGCGCAACTCTACATAGCTTCTCTACTTAGAATATTGATTTTGTCTATACCTCGACTTGTAGTCAACGGAAGTAATGTTTCAACCTGTGTTTATTGACCACAATTCCCAGTGGCAGACTTGCGGTATTCCAAATTCAACATTTCCTATGCAGAATATTTTTTTAGTCTTAAAAGCTATTCCCAGTAATGTGTTTGAATGGAACCATCACAGATCCTTTTAAAGTAGTCCTCAGACGTAAATTGCTAGTGGAGGACTCTATCAAATATCAATAATGTATTCTGATATTTGTTCAACTTAGCAACTACCCTGCGTTCCCTCCTTATCACATTCTACCACTTACATTTAAGTTATTTAGCAGATGCTCGTATCCAGAGCGACTTACAGTTAGTGCATTCATCTTAAGATAAGATAGCTAGGTGGGACAACCACATATCACAGGAAGTACATGTTTCCTCAGTAGAGTAGCTTTCAGCAAAGTCAGAGCTAGTAAGAGGGGAAAGAGTCAAGTGGGAGTGATATTTCACAAAAGGCTTCTTTTTTTTTTGCCACATTATTTTTTGTTTCCGATTTGACTTTTTGAGCTTCTGACTAGTGGAACTTTCTAGATACAGTCAGAAAGTGTGGGGTTGCTCCGTCTAATTCCTATCATTCCTATAATTGTCCTATCAGGAGCATAAACAGTGTTTATTAGCTTTCGTTAGTAACCATATCTCTGAGCAGTAAACCTCAGAGATTATAAAGGGATATTTATTTATGCACTTTGGACTAGAGATTTAGAATGATAGAATGATTGTGCTTTGGAACTATTCCCAAGACAGCAGGGAAACCAATCTTGGCAGGCCTCAAGGGGGATCAAAGCAGTCCAGTCTCATTGATTATAGACTAGCTACCTTGAGCCATGACAAAGGAGCTGAGATCAATATGACCAGACCATCCTCACACACTAACGTCAGTAGGACCCCACATAAGTTCACATCTAGTAGCACTTTAAGTTCAACCTCTAAAAGGTGGAAATTAAATTTACATGTATTTATTTAACTAGGCAAGTCAGTTTGGAACAAATTCTTATTTACAATGATGCCCTACATCAGACAATGCTGGGCCAATTGTGCACCACTGTGCACAATTGTTGTGATACAGCCTGGATTCGAACCAGGGTGTCTGTAGTGACATCTCTAGCACTGAAATGTAGTGCCTTAGACCAATGTGCCACTCCGGAGCCCATTAGGTGGATTTGTTAGTTAGTTAGTGTAGACTTGGCGGGCTGTTTTGCAGTTCCAGGCAGTATAATGGGTAAACATTGGTTTGAATTGGATGATAATGATAAAAGCTTTGCTGTGGTCATCTATATAACGCTGGTTTAATCACTAGAATAACGTAAAACTGTTTATTAATATATTAATTGCCCAAGTTGTTAAAGAGGAGAAAGAACAAAAATATATTCTGTGAACAAAAGGATCCACCAGTTTCCAAATTCAATCAATCCCCACATGCTGGCCTTTCCATTTCTGTGCAGTTGCTATGGAAACCCTGTAATTTCTTGTTTCTCCTTCCCAGAACGTCTTGAAGCCTAATGAATGATTGAAATTCGTGTTTTCTCTCTGAGACAATTAAGATGCTGTCTATTTTTACTTTTTATGCTGAAAATAATTGTATTTTTATAAGCTGTCACGATTAAATTTGATTGGATGTTTCTATAAGACTGCCTTTTAGACCGATAATGAACAGTGATGCAAAGTGGTATTATTTGTAGAGTATTAACATATGGATCAATTCATAATCCTTATGTGAAGCACTATCACCTGCAATTGTATGCAATATTCTCCACATACACTACATCACTTTGGCGACTACTAAGTATTTTTTAACCCATAAATCCTGTCTAAGCCGAGGGAGGGGGGTTCTACTAAGCAATATGGAATTGTTTTAAGAAGGTCATACCAAGGACCATTTAGCTATTTGATTTTGAAATTTAAGACCCCTTGAAGTAAAATATATATATATATTTCATGAACAGAACAGTTGAAACTGGAGCAGCAGCACGGCCAGGTGGACTGGGGACAGCAAGGAGTTATCAGGCAAATATGAGATGGAGTTTCTGTACACTTTATTGAATTTGTTCTGGATTTGGGGATTGTGAAAAGACCCTTGGTGTCATGTCTGGTAAATGTGTGTGTGTCAGCGCTGTGTGTAAGTTGACTATGCAAACAATTTGGGATTTTCAAGACATCAATGTTTTTATAAAAAGAAGAAGTGATGCAGTCAGTCAATTCAATTCAATTAGCTTTATTGGCATGACGTAAAAATGTACATACAGTGAGGGAAAAAAGTATTTGATCCCCTGCTGATTTTGTACGTTTGCCCACTGACAAAGAAATGATCAGTCTATAATTTTAATGGTAGGTTTATTTGAACAGTGAGAGACAGAATAACAACAAAAACATCCAGAAAAACGCATGTGAAAAATATTATAAAATTATTTGCATTTTAATGAGGGAAATAAGTATTTGACCCCCTCTCAATCAGAAAGATATCTGGCTCCCAGGTGTCTTTTATACAGGTAACGAGCTGAGATTAGGAGCACACTCTTAAAGGGAGTGCTCCTAATCTCAGCTTGTTACCTGTATAAAAGACACCTGTCCACAGAAGCAATCAATCAATCAGATTCCAAACTCTCCACCATGGCCAAGACCAAAGAGCTCTCCAAGGATGTCAGGGACAGGATTGTAGACCTACACAAGGCTGGAATGGACTTCAAGCCCATCGCCAAGCAGCTTGGTGAGAAGGTGACAACAAACAACGTACAAAATCAGCAGGGGATCAAATACTTTTTTCCCTCACTGTACATATTGCCAAAGCTTACTTGGGATATTTACAATATGAAAATAATAACAATCAAAATTGTCAACGGGACAACAATAACCAAGGGTCAAAATAACCATACATTGAACAATAAGCATACAGTAGAGGACATATGCAGGTTGATTGGTCTGTCAGACACTGTCCCTCATCTTATGGTAGGCAGCAATGTAGTGCGCTGCCAACCCACAGCTCTCTGCATCCTCCCACAACAGGACGGGTAGCCTAACCTTGAATAATAGTTTCAAATTTGGGGAAATAACACTCTAATTGTTTTATATTCTTGACATTTTGTCAGAAAATGCAGCTCTATCTCAGGTGCTGCTGTTTTGCAGTGGTTGCACAGCCTTTCCTCTACAGGGAGCCAGGTTTTCCTGTGTCTACCCTTCTCAATGGCAAGGCTGTGCTCACTGAGCCTGTACTTTGTCAAGGTTTTTCTAAGTTTTTGATCAGTAACCATGGTCAAATAGTTAGCCACGGTGTACTGTGGATTTAGGGCCAGATAGCACTGCATTTTGCTTTGTGCTTGTGTTTCCCAATAAGCAATGTAGTTTTGTTTTGACTGTGTTGTAATTTGGTTTATTCTGATTGATTGGAACTCTCCTCAAGCCAAGAGAGACTGGCATGCATAGTATTTATATAAGCCCTCTGATTACGATGAAGAGCAAGACGTTCTGGGCCAGCTGCAGCTTAACTAGGTCTTTCTTTGCAGCATTCGACCACAAGGCTGGACAATAATCAAGATAAGACATAACTAGAGCCTCCAGGACTCGCTTTTTGGAATGTGGTGTCAAAAAAGCAGAGCATCTCTTTATTACGGACAGACCTCTCTCCATCTTTACAACCATTTAATCTATATGTTTTGACCATGACAGTTTACAATATAAGGTAACACCAAGTAATTTAGTCTCCTCAACTTGTTCAACAGCCACGTCATTCAATGCCAGACACAGCTGAGGTCTAGAACTTAGGGAATGATTTGTACCAAATACAATGCTCTTAGTTTTAGAGATGTTCAGGACAAGTTTATTACTGACCACCCATTCCAAAACAGACTGAAACTATTTTTTAAGGGTTTCAGTGACTTCATTAGTTGTGGTAGCTAACACGTATCTGGTTGAATCATCAGCATACATGGACACAGGTGCTTTGTTTAATGCTAGTGGCCGGCCATTGGTAAAAATAGAAAAGTGTAGAGGGCCTAGAGAGCTACCCTGCAGTACACCACACTTTACATGTTTGACATTAGAGAAGCTTCCATTAAAGAAACCCCTTTGAGTTATATTAGATAGATAGCTCTGAATCCACAAGGTTGAAAAGCCATAACACATACATTTTTGGTCAATAATGGTCAATAATATCAAAGGCTGCACTGAAATCTAACAGTACAGCTCCCACAATCTTCTTATTATCAATTTCTTTCAACCAATCATCAGTTATTTATGTCAGTGCAGTACATGTTTATTGCCCTTGTCTATAAGCATGCTGAAAGTCTGTTGTTAATTTGTTTACAGAGAAATAGCATGGTATTTCTGTCCAACAGTTTTCTAAGAGCTGGCAGCAACCTTATAGGTCTGCTGTTAGAACCAGTAAAGGCCGCTTTACCAGTATTGGCTAGCGGAATTACTTTGGTTTTCCTACAGGCCTGAGGACTAATACTTTCCTCTAGGCTCAGATTAAAGATATGACAGATGGGAGTGGCTATAGAGTCAGCTACCATCCTCAGTAGCTTTCCATCTAAGTTGTCAATGCGAGGATGTTTGTCATTATTGATCGTTAACAATAACTATTTCCCACACTAACTTTATAAAATTCAAACTTGCAATGCCTTTCTTTCATTGTTTGTTTTTTAAGTTTTCCCACTTTGCCAATGAAGTAATCATTAAAATAATTGGCAACATCAAATGGTTTTGTGATGAATAAGCCATCTGATTCGATAAAATATGGAGTTGAATTTGTCTTTCTGCCCATAATTTCATTTAAAGTACTCCAAAGTTTTTTTTCTATCATTCTTTCTATCGTTGATCTTGGCTTCATAATACAGTTTATTCTTCTTTTTGTTGAGATTAGTCACAATTTCAGTCAGCCACTTATTTTGCCCCATCTCTTTCAACCATACAGTTTTTCAATTCCTCATCAATCCATGAAGCCTTAACAATTCTAAAATCAGTTTCTTAACAGGTGCCTGTTTATCAATAATTGGAAGAAGCAATTTAATAAATAAAGTGCACTGTCTGGATGTTCCTTATTAATCACATCAGACCAACACATATTTTTAACATCATCCACATAAGAGTCACAGCTAAATATTTTGTATGATCTCTTATATACTATTTTAGAGCCAGATTTTGGAACCTTGGCTTTCCTGGATGTAGCCACAATATTGTGCTATTTCAATGGGTACGGATACAGCTTTAGAACAAAGTTCTACAGTATTAGTAAAAATGTGATCGATACATGTGGATGATCTTGTTCCTGTAGTGTTTTTAAACAACCTGGTTGGTTGATTAATATCCTGAACCAGATTACAGCCACTGGTTACAGTGAGAAGCTTCCTCTTGAGCGGACAGCTTATAGAAAAACAGTCAATATTCAGGTCCCCAAAAAAGTTGACCTCTCTGTTTACATCACATACACTATCAAACATTTCACACATAATATTTAGATACTGACTGCACTTGGTGGCCTATAGCAACACCCCAAAAGAAAAGGCTTTAGATGTACCAAGAGAACCTGCAACCACAACACTTCAATAACACTTGACATAAGAACTTCTCTAGGCGTTACAGGGATATGGCTCTGAATATATACAGCAACACCTCCCCAATAAGCATTTCTGTCTCTTCTGTAGATGTTATATCCTTGTATTGCTACTGCTGTATCATCATATAAATGATCTAAGTGAGTCTCAGAAATGGCTAATATATGAACGTTATCTGATGTTAGCAAGTTATTGATTTCATGAACCTTATTTCTAAGGCTTCATATATTAATATGGGCTATTTTCAGCCCTTTCCTGTGTAGCTTCTCAGAGATAGACATAATATGGAAAAGAGCAAACAAACCAAGAGAAAGAAATATACATTCAGAAGTCCATTAATCAATTAGTGTGTGCTGCGGGGTTGAAGCTACGAACCCATAGGCTTGGCTCTCTCATCCCTTCCAGGCTTCTGGGAGGGAGGGTGGACAATGAGAATGTCATAGTGAATGTAAGCAATGTCCCCACGTGCTCTGGCAGCTTTCATGGCTGGGATAAGTTCTTTCCTCTTCTGGCGCACAGCTTCAGGATAGTCCTCATTGAGGAAGATATACGTTCCTCTCAAGTTCTTGGCTCTTTCCAGAACAGCTACCTTGTCTTTGAACATCAGGAACTTGACCACCATCGGCCTGAGCCTGTCACCTGGGCCGGTGGTGGGTTTTCCAGTCCTGTGGGCACGCACCACCTCAATCTTCCGGTGTTCCATCTTCAATTTTATCAGAGATCATTTCCCTTACTTTGTCCTCAGCCTCTGTCCAGGTCTCATGTGGAGATTTTGCAATTCCGTCCACAACAATGTTCTTCCGCCTTAATTGTCCCTCGAGTCTGATTTATCCGTCATTGTTATCATGGATTCACACACAACTGATGTCCTCTCTCAATGACTTACAGATTGTTGTCATCTTGCTATTCTCCTGTTTCACCTCATCAATCTGACCCTGGGAGAACTGAAAAATGTTCTTCAGGTCCTGAACCTCTCTGGTCAGGTTGTCTATTAGTTGAATCGACCAGTATTTAGACAAAACACTTGAAGCTATTTTCTTGTTGTTGTAACAACTGCTTGTAGAACAATTTGTATTCGTTTAAAAGATCCTTTACCTGTGATAGAGAGAATCCACTGTCCTCAACGGTACTCCTGCCGGCTTTGGTCTTTGTCATGTTAGGTAGCAACGTAGGTTACGCAGTTACTCCTTGCAGTTCCAGACAGGGCAGGTCACAGGGAAGATTGAACACAACAAACAGCAAGGATCTAGACAGCCACAAACCCAGGACAATCCGCGGTCCCAGCTACAATGGCTAACCACGTCGCGGGCTGCGTTCAAGCCCTCAATAAACCCCGCTAGCTTAATAGGCAGCTAGCTAACAGCTAGGCTAGCTGCTATGCCAAATATCTTCTCAGATCCGGCCTTGGTCGGCAGGATTACTGGACAGAGAGTTTCAGTCCCAGCAACTGATACCAAATGCATCCCGGGATCTAAAAGTTAGCTAGCTACTAAGAAACTTTCACATACACTTTCAAAACAACAAACTTTTCAAAACAACAAACCGAGCTCTCGCTTGTTCCGCGTTCAACAGGAAGTGTTTTTAACCTTTTATTTTAAAGATGCAATATGTTTTTGGGCGACCTGACAAAATTCACATAGAAATGTGAGTTATAGACCTATCATTCGCATTGGGCTGAATGTGTCAATGTGTAGTTCATACATACATAATCTACGAGCAGAATTACTCTTACCTCAATTAGCCACGAAATCCCTAGTTTGAAAGCGACTGTTTACTGGAAGCTGTGCGTGCCATTTCCCCCCCATGTGGCCCAGCCCCCTAGCAATTTGAGTTTTAGCCAGTGAGCTTCAGCCCCTCGCCATTTGAGTGACAGCTAGCAAGATGCACACACAGCAGAGCGAGAGAGACCACTTTTGGCTCACGAGCGCTACTTTTAGAACTACTGGCTAGAAAGTAAACAATCCCCAACATCACACTTTTTCTTGGATATGGCTCAATGTTGATTTCTCATTCATTTCCAGCATAATAATAATACGATCCAGTGAATTGACTAGAGGGAAAGGTAAGTCCTATATACAGTAGAGCAATGTTCTCTTTTCTGTCCAATTCAAATGATTTACATGGTAATTTGGTGTCAGGGAGCATAACATGCCTTTCTGGGCAGCAGTAATTTGCATGGCTCTCACATTAAACAACTTCAGAGACAATTGTACTGAGTGGAGACTGTTTAATATGTGCTACCACTTATCCCCGGTGTGTCTAATAGAATTGTCCTGCAGTGTCATTGAAGCCACCCTAGCATTTTCTATTCAGCTGGTGTCCACATAGGTAAACGTCACCTGCTGTGATGTCTAGCCAACGCACCGTGAGTCCCATTATCCCACATTAGCGGAAGCCCGCTGTCGCCCCGGGTCTGTGTCACATGGAGAGAGAGAGAGAGAGAGAGAGAGAGAGAGAGAGAGAGCCCAGCTTCAGCAGTCACCCTGAGTCATTGGCTAGGTAAGAAGAAAGGACAGTTGTTGATTTTTCTCTCCTCTAACCTTCTCTCTTCCCAAGTTAATATAATAATGTCTGCTCTTGGTTTGTCTGTAATCATTATTCATAAGTATTGATTCCTTGTTGCCATCACTGTAGAAACAGTCAACTCTGTAGTCTGCATCATAATCATTCTTCTAAAATGTGGTCAGGTAGTTCCAAACAGACAGTACACATCATCTAAAGATATGGCAACCTGTTTGAAGATGGGACAATAGAGTAACACACGACCATGATGAGGGAGAGCGTGTGTGTGGTGCACACTCAACTTTATTGATGTACAGTTTAGTAAACAACCTTTTTCAGAAACACCATTCAAGAAAACCCTTCCTCATATTATGTCAGAAGTGCAAGGACCAATAGCTGCTCTATACTATTATGTGTTATGAGAAGGGATCTGTGTTTTTGGCTATCATGTCACATGACCTAGATTTTTATCTTTTATTTTAAAGATGCAATATGTTTTTGGGAGACCTGACAAAACTCACATAGAAATGTGAGTTATACATCTGTCATTTTCATTGAAAGCAAGCAATTTCTATGTTTAGTTTTTTTTGTCTTTTACTTTTGGCTTCAAACAGCTGAAAATACAATATTTTTGGTTATGGAAAATATATTTCACAGCAGTTTAGATGGTACAATGATTCTCAACACTATAGTTGCTTGTCACTTAATAGAAAATTAGAAATTTTGGAACCAGGAAATGGCAGAGTGATTTCTGCATAATGCATCTTTAAGCCTTTTCCATAAATTTGAATTTTACAAAAAAATGTAAGCAATTGTCTAAAGAATGTGCTGGACCATCTGACATAAAACGAAAAGGGGACCGTTTGTTGAAAAAGCTTTAAATAAAAAAGGTTCAAATCCAGGTCATGTGACATGATTTACCAAAACACAGGGCCCTAGTTATGAAGATCTACTTCATAGTTGAAATACTGTATAGTATACAATGTCAACTGTAATACGTACTGCCCAAAAAGGGCACTGCAGTGTGGAAGTGAGGGGATGCATTCAACAGTCCTCAGAGGAATCTTTAGAAGTAGAAATCTCTGTTTTAGAAACATGTCATCTTCCTTCATTACAATAAACATTTCATTACAGTTAAATCTACAAAACGTACACTCCAACTGTAAAACCAAATCTACCTGGAAAATGCATCTGTAATATAAACAGATGTAGGCCTTATATGGTGTGTGTGTATTGTGTTCGCTGCCTAATAAACGGAAGAATTGCTGCTTGTAGAAACAGTGAAGAACTGCAGTACAATTGTATAAAACTGCTCTAATCAACCTTTTTATTCAACTTTTTTTTTCACCACACAAACTTCCAACCTTGACTATAAAGCCCAGACTACTGCACATACAAATCCATGGAATGTTGCTCCATTGCAAGGTTGTACAAACGCAAAGTCAGAATTGTCTCATAAAATTTGGTCCACCTTTTTACATCATTGTTCTGTGCCTTGAGTAAAAACCCATTAGAATCTCCAGGATGCATTAGCTCACAGGAACACATCGAAAACATACATCTGTTACTCACCAATTGTTCAATTGTTAATCCTAAACATGTGCATTAGTCTATTAGATTTTGCATGAACACCAATCAATTTTCCCTGAAAGAACACCAACACCATCAACATCCCTGTGCCTCTCCTCCATGTATAGTCCCATAAGATATATTAGTCTCACTGTGCTGTCCTAGTGTTTCTCATTTAGAGAAATGATAGAGAAAGAGAGAGAGCTGAGAGTTCCATAGGTAAAACCTGCAGGGCAGAGCGACTACCCTGACTGCATGCCAATGTCCTCATGCCTGATGACCTTGTATGTTATCCAGTAGAAGATGTTGAAGAGGAGGAAGGCCATAGGGAAGGCTGCTCGGGACACAGTGTCAATCCTCTTGGCCCTGTCCACAAACCTCTTCCTTATCACCTCTTTCTCTTTAGGGGTTGGTGGTGCTGGGCCGGGGTTTGGGACAGCGTTTTTAACAGCCGACCCATCCTTCAGACACTGAGTCATGCCGTAACCCGAGTAATTGAAGCCATCCCTCATGTCGTCATCCTGGTGAAACAAAACAAAGACAGACCCACAGTGAGTATGCCTCTGTTCAATGGAAAGAAAGACTTTCAGACACAATCCCATGTGCACACACACTATGACATTGTAGTGTATGGCCAGTAGCCATGTTCTTGCGTCCTTTTCTTGGCCCGTGACTCAGGTGTTGTACCCTTTACCTGAGGATGCCTCCAGGCAACATCTACAGCGGCTTCATTAACACAGGGGACACAGCTGAATGTCTCCCAGATATTACACCCTCCGTTCCTCCGCTACAGCAACAACAAGCTGACACACTTAGATAACCTGACACACATTTCCTTAAAAATGGCCAACTTAATATCAGTCTCTTAGTGCCCTACTGTAAATGTTCATTCAACGCAGTTTCTTCTTGTCACACTCCCTTTTAAAAGACACCGTTCATATGTTCAGTCATGAGGCCCTGGGATTTGGTCTAAAGGTTTCTGGCACCACCTTTGGTGCATGTAAGTCTGTGTGAGTGTGGGATCGGTCGAATCCCGGTCCCATATCGCATTTTCAACACATTTTCTCCATCTTTCCTGTTTCTCCACTATCTCTTCTATAGCAATGAAAAATTACTAGAGTGGAACTCCCACTCTATAAAAATGGTTCAGTCATGAGCACAAGAGGCTGCTGAGGGGAGGACGGCTCATAATAATGGCCGGAACAGAGTGAATACCATTCCACTTATTCTCACGAGCCCGTCCTCCCCAATTAAGGTGCCACAAACCTCCTGTGGTCATGAGTCTGGGCTTTGCAGTGACTGTTTTAAAGGGAATTATCCTCAAGCCTAGAGTGTTTATTTACCCTTTGAGTCCGCCTCTGTCTTCGCCTCAAGCGAAGGAACTCCTTCTGTTGCCTGGAGACAAAGTTAACCCCAGCGTATTCCAGTAGGGCAGCAAATACAAACAGGAGACACACTGCCATCCAGATATCAATGGCCTTCACATAAGAGACCTGTGACAAGAACCAAACAAACAGTAATTTACTGGGAATGAATAATCCTTTTATGTGCTGTCTTCACAATGCATCGTTCAATTAACATTTCAATGGGAATATAATATTCTCTCAATGACATCCTTTTTTATGTTAATCAGAGTTGCTGTAAATTCTAAATCACCATAATTAAGGGGGTGGTATTTGCTAACGAGTGCTTTAAACTCTCGAAACTCATGTTGATATCAGCGATTTTCAGCGATGGAAGGAAATAATTGTCGCTTTAATTAATTACAAAAGTAACACAATCGTAACAGTAGCAGCTCGACTGGAGCCTTTATCAGTCTATTTCATCTATGTCCAATGCCGGAGATGAGATGAAGGCTAGACTCTAAAGGATGCCCTCTTATTCCTCATACAGTGACCTCGTCTCTCTCTCTCTAAATGACAGGTCATTTGCATGGAGAGAAAACAACTTTACGCTGTCGAGTGCTCTTAAGGTATATTGAGCTCTTGTTGTTCTGAGTTGGGCCTCTCAAAGACCTCTCTATAAATATTTGTTAGAGTGTGTCTGTTTCATGCGGGCGTCTGACGTGGTCATGGGCCAAAGTGTGAGAGAGTGATTGATTTTCAAGAGATGACTCACGCTGAAGCACTCTTGCTAGCATAAGTGTGAATACTAATTTTGTATATTTGACCATGTACAGTTGTAGTGTATCCACTGTTTGATTTAGTAACATTATATCACTTCCTAAATCACTGTTGTAATTGTAATTTCTAACATAAATTGTGATAATGTTATGTTAAATAGTATTCTCTGTTTTTACAACTTTTTGATTAAAAATGAAATACTTGACATTGTTATTCTCTTGATATACTGTAAATCCATTGATTGCTTATTTATCCATAGGATACTTAAATCTGAGTCAGAATTCAGTGATGCACTGAGACTTCAATCATAGGCATATTTACATTTCATGAACAGTATCTGATTATGTATGACTTCTAACATGGGTGGAAAATGGAAGGTTGATTGAACTGAACATGACCAATTGACCCTCCTCTCTCCTCCATCAGATTGTCCGCTCATCCTGTCACTGCTTGGATTAACAGGCTTACCTTAGGAAGGGAGGCTCGGGAGCCGGAGCTCTGGGTTGTCATGGTGAGCACGGTGGTGATACCCAGTGCCACCCTGGCAGGCGCGGCGTCCATGTTGATCCAGAAGGAGACCCAGGACAGGATGACGATGAGGAGGCTGGGGATGTACATCTGGATCAGGTAGTAACCCATCTGTCTCTCCAGGTGGAACTTCACCTCAATGCAGGTGAATTTACCTGGAGAACAAAACACACCTCAGATCAGGGACGGTGTGGTGAGAGTGTCCATATGTGAGTGGTTGCGTGTGTGTGTGTGTGTCTGTGTGTGTGTGTCCATATGTGAGTGGTTGCGTGTGTGTGGTTCTCTGACCGGTGTTGTAGCTTTTGGTACAGTAACCAAGCTCCTTCTCATCTCTCATGATGAACTGGGGGAGGGTCAGCCCAGCGGCAACCTGTACAGGATTTTTGTCCTTGCTCTCCCACTCAAAGATCAAATCATTCATGGTGTAGCCAACTGAGGAATGAATGAACACAGCAAATATGTTTGATATGCTATTGCATTTTCACAAACCATATTGCATGTGCTTTGCCATGTGAGTTGTAAGGAGCAGTCACTTACAGCTCTCCAGTTGCATGGTACAGATCTGCATGTCCATGGGAAAGTTCTTCAGATCCATTGGACAAGATAGAATGAGAGTCAACCTTTGAGGAAGAGGTGTGTAAAAGTCATGATACAACCATACAAGCATTATTTGTGAATGTACAAATAAAGCCTATAAAAACTTTACAGTAATGTACTGCTAAACCAAAGTATCTTAGGAATGTACGGTAACATACTGTACCTTTTTTACAGTAACTTACTGGCTGCCAGTAAGTTACTGTAAAAACAACAGGATTTATTTATCAGTGTAGTTATTAGATTAGCATGCTCTATACCTCACTCAACACATTTTTTCTAATTGTTTACTGTTTCAAGTCAGACTAAGCTCCCTACAATGTATACCTACTGTGTGACTGTATAAAGTATGAACTAAACATATGCTCCTCGGCTGCAGCGAATGCTCCTTCTCCTTTCCTCCTTTTCCTCTGAGAGAGCCTCCTCCTCCCACACAGCAGGTTCTTATCACACTTTTATTACTGGACCGTCTCTGAGATGTGTTGTCATCAGCAGTCTGCTCCCTCTCTCATGAATGGAGAGAGCGACTAACCACCTTTCTTTCATCTGTTCTCTCAGAATCCCCTTGCCTCCCTCCACACCTGGGCTCCACCGCCTGAATCAGCTCTCCAAATGGACACCAAATTGAGCTGCATTATTCCGCTGCTTCGAGGTGTAAATCTAAGGAGGAGTGGTGTGACTGAGTGATATTGAAACTAAATCAAATGTAATGTATTTTCATATCTTGTATCACGGATTTGTGCTCAAGTGTAGTGGTGGTTTTCGTAAGAGGGGGCAATTGGCAGGTAGCCTAACAGTTAAGAGTGTTGGGCCAGTAACTGAAAGGTTGCTGGTTTGAATTCCAGAGCCGAATAGGTGAAAAATGTGTTGATGTGTCCTTGAGCAAGGCAATTAACCTAATTGATCCTGTAAGTCACTCTGGATAAGAGCGTCGGCTGAATGACTAAATTGTAACCCGTCTCATCTACTACGAGTGGGCTGCATTTACTTTGAAGTGATTCCATCTTACTGATCCTGCTCAACGCTGGGGATGAAGCATATTGACTTGTAGCAAATGCCCCGGGAAATGAATAGCCTACATGAGTGGGTTATTTCTATACGCCTTCCCTGAACGTATTCTAAACATCTTTGGAAAACATTTCCCTGTAGCCTTTGGATACTCTAGTGGTTTGTGTTTCTATGTACTCTTAGTGAGATCATATTGCATCCAATTCCTCCAGGTAACTGACTACTTTATTGAGATGAATCCCATTAAACCTGAGAGGTAGTCTTGGATGTAGAAACTTGTTTCTTTCAAGAGTAATTACAAGTGCGTGAAGGGCC
This sequence comes from Brachymystax lenok tsinlingensis, assembly GCA_030435695.1. NCBI lineage: Eukaryota > Metazoa > Chordata > Actinopteri > Salmoniformes > Salmonidae > Brachymystax > Brachymystax lenok. The sequence continues at coordinate 17,812,905 of CM059781.1, forward strand.
TGGAGGTAGACTATTGTTGAAGAAATCTCTGACTCTGCTGAAATTTCACTGGATTTGATTCTTTTCTTTGTTTGGATGTTTCCAACAGGGAATGTTAAAACATGACATTCTACATCCTTTAAACCTATTGCACTAATTTCCTCGAGCAATAGAGTTGAGCCCACCATTCAATGCATGCCCCACATCTGACCTGATACTGTACAGGACGGTCCCATCTTTGAAGACCCTCAGGAGCTTGTTGTCTGTGGTGACATCATGGAAGTTGGCGCCTTTCTCGTTGGCGAAGAACAGGTCAGGTTTCCAGATAGAATCCAACATGGACGGGTCCAGGTCCAGAGAGGAGTCTGGGTATTTGCTGTATGCCAACCGAGGGTCTCTCCATTTCTGTCGCAGGAAGATGTTCACTCTGTAATCCTTGGGGAAATAGTGAAATCAGCTTTACAACTGCTTTACTTTTACATATAAACTACTTTGTCTATCTCCGCTAAATATACAGTACTATAATTTGTGACCAGAATATATTGTGTCACACGTTCAGTGAATACGAAAATAACTTTGCTATAGACTTTTACATATTTAGAATGATAGAACCACTAATACAAAACAACATTGTCTTGTCAATATGTAGGCCAAGTGCCTGCCTCATATTGTCACGACTTCCGCCGAAGTCGGTCCCTCTCCTTGTTCAGGCGGCGTTCGGCGGTCGACGTCGCCGGCTTTCTAGCCATCGCCGATCCACTTTTCATTTTCCAGTTGTTTTGTCTGTGGTTTATACACACCTGGTTTCAATTCCCCAATTACATGTTCATTATTTAACCCTCTGTTTTCCCCATGTTTTTTGTGAGTTATTATTCCTGACAGAATCTTCGCTACCATAGGTACCTGCTCCTGCTGACTCCATGTCGTGGTGTGGGATTCTGTCAGTACGTTTGGTGTAGTTGGTGCAGAAGAGTCAGGCGCAGGACAGCAGAGATGAGTAACACAACGTAGTTTACTCAATAGAATACAAAGTACATAAATTCAAAGCCCACCAAAATAGGACTGACATCAAATCAGGAATAATAACTCACAACAAACATGGGGAAAACAGAGGGTTAAATAATGAACATGTAATTGGGGAATTGAAACCAGGTGTGTATAAACCTGGGGCGGCAGGGTAGCCTAGTGGTTAGAGCGTTGGACTAGTAACTGAAATGGTTGCAAGTTCAATTCCCTGAGCTGACAAGGTACAAATCTGTCGTTCTGCCCCTGAACAGGCATTATTTAACCCACTGTTCCTTGAAAATAAGAATTTGTTCTTAACTGACTTGCCTAGTAAAATAAAGGTAACAAAAACACAGACAAAACAAATGGAGAATGAAAAGTGGATTGGCAATGGCTAGAAAGCCAGTGATGCCGAATGCCGCCTGAACAAGGAGAGGGACCGACTTTGACGGAAGTTGTGACACAGATTTTTGGTTCCATCGTAGTGACATGCAGTATCACCCCAAGTAATTTGGCACTAAGGCACGAATAAAGCACCAAGGATACTACAAATAATATTAATACTAAAATGCTAATACAATTCTGGCACTTTGACTGTGACACTACCACAAATTGATGTGGTGCCACAAAACTTTAACTAGAGAAATTGCTCCTCATTTTACACAGAATTGTAACATGATAAAAATAGCATGAATGAATGGATGCAATGCATGGATTTCAATGCATATTTGTATGCTTGTAAATCACCACACAATACCATAATCTAAAATCCAAATGACAATTTAAGAGTTAATACGGCAATAGATACACATGTATTGAAAGGAGCAATCTAATAAAATTGAAGTCATAAATCTAATTTAGTTACTTGATCCATATGATCAGTTTCCTCATTAATTTTTATAGCTAAATGGTCGTTATATGAGATAGATTATGTTTGTGTGACTAGTAGACCAAGAAACTCCATTGAAGTCTGAAGATGCAGTTAGTAATGAATCGTGCAGGTTTCAAGAGCCTTAATATATTGCAGATGAATAGATTGCATCAGACTAGATGCCTTTTCTCTCCCTCTTAGAACAGACCTATTCGGTAGGCAGCAGTGTATTGGTGGTCCCAGATGTGTATGTCTATGAGTGAAGAGTTATTGAACAACTGTGGGCAAGTGTTAGAAGCCCGGCTCGTCTGTTGATTAACTTTGGCAAAGATTGTCTACCAAAAATGCAAGCATTCAATGGACAAAGTTCTAACTAATTATGAATGCATTGCGAGAGTAGTTATTGAATAGGATCTCAATGTGGATTCCAGCTTTGCTATTGTTTACCCCTTGGGCAGTTGGATGTCTATGGGACATTACAACCAATCAACATGCTTAAATCTCAGGCCCTAAGACATCAAACCTACAGCTATTGGCTGCAATTAAAGTGAATTATGTGCTGGCATTCACTGTGTGAATTATTAAAACAGAACTAATCCAACACATGCACAAGGGAGTGTCATGGGAATAGCAATACAATATTGCCTTGAGTATAATGGGAAAGATATTTGATTCAATTGTGGTGCTCAGTGTCTGTGTGCTATTTCACCGCTAATAGAGCCGCCAATAGACTGTGGGGATGGGTCAAAGTGAATCATTTCACATGAGGAAGCAAAAGTTCAAAACATCCATAAACTAAAAGGAAAATGTACTCATGAACCCTAAAGAAATTGGATGATTTCAATCTTAAACTCCAGAGGAGCATAAGAGCAAGGCTGTAGTTTAAGAGCATTCGGACACTAACCAAAAGGTGGCTGGTTTGAATCTCCATGCCAGCTAGGTGAAAAATCAGCCAATTTATTTTAACCTTTATTTAACTAGGCAAGTCAGTTAAGAACTAATTCTTGTTTTCAATGACAACCTAGGAACAGTGGGTTAACTGCCTTGTTCAGGGGCTGAATGACAGATTCTTACCTTGTCAGCTCTAACCACTAGGCTACCTGCTGCCCCATGTACCCTTGAGCAAGGCATTTAACCATAATTGCTCCTGTAAGTCGTTCTGGATAAGAGCATCTGCTAAATTACTAAAATGTCAAATGTAAATGTAGATAACATGGCCAAGCACAATGCTCCAACTCACCATTGTAGTTTCTGCTATAGAACCAAAGCTGTTGATAAATATGTTGCAGGTAACATTAACTGGGGGACCTGCAGGTTGGAGGATAGATAACACATTGACATGTTTGACAGAGAAGAGATTAAGCAAGAACACTTACCATGCTGGTCTCTGTGACCAAGCCCAAACTGTTGATAAATATATTGCATGTAACGTTTACAGGGGGACCTGTGAAATGGAATGAGAATGAGGTGACAAGAAAAAGTCAAGATGTTTTTTTGCCCTTAATCATCATGTGCCATCTCCACGGAGTGGTTTAGCAAATAGAGATGAGGGAGTTTGAGGATGATAGCAGTGCAATATCTATTGGATGTATAGTAATCTGAGTAATTAGTTGTGAAAGCGAGCATATGCTTTACTACCTATCTACCTCCACAATATGGGCTGTATGTATATATGTCAACATAAACAAGGTCTGTTGTTCTCCTAGTATGTTTCTGTCAACAAACAAGGCTTGTTGTTATCCTAGTATGTTTTTTCCTGTCAACATAAACAAGGCTTGTTGTTATCCTAGTATGTTTTTTCCTGTCAACATAAACAAGGCCTGTTGTTATCCTAGTATGTTTTTCTGTCAACATAAACAAGGCCTGTTGTTATCCTAGTATGTTTTTCTGTCAACTTAAACAAGGCCTGTTGTTATTCTAGTATGTTTTTCTGTCAACATAAACAAGGCCTGTTGTTATCCTAGTATGTTTTTCTGTCAACATAAACAAGGCCTGTTGTTATCCTAGTATGTTTTTCTGTCAACATAAACAAGGCCTGTTTTTTTTTGTTATATTATTTTATCTTAAATGTTTTTTTACATTTCTTTAGACATTTTTTTTTTTTTTTACATTTTACATATACATTTTGCATACAAATTTTACATACATGGTACTTTTATATAAAACATTCACATAACAATAATACATTACCAAACATACGCTCTTTAATCCCAACCCTCAGCCACTCTCAGCCCATTCCACTTATCACCATAGACCACCCTTGTTTAGTTTCCAATTACCATATATTTTTCAATTGTGCTGTGATATTTTACATAATTGTTTTACCTTTCTAATCGTATATTATCCACAGATTGTGAGCTAAAGATGAAAACCTTTCCTACAAGTATTATTATATTATTTATTGACAGACTATGGCTTTCCAAATTGACCAACACTGCTATTTGTAAGGTACATTTTAAGTGCATGTTGTGATTTTTTTACCATTCCTGAATCTGTGACCAGAAACAAGCTACATAGGGGCAATACCAGAATAAATGATCTATTGATTCTGTCTCTTCACAGCAAAACCTAGAGCTGAGATTGTTATATGCCCCATGTATATAGAATTCTGTTGGTGGCAAGAATTTTATATAATAATTTAAATTGAAAAACTCTAAGTGTTGAATTTTGTACCAGTTCATAAACCATGTTCCATGAAATCGGTACATTGATAATCTCTTCCCATTTATTTTGCAACCTGTATGGCGCAGCTGTCAACATTTTTGTCCTCAAATTAAACTGGTTTATTTTTCTATTTATGCCAATTCCTTTCAGCCAGTTTGTATCTTTAATATATGGCAGGCAAACAAGTTCCCTACCTTCTCCCTTTTCCACTTGACTCCTCCATTTTTGTGGTAATGCTGCAATCAGTTGGTTGGAAATTTAGATTGAGCAGACTTTCCCATATATTTTGATAGCTGCATATGTGACATAACTCCTCCGTTTCTATTCATAATATCATTCATAAATATAATAAATAAATAATCCATGAAGAATGCTTCTTTATTCGTCAGTATATTTGAGTTTAACCATAACATTTGTTCTATCTTTTCTGGAGGGTAAAACTGAAATTGTAACCAACTTTGTATGGCTTGTTTAAGAAAGGGCGATACTTTAAACAAAATGTAATTTTCAATTAGTCGGAAATGAGAAGTTATTATCTGTATATAGGCAAAAAGGCAATTCAAGTCAACATAAACCAGGCCTGTTGTTATCCTAGTAGGTTTTTCTGTCAACACAAACCAGGCCTGTTGTTATCCTAGTATGTTTTTCTGTCAACAAACATGGCCTGTTGTTCTCCTAGTATGTTTTTCTGTCAACATAAACAAGGCCTGTTGTTATCCTAGTATGTTTTTCTGTCAACATAAACAAGGCCTGTTGCTATCCTAGTATGTTTTTCTGTCAACATAAACAAGGCCTGTTGCTATCCTAGTATGTTTTTCTGTCAACTTAAACAAGGCCTGTTGTTATCCTAGTATGTTTTTCTGCACCCCAGGCAAGTCGTGACAGCTACACTAGTCATTGACTAATCTCATCACCAGCCGTTTGTCTTCAACAGCAGGCCTGGTACAGTAATAGTTAGAAATGTCAGGATCAACTCCAATATTCATCAAACAGTGGTATCGTTCAGAAATGGTTACTTAGTTCAATCAAAAGTATATATCCTGCTTATGCTAACTGGTACTAGTCATTGACTAACTCAATGAGGATGACAAGGAATGTTTTAATTGACAGGGTTAAAAAACAGATAAACAAAAACACATGCTGAGAGACACACACACACACTCACAAAAACACTAGCATTAAACAGTGGCACATGTTTCTTATGAAACAATAAGGAGCAGGATTTCTACCACTATCTATGAGGTCACAGAATGACTGAAAAGAAGTGGAAAAGCTAAATCAGGATTTGAGACATTCTATCCAATACAGGAACACTGTCTTGAATAAAAACAATAACGTCAGCCAGGGAGAGAGAGAGAGAGAGGTCTCTGTGTGGTTAAATGAAGTTGTGAGTTCATAGCCCTTCCCCTGTGTATTCCTCATCAATATTGCATGGGACGTGGTGGTATTAATATTCGCCTCAGTTTGTAGTCGGGCAACTGCATTTAACATCAGTAACAGAAAAATATAACGAAAAACTCCACACAACAACCTTGGCAGGCAAATGTAGGTCAAGCTCGAGCAGCACTGTGGGGTATAGTTGTGACAGTATGGTTTGTAGGTGATAAATAACATAATCTATGTGTATGCCTGTTTACTTTACGTGTGTGTGTCTGTGTGTTTTGTGCTCGCTGCCTAATAAATGGAAGAATGGCTGCTTGTAGAAACAGTGAGGAACTGTAGTACAATTGTATAAAACTGCTCTCATTAGACTGCCTCATTCGACTGGAATACTCTGTCGACCAGAAAATTAAACTCACCAATTTACCAGACAAGGTAAGATCACTTTCTTCATTCCAGTACTTTTAATTTCCTCTACTCCTTACAACTCCAGCATTCTTCCATATACTGATCAAAATAGTTTCTGGATATCCCCCCCAAAAATGCCAGCATAAAACAGACAAGTCTTCCCCTGATCTCGAGTCCATTTCTGAGATCTTGTGTACACTTGTTTCCTATTCTCCCAGATGGAGTGGATAGATCTGGGCCAGTGTTTCTAGGTGAAGGCTGAGTCTTGCTGACCAATCTCAGACTGTTTCCTGTGCTCTTCTCCTCACAGTGGCCTTCTCTCCAGCACGGCTCCACCACTTGTGTCCCAGCCTTGGGTCTGCCTGCATGCCTGCCTCCCTGTCTGGGGTATGCCCCTTCCTGCCCGCCCCGCCTGTCTCCATACCCACCTGCCAACCTGAGCCCCACCCATGAGTTCCGTTCCCTCTCCTCACTCAGATCCATCACAGTGACAGATGATGTCTCTCCCCCGCACCACAACACAACAATAGAGGAACTCAGCAGCCTGGCCAGAGGGACCCCATCCCTCATCTGTGGCTGTCACTGTGGCACCACTGTTTTGTTTTGGGCCCGCATCTATACCTCATTATTTTTGTTGTTTCTGTCTTGAATACTGATGTTGAATATAGCTGTTGGACAATATAAATGACAAACAATAGCTACAGTTGAAGTCTAAATACACTTAGGTTGGAGTCATTAAAACTAGTTTTTCAACCACTCCACAAATTTCTTGTTAACAAACTATAGTTTTGGCAAGTCGGTTAGGACATCTACTGTGTGCATGACACAAGTAATTTTTCCAACAATTGTTTACAGACAGATTATTTCACTTGTAATTCACTGTATCACAATTCCAATGGGTCAGAAGTTTACATACACTAAGTTGACTGTGCCTTTAAACAGCTTGGAAAATTAAAGAAAAAAGATGCAATGGCTTTAGAAGCTTCTGATAGGCTAATTGACATCATTTGAGTCAATTGGAGGTGTACCTGTGGATGTATTTCAAGGCCTACCTTCAAATTCAGTGCCTCTTTGCTTGACATCATGGGAAAATCAAAAAGAAATCAGCCAAGACCTCAGAAAAAGAAGTTGTAGACCTCCACAAGTCTGGTTCATCCTTGGGAGCAATTTTCAATCGCCTGATGGTCCCACGTTCATCGATACAAACAATAGTACGCAAGTATAAACACCATGGGACCACGCAGCCGTCAGACCGCTCAGGAAGGAGACGCGTTCTGTCTCCTAGAGATGAACATACTTTGGAGCGAAAAGTGCAAATCAATCCCAGAACAACAGCAAAGGACCTTGTGAAGATGCTGGAGGAAACAGGTACAAAAGTTTCTATATCCACGGTAAAAACAAGTCCTATATCGACATAACCTGAAAGGCCACTCAGCAAGGAAGAAGCCACTTTTCTAAAACTGCCATAAAAAAGCCAGACTACGGTTTGCAACTAAACATGGGCACAAAGATCGTACTTTTTGGAGAAATGTCCTCTGGTCTGATGAAACAAAAATAGAACTGTTTGGCTTGCAAGCCAAAGAACATCATCCCAACCATGAAGCACGGGGGTGGCAGCATCATGTTGTGGGGGTGCTTTGCTGCAGGAGGGACTGGTGCACTTCACAAAATAGATGGCTCATGAGGAAGGAAAATTATGTAGATATATTGAAGCAACATTTCTAGACATCAGTCAGGAAGTTAAAGCTTGGTCGCAAATGGGTCTTCCAAATGGACAATGACCCCAAGCATACTTCCAATGTTGTGGCAAAATGGCTTAAGGACAACAAAGTCAAGGTATTGGCGTGGCCATCACAAAGCCCTGACCTCAACTTGTGGGCAGAACTGAAAAAGCGCGTGCGAACAAGGAGGCACACAAACCTGACTCAGTTACACCAGCTCTGTCAGGAGGAATGGGCCAAAATTCACCCAACTTATTTTGGGAAGCTTGTGGAAGGCTGCCCGAAACGTTTGGCCCAAGTTAAACAATTGAAAGACAATGCTACCAAATACTAATTGAGTGTATGTAAACTTCTGACCCACTGGGAATGTGATGAAAGAAATAAAAGCTGAAATAAATCATTATTATGACATTTCACATTCTTAAAATAAAGTGGTGATCCTAACTGACCTAAGACATGGAATTTTTACTAGGATTAAATGTCAGGAATTGTGAAAAACTGAGTTTAAATGCATTTGGCTAAGATGTATGTAAACTTTCGACTTCAACTGTATATTGGGTGTTATAATGGGTGATAGTGCTATGGCTAACACCTAAATCAAAGTCCTCCTGACTTCAGAGTCTAGAAAGGCTAGCTTGATGTTGTGGGCAGGATGCGTTTACAATGAAGGGGATGTGATTTTTTACTTTGTTTCTCCTTTGTTTTCTCACTAAAACACCCACATGTACAACCACACACAGCCCCCAATATAATTGTTGGATTTTTAAATAAAAAACATTGAGATCTCAAACCCCCAGGGAAGAAACAAACATTTGTAAGGAACCAACCAGACAAGTGTGAGTCACGTGCGTCGTGTCAGCCAGGCTAGGGTGATGATGGGCTGAGATACAAAACGATCTATCTACTGCTCGGTTCTGCTCTGAGCCTTTCATGCTCCATATCGCAATCCCATAAATCCTACATGGATGATGATGTCACTGTCTACAAGCGTGATTGATAGACATTCTTCTTTAAATCATTAAGGGGTGGGTTTTATCAATAGACAAGCACAATGCGTTGTTCATAATGTGCCTCATTGACTTGAGGGGGTATTCAGTTGAGAATGTATACATCATTATGCATGGGGTACATTAGTAATATACACTGAGTATACCAAACATTAGGAACACCTTCCTAATATTGAGTTGCACCCCCTATTACCCTCAGAACAGCCTCAATTCATCAGGGCATGGACTCTACAATGTGTCGAAAGCGTTACACAGGGATGCTGGCCCATGTTGACTCCAATGCTTCCCACCGTTATTTCAGGTTGGCTGGATGTCCTTTGGGTGGTGGACCATTCTTGATACACACAGGAAACTGTTGAGCATGAAAAACCCTGCAGCAAACCGGTGCACCTGGCACCTACTACCATACCCCGCTCAAAGGCACTTAAATATTTTGCGTTGCCCATTCACCCTATGAATGGCACAAATACACAATCCATGTCTCAATTGTCTCAAGTTTAAAAAATCCTTCTTTAACCTGTTCCCTCCCCTTCATCTACACTGATTGGAGTGGATTTGACAAGTGAATAAATAAGGGATCATAGCTTTCCCCTGGATTCAACAGGTCAGTCTATGTCATGGAAAGAGCAGGTGTTCTTAATGTTTTGTACACTCAGTGTAGATATGGGTGCGTACACTGATATCCCAGATGCATTTTCAATGAATATTTTGCAATCCACACTCAAATTATAAAGAACTTTTAAAAAGTCAAATATAAACCAACCTTTGAAGTTTGGTCGTATTCGCGCATCATAACCAGATGTTCTACCCATTAATGAGTCCAGAAAGTCTGAGGGAGACAAGTTAGTAGTAGAGCCTGATCTGGACTCATGCTCCTTGGCATCCACCACCCTGTGACAAACAAAGGGAAAATAAAATACTTACTTACTCAGTCAGAAGTCAAAGTGTGGTGAAACCATTTCTACTTGATCTCAACCAAATAGGAAGCTCATCTGCATACTGGTGTATAGGCATGCAGAGAAACACAAATTAGATTCAAATGATATGATTAGGAAGGATTCCAATAGTGAAGGAACACCTTGGCAGACACGGTATGCTTTAAGCTTATTATCACTGTTTTGGAGAGTTGGCTTTGTGACTGTCCTCATTTTATACATATAGGCTATACACACACTTAGAAATAAAATTACTCTGACACATAGGCTACAAGGGAATTTGACAGCGTTTTCAGTGGTGTCCAGGGGGTGGCCCAAGGTGAGCTACAGATACTAAGACAGAGGGGCGCTGTTTGCCTCGCTCTGATGCTTTCTCTGGTGAAATAGATTCCGCCTCTTGCGAATTCATGGGTAATTATGAAACGCAGATAGTCACCAATGAGAAATCATGTAATTGCTTTATTGATTACCTTTTTGGGGAAGCCTGGCTTCCCTTGTCATACATGAATACACAGCACTTTGTAGGCTGAATGTTATTACACATGGTGTTTGTAATAGATGTCCCTTTTTATTCAAATGACGGGTGCACAGTGCACTGTTTGGATGCTGGACATATTTTGGAGTAGATGAACCTGCGCAGGTAACCCACTTAGCCTACTTTCTGAAGTGATTTGTTTGACAATCAGATGAGAATATCATGACAGCTTGTGTTCATGACACATTCAAAGGTAATACATTTTACAGTTAAATGACATACCTACTAGGAGGTCTCAAACAAAATAGAAATGCCTCGAATGGCACAGTATAATTCACACTCTGGATGGCACTTTCTAGTGAATTTACTGCTCTATATGCTAATACCCTTATATAAAATCCTGACCTTGAATGCAAACACTAACAATACTTTTAGAATTGATTTATGATTTATTTTAACAGGGAAATGTACCAAACCTAAGCTAAAGAATGTAATGCGTTGAACCATCATAATTATACTTAAAAATACATGTTATGGCCCCCTAAACTGGGTCTGTGCCCCACCTTGGCCACCCCATTCAAAATGTTCTGGATATGCCACTGAACGCTTTGACAACGGCCACAGACTGAGTTAGAGGCAGTGATTAACTTGGCAAAATACCAGATATTACCCTGCGATATTGGCGGCTCCATATGGCCTACTAGGCTACATGCTGATGTAAAAGCAACTATATTTTCAGTCAAGTGGCTGAATACTGAAGTTGAATGATTTCTACATCCCATTAATAACAATGGAACTTTGGGGTCCACGAGGAAATATTGGGTCTTTCGAGGTAGGTTGAAACTCAGTATCCTAAACTTTGTTTTAATGGCAATGCACTTTGCCTTTTCAAACAATTAATATTACAGTTTAATAGACTACATACAAATAAAGAAGAAAGTATCTCATTATATTTTGATAAAAAAACAAAACCTTATATGGCCAATAAAGTAGCCTAAGTATTCACTTACCTGCTGTTGTTGGTCTCCATTAAACATGCAAATAAAGCAGTCAAGACGTTGATAAAGGGGCGATTCATTCCTCTTGATTTTAGATTTCTTCACTTCTTTATTTCTTCCATATGTGAATGTTGGTCAAACACACAATCCAAGCAGCAATATCGATTTCTTTCTGACCAAAGCGCAGTTGGGTGTTCTCGTGAAACACAGAGAATACACATGAGGCATTCCAGTCCGTAGGATCATAGCTTAGTTTGAAAAAACACTGATTCCCAGGTGCGGTATTGTTGTTGATAATGTGTAGAGAATCATCAATTCTGAGTCACCTAAAAATAACCTAAAAATAACCTGTGGAAAAGACGTTGAGGTGAGAAATATCCACAAGACGCGGAATATAGAGCCTTCAGGAAGGCGTTCTCACTTTCATTCAAAAACTCAGTGAAAACAGATGTATAGTCTCTAAAGTATAGTGGTGTTAATAAAGAAGAATATTTCCTTGGGTTGAAGACCGTCCACTGCTGGAATGGCAGACGAGTCGACGTCTCTTTAGATTCAGCACTTAGACAGCTCCCGGTTCATTTGCACGCAAGCGCACCATTAACAACTGGAGGACGTGGTTTTCAATATGTCATATAAATGACGAAGATAGCCTTTTAAAAACAATTTTAAGCTAGTTATATATGCTCCAAACTCCTGTGTTAAGAGTAAGACTCCCCTTTAGAAGCTGTCCATACATAGGTATGATATGGAAGTGCTCAGGTCAGAAGGGACTGCACGCGCAGATGTTGCGCGCCATAAGATCTTGTAGTCAGACAATAGTTTTCCAGGTTTCACCACCTGACAAACTATGGTTCTGACAACACACTTAAATGAAATAATTAAAGGCTATTGCTACAACTCGTATAGATTACATGTAATATTGGTCTATGATCTGAACATAGGTTGAAAATAAAATGTGTCACGGTCTTCAGAAGGGACAGACCAAGGCGCAGCGAGGCATCCAGTATACATCTTTTATTTAAAAAAACGTAACTGGGGAAAAAATAACAAAACGAACAAAGATCGCAACAATGAACATAACATGAAACACAATGACGCACAACCCCCTAGGGGGGACTACAAACATATATATGGTTCCCAATTAGAGGTAACGACACTCAGCTGCCTCTAATTGGGAACCATTACCCCAACATAGAAATAGATTACCCCAACATAGAAACCTACACCAAAACGAAACTAAACACGCCAGCCTATAAATATCAGGCCTGAACGTGACAAGAGGAATATTTTCCATGGTTTGTAGTGTATGTACACGTTCCATATTAGCTGATCAAAACAGAGATGGCAGCCTACATACTGTAAATGCAATTCATTTCATAATCATGTGCAATCATGAGTGAGGTGGAGTTTGTTCTCTGTAAGAAATAAGAATGCAATTCAACAGGGTGAGAACACAATAATCAATTTGCTATGCAAGCTATTGAAGCGAGAATAATTACACACTGCATGTGTAATGGAATAGCTTTTTTATTCTCAGTAATGTAAACATTGTTTGAAAACATACAGTGCCTGAAAAAGTATTTTCCCCCTTTCTGATTTTCTATATTTTTGCAAATGTTTTATACTGAATGTTATCAGATCTTCAACCAAAACCTAATATTAGATAAAGGGAACCTGAGGTTACAAATAACAAAACAAACGGATACTTATTTAATATATTTAATTAATAAAGTTATGCAACACCCAATTGCCCTGTGTGAAAAAGTAATTGTCACCTTACACTCAATAACTGGTTGTGCCACCTTTAGCTGCAATTACCTCAACCAAATGCTTCCTGTAGTTGTTGATCAGTCTCTCATATTGCTGTGGAGGTAATTTGGCCCACTCTTGGATGCATAACAGCTTTAACTCAGCAACGTGTGGGTTTTCAAGCATGAACTGCTCGTTTCAAGTCCTGCCACAACATCTCAATTGGGATTAGGTCTGGACTTTGACTAGGCCATTCCAAAACTTCAAATTTGTTAATTTTTAACCATTTTCATGTAGACTTGATCGTGTGTTTTGGATCATTGTCTTGCTGCATGACCCAGCTGTGTAAACAAAAGGCACACCAGCAAGATGGCCCTGGGAATGTGTTTGGTACCCTGGTTGCCCTGGAAACAGATTTTAGAGGCACATCATTGGAAATATTGAAAGATTGGCAACACAGAGTGAGGCAGGGGATAAGGGGATAACTAACTGATTGACTGACTGACTGAGAGAGAGGCGCATGCACATGAATACACAAGTGCGCATGAGTAAGATTGTAAAATACATTTTAATTTGGATATATTTAGCCTATTTATAAAGTATTTATATTATAGCTTGGACCTGTCCAGAATCAAACTGTTTAAGCCAGCTAGGAGGCTGCAAGTTCCTCAGCATCATGGTCCAAAGGCATGAATGATGTTCATTCCACTTGGGCAGGCTGGAGAGCACACAGGGAGACAGAACAACAACAACAGCGTGAAAAAGTCCCTCTCTCTCATTCATGTGAAGCCATGCATAGGCTGTGTGAGATTACTCCTCGATACAACACATGGCTGAATACTGTGACATGCTCGGGGGCAATATTACTCCTCAGTCTGGTGCTCTATTACTGACCGGCTCAGCTTCCAGCTCCTCTGCTGTGCTGCTTTGCTGTGACAGACTGTCTGAGCACCAGAAGAAAATAATCTACTCCAGCCTCCTCCTCCCCCTGTTTAATTTTATGGCCAAAATTGCAAGTGTCACATTGGATCTCATGGTACAGAATGTATAACTTGCTCTGGTTCAAGGTGTATCATTGCTTTGTCATTAAAGTGACAGCGAAACGACATGCTTTATTCCCCAATGGCACCGAAAGGTAAAGATAGACTTTCAATGGATGAATCAGTTTTATTTGCTGAAAGCAGCTATTTTACACCTTCTCATCAAATACAGTGCATTTGGAAAGTATTCAGACCCCTTGACTTCTTCCAGATTTTGTTACATTACAGCCTTATTCTAAACTGGATTAAATCATTTTTTTCCTCAACAAACTGCAGACAATACCCCATAATGACAAAGCAAAAACACGTTTGTAGAAATGTTTGCAAATATATAAAAAAAACAAAATAATAAAATAAAATTGAAACAAACTTTATTTGTCACATGAGCAGAATACAACAAGTGTAGATATTACTGTGAAATGCTTACTTACCAAAAGCGCAGTTCAAGAAGAGTTAAGAAAACATTTACCAAATAAACTAAAGTAAAAAATAACAAATAATTAAAAGTAACACAATAACATAACAATAACAAGGCTATATACAGGGGGTACTGGTACCGAGTCAGTATGCGGGGGTACAGGTAAGTTTAGGTAATTTGTACATGTAGGTAGGGGTGAAGTGACTATTCCTAGATAATAAACAGCGAGTAGCAGCAGTGTACAAAACAAATGGGGGGTCAATGTAATAGTCCAGTGGCCATTTGATACATTTTTAAGCAGTCTTATGGCTTTGGGGTAGAAGCTGTTAAGGAGCCTTTTGGTCCAGGACTTGGCGCTCTGGTACCACTTGGCATGTGGTAGCAGAGAAAACAGTCTATGACTTGGGTGACTGGAGTCTCTGACAAATGTATGGGCTTTCCTCTGACACTGCCTATTATATAGGTACTGGATTGCAGGAAGCTTGGCCCCGGTGATGTACTGGGCCGTACGCACTACCCTCTGTAGCGCCTTACGGTCAGAGGCCGAGCAGTTGCCATAGCAGGCGGTGATGCAACCGGGTTAGGATGCTCTCGATGGTGCAGCTGTAGAACCCTTTGAGGATCTGGGGACCCATGCCAAATCTTTTCAATCTCCTGTGGGAGAAAATGTTTTGTTGTGCCCTCTTCACGACTGTCTTGGTGTGTTTGGACCATAATAGTTTGTTGGTGATGTGGACACCAAGGAACCTGAAACTCTCTACCCGCTCCACTACAGGCCTGTTGATGTCAATGGGGGCCTGTTCGGCCCACCTTTTCCTGTAGTCCACGATCAGCACATTTGTCTTGCCAACATTGAGGGAGAGGTTGTTGTCCCGGCACGACAGTGCCAGTTCTCTGAACTCCTCCATATAGGCAGTCTCATCGTTGTCGGTGATCAGGCTGTCGTCAGTGAACTTAATGATGGTGTTGGAGTCGTGTTTGGCCAGGCAGTCATGGGTGAACAGGGAGTACAGGAGGGGACTAAGTACACACCCCTGAGGGGCCCCAGTGTTGAGGATCAGCATGGCATATGTGATGTTGCCAACTTTTCCCACATGGGGGCGGCCTGTCAGAAAGTTCAGGATCCAGTTACAGAGGTAGGTGTTTAGTCCCAGGGTCCTTAGCTTAGTGATGAGCTTTTAGGGCACTATGGTGTTGATCGCTGAGCTGTAGTCAATGAATATCATTCTCACATAGATGTTCCTTTTGTCCAGTTGTGAAAGGGCAGTGTGGAGTGCGATTGAGATTGCATCATATGTGGATCTGTTGGGGCAGTATGCAAATTGAAGTGGGTCTAATGTATCCGGGAGGATAATGTTGATGTGAGCCACGACCAGCCTTTCAAAGCACTTCATGGCTACCGACGTGAGTGCTACGGAGCGGTAATCATTTGGGCAGGTTACCTTCGCTTCCTTGGGCATAGGGACTATGGTGGTCTACTTGAAACATGTAGGTATAACAGACTCAGTCAGGGGGAGGTTGAAAATGTCAGTGATACTTGGTAGTTGGCCCGCGCATGCTTTGAGTACATGTCCTGGTAATCCATCTGTCCCCACGGTTTTGTGAATGGTGACCTGTTTAAAGGTCTTGCTCACAACGGCTACCGAGAGCGTTATCATACAGTCATCCAGAACAGCTGGTGCTCTCGTGCATGCTCCAGTGTTGCTTGCCTCGAAGCGAGCATAAAAGGCATTTAGCTAGTCTGGTAGGCTTGCGTCTGGACATTCAGAGACTTGTCCCAAAGCCACTCCTGTCTTGACTGTGTGCTCAGGTTCATTGTCCAGTTGGAAGGTGAACCTTCGCCCCAGTCTGAGGTCCTGAGCGCTCTGGAGCAAGTTTTCATCAAGGATCTCTCTGCACTTTGCTCCATTCATCTTTCCCTCGATCCTGACTAGTCTCCCAGTCCCTGCCGCTGAAAAACATCCCCACAGCATTATGCTGCCACCACCAATATTTCTGTTTTGCAAAAACAAAAATGTCGAAAAACCTGTTTTTTCTTTATAGGGTATTGTGTGTAGATTGATGAGGAAAAAATTTATTAAATCAATTTTAGAATAAGGCTGTAATGTAACAAAATGTGGAAAAAATTAAGCGGTCTGAATACTTTTCCGAATGCACTGTACACACGTCAGGCTTCACCAGTTTTATTTGCAAAATTGAGTTTTTTTTAAGTTAGTTTTGAGTCAGACCAATATTGAAGACCAATATTGAATCATGTATGCTAAGACAGGGTTTGCCAATCTTAATTGAACTAGCCTTGACCTACTGTAATGGGCAGCAACAGATCCCATCTTATTTTAGGTCAATAGGAAGACTTATGTATACAACACACACAACATAAAAAACGTATCTTGCCTCAGATCCCAGTGAAAATCTCTTAACATCTCCCTCATCTTGGCAAACATTACCTTTAAGGTTTCACAGATCAACCAGACACTCTTCCCTTATCTCTTTAAATAAACCCAGACAAGATGTACAGTATGACACATGATTAATGAGACAGGATACAGAGGGTCAAGACACACTTAAGCCTCCGTGTCCATCTCAAAGACAGCTACAATTGTCTTGACCATGTTCCAACCGGCAGCACCCACTCTAACTGGTCATTAGATCCCATCAGTAAGGACCTTTGGGCAGGTGGGTCAGATAACCGTCAGATAATTAAGGAAGTGAAATCCCATTCAACACGTCGCCAAAGGGAAAGAGAGATGTATCCATCTGTGTACTGTGGGTTTAAGAAGAATAAAACACCATAATCTCCCGACTAGAGCTGTCTCTTTCACTCACCCAGGACTTCCTATGGCCATTAAAAGATAGGCACAATGCAGGACAAGCCTCTCATAAAGCTGCCCAGATACAAGTGAGATTGGCTGCTGCTGCCTGCTGTGGGGAATTTAGGGTTTTACATGGCTGGGTTTATAGTGCAATCCATTTAGACTCTGCTGTCTAAAATGGTTTTACACCAAAATTTAGAACTTTGATAAACAGAACTTTGATAAACAGAACTTTGATAAACAGAACTTTATTAATAAACAGACATAAATAACTGTCGGTTTTCTGGTTCATTAGGCAAGCTGAACTTAGATATGTGTTTTTGGTTGTTGACTCAATTAGACCATGCCCATTTCAAGCTTATCTTAGTAAAACATCTAAAGTTATTTCAGAATATTTAACTCCTTGATCCTGCTTTGTAGTATACCCCTCTGGTATTGCTCACAGAGGATGCTGTTTTGCTCTGGTTAATTGCAGTATGGGTGTCTCCATTAGAAATCATTAGTCATTTGATATAATTTAAGATATTTCATAACAAGGAAATTAGTAATCTACTCTAAATATTAAATGTTATCAAATTGATTGCAATATTAAATACTGTTATCCATCATCTGTTAATCGCAGCATCTTAATCAGATTCTCTCTGGTTTTGCATCGTTGGGTAACAAGGAGAGAAAACATCCAGGATCTGAATAATGAATAAGTCAATGTGTTAGCTCCATCACTGTTCTCCAGTGCCACAGTATAGAATACCCAGGTTGATGAGGGATTATGATGGATGATGGCTGTGACTTTAAATCGACATGACATTATCTTCAGGAGAACTTACTTGAGGTAGTCACCTTCTGAAAGCCTCTAGTTTCTCCCCAGTCAGGGGGAAACAGCTCCATCGATCCTCCAATAACCAGAGAGAGAGAGAGAAAGAGGAAAGTCGAGAGACAGAGAGAGGGAGAGAGAGAAGAGAGAGAGATAAGACTGGACTGGTGAGTTCACCTGGAAACAACAAGCAGGCTGGAGTCTCCCTGATGCTCATGTTCAGTGGAGTGGAGCATCAAGCGTTGGGGAGTATCCATTGCATCATCGATTCCCATGTATTTTTATCCCACCAAATGACTTTCTCCCTCTATCATTCATCTCATGGATTTAAACCAAGAGAAGAGGCGAGGTGGATTGTCACTGGTGGTTATAGCTTCAGTATATTGGGGTGGGCTTCATCTGGAAAGAGGAAACATAAAGATTCAATGAGAGGATCCATGAGGAGAGGGATGGGTTACAAATTCAAGGCAGAGACAATATCCCTCAACAACATCCCTGATCTTTCTCTCATAGTAAAGTCATGTGAAGCTATTTGGCAGAATCTTACCAATATCCACTGAAGATAATAAACACATTATGACAAGACAGGAGCCCTGGTCTCTCTGTGGAGATATGGAGATTCCAGGGGCTTTCTGTGCGAACAGACAGTATATGCTGTTCTGTGCTTTGTGGATCCAGGGTGAGTGACCCGCCTCAGGGCCTATAGGAGGATGCTTTTCTCAGGGTCATCTCTCCCCCTGGGCAGGCGAGGAACGGGGGTTTCAAGTGGAGTACACATGTCAATCACAGCCCTCCCCTCCCCCATCAGTGAGACCAACCTGGTTGTTCCTCAGCCTTCCTTTCTTCATCACTGAGCACTGAAACCCCACTGATCCCCAGTCTAGGCACTGGGGAGGCTCCATACTCACTCTGGTAAATCACAATAAAACCCTCCTATGTCTGTCTGTCTGTCTCTCTGTGTGATGACAGTGTCTCTGGAGCTACCCACTGGGCACAGATGTCAATTTAACATCTATTCCACGTTGGTTCAACATAATTTAATTGAAAATATGTGGAAACAACATTGATTCAACCAGTGTGTGCCCAGTGGGAAGGGCTTTTTAATGAGCTAAACTCCACTGCTGTTTTCAGGGGCTTTGTCGGGGAAAAAAATACAAGGTAAACAATGTTGGGAATCATGAGGTAGAAGGGGGACATTCAATTGTAAGTACTGCATGATAGTTTTCAACAAGAATTTGGGGTTGCCCGTGTATAACGAGTCCATTGTGTGGATTAGTTTACCTGCTTTCCTCATTGCCTCTCCTGTCTAAGGTTTAGGTTGGAATCTCTAGATGCAGTCACCCAAACCCAAAAGGCAGACACACTCCATTTCTCTGGTCCAACGTACGCTTGATGCTGACACTGGCTCACAATTAATCCATTTCTGGCTGGCAGGCTTGTCTCACTGAGCAATGTCACTGAATCTGTGCATGGCTGTCAGAAGGATAAGGGGAGATTGAGCACAATTCCAATTGCTTAACTTGTTTACATCAGCTCACCCCTCAATGGAGCTTAGCAGTATGTTAAAGGCCCAGTTACCAACAAGCCGGAGACCGACAAAGGAAGATCACTTATTTTCTTGTTCTTAAAATATATTTCTGGTCAGTCTCGTCTCAAATATGCAGCGGCTTGTGTAGGATTTTACTGTAGGTTTAGATTCCAACCCAGTTTGTCTCATATCCCTGTGGTAAGGAATGTTGGCTGATGCAACTGATTGTTACATCCGCCGAGGTCTGTCAGAGGAAGCTGGGAAATTCCTCCCTTGATAGTTGCTGTCACTCTATTTTATAGCAGAGCCGGGGGCTATGAATAGAAACGTATGTATGTGCAAGAAGTATATCTATGGGCTCACTGTAAACAGATAAAACAGCACATGATGTGCTTGCACAAAACGTTATTTCATTAAAGTGATTAGCAAGCATTATGTCAAATAGAAGGCTCAAATGGAAGGCTAACCGTCAGACACTGAATATGCTCCCATTCATAGACTATGGTTTAAGTGAGGTGTCTGGCTATATGCAGCATTGAGAAACTGATATAATGTAAAACATCTATTTGTACCTCTACCTGCACTGTACATTGATATTATGCCGTATGACACTATATTACACAATGGCATTATTAATGGCCGTATTATATGTATGTACATTATTCATGTATGGTGATGATGTCATGTACTACAGTAGGTTTTTAAACTCAGAGCCAACACTGATTTCATTATTCAACATCTGGAGTCCACACTTGTCATGTTTTACATTACTTTACTTTATTACGCAGACTTTTACAGGGACAGTGCACATTAATCAACATTTATGTAAAAGTGACGGTTTTAGCCAGCTGGTAAATCTTCCTGTCCACATGTCGTTTGCCATCGTGAAAACAGTCAAACAATAACTCATATCACAGATGCACCATATACACAGAGGGTCATGTATATCCTGCTATATTAATCTAACAAACTGCATTGAATTGACTAAACTCCACAAGAATGCATGATTTGTATTGAGTGTACAAAACATTAAGAACACCATGACATAGATTGACCAGGTGAATCCAGGTAAAAACTTTGGTCCCTTATTGATGTCACTTGTTAAATCCACTTCAATCAGTGTAGATGAAAGAGAGGAGACAGGTTAAAGAAGGATTGTTAAGCCTTGAGACAATTGAGACATGGATTGTGTATGTGTGCCATTCAGAAGTTGAATTGGCAAGACAAAAGATTGAAGTGTCTTTGAACGGGGTATGGTAGTAGGTGGCAGGTGCACCAATTTGTGTCACGAACTACAACGCTGCTGTGTTTTTCACACTCAACAGTTTCAGTAACAAGAATGGTCCACCACCCAAGGGCATCCAGCCAACTGGGTGTGTGTGACAATAAAACATATATAAGTACCAGTCAAAAGTTTGGACACACCTACTCATTCGATATGGTTCCCATCTTGTTTGCACTTAGCGGGACTATCATTTGTTTTTCAACAGGACAATGACCAAACAGACCTCCAGGCTGTGTAAGGGCTATTTGACGAATAAGGAGAGTGATGGAGTGCTGCATCAGATGACCTGGCCTCCACAATCACCCGACCTCAACCCAATTGAGATGGTTTGGGATGAGTTGGACAGTAGAGTGAAGGAGAAGCAGCCAACAAGTGCTCAGCATATGTGGGAACTCCTTCAAGACTGTTGGAAAAGCATTCCAGGTGAAGCTGGTTGAGAGAATGCCAAGAGTGTGCAAAGCTGTCATCAAGGTAAAGGGTGGCTACTTTGAAGAATCTCAAATATAAAATATTTTTTGATTTGTTTAATTAACACTTTTTTGGTTACTACATGATATCCATATGTGCTATTTCATAGTTTTGATGTATTCACTATTAATCTACAATGTAGAAAATAGTCAACAATAAAGAAAAGCCCTGGAATCAGTAGGTGTGTCAAAACTTTTGACTAGTACTGTTTGTATATAGATCAGACGTTATGCAGACTGTTCAGAGGATTCTCTGGATATTTCGACTCATTATTTTCTCATCATTTGAACCCATTCATGATCAGTCTCTTTATTTTGATTCTACTGCAGAAATTACATTTAATCATCTTCATACAAGTGTAGGATCTTAATTTGATAATTTTCTAACAGCAGGAAAATAAACCTGCAGCAACAGGAAATGTGAATAATTTTTTATGCTTATTATGCTTTTAGAGCAGAGAAGAAGACGAATAAGGAAGTGGACACACAGAATGTCAATAGAGGAAAAGGCGCGCTCCCGGCTGGCACGCTCAGTGGTTTTTTCCTTTCTTATCGCCCAGTTTATATTCCGGTTGAAATATTATACTATTTATACATAAAAGTGTTCCTAAGGATACATTTAAAATTATGTTTGATTGTTCTTGGACAAGTTTATAGGTATAAGTTGAACGAGTTCTCTTCACGTTTCAATGGACGATTGGAGGCTCTATTTTCTCATTATAACGCGCCAACCAAACAGAGATTTATGGATATAATACATTACTTTTTCTAACAAAAGAACCATGGATTGTCTTCGTTGGACACTTGGGAAGCCCTCAGCAGAAGTTCTTCAAAAGGTAATTGATTTGTTTTCGCTGTGAAATGTGTTTTGTGTGAACCGCATGGTTTATGAATTTATGGTAATGGGAAAAATATGTGGGGTGCTATCTTTCGCCGTAAAGCCTTTTTGAAATCTGACAACACTGTGATATTGCCAAAAAGCAGAGCTTTTGATGACTATGAAACACTTGCATATTGATGCATGTTTAATAATTCAACTTTTGGATTTTGAATTTGGCGCCTTGCGCCCCACCGCTCCCTATTAAGCGGAAATTGCAAACTTTAGAAGCCATTTAAACCTTGAATACACTACAAGTTTGGATTTCCTGCTGTGCAGGACATTTCCTACAACAACAAGGTTATCAAATTGAAGATCCCATATCTGTATATAATCATTAATGCTAATTTAAACAAATTAGAGTTTAAAATATACCTCCACAAACTACTGGAGCTTGTTGGAACATAATTTTTTTACAAACAATTATAAGCCTCACTAAATGTATTGCCACCTTTTATTATACGCTTGAAAGGTTGCAAGTTAAATTTGCTGCAAATTAATGACTTTGTGTGAAAATCATGTGTTTTGTCTGCACCAGTCTAATTGTACATACAGTAGTTATGGAAACATATTGAAAACCCACATTTTGAAGCCCAATACCAGAGCCATACAGCTACTGCATACCGAATTATTATATGGATACAAGATTTGTGAGGCCTACAATGACTTGTCTTTGAAGTAAATATAGTCTCCCCCTATAAAAACAAACACCTCTAGATACCGATGTGACACCAGGTAATTACCAATTATGTTGAATTGCTTTCAATTGCCACCTACGAAACGGCAGGTAAATACTAGTGGAGACAGACTGGATACTGTGAGATGGCAGGTCATTCCTGTGTTATGGGGCCTGGGCTGTGGGGAGCCCAGTTACGTGGGATATTGAAGGGTAGGATCTGACAGGACATTGATCTAGTCTATCAGGCAAGGTCCAGGAGACAGCCCAGTGAGCTCTGATTACTGAAGAAAGATTACTATGCCTGGCTTCACTCCACAGTGCTGAAGCTAGCCACTGGTCAGTGCCAATGGACAACTGAAAATATCTGTGAAATAACTTTATTTACTCTACCTTTATAGGTCCTGGAGCTTTTTTTTTTGCATAATATCATCACTTTTCTTAAATGTGACTTGCTTTCAATCAATCATATACAGTATCGATATGAAGAAATATGCCTACACTATATTACTTGACTGTATTCTGGTATTGAAGAGCAATTAAGATCAAGGATTATTTTCATAAGACCACAGTTTCTTTTTCGAACAGCTGTTGTGTGTCTGTGGAAAGCTTCAGTACAGTCCTGTATGTACTTGTGGCTGTCAGTTTGCTAAAAAGCATTTTCTTAATGTGACCGAAAAATTTGCAGAGTCAGCCCTGCACCACCATGTGTGTCTCTCTCTGGGCATCATCCCACTGAGCAAAAACTGGTTTAATCAACGTTGTGTCCACGTCCTTTCAACCAACAAATTCAATATCATGACGTTGAATCAACATGGAAAACTGATTGGATTTGAAAAAAGTCATCAACGTAAGGGAATTCCGTCTTTCTTTCACCAAACTTTTAACCTAAATCCAAAGACATGGTGAAATGTTTTGTTGATTTCACATTGAATTTACATTAGTTGACAACTCAACCAAATGTAAATCAAACTAGACGTTGAACTGGTGTCTGTGCCCAGTGGGATATTTGTTTTAATTTCTACAAACACGTTGTCATGGAGACAGGGAGGATGTTGTCATACCTGGTAGGCTAGATAGAATAGAGATTTTTGTTCAATGTGAACTCATCTCACATGTCCCCTTACCTAACACTGTGCTTCTACACCTAACACTGTCCTTCTTCACCTAACACTGTCCTTCTACACCTAACACTGTGCTTCTACACCTAACACTGTGCTTCTACACCTAACACTGTTTCTTCACCTAACACTGTACTTCTACACTTAACACTGTGCTTCTACACCTAACACTGTGCTTCTACACCTAACACTGTGCTTCTACACCTAACACTGTGCTTCTACACCTAACACTGAGCTTCTACATCTGCATTGCTTCCTTTTGGGGGTTTTAGGCTGGGTATCTGTATAGCACTGCTTATGTATAAAGGGCTTTATAAAATAAATGTGATTGATTGATACCTTCTGATGAGTCATAATGAGAGGCCAAGTCCCTGGACCTCACAACGTAATTTTGACCATGCATTCCATCAAGCGACACCGTACTAAGTTATGGCCTGTGTCCAAGCACTGCTTACTGTAAGGTTGAGGAGGTATTCCAAAGGACAAGTCCACTGTAGTGTTTAGTTATCTGCCAAACATCAGCGCAGCTGGGGTGCAGCCAGTGGACTCCTGTACTGCTGACTAGTAAGCCCAAAAGACCAATGACAGATGTTTGTCCCAGTCCTTCTGGTGGTTTGAGGTGAGTGTGGCCAGATGTATCGCCAAAGTATGATTAGACCGTTCAACGAGGCTTTTGCATTAAAGAACAGGAGGCTGGTTCTCGTCTTGCGCACCACCAGTTCCATACAGACTGTCTTTAACACCTTATTGTCAGTATTTCTCATCTGATCACTGTGGACATCTTCCAGTGCTCCAAACCGGCAAAACATCTCCTTCACCAGCTTGTTGGCAGTAGTTGTGGTGGCCTGGTCGGGAACTACATTGGCCTCTGGCCACGGTAAAGCAGTCCATGGCTACAAGTATGAACCGGTTGCCCGCCTCAGTCAGTCTTGGGGAAAGGACCCACTCGATGGGGCTCCACACCTGGTATTGCTGTAATGGGGCATGGGAGCATCCAGTTGGCCCTTTGTGGCCAGTACAGGTTTCGCAGGCATACACATACTGCTCCAGCCCAGTAAAATTTCTCTCTGAGGCGTAGGATGGTATTTGTGTGCCCAAAGTGGCCTGCCCCTTCAAGGGCATGGACCCTTGAAGTCCGGTGTGTGCATAAGGAGGTCATCCAGGTAGACAACACACTTGTTGCAGGGGATTGTGGTCAGAACTTGCTTCATAAGGTGCTCAAAGGTAGGCAGAGTGTTGCAGAGTCCAAAGGGAATCAAAGTGAACTGACAAAGTCGTAATGCAATTGTGAAGGCAGTCTTCAGCCTGGCTTTCAGAGAAAGCACTTGCCAATAACCACTGGGGAGATGGAGGGAGCGGGAGGGGATAGGGATTCTTCCTAGTCACATAGTTCAGCTGCCTGTAGACCACACAGAAGCACCATGAGCTGTCCTTCTACAGGGGCCATCCAAGGGCCGTTGGATGGCCTGATGACCCCTGTCGTGGCCATCTCTCGGATCTTCTGCTCCGCTAAAATAAAAATAAAAAGCTAAAAGTACAGCAAATAAAGAAAAACATGACCATGTAGACATAATGGAAGAATGCTGTTTTACAACCAAAATCTTTCATGATATGCTGTTGCTTCATATTACCATTGAAGCACCATCAGTGTTTTAACAGAGAAGTCTACTAGTGCAATAATTTACTTATTCAGCTTCACCTGCATTATATTATAGAGAGGACTGAAACCGTTTTAATCCCAGTTTCAATCACCTAATTGTCTTCAGCTTCTCACCACAAGTCAAACCATATTAAATCAATCACCTTTTTGATGTCTATAATCTAAAAATGGCCCATCCATCTGGTTGAGGTATTGCAAACCCACTTCTGACACCAGCATAACGAAATGGATTAGGTTCATAATGGAATGACTAAAATAGCTCTTGTATTGCATTTGCATGTATGTTAGCCTTGAAAGGGCTTCAGAACTGGCAAGTGAACAAGATTAACATTTATTGGCATAAAACAACATAACACTGTAACTCTTACTCAAGGTTGCACAGAAATAACTGCGTGCAAACCGCTGCTGCTACAATAGGTTGTAAGTTAGGGGATGGATACAATTGAAGGAAATTAAGCAATTATAATGACAGAGGTTCCTCTTGGTAAGAGTCATTTAAAAAGGCAATCTATCTCATTGTGTCCAGGTTTGGGCAACGTGCCAGTGAAATCCACATTGTGAGGAAGGGAAGAGAAATAATGTCATTCATTAGCCCTTTTAATGCTACAATTGGCTCTCCACACTAATACTGTATGGCCACAAGGTCAACTTTAATTTCTAATTTGCTTCTATCTAAATTGGCACTCACCAGCTCTCACTACCCAGCACCCCTCCCTTTTAAATCTGCCAGTTACAATAACCATGATCACAGGAGTAATAGAGACACAGAAGACATCCAGTTCTACTATAATAAGTGTTCACTTCTTTCAGTTGCAATGCCGAATACAATGCTCTCCCTAATTAGTTGATTTACCTTACCTTCAAAAATAAAACGTGATGTTTGATCATCCTAGTTGATAATCAGTTCTCATCTTATTTAAAGGAGAAATGTTACAACTGAGAAAATTAAAACCTAACAAAGACAAATACAATCATTGGTTTGTGTGCATTCATTTGGATCCACCTGTTACATTGTCCCACTCTCAGTACACCCCACTTACAGGCCTGGCTCGGTTATCACTTTGGTACCATTTTTAGAACTCAGCCGGGCAGTAAACACAGTTTCCATGGAAACATCACCCAGACACACATTGTTAAGCGGATTGGTGCGCGCTGATGACGAATGGAGCTTCAAAAGCTGAGAGTGTTTCAGTTGGAGAACACAACTAAACATTGACAATGTATTCTAGAAGGGAGATCCACAGAAGTAGAGGAATCTGTTTGATTCTTCTCATTATGAGACACAGATAACAAGCTGTTGTTTGCCCAAACCAGCCACACTGACTCTGCCTGCAAGCCTGCCTGCCTGAGATAGCAGTCACAAATGTACTATAAATTCCAATTCGATTTGGATTTGGAAATGGATACATTGACTTGCTGGTGTTCTCATCAATTTGTAGGGAAATAATCAGCCAGTGTTTAATTTGCCTTGAATCAATGCACTCAATTACTGACAGTGACATGCAGGGGAAGTGCCTAGTACTAAAACACTGAGCATAAATACACAAATGATTTGCATTATGTTGGCTTAATGTGGACAAATTAATTTCCTTGTAACAATCAAATTAAATATTAAATAATTACCAATATTTAATGACAGTTCAATTCCGATTAGCCTACCGGGGTAATCAATTTAATGGTCTAAATGCCTGAGAGAAATCTGACAACCATCACAGCACATATACTGAATTTAGTCAATACCGTCTGTAATATTAATGTATCTGAGTACTCAGCATTTACATCACATTAATGTTGCCAGCAATAAAGAACAAGATAAATCATTAGGCCTACATGGATAGTACACAAACGTTGAAACTCAGGACATAGACTGTCTTGGGGGGCTCTTTACTGAGTCTCAGCAGTAAAGAACAGGACACTGATGGACAAACCTAACTCCTTTGCAGCCTGTGTCAACCTTTGTTTGACAGCAGCACAGCTCCCATCAGTGATTCCTGAATCCCCAGAGTCTGAGCAGTGCAGAAAGTACAAGAGCACTGACCTAAAAACTGAAGAACTATAAACCCAGACTGGGAGAACATACAGAAGTGGCTATGCATTAAATAGTTTCATTCTGCATGGAATGTGTCTGTGAACAAGGAGGGCACATGTCAAAGGTGAGCTGTTGCTAAATTCAGAGGTAGAGAATAAGGTAGTTCAGAGAGAGTTGGGGAGACAGAGGGCTAGGACCCGTAAATATACCATAGGCATGTCACTTCTGCTTACATCTGCAGTGGAGCACAAAGGATGACCTATGAACCGAGGCCTTTTAAGCAACTCCTGACACATCGCACTTAAACACATGCAGTGTGACACACACACGTACCTACATACACACACAGAAACAATAACAAGGACACTGACACAATGACAAGGACACTGCCCATCACACGTCTACGTATGCACACATACTGTAGACAGGCAACACACACTTAACACACACACGCACTGAAATGTAACATCTACCCACTTACGCCTCCTCCAAATAGACACATGCTCACTCATACAGACCCCATAGGAATGTGTGGTGCTGGGAAGAGTATGAACAATGTTCTGTGGGTTTGGAGGGAACTCAGTCCCCATTGGCAGCAGCCTGCAGTGTTTCTGTTGTCTAATTAAGACTGGCCCTGAGAGGAAATGATGACATACTGGCACCTGGCAACCAACACAGCCCAGCCAAGCACAGAGCTTCCTGATATACTTTATACTGTCACACCAAATGGAATGTGTTATAGCTATGGTGCTGTTCTTATTTCAAAGCAAAACTGTAATGCCACACTTTGAGACAACCTCTTAAAATTCATTTGTCAGCAATAAGCCATTTTCCTCAGGTAAAGAGATTGTCAATGGGAGTAAAATTGGCTTGCATAATCCTTTTGAAATCTTTATACCTTATTGTCATATCAAAAACCAAAGGAATCTGGGCCACGTCTGTTTACGTATGGCACCGAGATTGAAATCTCAACTGCATTTAAAAGCCTCATTCAGCCATTTGTAAAAAAGTATTGAAAATGTCAATGAGTGGCTGCTTCAGTGGAGTCAGCATTAAAATGGAACTACAATATGCTCGCAACCTAAAAGCTATTTTTTTATTTCACTCATAAATTCATGCCAGCAACGATGCATGTACCATTCAACTTGAACAGTAGTAGAAATAAAACACAGCACACAGGCCACTTTATGACGACGTACTGTGCATTGTAAAGGAGGGTGTGTAAAACATAAGAAAGAGGAAGTAGACCCTTTTAAGTAACACATCCCATACAGACAGTAACTATGACAAACCACAACAGATGGAACTAGACCCGCTTCAGTGGCTTTAACCAAGAGATAATAGAGAAAGTGGGAACTAAAAATGTGGATGTAATCCATTTTAAAATCAAATAATTACTCTACACAAAAATAAGAGGCGAGCAAACTGCAGTGTGTAATGACTCACTAATGGCTTCTATTCCTCATTATTACCTTTAGATGTTGTTGACATGAACTCAAGACAGGGTATAATTAACCACAGTAAAAACAAAAACATTTGGAATAATGTTCTACAAACCAGTGCATGAATAAAATATGAAATGAAACAATTTTTATTTTATTAGTATCGACAGGAAATGTTCAGGAGCGATCTGCTCTGAAAAACAATTACATGTTTAGCACTGACAAAGTATAATAACTGTGCAAATGGAAACTGTGATACATGACTTTAATATGAGAACAGCACGGAGGACTACATTTCAATCTGACAGAGGTGATATTTGGCTCAAACAGATTTGAAGATAACAAATGTTTCTGGGACTGATTAAAGAGGACATACATGTAGCCTAACTCAGTGGTCCCTGCTGCGAATGGCTTCTCACAGTGAACCAATACACTGAAGAAAGTAAATCCACACATAACAATACATGTCCAGGTCAAAGTTTAAACAGTTATGTTTTTGCCTGGGTAAAAACAGGAGAAGAGAGATATATGGTGATATGGATCAGTATTACCTCAGACCCAGGGTGACATCTAAAGTAGAGTAATATCCTTGAGGCAGATAAGCCTGCAAGGGGCCAGCGCTCCTGGCAAAATACAGGAGGATTAATAAAAGGTTAGAAGCAAGAAAAGCTAAGCACAGACAAAGTATGAATACTTGGGCATTGGAGCAGGTGCAGGCATTTACAAAATGTAGAATTTCAGTGAGTAAAATGATATATTTTAGAAGTCCATAGATGTCGGCGTCAGACAGTGCTAACTGGGATGTATTAAACAAAATGCTGGACCAGCCTCAAAGTAAATAGGAAGCTGATAAAAAAAATGAGTGAAATGAAAAGAAAGACTATCAGTCCTGACTAACCCTAGGGCTCACAGTAGCCCAACAAACCTCTACAGATACAGGCGGACATTTTTTATTTTAATCTCAAATACCATGAAGCTCTACACCTGAGCATACCCTGCAGCCACGCTCTGGGGTGAAGTTTCCCTTAGGATCAGATCCCCCCTCCCCCAATACTAAACTAAACCATTACTGGGAGAAATGCAAACTGACCCAAGAACAGCATCTAGGGCCAACCTCACCCTACCAGAGAGGAAGAGGTGAATCAAGAGGGTTTACTCAACCCAAAATCTGTCCACGTTACGCAGATCATTAATTATTACGAAAGTGAAGAGTTTTTGTATGGGGGACAATGAGAGAGTGTTGAATTTAGTCAAGATAAAAAAATATATATATTTTGATACGTGAGGCTTATTTGATCTAATAGAAGTCTCTAAATGCTTAGGTTGTTATGAGCTTACTGATATACGTGTGATGCACGTGTAATCGATCCTGTGTGTAGCTGGTGTATAGGAGTCAGGCGCAGGACAGCAGATATGAGTAAAAAACGTATTTACTCAAATAATCACAAAATACAACTCAAATATATCGAGCCCACAAATAACGGACCGTATTAACATACAAACAATCACTCACAAAAAAACATGGGGGAACAGAGGGTTAAATAATGAACAAGTAATTGGGGGATTGAAACCAGGTGTGTAGGACAAAGACAAAACAAATTGAAAAATGAAAAATGGATCGCGAATGGCTAGAAGACTGGTGACGTCGACCGCCGAATGTCGCCCGAACAAGGAGAGGGACCGACTTCGGCGGAAGTCGTGACAGTACCCCCCCCTTGACGCGCGGCTCCAGCAGCACGCCGACACTGGCCTCGGGGATGACACCGGACGAGGCTCAGGGCGATGGAGACGTTGGAACTCCCGCAGCAATGAAGGGTCCAGAACGTCCTCCACCGGCACCCAGCATCTCTCCTCCGGACCGTACCCCTCCCACTCCACGAGGTACTGAAGGCCCCTCCTCCGACGCCTCGAGTCCAGGATGGCTCGAACAGCGATGTCCAGAGGGGGCGGCGGAACCTCCCGCACTGGCCTGAGGAGAGACACATGGAATGAGGGATTAATACGGTAATCAGGGGGAAGCTGTAACCTGTAGCAAACCTTGTTCAGTCTCCTCAGGACTTTGAATGGCCCCACAAACTGCGGACCCAGCTTCCGGCAGGGCAGGCGGAGGGGCAGGTTTCAGGTCGAGAGCCAGACCCGGTCCCCCGGTGCGAACACCGGGGCCTCACTGCGGTGGCGGTCGGCGCTCGCCTTCTGCCGCCTCACGGCCCATTGCAGGTGCACATGGGCGGCGTCCCAAGTCTCCTCCGAGCGCTTAAACCATTCGCCCACCGCAGGAGCCTCGATCTGGCTCTGATGCCAAGGTGCCAGAACCGGATGATATCCCAGTACGCACTGGAAGGGAGAGAGGTTAGTGGAGGAGTGGCGGAGTGAGTTTTGGTCCATCTCTGCCCAGGGGTTGAACGCCGCCCACTCCCCCGGCCGGTCCTGGCAATACGTCCGCAGAAACCTACCCACATCCTGGTTTACTCTCTCCACCTGCCCATGACTCTCGGGGTGAAAACCCGAGGTGAGGCTGACCGAGACCCCCAGACGTTCCATGAACGCCCTCCAAACCCTGGACGTGAACTGGGGACTCCGATCAGAGACTATGTCCTCAGGCACCCCGTAGTGCCAGAAGACGTGTGTGAACAGGGCCTCTGCAGTCTGTAGGGCCGTAGGGAGACCGGGCAAAGGGAGGGGACGGCAGGACTTAGAGAACCGATCCACAACGACCAGGATCGTGGTGTTGCCCTGTGAGGGAGGAAGATCAGTCAGGAAGTCCACCGACAGGTGCGACCACGGCCGTTGTGGAACGGTAGGGGTTGTAACTTCCCTCTGTTGCCACGAAATGGTGGGCTCATGACAGGCCAATCAGGGTAGGCCCAGCACCACGGGAAACACAGGAGAATCAATAAGGAAGAGACTGAATCTCTCCTTGTGACCCTCCTGCGTAACCATGTCTAGTGGAGCGGTGGCCTCCCTAATCAGCCCTGACCCTAATGGTCGACTATCTAGGGCGTGCACAGGGAAGGGCATATCCACAGGAACAATGGGGATCCCTAAACTATGGGCAAATTAACAGTCAATAAAATTCCCGGCTGCGACTCAATCTACAAGCGCCTTATGCTGGGAATGTGGGGAAAACTCAGGAAATTTAATAAACACATACATGTGAGCAACAGGGGCTCTGGGTGAGCCTGGTGCCGACTCAGCTGGGGTGACACGCGAGTGCCCTGCCTGCTGCCTCGACTCCCTGAGGAACCCCCCCAGCACCGACCAGCAGTGTGCCCTCTGCGGCCACAGATGGTGCAGGGAATGGCCCCTCCTCCAGTCACCCTAAGTGCAGAACCTCCCAGCTCCATGGGCGTCGGAGTGGAGGTGCTGTGGGATGGAACTGACAGGCCCCGATCCGGACGTCCGCAGGTAGCCAAAAGGGCCCTGTCGATCCATCCCGCGCTGGCGGCCAGGGTCCGGAAGTCCAAGGCGAAATCCTGCGCGTTCCTCATCCCCTGCCTCAGATGGAACAGACATTCACCTGCCGCTCGACCCTCAGGCGGGTGGTGGTAAACTGCCCGAAAGCGGCGGGTGAACTCTGCGTAATGGTCCAATGCCACGTCTCCTTCACTCCATACGGCGTTGGCCCACTCCAGGGCTTTGCCTGAGAGACAGGAGACGAGGGCAGACACGCTCTCACGTCCCGAAGGAGCCGGCTGGACGGTCGCCAGGTAGAGTTCCAGCTGGAGTAGGAACCCCTGGCATCTGGCAGCCGTCCCATCATACTCCCTTGGGAGCGCGAGCTGAAATCCCGCTGGGACCAGGTGAAGGAGGGATGGACAGTGGGGCTGGTGGAGACGCTGGCAGACCTCCTTCTCTCTCCCATTGATCCATCGTCTGCAGCACGCAATCCATGGGGGTGCCCAGACGTTGCAACATGGTCGCGTGCTGCTGGATGCTCACCTCTACTGCCACAGGGAGGGCGTCTGATCCTGCTGACTCCATTCGTCGGGTGAGTGATTCTGTAATCGATCCTGTGTGTAGCTGGTGTATAGGAGTCAGACGCAGGACAGCAGATATGAGTAAAAAACGTATTTACTCAAATAATCACAAAATACAACTCAAATATATTGAACCCACAAATAACGGACCGTATTAACATACAAACAATCACTCACAAAAAAACATGGGGAAACAGAGGGTTAAATAATGAACAAGTAATTGGGGGACTGAAACCAGGTGTGTAGGACAAAGACAAAACAAATGGAAAAATGAAAAATGGATCGGAGATGGCTAGAAGACCGGTGACGTCGACAGCCGAACAGCACGTGACATCCCGGAAACTTTGGAAAATACACTATATATCGGAGTTGTCCCTGTTGAAATTCGAGATGGTCTATGCAATTGAATAGGCAATTGACGTCAACACCCCTCATCGAATATTCAAAAAAGTATTCAAATAACGAGATGTATGCACCAAAAACCAAAGAGAGGAATAGGTGGGAATTTGCCATCCCACTGTTCCGCTCTGTGGACAACGAATCCCATTGTTAGGGTGGATACATCAGCATCTCGTCATTATAACCAGTATCTCTGACCCCACTCCCTCCAGCCACTGGCAGAGACCAGGTGGCAGGAAACTAGAAACACTGTTGTCATTAAAGCACTTTGTCAAACTAAGAAATCTCACACATGACAGCAAACAATCAAACATTTAAAAGTTCTTATTTTAGGCTATGAAAATGAATAACGGACTTTATCTGATTTACTTCTTATGTATACTGTAATGTATGTTAAATGTTCAGAAGTTTTTAGCTAAATAACAGGTTATATACCTAACCAAAATGGAGGTCAGGTGAAGTAACCAAACAATTATGCCAAAATGTACTGAGAAATAGGCAACAGTGATGACGCATAGATTCGCTTTCTCACTGGGATCCACTCAAGACCTACAGTAGCAGTTTTCCATTAATTAAACCACATACTGTGTGAGAATAGTTGATCTGATCATATCTGGGCTTATTCATATTTGAAAGTATGTGAAAAGTGAAATTTGGCAGATCATTTCACGCCTGCAACATTATTGTAAAAAGTGCAGTCAAATGCCTAATGGACGCGTCGTTCCTTTAGCCTCTTTCGTGTAGCATATCAACACAGATCCTCCTCTGTACAGTTACTGAGCGTAGCTAGGGGTGCCAATCTCAAACTGTCAGATGACTGTCACTGCAAGATTTGTATGGGGCTCAGAGATCCTGCAAGGCAGTATTCTTTATCATGGGGGATGAAAGATCCTCACAAAGGGGCATTGCTTGCATTTACAATGTGTGATCATGCCCCATGTCAGATTTGTTATGTAATTTGTGATTTTGTTTGTTTGTTTTTTCTCTCTAGTACTACAAGCCACTTAGCAATTGTATGAAGTTGGCTTTAGCTAGCCCAGATAGATTATGCAATCTCTCAACCTCATAACTTGTCATGCCTGCTCCCGCTCCCCCTCCCTGGTGCTCGAGGGCGCCAGGCTGCCCATCATTACACACACCTGTCACCTTCGTTACACGCATCAGCGCTTCATTGGACTCACCTGTACTCCTTTACGTTTTGATTGCCTTCCCTATATCTGTCTGTTCCTCTGTTTCATCCCCGTGTCAGCATTGATGTCTTTATTTTTCCCCTGTCCAGACGCTGTCCGTGTTCTGTTTCATGTCCGTAGTTTATTAAATGTTTACTCCCTGTACTTGCTTCTCGTCTCCCAGCGTCTGTCCTTACATAACTAGCTCCCAAGAAGACATTTCAATCAAGTTAGAGTAGCTAGCTTGTATAACGATCTTTACATATCTTTTGCATCTAATTAAGCATAATGATTATGGCTCTAGATTGCAGGAAAAAGCTTTTTCAGGTGTTTGAAAAATGCAAAATTCTCCAACTTACAGATGTTGAGGCATAGCTCCTCCCTGGACTACCCCACAGCCATCCTCACGTACTTTGTGCCCCCTCAGATTTTTGGGGTGCAGGACGCTCCTGCCTGTGATTGATGTCAAGTGGCAAACAATAAATATTTAGTGTATTGTATCATCAGCTAAGCGAATTAAACAGACAATGTACCAAGATCAATTACAATATAAATTACTGATTAAAGCAATGTCAATGCTCACCATCAAAGTGGTTTAGCCTCTTCTGTGCTGCACATCGAAATACAACAACATCCATGATATGGGGAATAGGGGAAGAAAAAGTGGGAATGAATGAATGAAAGGCAAAATAAAGCCAAGCTTTAAAATTCTGTCCAGATTGAAGGAAACTATGTCTTGGAGCTCAACACACACACACACACACACACACAAACTGCAAACCTCCATGCTTTCAGGCACCAGTAGACTCAGGAGATCTAGTTGGGGCTAATGCAACAGGAGGAACAGCTGCATGGAGGTGATACCATTCAAATAACTTAAGTACTTGAACATTCCAATAAATGTATAATTTCCCCTGAGGTATCGACAACTGCAAGTTTAATCATTTGGCTAACAAACACTGCTCAGGAGAATTGTCAGTCTCGTATTGCGACATATTGCGAAATCATTCTAATGGCATTGGATAATTGGGTGGAGTCAGAAGATTTTAAGAATTGGGTTAGTAATTAAAATAAAGTATCATTACTTTAGATGCATTCAGAAGATGAATCCCCTTCTACTAAAACTGACATATGTTTCTATCTCTTCTGTGTAGATGCAGATGTATTTGTTCATGGGTTCAGCATCAATGAATGGGTTCAGCATCAATGAATGACAATGCTGACTGACAGAAATCTAAATAAACATCCTCTCACTGTCAACTGTGTTTATTTTCAAGATTCAACAACTGAGACATAAACTGAACAAGTTCCACAGACATGTGACTAACAGAAATTGAATAATGTGTCCCTGAACAAAGGGGCGGTCAAAATGTAAAGTAACAGTCAGTATCTGGTGTGGCCACTAGCTGCATTGAGTACTGCAGTGCATCTCCTGGTCATGAACTGCACCAGATTTGCCAGTTCTTGCTGTGAGATGTTATTCCACTCTTCCACCATGGCACTTGCAAGTTCCCAGACATTTCTGGGGGGAATGGCCCTAGCCCTCACCCTCAGATCCAACAGGTCCCAGACGTGCTCAATGGGATTGAAATCCGGGCTCTTTGCTGGCCATGGCAGAACATTGACATTCCTGTCTTGCAGGAAATCACGCACAGAACGAGCAGTATGGCTGGTGGCATTGTCATGCTGGAGGGTCATGTCAGGATGAGCCTGCAGGAAGGGTACCACATGAGAGAGGAGCATGTCTTCCCTATAACGCACAGCATTGAGATTGCCTGCAATGACAACAAGCTCAGTCCGATGATGCTGTGACACACCGCCCCAGACCATGACGGACCCTCCACCTCCAAATCGATCCCGCTCCAGAGTACAGGCCTCGGTGTAACGCTCAGTCCTTCGACGATAAACTAGAATCCGACCATCACCCCTGGTGAGACAAAATTGTGATTCGTCAGTGAAGAGCACTTTTTGCCAGTCCTGTCTGGTCCAGCGACGGTGGGTTTGTGCCCATAGGCGACGTTGTTGCCGGTGATGTCTGGTGAGGACCTGCCTTACAACAGACCTACAAGCCCTCAGTCCAGCCTCTCTCAGCCTATTGCGGACAGTCTGAGCACTGATGGAGGGATTGTGCGTTCCTGGTGTAACTCGGGCAGTTGTCGTTGTCATCCTGTACCTGTCCCGCAGGTGTGATGTTCGGATGTACCGATCCTGTGCAGGTGTTGTTACACGTGGTCTGCCACTGCGAGGACGATCATCTCTCCGTCCTGTCTCCCTGTAGCGCTGTCTTAGGTGTCTGACAGTTCGGACATTGCAATTTATTGGCCACATCTGCAGTCCTCATGCCTTCTTGCAGCATGCCTAAGGCACGTTCCCGCAGATGAGCAGGGACCCTGGGCATCTTTCTTTTGGTGTTTTTCAGAGTCAGTAGGAAGGTCTCTTTAGTGTCCTAAGTTTTCATAACTGTGACCTTAATTGCCTACCGTCTGTAAGCTGTTAGTGTCTTAACGACCGTTCCACGGGTGCATGTTCATTAATTGTTTATGGTTCATTGAACAAGCATGGGAAACAGTGTTAAAACCCTTTACAATGAAGATCTGTGAAGTTATTTGGATCTTTTGTCCAGTTTACCTATTTTTCCAGTTACAATATTATCAGTGTGGAACACTGAACTGTTCACAGAAAGCAAAGACATTGCCAAAAAATGAAAACCTTTGAGGAAATTATTCCCACATGAATGATGTTTGTGAGCCTGGGTTTAGTCGACT
Source organism: Brachymystax lenok tsinlingensis (assembly GCA_030435695.1). NCBI lineage: Eukaryota > Metazoa > Chordata > Actinopteri > Salmoniformes > Salmonidae > Brachymystax > Brachymystax lenok. Next base: position 17,850,577 of record CM059781.1, read on the forward strand.
TTGGCTATGTTATTTCAGTTAATAATAAAACAACTATTAGGCTATGTACACATAATAATCATTTCCTCATTGTGTCACATGGCATCATAGCTCACTCATAAAGGATATTGGGGTGAATCCTCAGTTGGAATGCATCTCCAGTTTAGGATTTCTCACATATTGAATAAGATAAATATTCTTGATGCCACATTCCTAGAAATTTGCTTGGGGGCGAAACTTAATCTCAAGTTTAGTCTAAAAGAAATGTTGCAAGGTGAATAACACCTAACATCTGTACAATCAACTTCAGATACTTGTGTTAGTGTATGTGACATACTTTTCATCTTAACTAGATTTGAGCCCCTTAGAACCCTTGAGATGTGCGATGACTAAATATGTGTGAGATGCTAGTCATCATGAGGCGTGTGGAACTTCTTCTCTCTGGACAAAATAAGAGATTGATCAATTCTGATTATGAGGGACTGTGTCCTCTTCTCATTCCTCTGTCTCACTGGCAGCTTCAAGACAGTAGGAGGTACATGTCATTAGGACACACTTTACCAAGGACTTCCAGACAGCCATTAATCAATCAACTTTTTGAATTACCTAAACTGGATCAATTTAACAGCTCTACTATAATCTGAAACGTGGTCCTTCACTTTGTGATGACTCAACTCTGACTTCTGGTGGGTGTTGATGGAATTACAGCCTTTGATACAGCAACCCTCCAAATATGTGTGCATGTTTCTTGGTGTTTAGCATTTTTAAAGGGACCATCTCTGTAAAAACTCACATGACACTGTAAAATTGCATTATTTACATTCATTTTGTTTGCCTCATCACTTCCCCCAACATATTTTTATCTTCAAGTTGGGGCGTCATTAAATAAGACGGTGGTCATCAAATGGTCCCTGTTTGTCTTCGGCTCTATTAAAACTCTTTGTGTTTGTGTGCAGAACTCTGTAAGGACCATGGACTCTGGCGATGCCACCATGTTGGACTGCACTCTGGTGGCCCCCAACTTCAGCATTCTATATACATGGGACACCAGTGTTGGCTGTGTGTGTGTGCATTTGCATGTGAGTATGCAAGTACAGGAGTCTGCTTGTGTATATGGTATGTGTGTTAGAAACACAAGCATTTCAGCTGTAACATCAGCTAATCTGAGTACACAACCAATACACTTTTTTTTGTAAATACTGTACATTTCTTATAATTTTGCAGACACTCTTATCCAGAGGGACTTACAGTAGTGAGTGGATAATTGTTTTTACTTTTTTGTGGGAATGGGAATCAAACCCATAACCCTGGCATTGCAAGCACCATGCTCTATCAACTGAGCCACACGGGACCCATATCTCAGATCTTGTCAATATCAGATTTTTTACAATTTACTAAGGAATAGAATCATAATAGTCTTTTATGTTTCTACTTTACAGACACAGATTTTCATTATGTACAGTTGAAGTCGGAAGTTTACATACACCTTAGCCAAATACATTTAAACTCAGTTTTTCACAATTCCTGACATTTAATCCTAGTAAAACATCCCTGTTTTAGGTCAGTTAGCATCACCACTTTATTTTAAGAAATGTCAGAATAATAGTAGAGAGAATTATTTATTTCAGCTTTTATTTCTTTCATCACATTCCCAGTGGGTCACAAGTTTACCTACACTCAATTAGTATTTGGTAGCATTGCCTTTAAATTTTTTAACTTTGGTCAAACGGGGAGCCTTCCACGAGCTTCCCACAATAGGTTGGGTGAATGTTGGCCCATTCCTCCTGACAGAGCTGGTGTAACTGAGTAAGGTTTGTCGGCCTCCTTGCTCGCACACACTCTTTCAGTTCTGCCAACAAATCTTCTATGGGATTGAGGTCAGTGCTTTGTGATGGCCACTCCAATACCTTGACTCTGTTGTCCTTAAGCCATTTTGCCACAACATTGGAAGTATGCTTGACTGATGTCTTGAGATGTTGCTTCAATATATCCACATCATTTTCCTTCCTCATGATGCCATCCATTTTGTGAAGTGCTCCAGTCCCTCCTGCAGCAAAACACCCCCACAACATGATGCTGCCACCCCCGTGCTTCACGTTTGGGATGGTGTTCTTCGGCTTGCAAGCCTCCCCCTTTTTCCTCCAAACATAACGATGGTCATAATGGCCAAACAGTTATATTTTTGTTTCATCAGACCAGAGGACATTTCTCCAAAAATTACAATCTTTGTCCCCATGTGCAGTTGCAAACTGTACTCTGGCTGAGCCGCCTTTCAGGTTATGTCAATATAGGACTCGTTTTTACTGTGGATACAGATACTTTTGTGCCTGTTTGCTCCAGAATCTTCACAAGGTCCTTTGCTGTTGTTCTGGGATTTATTTGCATTTTTCAGACCAAAGTACGTTCATCTCTAGGAGACAGATTTCTTTTGATTTTCCCATGATGTCAAGCAAAGAGTCACTGAGCTTGAAGTAAGGCCTTGAAATACAACCACAGGTACACTTACAATTGACTTAAATTATGTCAATTATCCTATCAGAAGCTTCTAAAGCCATGACATAATTTTCTGGAATTTTCCAAGCTATTTAAAGGCACAGTCAACTTAGTGTATGTAAACTTTTGACCCACTGGAATTGTGATACAGTGAATTATAAGTTAAATAATCTGTCTGTAAACAATTGTTGGAAAATTACTTGTGTCGTGCACAAAGTAGATGTTCTAACCGATTTGCCAAATCTATAGTTTGTTAACAAGAAATTTGTGGAGTGGTTGAAAAACGAGTTTTAATGACTCCAACCTAAGTGTATGTCAACTTCCGACTTCAACTGTATTATTTCGTCGGAGTCACTTGAAGGCCATAGGGGTCTTACTCCAGTTATATTACACAGATTTAAACTCTACATTGGTAACCAATATCCCAGGTTGATTATTCGCTCCGGGCTACAAATGCGTTTTGTTTTGTGACCAACTTTTTATTTCGGGGTTACAGGCACAAAAGCAATCAAAGAAATGCATACAAAGATAAACCAAACCCACAATTGCATCCCATCCCAGAAACTATATGAATGTTTGTCGCCAGAGAGACTAGATGTTAATTATGCCTGTAGTAGACAAACCAGTTTACACGTTCAATCTACAGGTTTACCAAACACTTAAGTGATCCTCCTGTCTCAGCCCCCAGTATTTATGCTGCAGTAGTTTATGTGTCGGGGGGCTAGGGTCCGTCTGTTATATCTGGAGTATTTCTTCTCTTATCTGGTGTCCTGTGCGAATTTAAGTATGCGCGCTCTCTCTCTCTCTCTCTCTCTCTCTCTCTCTCTCTCTCTCTCTCTCTCTCTCGGAGGACCTGAGCATTAGGACCATTCCTCAAGGCCTACCTGGATGTCCCGAGTCCACCTGGCCGTGCTGCTTCTCCAGTTTCAACTGTTCTGCCTGTTTTATGAACATTTTAAAATCTTGTCCATGTTCTGTTATAATCTGCACCCGGCACAGCCAGAAGAGGACTGGCCACCCCTCACAGCCTGGTTCCTCTCTAGGTTTCTTCCTAGGTTTTGGCCTTCTAGGGAGTTTTTCCTAGCCACTGTGCTTTTACACCTGCATTGCTTGCTGTTTGGGGTTTTAGGCTGGGTTTCTGTACAGCACTCTGTGACATCAGCTGATGTAAGGGGGGCTTTATAAATAAATTTGATTTGATTTTGATTTGATCATCCGTTAAGAGCAGTCGGATTAAGTAACAGTAAAATGTACTTTAACAAAACAGAAAATAATCACAACAAAAGTAATGTGAGTGTCATGGATCCCTCCAGAACTGTCATTGCGCACACCTGGCCACAATTAGCAATCATTTAGTGTTTGTATATATGTGCCCTGTGGTTCTCCATTGGGCTGACGATTATTGTTCTATGTCCGATGGTGCATGTGAGTACCTGTGCCGTGTGTTGGCTTTCGCAGATGATTCCGGGCCTCGTCCTGTGTTTTGATCATTGTGCGCGTCTGTATTTATTTCAGGTACTCCTGGCTATTTTGTTTTCGGTTTCAACTCTGTTTTTTGTTAAGTGTTTGTTTCATTTTCGTCCCCGTGCCTTTACACTGCACGCTGTAATGTGGGCAAATAAAAACCCATATTACGCATTCCTGCGCTTGTCTCCCGACCCTTTATACCAACGTGACAGTGCGTAATTGTGAGAGGCAATTACTTTACATGAACATGTATTGCAATGTGAAACACGTATTCTAGATAAAACACAGATCAAGTTTGAAGAAGTAATTGTGTGTTGTACTTAGTCAATAGAAAATGTGCTTAGAGTTTTGAAATAACTGCCTTTTTGATTATTTCTTTTGAGTTTTGTGAAAATGTGCCATATACTTTCTTTAAAAATTGAGCTGACTTTTAACATACCTTTTATATTATATATTTAAGCATATTGTAGTGTTCTCTGAAACGTCCTAGAAACTTTCCAGAAAGGGTGTGATGTTTGCAGAAGTTGGTTGTGTGCCAGCTCTTTTGTTATGGCTAACTTTCATACAAGTAGGCCTTTAGCTGTGACTGGTAACCTGTTTTACTGTTATCCAATGCCATTTCAAATGAATAATTTATGTAATCTTTCAAAAGTATTTTAACTCATGTCAAGTTAATATGATAAATAATCAAGTGGTTCATTCTAGTAGTGGTCCAATTAAAGTGTTAATGAGTTGACTTATATTGATTTCAAAATCCATGAGCTGTGAAACGTGTGTGTGTTGGCAAAAACGAAAGTTGTGTGGTTGGTCATGGTGGATGTATAACGTGAACATCTAGCCACCCAAAGGTTTTGAGTTTGAATCTCATCACGGACAACTTTAGCATTTTAGCTAATTAGCAACTGTTCAACTATTACAATTTTTTTTTTTAGCTTCTTTGCAACTACTTAGCATGTTTGAAAACCCTTTTAGCTAACCCTTCCTTAAACCCTAACCATAACCATTCCCCTAAACCTAACCTTAACCCTTTAACCTAACTCCTAAAATTAACCCTAAACCCTAGTCTAGCTAACATTAGCCAGCTAGTTAATATTAGCCACCTAGTTAGAATTCGTATCATACGTTTAGCAAATTCATAACATATAATATGAATTGCGTATTTCGTAATATGTCATACGAATGGGTGTTAGACATCCACAAATTAAATACATACCGTATGAAACGTAACATATCGTACTAAATGGAGTATATTGGATTTACATACAGAATTCTACAAGATGGTCTGAGCCCAGGTCACGGTGTCGGGTAGGGGAACTCCGCCAAGGGAGAGCCTATAGATAGGCTACATGCCAAATGAGGTGTTCATTCCATGGACGGCAAAGAGCATCAAACTACATTTCTAAGGTAAGTTTGACTGCCAAATTTAAAACAAAACAATTATTAATGAATTTAGAAGTTTTAACATAATTCATGGTGTCTACATTTCAACAAAGAAACGGTGGTTAGTTGTAAAGACTCATTCACTCCTAAAAGCAGAGACTCACTGAGAGTAGTGCCTTGAGGGAACAATTGTGTGTAGACTAGCCTAAGAAATTTTCAGGCAAAATACCAGTAGGCCTAGAAAAGATTTCCTGCAAATGAAGTGCATTCACTGCTGATTAGGGCTGGATATCCCTTGGGTTTTCATTTGTGTGTTTTGTCAAGCACTTTGTCATTCGGTTCCGTAATCTGGGTTTTATTCCCCTTAAATGCTAGTCCTTGAGTAGTTGGTTTATTAAGACAGGACATTTCTCAAGAGCCTTGTTTTTGAGATGTGTTGTGTTTGCCAACAACCGCTCATAGGCTATTTCACAAAAATGTAATATATACATTTTAAAGGCCGTGTGAAATGTGATGCTAGGTCTATTTTTCTGTCTCAGACTCGGAACATGATGTTGGGGGAGTTCTACTTCTGCTTTCTCATGACTTATCTATAAGTCTTTGCCAGGTAAAGCTCCGCCTTATCTCAGCTCACTGGTCACCATAACAACACCCACCCGTAGCACACACTCCAGCAGGTATATCTCACTGGTCATCCCCAAAGCCAACACCCCCTTTAGCCACCTTTCCTTCCAGTTCTCTGCTGCCAATGACCTAGAACGAATTTCAAAAATCGCTGAAGTTGGAGACTTATCTCCCTCACTAACTTTAAGCATCAGCTATCTGAGCAGCTTACCGATCACTGCACCTGTACACAGCCCATCTGTAAATATCCCATCCAACTTCCTACCTCATCCCCATATTGGTTTTATTTGCTTGTTTTGCTCTTTTGCACACCAGTATTTCTACTTGCACATCATCTGCACATCTATCACTCCAGTGTTAATTTGCTAAATTGTAATTACTTCGCTGCTATGGCCTATTTATTGCCTTACCTCCATAATCCATTTGCACACATTGTATATATATTTTTCTATTGTGTTATTGACTGTATTTTTGTTTATTCCACGTGTAACTCTGTTGTTTATTGTCGCACTGCTTTGCTTTATCTTGGCCAGGTCGCAGTTGTAAATGAGAACTTGTTCTCAACTGGCCTACCTGGTGAAATAAAAAAGAAAGAACTCCGTTGCGCCACGGCCAAGGTAAGTTAGGATGAAAGAGCAGCCAGCAAAGTGCACTCTTCAAGTGAGGGAGAATGACATGAGAGGTTGTGTCACTTTGTGTTATTCAGTTTGAATGGGCAGGTTGGATAGAGTGGGGATGCATTCACTTGAGCAAACCGGCTGTGTTAAACAACACACGGTTAATGGCTTCTCCTATACCAACTGTTGCTATGATCTTTATTATGCACCATAAAAGGCAATATCCAAATAAGGTAGGTTATTATATGCAGTGTTCGTTATCTTATTAACCTATTAAGCAGGTATAAAGCTTTTATAGGTAACCTGTTGGCCTATGTAACATATCTTAATTTCTCAATGCTTTATTAACATTTCAAAAGTGTGGCTGTAATTTAGGTGTGAGAAATTATGCATTATGTAGCCTAATGTTTGCCTTCACTGATGCTGTCATGAGAGACAGGTGGCATCATTTATCATTTATTTAGCTAGGCAAGTCAGTTAAGAACAAATTCTTATTTACAATGACTGCCTACCCCGACCAAAGCCTCCCCTAACGACACTCCTGATCACGGCCGATTGTGATACAGCCCAGGGTCTGTAGTGATGCCTCAAGTACTAAGATGCAGTGCTTTAGACCGCTGTGCCACCTGGGAGGGTCCCTTAGTAAACAAATAATGTTTGGATAATTCATCATTTCGCAATTCAATGGCATGGGAAATGTGTTTATATTGCCAAAGTGAAATAAACAATAAAAAATGTACAGTAAACATTACACTCACAAAAGTTCCAAAATAATTAAAACATTTCAAATGTCATATTATGTCTATATACAGTGTTGTAATGAGTGCAAAAGGGAAAATAAATAAACATAAATATAGGTTGATTTACAATGGTGTTTGTTCTTCACTGGTTGCCCTTTTCTTGTGGCAACAGGTCACACATCTCGCTGCTATGATTGCACACTGTGGTATTTCACCCAATAGATATGGGAGTTTGTCAAAATTTGATTTGTTTTCAAATTCAAAGGGCAAAAGGGGGTGCACCTCAATATTAGGAAGATGTTCCTAATGTTTTGTACACTCAGTGTATATATCTGTCTCTCTATCTCCATCTCTCTCTATTCCTCCCTCACCATATATATATATATATATATACACCCCCCTCTCTCTATCCCCCTCACTATTTCGTTTTTAAATGTTTGTCTCCTTTTGTACATCCTGTCTACCTGAATGGGGTCAAAATCTAAAATGTGCGTCAGAAGAAAGGCTTGTTTCAGGTTAATTCTCTGCAAGGCCAACCCACTGGCCTTGTTTCTATTAGAAACTGGTTAGCAATGTAATAATTAGAGCAGTAAAAATAAATGTCATACCCGTGGTATTTTTTTACCTTTATTTTACTAGGCAAGCCAGTTAAGCACAAATTCTTATTTTCAATGGCGGCCTAGGAACAGTGGGTTAACTGCCTATTTAGGGGCAGAACGACAGATTTGTACCTTGTCAGCTCGGGGAATTGCAACCTTCCGGTTATTAGTCCAGCGCTCTAACCACTAGGCTACCCTGCCTAGTATATGGTATACTGTCTGATATACCACGGCTGTCAGACAATCAGCATTCAGGGCTCGAACCACCCAGTTTATAATATACTGTATGGCCTAGGGCAAGGCCATTAGCCAAACATTATCTGCATTGATAAAGGACAGCTTAACATGTAACATGATAGGAGCACAGATAAGTAGCGTCATGTGGGGTGACAATACCATTGATTTGCCTTTCTATTCTGCATGCAGACAGATATTGCAGCACTCTCATCAGCAGTTTCATTTCCTGCTTGGGGTGTCTTCCACTAGTGGTTCACAGCTGATTGTTTGTGGATGCAGCTAACTTTGTTTGACAGGCAGTTGGGTTTCAGTTTTCTCAGCGAGTCATTCATTTTAAGTGCTGCTTCTTCTAAATTAGATTGATGAAGTCATATTAAGTTGACATAAACCTGTAATAAGAACCTTTTCACTGTGTCATGCAGAACACCAGGGGGCAATAAAAACCCACCACATCAGTGCAGGTTACTTCTTCCAGCTGAAGTGTGGTGATGCCACTGAGGACCGTACCACTGTGACCTGGAGCAGAGAGGGGAACCAGACCCTGAACATGACCTCTGGGGTGGAAGTCAGAGGGGTGGTTCTGTGGTTTCTACATGCCCACACCTCCCATAGCGGACACTACACCTGTGAGAGCAGGTAAGAAACCTCTCTATGTTAATGGATGTAGTTGAGCAAATGCCTTTGTTAATTTATTTTAGTTTCTAAAGTGACTTCAAGAATGTTTGAGGTAATTCCACTATTACAAGCAGAGATTGAAATAGGGTGATTGGTTTCCAAATCCTAAATCTATTCACGTCTCACATTAAAACTTCTCAACTTCACTGTTACAATAGTAAATGGAGTGCTCTGGTCATATATTCATGTGTATTACAACACAGGTACCCTACTGGATCATGGGAGATGGAGTTTGTGCTGTCTGTGGACCCTGGGCCCTGTCCTGTCCTAGCTGACAGTATCCCAGGGGACTAGTGAAGTGGTGTTCTATAGACAGCAAGATGTTCTTCGTCTGGACCCCACAGCACACATCCGATGGTTCAAGGTTAGGGCAGACACCCCACTAGACACACACACCATAATACCCTATCGTTATTATGGTCTGTTATGTTTGGAGGAAAAAGAGGAGACTTGCAAGCCGAAGAACACCATCCCAACCGTGAAGCACGGGGGTGGCAGCATCATGTTGTTGGGGTGCTTTTCTGCAGGAGGGACTGTTGCACTTCACAAAATAGATGGCATCATGAGGAAGGAAAATTATGTAGATATATTGAAGCAACATCTCAAGACATCAGTCAGGAAGTTAAAGCTTGGTCGCAAATGGGTCTTCCAAATGGACAATGACCCCAAGCATACTTCCAAAGTTGTGGCAAAATGGTTTAAGGACAACAAAGTCAAGGTATTGGAGTGGCCATCACAAAACCCTGACCTCAATCCTATAGAAAATGTGTGGGCAGAACTGAAAAAGCGCGTGCGAGCAAGGAGGCTGACAAACCTGATTCAGTTACACCAGCTCTGTCAGGTGGAATGGGCACAAAATTCACCCAACTTATTGTGGGAAGCTGCCCGAAACGTTTGACCCAAGTTAAACAATTTAAAGACAATGCTACCAAATTCTAATTGAGTGTATGTAAACTTCCGACCCACTGGGAATGTGATGAAAGAAATAAAAGCTGAAAGAAATAATTATTATTCTGACATTTCACTTTCTTAAAATAAAGTGGTGATCCTAACTGACCTAAGACAGGGAATATTTACTAGGATTAAATGTCAGGAATTTAAATACTGAGTTTAAATGTATTTGGCAAAGGTGTATGTAAACTTCCCACTTCAACTGTATTTTTTCTCATCACACTTTCTGTGGCTGCAACAAAGTGTGAAATTGTATAATGTGTATATATTTTTGACATATTTGGTGATAATTAGGTGATTTGTAACTTTGTACGTTTTGCAGCATTTCCGTTTACCTGATGATATTGATGAGGCTTCATCTGACCTTACCTGTGGGGTCTGTGTATTGGCAGAAAAAGTCATGTTGCAACGCCAAGTGAACCTTCCCCAGAAAGGAAACCGTTGTGGTTGAACCAGGTGTGATAGAAATATGGTGTGAAGACTGCGGGGTAATTTAGTCTGAGTGTTTTCTGTTTGACGGCAGGCTCAAGAGTAGAGCTGGTGTGTTCAGCGTTTCTGGGGGTAGGTGAAGCTACGGAGTCAGAGAGCTCTATGTTCTGGACAGTAGATGGAAGACATACTGACCACCTAGAACAGCTCAACGTGACAAAGACAACAATGTGAGTACTCTTTTAAAACATGTAGTATACACTCTGTATCTCAGTGTGTTTGTGCATGAGTTTGTGTGTTTGTTCGTCTGTGTGCATTCTAGCGTGAGTTTGTGTGTGTGTATGAGTGTGTGTATGAGTGTGTGTGTGTGTGTATAGTGCTCTGTCCTACACTGTGACCATCTCACTCTCTCACCATCTGACCCTCAGTCTTTCTAGAAGTAGTGGGGTCTATGGCCAGTCAACTCTGTCCATCTTTGAGGTCCGTTCTGAATTCCTCAATGTGCCTTTCAGCAGCGTCGCCAGGAATGCCCTGGGTCGGGACATAGGGCTGCTATCGCTCCAACCAGGTAGGACCCCAAACACACTCCTTAGTAACATGAAGGACTTCAAATCACCCATAAGAGTCTGTTTGAACAGGACGTTGGCCATGTCATTTGTGAGAGATTTGATGTAAGGTGCTGTTATTGTTACAGTAACTTAAACTAGTAGCTACTGTCTGTCAGCACAGAATGTGATAACATTATTTCTCACTTCCTTCCCTTTTAGCCATTCACAGTGGTTTCTACACATGCGTGTGTCTCTGCCTGGTCTTTTCTATGGCTATAAAGTGGACCTGGTGTTGGCCTATAGGAAACTGAACAACCTTGTGCCCAAAAAGAGAGGTGAGTAAACGTAGAAATCTCCCATGGTCACTAAAGATTTGTGGGGCCTCGTTAATCAATATTGCGTAGAAACTATTCTAAAATACTACTTACGAACGGAATTTATAATGTTCATATGCATAGAAAAAGTGTGATTTATCAAACAATCCTATGAGTGTCATACGCACACCAGTGTAAGATAACCATTGATAAATATCAATTGTTCTCAGCCTCAGTGCTCATTCATGACCTTGGCTATTTGCATTTCAAAATGCTCCTAATTAACCATATATGGTCAAAATCATCCCTTTAAAGCCTGAGGGGAATATACAACGCCATACCATGTAATACAATGGCGCAACAACAAAAAATGCTAAGAAAAAGAAATGTTGCCGAAAGTGAAATAGAGGTGCTAATGTAGTACAACCAAAAGGTTTTATTTGGCTGGCTCAGTTGTTTCTTGACCAGTAAAAAAACAAAAACAGAGAGAGGACCATTCAGACAATTCAAGTTGCTTTAGCAATGGCAAATATACTTCAGAGCCAACTATCCTCAACAGCTCCCTCCTGTAGGCATATAGGCCAACATCGCTGTTCTGCCTGAATGAACGAGTCATGCGTTCCACCTTGCCACTACATTCAGCAGTGTCTTTTACGCATCACATAACCTATCACCTGCACATTAAGAGTAGAATATTTTCGTTTTTGGATTGTTCTTTTATGGTGATGTGGGTGCCTTCCAGTTGCGACTTGTCATTCAGGGCAGGTGGGGCAGAGCCAAAATGTTTTAGTTTTTTGGGGGCTTGCCTGTTTTGCATTAATACGTGTCTAACATCAGATTGCAAATAATGTAAAAAAATATATATATCATTGAGTTAATGAAGCCGCATACAAACATGGTCTATTTTTTCTTCTCTTGAGTAAGGCAGTTACAAAATTCAGGCGTTTCGGCCTAGCTCAGTGCTTTTTGGGGTGGTGGGGCAAGCCAGCAGAAAATACGAAGCGTTGCGCCGTGATTGGCTCAGTGTTCTGTCACTCATGGGGACACTACGTCACTGCCAAGTCTAAGGGTAGAGCTAGAAAATTCAAGACACTTGGGTGCTGCCACAGAGTTACATTAGAAGTACCCTTCGAAGAGGCTCAAGATCATTGGCCACAGATAAAATTACGTCAAATCACATTATATCTACAATAGCTTTGATTGGACTGATCAACATCATACTTTCAAAGTCTTAGCTAGTAGTCATCCTCATGAATCAAGTCGATAGTCTACTGGCCAATCCTTAATGAAGAGAAATGATAGACAAAGCATTATCGGCCATTCAACATAAAGACGCACATTGGGCATAAATTCAACAATGAGTGGTTTGGAAAGAATCAGTGTGGCTAACTGCAAGCATTTCAAAGCAATCACTAGCCTGCTATTCAGTGGAGTGGCTGTGTGGTCCCAAGTCTAAGATTAAGAGTCTATTTTCCTAGTTTAAAGTTATAAACATTCAACATTGGCCATGCTGTCAATGAAGCATGATTTGTGCTGCGCTCAAAACAACTGTTAACTTGGAACTGCAAAAACGGACTTTAGTGAGTTCAAGACAACTGGGAACTCGGGAAAAACAAGCTACGACTGGGAAAATAAGTTTGAACTTTCATCCAACTCGGAATTGTAAATTCGTAACTCTGGTCTCTTTCTAGAGCTACGACCTGAAGACCACTGATGTCATCATGATTCAACCTTTTTATGTTGTTCCCAGTTGTCTTGAAAGCACCATGGGTTGTCCAGGGTGGAGACGTTTGCTCTGCAGGTTTTACCTGAGCTGCTGAAGAGACGATCACGGATACACACTCTATGTCAGCGGCCGGGACTACCGGGTGGTCCTGGTGGAGATAGATGCCAAGGTGGACTACACCTCCCTGCTTGAGTCACTGCGCTACATTAGAAGGAAGCTCTGAGGTGGAGGCCCAGCTCTGGAAACAGCAGCTCAACTGCAGATCCTAATGGCTACTTCTGGAAATGTATGAGATATCACATGCCCTCTGAGCCAGAAAGGGGGTCTGAAACCTCAGCCAACAACTGGGATGAACTGTAGCATAGCACTTCATCAAACACCTGGGACATACTATAGCACAGAACTGTATTAGTTATTTGACAATGTGTATAATGATGTCTTTACATGGATATTTTGCTCTATGGCTTGAGTGGCCAACCTTGGTCCTGGAGCTTATTCCTGGAGAGCTTTTGCTGTGGAATTGAACTGTGACCTCAAGTCAAGCCTTGAATTATACTATGACCTGTTTGTTGTTTATTTATTTTTAAATTAAATGATTAAGAAGGAAAGAAGAGGAGGCGATCAACCAATGTGAGTCGAGATGCAACCCAAAACATGTATCATCATTGAAAAGGAAAAGAGTATAACGCTCGCTCACCATTAAATATAAATAATTTTTATTTAAGCAACTATTTAAGCTTTTATAATAAAGAACATATGTTTTTAATGGTGAACAAGCATTGGGCATTTTCTTTTCAATGTATATAATTGAGATACCAGTGTGATCGACTGTCCTCTTAAGAAATGCATAAAATGTGCAAATTAAGAGGCTTTTTATCAGTAACAGAGCTATTAGTGTAATGTGTCAGTGCAGTGGTACTGTATACACTGGTACGACTGGCCTGGTACTATGTACAGTAGTGTCAGTATAAACTGTGGATGGGTTGGAAACTGCATGGTCTCAACCAAGGTCTCCACTGACTTAGTAAGTCTATTTTCAATGAATGAAGTTTCTAATGGTACAGGAACCACATTGGCTGTGTATACCTTTTGTACTTTATTTGTTTATTTTAGACACTGTACATTTAAAATATGATGAAGTGTGTTGAACTGGACAATGTTCTTCTTATCAAGAGCTGTTGAATATAATGGCTGATATGTTAGAGACCTATGTTATTGAAGATCATTAGTAATGAGCGGAGTACAGGTGATCTAGAATTTTTCTCCCCTCTGGTTGCACATTTAACATGTTGATATAAATTTGGTAGAACTGATTTACGTTTCCCTGCATTAAAGTCTCAGGCCACTGGGAGCCCGCCTCTGGATGAGTGGTTTCCTGTTTGCTTATTTCCTTATACAGCTGTCTGAGTGCTGTCTTAGTGCCAGCATCTGTCTGTGGTGGTAAATAAACAGCCACGAAAAGTATAGCTGAAAACTCTCTAGGCAAGTAGTGTGGCCTGAAGTTTATCACAATATACTCTACTTCAGGCGAGCAAAATCTAGAGACTTCCTTAGATTTCGTGCACCAGCTGTTGTTTACAAATATGCACAGACCCCCTTGTCTTACCAGAGTGTACTGTTCTATCTTGCCAGTGCAGCATATATCCCGCTAGCTGAATATCCATGTCGTCATTCAGCCACGATTCCGTGAAACATAGGATGTTACAGTTTTTGATGTCCCGTTGGTAGGATATTCGTGATCGTACCTCGTCTAATTTATTGTCCAATGATTGCACGTTGGCGAGTAGTATTGACGGTAGCGGCAGCTTTCCCTCGCCTTCTCCGGGTCCTGACCAGGCATCCGGCTCTTTGTCCTCTGTACCTGCGTCGCTTCCTCTTGTAAATAGCCCTGTGGGGTGTTTGGAGAATGTCTTGTGCGTCCTCCTTGTTGTAGAAAAATCTTTGTCTAATCCGAGCTGAGTGATCGCTGTCCTGATATCCAGAAGCTCTTTTTTGCCGTAAGATACGGTTGCAGAAACGTTATGTACAAAATAAGTTACAAATAACGCAAAAAACCCCCCACATAATAGCACAATTGGTTGGCGCCCGTAAAACTGCTGCCATTTCGTCCGGCCCATGCGCTCACCAGTAGCGGTGAGTGGGTAAAATCATCAGGAAAACAAGCCAGGGAAATAAAGCCATATTACAACATATGTGTTGTGATAATTGCGTTGTTTGCTCTATAACCTGTTAGCTCATATGCCTTGAAACCGTGATATATAGGTCTAAGGCCAAGACAATAAGAAGACACAGTGCCAAAATAAATTCAACCACGCCTTTGTTTCATCACAAAACCAGAGAGCTACATCTGTCCGGTGAAGTCCACAAAACGTATTGCATGTAACAAACAGTTACATGACCTACAGCATGGTCAAGCAGGTTAATGTTTCCGGCATTTTCGGACTACTGTGTGTGTGTGTGTGTGTGTGTGTGTGTGTGTGTGCAAGTAGAAAAAACATGTTGACTCACCCTACTTGTAGAGAAACGCCAATACCATCCTTTCATGTTGCCGAAACGGTCATACACGCTTTTAGTTTTTGTTGTCCTAGGCTACCTGTGTAAAATGCTTGCTCGCTAGCCTAACTTCCTTTCATGGGCAACTATGCGCCAGGCCAGCTAGTTAACATTAGCATAAACGTTACTACATCTAGCTACATGTTAAACTTCCATCCTCTCAGGCCAGGAGCACAATGTTTATTTTTATTTTTAAGTAGCACAATGTATGAATTTATGGCTGGATCAGAATCGCCGTTATAATCATTGGCCAGTACCGAGAATTAAGTAAAACCACAATTTAGGAAATTTATGATTTTAGCTAGCTAGCCACTGGAGGACAACGACACAACGGGATGCAACAACTCAAGTTTTCTGTCAATGACGTTTGGCTTTGAGACTTTTTTTGGGTACACCAGGACAATTTCCAGCTTAGCTTACTCAGTTTAGCTCAATGCTTATTGGCTATTATTATTGTTTTTTTTTAATCAAGGGAACCCAAATGTTCGCTGGTTTCCCTTAAATGCAATGCTACAGGCGGCAAAAATATCATACTCTTTTTGACCTGACAGCATAGATGGGCTACACATACAGAGACAGAGGTGAGCTGTTTCGTTCGCTTGGATGCTTTCTCCGGTGAGATATGTTCAGCCTCTTGCAAATGGAAGGACATTTATGAAACACAGCGAGACAAAAGATACATTTGAATGTTTTTTTGTCATTTTTGGCCTGGCTTCCCTTGGCATCAATGAATGCATGCCACTGGTGCTCACAGACGTCATAATGGGACAAATAAAAAGCGTCCTCTATCATTCTCTATGGTACGCACCCATGAATGCACGCATGCATGCAGGAACACACACACACCCTTTTAGATTTTAGAAAAAAGCAACATAATGTACACATTTCCTTGAAAACAACACCTCCGATTTGCTATTGATAATTCATCAATGTGTGAATGTTCTGTGTGTATTTGTTACTGTAGTGTGTAGTGAAAATCACCTATATTCATTGAGCTTGTCTGATGCTTTAAGATTACGGTTTGATGAAATAAGACAAATGCCTCAAGAGGGCGCCAGAGATCAAAATAACCAGAAGAAGAAAAACTTCACGGACCCAACTATTCTCCTCCCGCTCTTAACTTGGTTCCAGCCTGAAGCTTGCACTAGCGAACTTGCAACATTGTATAAAATATTCGGACCCTCAGAGTTTCCTGTGCCAGTGAGCTCGGGACTGTTTAGATTTGTAAATTGTCATTTAGATAGAATGTAGATGTCAGAAGGCTTGGTGTAGGCGCAGGACAGCAGAGATGAGCAACACAACGTAGTTTACTCAAAATATACAACGTCGAAACAAATACCAAGACCACCAAATGGACTGACATATCACATTTGTTTACATCACTGTTAGTGAGAATTTCTTATTTGCCAAGATGATCCACCCACCTGACAGGTCTGGAATATCAAGAATATGAATAAACAGCATGATCATAACATAGGTGCACCTTGTGCTGGGGACAATAAAAGGCCACTCTAAAATGTGCAGTTTTGTCACACAACACAATGCCAAAGATGTCTCAAGTTTTGAGGGGAGCGTGCAATTGGCATGCTGACTGCAGGAATGTCCACCAGAGCTGTTTCCAGATAATGTAATGTTCCCTTCTCTACCATAAACCTCCAACATAATTTTTGAGAAATTCGCAGTATGTCCAACTGGCCTCACAACAGCAGACCACATGTACCCACGCCAGCCCAGGACCTCCACATCCAGCTTCTTCACCTGCGGTATCTTCTGAGGCAGTGTTGAAGTGTATTTCTGTCTGTAATATGTGTATAAAAAAATGACCAATCAATTTAAGCTATTAATTATGTATCTAGATAAAAGACTACTCTTGGTGGACCAAGATTTGTTTTAGTCGGGGACAGCCCTAGTAGAAATGCAGGAAATGAGGTTTAGATGCCCAAAGAAATTCTGAGGGAGGACCCCCCTGCCAGGTTATGTCCCTCACACTTCTAAAACCAAAGTTGAGACCTGGATATATTGTATCGTTTTGATAATATATTTTCTCTAGTTTGATGTACTTGCTTTAAAACACCAGTATTTTTCCTTCATAGCTTGTTCTACATCTTCTTTTTAAATAGAGAGCCAATTTATTTTCAGCTATTTATTTTCTCATGGCTTTCTATTGTCCCTCTGCAGCAGACATATGTTTGGAACATCAAATCGCAATAAAATCACTATCAAATCGCTATACATATAGAATCGGGAGAATCCTGAGAATCGCAATACATATCATATGTGCACCTAAGTATCGTGATAATATCTTATCGTGAGGTCATTGGCATTTCCGAGTTCTATTAGCGGTGTGGAAATATCTTCAAGGCAGAGTATCTTCCACGGCTATCCTGACCATAGACACAATGATTATCAAGGACCTCCAGTCAGAGTTCAAGTGTGTGGCTCTCCTCTTCCATGGAGAGTAATAAACAGTAATAAACTGTTAAAAATGTAAACTTCTTCCACTCCTCTGTTGTGTACCCAGACTGGTGGAGGCTGATGTATGCAGCTGAGCAGGAGGCTGATGGTCATTGTCATGACGTTGTATTCATTAATGTGACGACTGCTGCTCATCGAATGATTAATGATTTATAATTAAGTGATTAAATGAATCAAGTAATTATTAACTCATTAACCTGGGGCACCATGGGAAAGTTTGGTTTTATTGAGTTTCTATTTACCAAATTAACTCAGTCTATCAGAATATCGATTTTACAACAGTCTCTAATTAATCAATTTCCTCTACAGTCTCATTCTGAACGCCGCATAATCCGGGAATCTGCACAAACCCGAGTCCCACCAATGAATCCATACCACACCAATGTGGGCAAGCCAGCAGAAAATACGGCGTTGCGCCGTGATTGGCTCAGTGTTCTGTCACTCATGGGGACACTACGTCACTGCCAAGTCTAAGGGTAGAGCTAGAAAATTCAAGACACTTGGGTGCTGCCACAGAGTTACATTAGAAGTACCCTTCGAAGAGGCTCAAGATCATTGGCCACAGATAAAATTACGTCAAATCACATTATATCTACAATAGCTTTGATTGGACTGATCAACATCATACTTTCAAAGTCTTAGCTAGTAGTCATCCTCATGAATCAAGTCGATAGTCTACTGGCCAATCCTTAATGAAGAGAAATGATAGACAAAACGTATCGGCCATTCAACATAAAGACGCACATTGGGCGAAATTCAACAATGAGTGGTTTGGAAAGAATCAGTGTGGCTAACTGCAAGCATTTCAAAGCAATCACTAGCCTGCTATTCAGTGGAGTGGCTGTGTGGTCCCAAGTCTAAGATTAAGAGTCTATTTTCCTAGTTTAAAGTTATAAACATTCAACATTGGCCATGCTGTCAATGAAGCATGATTTGTGCTGCGCTCAAAACAACTGTTAACTTGGAACTGCAAAACGGACTTTAGTGAGTTCAAGACAACTGGGAACTCGGGAAAAACAAGCTACGACTGGGAAAATAAGTTTGAACTTTCATCCAACTCGGAATTGTAAATTCGTAACTCTGGTCTCTTTCTAGAGCTACGACCTGAAGACCACTGATGTCATCATGATTCAACCTTTTTGTTGTTGTTCCCAGTTGTCTTGAAAGCACCATGGGTTGTCCAGGGTGGAGACGTTTGCTCTGCAGGTTTTACCTGAGCTGCTGAAGAGACGATACGGATACACACTCTATGTCAGCGGCCGGGACTACCGGGTGGTCCTGGTGGAGATAGATGCCAAGGTGGACTACACCTCCTGCTTGAGTCACTGCGCTACATTAGAAGGAAGCTCTGAGGTGGAGGCCCAGCTCTGGAAACAGCAGCTCAACTGCAGATCCTAATGGCTACTTCTGGAAATGTATGAGATATCACATGCCCTCTGAGCCAGAAAGGGGGTCTGAAACCTCAGCCAACAACTGGGATGAACTGTAGCATAGCACTTCATCAAACACCTGGGACATACTATAGCACAGAACTGTATTAGTTATTTGACAATGTGTATAATGATGTCTTTACATGGATATTTTGCTCTATGGCTTGAGTGGCCAACCTTGGTCCTGGAGCTTATTCCTGGAGAGCTTTTGCTGTGGAATTGAACTGTGACCTCAAGTCAAGCCTTGAATTATACTATGACCTGTTTGTTGTTTATTTATTTTTAAATTAAATGATTAAGAAGGAAAGAAGAGGAGGGCGATCAACCAATGTGAGTCGAGATGCAACCCAAAACATGTATCATCATTGAAAAGGAAAGAGTATAGCCGCTCACCATTAAATATAAATAATTTTTATTTAAGCAACTATTTAAGCTTTTATAATAAAGAACATATGTTTTTAATGGTGAACAAGCATTGGGCATTTTCTTTTCAATGTATATAATTGAGATACCAGTGTGATCGACTGTCCTCTTAAGAAATGCATAAAATGTGCAAATTAAGAGGCTTTTTATCAGTAACAGAGCTATTAGTGTAATGTGTCAGTGCAGTGGTACTGTATACACTGGTACGACTGGCCTGGTACTATGTACAGTAGTGTCAGTATAAACTGTGGATGGGTTGGAAACTGCATGGTCTCAACCAAGGTCTCCACTGACTTAGTAAGTCTATTTTCAATGAATGAAGTTTCTAATGGTACAGGAACCACATTGGCTGTGTATACCTTTTGTACTTTATTTGTTTATTTTAGACACTGTACATTTAAAATATGATGAAGTGTGTTGAACTGGACAATGTTCTTCTTATCAAGAGCTGTTGAATATAATGGCTGATATGTTAGAGACCTATGTTATTGAAGATCATTAGTAATGAGCGGAGTACAGGTGATCTAGAATTTTTCTCCCCTCTGGTTGCACATTTAACATGTTGATATAAATTTGGTAGAACTGATTTACGTTTCCCTGCATTAAAGTCTCAGGCCACTGGGAGCCCCGCCTCTGGATGAGTGGTTTCCTGTTTGCTTATTTCCTTATACAGCTGTCTGAGTGCTGTCTTAGTGCCAGCATCTGTCTGTGGTGGTAAATAAACAGCCACGAAAAGTATAGCTGAAAACTCTCTAGGCAAGTAGTGTGGCCTGAAGTTTATCACAATATACTCTACTTCAGGCGAGCAAAATCTAGAGACTTCCTTAGATTTCGTGCACCAGCTGTTGTTTACAAATATGCACAGACCCCCTTGTCTTACCAGAGTGTACTGTTCTATCTTGCCAGTGCAGCATATATCCCGCTAGCTGAATATCCATGTCGTCATTCAGCCACGATTCCGTGAAACATAGGATGTTACAGTTTTTGATGTCCCGTTGGTAGGATATTCGTGATCGTACCTCGCCTAATTTATTGTCCAATGATTGCACGTTGGCGAGTAGTATTGACGGTAGCGGCAGCTTTCCCTCGCCTTCTCCGGGTCCTGACCAGGCATCCGGCTCTTTGTCCTCTGTACCTCGTCGCTTCCTCTTGTAAATAGCCCTGTGGGGTGTTTGGAGAATGTCTTGTGCGTCCTCCTTGTTGTAGAAAAAATCTTTGTCTAATCCGAGCTGAGTGATCGCTGTCCTGATATCCAGAAGCTCTTTTTTGCCGTAAGATACGGTTGCAGAAACGTTATGTACAAAATAAGTTACAAATAACGCAAAAAACCCCCCACATAATAGCACAATTGGTTGGGCGCCCGTAAAACTGCTGCCATTTCGTCCGGCCCATCGCTCCACCAGTAGCGGTGAGTGGGTAAAATCATCAGGAAAACAAGCCAGGAAATAAAGCCATATTACAACATATGTGTTGTGATAATTGCGTTGTTTGCTCTATAACCTGTTAGCTCATATGCCTTGAAACCGTGATATATAGGTCTAAGGCCAAGACAATAAGAAGACACAGTGCCAAAATAAATTCAACCACGCCTTTGTTTCATCACAAAACCAGAGAGCTACATCTGTCCGGTGAAGTCCACAAACGTATTGCATGTAACAAACAGTTACATGACCTACAGCATGGTCAAGCAGGTTAATGTTTCCGGCATTTTCGGACTACTGTGTGTGTGTGTGTGTGTGTGTGTGTGTGTGTGTGCAAGTAGAAAAAACATGTTGACTCACCCTACTTGTAGAGAAACGCCAATACCATCCTTTCATGTTGCGAAAGCGGTCATACACGCTTTTAGTTTTTGTTGTCCTAGGCTACCTGTGTAAAATGCTTGCTCGCTAGCCTAACTTCCTTTCATGGGCAACTATGCGCCAGGCCAGCTAGTTAACATTAGCATAAACGTTACTACATCTAGCTACATGTTAAACTTCCATCCTCTCAGGCCAGGAGCACAATGTTTATTTTTATTTTTAAGTAGCACAATGTATGAATTTATGGCTGGATCAGAATCGCCGTTATAATCATTGGCCAGTACCGAGAATTAAGTAAAACCACAATTTAGGAAATTTATGATTTTAGCTAGCTAGCCACTGGAGGACAACGACACAACGGGATGCAACAACTCAAGTTTTCTGTCAATGACGTTTGGCTTTGAGACTTTTTGGGTACACCAGGACAATTTCCAGCTTAGCTTACTCAGTTTAGCTCAATGCTTATTGGCTATTATTATTGTTTTTTTTTAATCAAGGGAACCCAAATGTTCGCTGGTTTCCCTTAAATGCAATGCTACAGGCGGCAAAAATATCATACTCTTTTTGACCTGACAGCATAGATGGGCTACACATACAGAGACAGAGGTGAGCTGTTTCGTTCGCTTGGATGCTTTCTCCGGTGAGATATGTTCAGCCTCTTGCAAATGGAAGGACATTTATGAAACACAGCGAGACAAAAGATACATTTGAATGTTTTTTTGTCATTTTTGGCCTGGCTTCCCTTGGCATCAATGAATGCATGCCACTGGTGCTCACAGACGTCATAATGGGACAAATAAAAAGCGTCCTCTATCATTCTCTATGGTACGCACCCATGAATGCACGCATGCATGCAGGAACACACACACACCCTTTTTAGATTTTAGAAAAAAGCAACATAATGTACACATTTCCTTGAAAACAACACCTCCGATTTGCTATTGATAATTCATCAATGTGTGAATGTTCTGTGTGTATTTGTTACTGTAGTGTGTAGTGAAAATCACCTATATTCATTGAGCTTGTCTGATGCTTTAAGATTACGGTTTGATGAAATAAGACAAATGCCTCAAGAGGGCGCCAGAGATCAAAATAACCAGAAGAAGAAAACTTCACGGACCCAACTATTCTCCTCCCGCTCTTAACTTGGTTCCAGCCTGAAGCTTGCACTAGCGAACTTGCAACATTGTATAAAATATTCCGGACCCTCAGAGTTTCCTGTGCCAGTGAGCTCGGGACTGTTTAGATTTGTAAATTGTCATTTAGATAGAATGTAGATGTCAGAAGGCTTGGTGTAGGCGCAGGACAGCAGAGATGAGCAACACAACGTAGTTTACTCAAAATATACAACGTCGAAACAAATACCAAGACCACCAAATGGACTGACATATCACATTTGTTTACATCACTGTTAGTGAGAATTTCTTATTTGCCAAGATGATCCACCCACCTGACAGGTCTGGAATATCAAGAATATGAATAAACAGCATGATCATAACATAGGTGCACCTTGTGCTGGGGACAATAAAAGGCCACTCTAAAATGTGCAGTTTTGTCACACAACACAATGCCAAAGATGTCTCAAGTTTTGAGGAGCGTGCAATTGGCATGCTGACTGCAGGAATGTCCACCAGAGCTGTTTCCAGATAATGTAATGTTCCCTTCTCTACCATAAACCTCCAACATAATTTTTGAGAAATTCGCAGTATGTCCAACTGGCCTCACAACAGCAGACCACATGTACCCACGCCAGCCCAGGACCTCCACATCCAGCTTCTTCACCTGCGGTATCTTCTGAGGCAGTGTTGAAGTGTATTTCTGTCTGTAATATGTGTATAAAAAAATGACCAATCAATTTAAGCTATTAATTATGTATCTAGATAAAAGACTACTCTTGGTGGACCAAGATTTGTTTTAGTCGGGGACAGCCCTAGTAGAAATGCAGGAAATGAGGTTTAGATGCCCAAAGAAATTCTGAGGAGGACCCTGCCAGGTTATGTCCCTCACACTTCTAAAACCAAAGTTGAGACCTGGATATATTGTATCGTTTTGATAATATATTTTCTCTAGTTTGATGTACTTGCTTTAAAACACCAGTATTTTTCCTTCATAGCTTGTTCTACATCTTCTTTTTAAATAGAGAGCCAATTTATTTTCAGCTATTTATTTTCTCATGGCTTTCTATTGTCCCTCTGCAGCAGACATATGTTTGGAACATCAAATCGCAATAAAATCACTATCAAATCGCTATACATATAGAATCGGAGAATCCTGAGAATCGCAATACATATCATATGTGCACCTAAGTATCGTGATAATATCTTATCGTGAGGTCATTGGCATTTCCGAGTTCTATTAGCGGTGTGGAAATATCTTCAAGGCAGAGTATCTTCACGGCTATCCTGACCATAGACACAATGATTATCAAGGACCTCCAGTCAGAGTTCAAGTGTGTGGCTCTCCTCTTCCATGGAGAGTAATAAACAGTAATAAACTGTTAAAAATGTAAACTTCTTCCACTCCTCTGTTGTGTACCCAGACTGGTGGAGGCTGATGTATGCAGCTGAGCAGGAGGCTGATGGTCATTGTCATGACGTTGTATTCATTAATGTGACGACTGCTGCTCATCGAATGATTAATGATTTATAATTAAGTGATTAAATGAATCAAGTAATTATTAACTCATTAACCTGGGGCACCATGGGAAAGTTTGGTTTTATTGAGTTTCTATTTACCAAATTAACTCAGTCTATCAGAATATCGATTTTACAACAGTCTCTAATTAATCAATTTCCTCTACAGTCTCATTCTGAACGTCGCATAATCCGGGAATCTGCACAAACCCGAGTCCCACCAATGAATCCATACCACACCAATGTGGGCAAGCCAGCAGAAAATACGGCGCTATGCCGTGATTGGCTCAGTGTTCTGTCACTCATGGGGACACTACGTCACTGCCAAGTCTAAGGGTAGAGCTAGAAAATTCAAGACACTTGGGTGCTGCCACAGAGTTACATTAGAAGTACCCTTCGAAGAGGCTCAAGATCATTGGCCACAGATAAAATTACGTCAAATCACATTATATCTACAATAGCTTTGATTGGACTGATCAACATCATACTTTCAAAGTCTTAGCTAGTAGTCATCCTCATGAATCAAGTCGATAGTCTACTGGCCAATCCTTAATGAAGAGAAATGATAGACAAAACGTATCGGCCATTCAACATAAAGACGCACATTGGGCGCAAATTCAACAATGAGTGGTTTGGAAAGAATCAGTGTGGCTAACTGCAAGCATTTCAAAGCAATCACTAGCCTGCTATTCAGTGGAGTGGCTGTGTGGTCCCAAGTCTAAGATTAAGAGTCTATTTTCCTAGTTTAAAGTTATAAACATTCAACATTGGCCATGCTGTCAATGAAGCATGATTTGTGCTGCGCTCAAAACAACTGTTAACTTGGAACTGCAAAACGGACTTTAGTGAGTTCAAGACAACTGGGAACTCGGGAAAAACAAGCTACGACTGGGAAAATAAGTTTGAACTTTCATCCAACTCGGAATTGTAAATTCGTAACTCTGGTCTCTTTCTAGAGCTACGACCTGAAGACCACTGATGTCATCATGATTCAACCTTTTTTGTTGTTGTTCCCAGTTGTCTTGAAAGCACCATGGGTTGTCCAGGGTGGAGACGTTTGCTCTGCAGGTTTTACCTGAGCTGCTGAAGAGACGATACGGATACACACTCTATGTCAGCGGCCGGGACTACCGGGTGGTCCTGGTGGAGATAGATGCCAAGGTGGACTACACCTCCCTGCTTGAGTCACTGCGCTACATTAGAAGGAAGCTCTGAGGTGGAGGCCCAGCTCTGGAAACAGCAGCTCAACTGCAGATCCTAATGGCTACTTCTGGAAATGTATGAGATATCACATGCCCTCTGAGCCAGAAAGGGGGTCTGAAACCTCAGCCAACAACTGGGATGAACTGTAGCATAGCACTTCATCAAACACCTGGGACATACTATAGCACAGAACTGTATTAGTTATTTGACAATGTGTATAATGATGTCTTTACATGGATATTTTG
Organism: Brachymystax lenok tsinlingensis; assembly: GCA_030435695.1. Lineage (NCBI taxonomy): Eukaryota > Metazoa > Chordata > Actinopteri > Salmoniformes > Salmonidae > Brachymystax > Brachymystax lenok. The sequence continues at coordinate 17,876,117 of CM059781.1, forward strand.
CTCTATGGCTTGAGTGGCCAACCTTGGTCCTGGAGCTTATTCCTGGAGAGCTTTTGCTGTGGAATTGAACTGTGACCTCAAGTCAAGCCTTGAATTATACTATGACCTGTTTGTTGTTTATTTATTTTTAAATTAAATGATTAAGAAGGAAAGAAGAGGAGGGCGATCAACCAATGTGAGTCGAGATGCAACCCAAAACATGTATCATCATTGAAAAGGAAAGGCATAGCGCTCGCTCACCATTAAATATAAATAATTTTTATTTAAGCAACTATTTAAGCTTTTATAATAAAGAACATATGTTTTTAATGGTGAACAAGCATTGGGCATTTTCTTTTCAATGTATATAATTGAGATACCAGTGTGATCGACTGTCCTCTTAAGAAATGCATAAAATGTGCAAATTAAGAGGCTTTTTATCAGTAACAGAGCTATTAGTGTAATGTGTCAGTGCAGTGGTACTGTATACACTGGTACGACTGGCCTGGTACTATGTACAGTAGTGTCAGTATAAACTGTGGATGGGTTGGAAACTGCATGGTCTCAACCAAGGTCTCCACTGACTTAGTAAGTCTATTTTCAATGAATGAAGTTTCTAATGGTACAGGAACCACATTGGCTGTGTATACCTTTTGTACTTTATTTGTTTATTTTAGACACTGTACATTTAAAATATGATGAAGTGTGTTGAACTGGACAATGTTCTTCTTATCAAGAGCTGTTGAATATAATGGCTGATATGTTAGAGACCTATGTTATTGAAGATCATTAGTAATGAGCGGAGTACAGGTGATCTAGAATTTTTCTCCCCTCTGGTTGCACATTTAACATGTTGATATAAATTTGGTAGAACTGATTTACGTTTCCCTGCATTAAAGTCTCAGGCCACTGGGAGCCCCGCCTCTGGATGAGTGGTTTCCTGTTTGCTTATTTCCTTATACAGCTGTCTGAGTGCTGTCTTAGTGCCAGCATCTGTCTGTGGTGGTAAATAAACAGCCACGAAAAGTATAGCTGAAAACTCTCTAGGCAAGTAGTGTGGCCTGAAGTTTATCACAATATACTCTACTTCAGGCGAGCAAAATCTAGAGACTTCCTTAGATTTCGTGCACCAGCTGTTGTTTACAAATATGCACAGACCCCCTTGTCTTACCAGAGTGTACTGTTCTATCTTGCCAGTGCAGCATATATCCCGCTAGCTGAATATCCATGTCGTCATTCAGCCACGATTCCGTGAAACATAGGATGTTACAGTTTTTGATGTCCCGTTGGTAGGATATTCGTGATCGTACCTCGTCTAATTTATTGTCCAATGATTGCACGTTGGCGAGTAGTATTGACGGTAGCGGCAGCTTTCCCACTCGCCTTCTCCGGGTCCTGACCAGGCATCCGGCTCTTTGTCCTCTGTACCTGCGTCGCTTCCTCTTGTAAATAGCCCTGTGGGGTGTTTGGAGAATGTCTTGTGCGTCCTCCTTGTTGTAGAAAAAATCTTTGTCTAATCCGAGCTGAGTGATCGCTGTCCTGATATCCAGAAGCTCTTTTTTGCCGTAAGATACGGTTGCAGAAACGTTATGTACAAAATAAGTTACAAATAACGCAAAAACCCCACATAATAGCACAATTGGTTGGGCGCCCGTAAAACTGCTGCCATTTCGTCCGGCCCATCGCTCCACCAGTAGCGGTGAGTGGGTAAAATCATCAGGAAAACAAGCCAGGGAAATAAAGCCATATTACAACATATGTGTTGTGATAATTGCGTTGTTTGCTCTATAACCTGTTAGCTCATATGCCTTGAAACCGTGATATATAGGTCTAAGGCCAAGACAATAAGAAGACACAGTGCCAAAATAAATTCAACCACGCCTTTGTTTCATCACAAAACCAGAGAGCTACATCTGTCCGGTGAAGTCCACAAAACGTATTGCATGTAACAAACAGTTACATGACCTACAGCATGGTCAAGCAGGTTAATGTTTCCGGCATTTTCGGACTACTGTGTGTGTGTGTGTGTGTGTGTGTGTGTGTGTGTGCAAGTAGAAAAAACATGTTGACTCACCCTACTTGTAGAGAAACGCCAATACCATCCTTTCATGTTGCCGAAACGGTCATACACGCTTTTAGTTTTTGTTGTCCTAGGCTACCTGTGTAAAATGCTTGCTCGCTAGCCTAACTTCCTTTCATGGGCAACTATGCGCCAGGCCAGCTAGTTAACATTAGCATAAACGTTACTACATCTAGCTACATGTTAAACTTCCATCCTCTCAGGCCAGGAGCACAATGTTTATTTTTTTATTTTTTTAAGTAGCACAATGTATGAATTTATGGCTGGATCAGAATCGCCGTTATAATCATTGGCCAGTACCGAGAATTAAGTAAAACCACAATTTAGGAAATTTATGATTTTAGCTAGCTAGCCACTGGAGGACAACGACACAACGGGATGCAACAACTCAAGTTTTCTGTCAATGACGTTTGGCTTTGAGACTTTTTTTGGGTACACCAGGACAATTTCCAGCTTAGCTTACTCAGTTTAGCTCAATGCTTATTGGCTATTATTATTGTTTTTTTTTAATCAAGGGAACCCAAATGTTCGCTGGTTTCCCTTAAATGCAATGCTACAGGCGGCAAAAATATCATACTCTTTTTGACCTGACAGCATAGATGGGCTACACATACAGAGACAGAGGTGAGCTGTTTCGTTCGCTTGGATGCTTTCTCCGGTGAGATATGTTCAGCCTCTTGCAAATGGAAGGACATTTATGAAACACAGCGAGACAAAAGATACATTTGAATGTTTTTTTGTCATTTTTGGCCTGGCTTCCCTTGGCATCAATGAATGCATGCCACTGGTGCTCACAGACGTCATAATGGGACAAATAAAAAGCGTCCTCTATCATTCTCTATGGTACGCACCCATGAATGCACGCATGCATGCAGGAACACACACACACCCTTTTTAGATTTTAGAAAAAAGCAACATAATGTACACATTTCCTTGAAAACAACACCTCCGATTTGCTATTGATAATTCATCAATGTGTGAATGTTCTGTGTGTATTTGTTACTGTAGTGTGTAGTGAAAATCACCTATATTCATTGAGCTTGTCTGATGCTTTAAGATTACGGTTTGATGAAATAAGACAAATGCCTCAAGAGGGCGCCAGAGATCAAAATAACCAGAAGAAGAAAAACTTCACCGGACCCAACTATTCTCCTCCCGCTCTTAACTTGGTTCCAGCCTGAAGCTTGCACTAGCGAACTTGCAACACTGTATAAAATATTCCGGACCCTCAGAGTTTCCTGTGCCAGTGAGCTCGGGACTGTTTAGATTTGTAAATTGTCATTTAGATAGAATGTAGATGTCAGAAGGCTTGGTGTAGGCGCAGGACAGCAGAGATGAGCAACACAACGTAGTTTACTCAAAATATACAACGTCGAAACAAATACCAAGACCACCAAATGGACTGACATATCACATTTGTTTACATCACTGTTAGTGAGAATTTCTTATTTGCCAAGATGATCCACCCACCTGACAGGTCTGGAATATCAAGAATATGAATAAACAGCATGATCATAACATAGGTGCACCTTGTGCTGGGGACAATAAAAGGCCACTCTAAAATGTGCAGTTTTGTCACACAACACAATGCCAAAGATGTCTCAAGTTTTGAGGGAGCGTGCAATTGGCATGCTGACTGCAGGAATGTCCACCAGAGCTGTTTCCAGATAATGTAATGTTCCCTTCTCTACCATAAACCTCCAACATAATTTTTGAGAAATTGCAGTATGTCCAACTGGCCTCACAACAGCAGACCACATGTACCCACGCCAGCCCAGGACCTCCACATCCAGCTTCTTCACCTGCGGTATCTTCTGAGGCAGTGTTGAAGTGTATTTCTGTCTGTAATATGTGTATAAAAATGACCAATCAATTTAAGCTATTAATTATGTATCTAGATAAAGACTACTCTTGGTGGACCAAGATTTGTTTTAGTCGGGGACAGCCCTAGTAGAAATGCAGGAAATGAGGTTTAGATGCCCAAAGAAATTCTGAGGGAGGACCCCCTGCCAGGTTATGTCCCCACACTTCTAAAACCAAAGTTGAGACCTGGATATATTGTATCGTTTTGATAATATATTTTCTCTAGTTTGATGTACTTGCTTTAAAACACCAGTATTTTTCCTTCATAGCTTGTTCTACATCTTCTTTTTAAATAGAGAGCCAATTTATTTTCAGCTATTTATTTTCTCATGGCTTTCTATTGTCCCTCTGCAGCAGACATATGTTTGGAACATCAAATCGCAATAAAATCACTATCAAATCGCTATACATATAGAATCGGGAGAATCCTGAGAATCGCAATACATATCATATGTGCACCTAAGTATCGTGATAATATCTTATCGTGAGGTCATTGGCATTTCCGAGTTCTATTAGCGGTGTGGAAATATCTTCAAGGCAGAGTATCTTCACGGCTATCCTGACCATAGACACAATGATTATCAAGGACCTCCAGTCAGAGTTCAAGTGTGTGGCTCTCCTCTTCCATGGAGAGTAATAAACAGTAATAAACTGTTAAAAATGTAAACTTCTTCCACTCCTCTGTTGTGTACCCAGACTGGTGGAGGCTGATGTATGCAGCTGAGCAGGAGGCTGATGGTCATTGTCATGACGTTGTATTCATTAATGTGACGACTGCTGCTCATCGAATGATTAATGATTTATAATTAAGTGATTAAATGAATCAAGTAATTATTAACTCATTAACCTGGGGCACCATGGGAAAGTTTGGTTTTATTGAGTTTCTATTTACCAAATTAACTCAGTCTATCAGAATATCGATTTTACAACAGTCTCTAATTAATCAATTTCCTCTACAGTCTCATTCTGAACGTCGCATAATCCGGGAATCTGCACAAACCCGAGTCCCACCAATGAATCCATACCACACCAATGTGGGCAAGCCAGCAGAAAATACGAAGCTGCCATACCGTGATTGGCTCAGTGTTCTGTCACTCATGGGGACACTACGTCACTGCCAAGTCTAAGGGTAGAGCTAGAAAATTCAAGACACTTGGGTGCTGCCACAGAGTTACATTAGAAGTACCCTTCGAAGAGGCTCAAGATCATTGGCCACAGATAAAATTACGTCAAATCACATTATATCTACAATAGCTTTGATTGGACTGATCAACATCATACTTTCAAAGTCTTAGCTAGTAGTCATCCTCATGAATCAAGTCGATAGTCTACTGGCCAATCCTTAATGAAGAGAAATGATAGACAAAACGTATCGGCCATTCAACATAAAGACGCACATTGGACGCAAATTCAACAATGAGTGGTTTGGAAAGAATCAGTGTGGCTAACTGCAAGCATTTCAAAGCAATCACTAGCCTGCTATTCAGTGGAGTGGCTGTGTGGTCCCAAGTCTAAGATTAAGAGTCTATTTTCCTAGTTTAAAGTTATAAACATTCAACATTGGCCATGCTGTCAATGAAGCATGATTTGTGCTGCGCTCAAAACAACTGTTAACTTGGAACTGCAAAAACGGACTTTAGTGAGTTCAAGACAACTGGGAACTCGGGAAAAACAAGCTATGACTGGGAAAATAAGTTTGAACTTTCATCCAACTCGGAATTGTAAATTCGTAACTCTGGTCTCTTTCTAGAGCTACGACCTGAAGACCACTGATGTCATCATGATTCAACCTTTTTTGTTGTTGTTCCCAGTTGTCTTGAAAGCACCATGGGTTGTCCAGGGTGGAGACGTTTGCTCTGCAGGTTTTACCTGAGCTGCTGAAGAGACGATACGGATACACACTCTATGTCAGCGGCCGGGACTACCGGGTGGTCCTGGTGGAGATAGATGCCAAGGTGGACTACACCTCCCTGCTTGAGTCACTGCGCTACATTAGAAGGAAGCTCTGAGGTGGAGGCCCAGCTCTGGAAACAGCAGCTCAACTGCAGATCCTAATGGCTACTTCTGGAAATGTATGAGATATCACATGCCCTCTGAGCCAGAAAGGGGGTCTGAAACCTCAGCCAACAACTGGGATGAACTGTAGCATAGCACTTCATCAAACACCTGGGACATACTATAGCACAGAACTGTATTAGTTATTTGACAATGTGTATAATGATGTCTTTACATGGATATTTTGCTCTATGGCTTGAGTGGCCAACCTTGGTCCTGGAGCTTATTCCTGGAGAGCTTTTGCTGTGGAATTGAACTGTGACCTCAAGTCAAGCCTTGAATTATACTATGACCTGTTTGTTGTTTATTTATTTTTAAATTAAATGATTAAGAAGGAAAGAAGAGGAGGGCGATCAACCAATGTGAGTCGAGATGCAACCCAAAACATGTATCATCATTGAAAAGGAAAAGGCAGCAGCCGCTCACCATTAAATATAAATAATTTTTATTTAAGCAACTATTTAAGCTTTTATAATAAAGAACATATGTTTTTAATGGTGAACAAGCATTGGGCATTTTCTTTTCAATGTATATAATTGAGATACCAGTGTGATCGACTGTCCTCTTAAGAAATGCATAAAATGTGCAAATTAAGAGGCTTTTTATCAGTAACAGAGCTATTAGTGTAATGTGTCAGTGCAGTGGTACTGTATACACTGGTACGACTGGCCTGGTACTATGTACAGTAGTGTCAGTATAAACTGTGGATGGGTTGGAAACTGCATGGTCTCAACCAAGGTCTCCACTGACTTAGTAAGTCTATTTTCAATGAATGAAGTTTCTAATGGTACAGGAACCACATTGGCTGTGTATACCTTTTGTACTTTATTTGTTTATTTTAGACACTGTACATTTAAAATATGATGAAGTGTGTTGAACTGGACAATGTTCTTCTTATCAAGAGCTGTTGAATATAATGGCTGATATGTTAGAGACCTATGTTATTGAAGATCATTAGTAATGAGCGGAGTACAGGTGATCTAGAATTTTTCTCCCCTCTGGTTGCACATTTAACATGTTGATATAAATTTGGTAGAACTGATTTACGTTTCCCTGCATTAAAGTCTCAGGCCACTGGGAGCCCCGCCTCTGGATGAGTGGTTTCCTGTTTGCTTATTTCCTTATACAGCTGTCTGAGTGCTGTCTTAGTGCCAGCATCTGTCTGTGGTGGTAAATAAACAGCCACGAAAAGTATAGCTGAAAACTCTCTAGGCAAGTAGTGTGGCCTGAAGTTTATCACAATATACTCTACTTCAGGCGAGCAAAATCTAGAGACTTCCTTAGATTTCGTGCACCAGCTGTTGTTTACAAATATGCACAGACCCCCTTGTCTTACCAGAGTGTACTGTTCTATCTTGCCAGTGCAGCATATATCCCGCTAGCTGAATATCCATGTCGTCATTCAGCCACGATTCCGTGAAACATAGGATGTTACAGTTTTTGATGTCCCGTTGGTAGGATATTCGTGATCGTACCTCGTCTAATTTATTGTCCAATGATTGCACGTTGGCGAGTAGTATTGACGGTAGCGGCAGCTTTCCCACTCGCCTTCTCCGGGTCCTGACCAGGCATCCGGCTCTTTGTCCTCTGTACCTGCGTCGCTTCCTCTTGTAAATAGCCCTGTGGGGTGTTTGGAGAATGTCTTGTGCGTCCTCCTTGTTGTAGAAAAAATCTTTGTCTAATCCGAGCTGAGTGATCGCTGTCCTGATATCCAGAAGCTCTTTTTTGCCGTAAGATACGGTTGCAGAAACGTTATGTACAAAATAAGTTACAAATAACGCAAAAAACCCCCCACATAATAGCACAATTGGTTGGGCGCCCGTAAAACTGCTGCCATTTCGTCCGGCCCATGCGCTCACCAGTAGCGGTGAGTGGGTAAAATCATCAGGAAAACAAGCCAGGGAAATAAAGCCATATTACAACATATGTGTTGTGATAATTGCGTTGTTTGCTCTATAACCTGTTAGCTCATATGCCTTGAAACCGTGATATATAGGTCTAAGGCCAAGACAATAAGAAGACACAGTGCCAAAATAAATTCAACCACGCCTTTGTTTCATCACAAAACCAGAGAGCTACATCTGTCCGGTGAAGTCCACAAAACGTATTGCATGTAACAAACAGTTACATGACCTACAGCATGGTCAAGCAGGTTAATGTTTCCGGCATTTTCGGACTACTGTGTGTGTGTGTGTGTGTGTGTGTGTGTGTGTGTGTGTGTGTGCAAGTAGAAAAAACATGTTGACTCACCCTACTTGTAGAGAAACGCCAATACCATCCTTTCATGTTGCCGAAACGGTCATACACGCTTTTAGTTTTTGTTGTCCTAGGCTACCTGTGTAAAATGCTTGCTCGCTAGCCTAACTTCCTTTCATGGGCAACTATGCGCCAGGCCAGCTAGTTAACATTAGCATAAACGTTACTACATCTAGCTACATGTTAAACTTCCATCCTCTCAGGCCAGGAGCACAATGTTTATTTTTTTATTTTTTTAAGTAGCACAATGTATGAATTTATGGCTGGATCAGAATCGCCGTTATAATCATTGGCCAGTACCGAGAATTAAGTAAAACCACAATTTAGGAAATTTATGATTTTAGCTAGCTAGCCACTGGAGGACAACGACACAACGGGATGCAACAACTCAAGTTTTCTGTCAATGACGTTTGGCTTTGAGACTTTTTGGGTACACCAGGACAATTTCCAGCTTAGCTTACTCAGTTTAGCTCAATGCTTATTGGCTATTATTATTGTTTTTTTAATCAAGGGAACCCAAATGTTCGCTGGTTTCTTAAATGCAATGCTACAGGCGGCAAAAATATCATACTCTTTTTGACCTGACAGCATAGATGGGCTACACATACAGAGACAGAGGTGAGCTGTTTCGTTCGCTTGGATGCTTTCTCCGGTGAGATATGTTCAGCCTCTTGCAAATGGAAGGACATTTATGAAACACAGCGAGACAAAAGATACATTTGAATGTTTTTGTCATTTTTGGCCTGGCTTCCTTGGCATCAATGAATGCATGCCACTGGTGCTCACAGACGTCATAATGGGACAAATAAAAAGCGTCCTCTATCATTCTCTATGGTACGCACCCATGAATGCACGCATGCATGCAGGAACACACACACACCCTTTTTAGATTTTAGAAAAAAGCAACATAATGTACACATTTCCTTGAAAACAACACCTCCGATTTGCTATTGATAATTCATCAATGTGTGAATGTTCTGTGTGTATTTGTTACTGTAGTGTGTAGTGAAAATCACCTATATTCATTGAGCTTGTCTGATGCTTTAAGATTACGGTTTGATGAAATAAGACAAATGCCTCAAGAGGGCGCCAGAGATCAAAATAACCAGAAGAAGAAAAACTTCACCGGACCCAACTATTCTCCTCCCGCTCTTAACTTGGTTCCAGCCTGAAGCTTGCACTAGCGAACTTGCAACACTGTATAAAATATTCCGGACCCTCAGAGTTTCCTGTGCCAGTGAGCTCGGGACTGTTTAGATTTGTAAATTGTCATTTAGATAGAATGTAGATGTCAGAAGGCTTGGTGTAGGCGCAGGACAGCAGAGATGAGCAACACAACGTAGTTTACTCAAAATATACAACGTCGAAACAAATACCAAGACCACCAAATGGACTGACATATCACATTTGTTTACATCACTGTTAGTGAGAATTTCTTATTTGCCAAGATGATCCACCCACCTGACAGGTCTGGAATATCAAGAATATGAATAAACAGCATGATCATAACATAGGTGCACCTTGTGCTGGGGACAATAAAAGGCCACTCTAAAATGTGCAGTTTTGTCACACAACACAATGCCAAAGATGTCTCAAGTTTTGAGGGAGCGTGCAATTGGCATGCTGACTGCAGGAATGTCCACCAGAGCTGTTTCCAGATAATGTAATGTTCCCTTCTCTACCATAAACCTCCAACATAATTTTTGAGAAATTCGCAGTATGTCCAACTGGCCTCACAACAGCAGACCACATGTACCCACGCCAGCCCAGGACCTCCACATCCAGCTTCTTCACCTGCGGTATCTTCTGAGGCAGTGTTGAAGTGTATTTCTGTCTGTAATATGTGTATAAAAAAATGACCAATCAATTTAAGCTATTAATTATGTATCTAGATAAAAGACTACTCTTGGTGGACCAAGATTTGTTTTAGTCGGGGACAGCCCTAGTAGAAATGCAGGAAATGAGGTTTAGATGCCCAAAGAAATTCTGAGGGAGGACCCCCTGCCAGGTTATGTCCCCCACACTTCTAAAACCAAAGTTGAGACCTGGATATATTGTATCGTTTTGATAATATATTTTCTCTAGTTTGATGTACTTGCTTTAAAACACCAGTATTTTTCCTTCATAGCTTGTTCTACATCTTCTTTTTAAATAGAGAGCCAATTTATTTTCAGCTATTTATTTTCTCATGGCTTTCTATTGTCCCTCTGCAGCAGACATATGTTTGGAACATCAAATCGCAATAAAATCACTATCAAATCGCTATACATATAGAATCGGAGAATCCTGAGAATCGCAATACATATCATATGTGCACCTAAGTATCGTGGATAATATCTTATCGTGAGGTCATTGGCATTTCCGAGTTCTATTAGCGGTGTGGAAATATCTTCAAGGCAGAGTATCTTCACGGCTATCCTGACCATAGACACAATGATTATCAAGGACCTCCAGTCAGAGTTCAAGTGTGTGGCTCTCCTCTTCCATGGAGAGTAATAAACAGTAATAAACTGTTAAAAATGTAAACTTCTTCCACTCCTCTGTTGTGTACCCAGACTGGTGGAGGCTGATGTATGCAGCTGAGCAGGAGGCTGATGGTCATTGTCATGACGTTGTATTCATTAATGTGACGACTGCTGCTCATCGAATGATTAATGATTTATAATTAAGTGATTAAATGAATCAAGTAATTATTAACTCATTAACCTGGGGCACCATGGGAAAGTTTGGTTTTATTGAGTTTCTATTTACCAAATTAACTCAGTCTATCAGAATATCGATTTTACAACAGTCTCTAATTAATCAATTTCCTCTACAGTCTCATTCTGAACGTCGCATAATCCGGGAATCTGCACAAACCCGAGTCCCACCAATGAATCCATACCACACCAATGTGGGCAAGCCAGCAGAAAATACGAAAGCGTTGCGCCGTGATTGGCTCAGTGTTCTGTCACTCATGGGGACACTACGTCACTGCCAAGTCTAAGGGTAGAGCTAGAAAATTCAAGACACTTGGGTGCTGCCACAGAGTTACATTAGAAGTACCCTTCGAAGAGGCTCAAGATCATTGGCCACAGATAAAATTACGTCAAATCACATTATATCTACAATAGCTTTGATTGGACTGATCAACATCATACTTTCAAAGTCTTAGCTAGTAGTCATCCTCATGAATCAAGTCGATAGTCTACTGGCCAATCCTTAATGAAGAGAAATGATAGACAAAACGTATCGGCCATTCAACATAAAGACGCACATTGGACGCAAATTCAACAATGAGTGGTTTGGAAAGAATCAGTGTGGCTAACTGCAAGCATTTCAAAGCAATCACTAGCCTGCTATTCAGTGGAGTGGCTGTGTGGTCCCAAGTCTAAGATTAAGAGTCTATTTTCCTAGTTTAAAGTTATAAACATTCAACATTGGCCATGCTGTCAATGAAGCATGATTTGTGCTGCGCTCAAAACAACTGTTAACTTGGAACTGCAAAAACGGACTTTAGTGAGTTCAAGACAACTGGGAACTCGGGAAAAACAAGCTACGACTGGGAAAATAAGTTTGAACTTTCATCCAACTCGGAATTGTAAATTCGTAACTCTGGTCTCTTTCTAGAGCTACGACCTGAAGACCACTGATGTCATCATGATTCAACCTTTTTGTTGTTGTTCCCAGTTGTCTTGAAAGCACCATGGGTTGTCCAGGGTGGAGACGTTTGCTCTGCAGGTTTTACCTGAGCTGCTGAAGAGACGATACGGATACACACTCTATGTCAGCGGCCGGGACTACCGGGTGGTCCTGGTGGAGATAGATGCCAAGGTGGACTACACCTCCTGCTTGAGTCACTGCGCTACATTAGAAGGAAGCTCTGAGGTGGAGGCCCAGCTCTGGAAACAGCAGCTCAACTGCAGATCCTAATGGCTACTTCTGGAAATGTATGAGATATCACATGCCCTCTGAGCCAGAAAGGGGGGTCTGAAACCTCAGCCAACAACTGGGATGAACTGTAGCATAGCACTTCATCAAACACCTGGGACATACTATAGCACAGAACTGTATTAGTTATTTGACAATGTGTATAATGATGTCTTTACATGGATATTTTGCTCTATGGCTTGAGTGGCCAACCTTGGTCCTGGAGCTTATTCCTGGAGAGCTTTTGCTGTGGAATTGAACTGTGACCTCAAGTCAAGCCTTGAATTATACTATGACCTGTTTGTTGTTTATTTATTTTTTAAATTAAATGATTAAGAAGGAAAGAAGAGGAGGGCGATCAACCAATGTGAGTCGAGATGCAACCCAAAACATGTATCATCATTGAAAAGGAAAAGGCGCAACGCTCGCTCACCATTAAATATAAATAATTTTTATTTAAGCAACTATTTAAGCTTTTATAATAAAGAACATATGTTTTTAATGGTGAACAAGCATTGGGCATTTTCTTTTTCAATGTATATAATTGAGATACCAGTGTGATCGACTGTCCTCTTAAGAAATGCATAAAATGTGCAAATTAAGAGGCTTTTTATCAGTAACAGAGCTATTAGTGTAATGTGTCAGTGCAGTGGTACTGTATACACTGGTACGACTGGCCTGGTACTATGTACAGTAGTGTCAGTATAAACTGTGGATGGGTTGGAAACTGCATGGTCTCAACCAAGGTCTCCACTGACTTAGTAAGTCTATTTTCAATGAATGAAGTTTCTAATGGTACAGGAACCACATTGGCTGTGTATACCTTTTGTACTTTATTTGTTTATTTTAGACACTGTACATTTAAAATATGATGAAGTGTGTTGAACTGGACAATGTTCTTCTTATCAAGAGCTGTTGAATATAATGGCTGATATGTTAGAGACCTATGTTATTGAAGATCATTAGTAATGAGCGGAGTACAGGTGATCTAGAATTTTTCTCCCCTCTGGTTGCACATTTAACATGTTGATATAAATTTGGTAGAACTGATTTACGTTTCCCTGCATTAAAGTCTCAGGCCACTGGGAGCCCCGCCTCTGGATGAGTGGTTTCCTGTTTGCTTATTTCCTTATACAGCTGTCTGAGTGCTGTCTTAGTGCCAGCATCTGTCTGTGGTGGTAAATAAACAGCCACGAAAAGTATAGCTGAAAACTCTCTAGGCAAGTAGTGTGGCCTGAAGTTTATCACAATATACTCTACTTCAGGCGAGCAAAATCTAGAGACTTCCTTAGATTTCGTGCACCAGCTGTTGTTTACAAATATGCACAGACCCCCCCCCCTTGTCTTACCAGAGTGTACTGTTCTATCTTGCCAGTGCAGCATATATCCCGCTAGCTGAATATCCATGTCGTCATTCAGCCACGATTCCGTGAAACATAGGATGTTACAGTTTTTGATGTCCCGTTGGTAGGATATTCGTGATCGTACCTCGTCTAATTTATTGTCCAATGATTGCACGTTGGCGAGTAGTATTGACGGTAGCGGCAGCTTTCCCACTCGCCTTCTCCGGGTCCTGACCAGGCATCCGGCTCTTTGTCCTCTGTACCTGCGTCGCTTCCTCTTGTAAATAGCCCTGTGGGGTGTTTGGAGAATGTCTTGTGCGTCCTCCTTGTTGTAGAAAAAATCTTTGTCTAATCCGAGCTGAGTGATCGCTGTCCTGATATCCAGAAGCTCTTTTTTTGCCGTAAGATACGGTTGCAGAAACGTTATGTACAAAATAAGTTACAAATAACGCAAAAAACCCCCCACATAATAGCACAATTGGTTGGGCGCCCGTAAAACTGCTGCCATTTCGTCCGGCCCATGCGCTCACCAGTAGCGGTGAGTGGGTAAAATCATCAGGAAAACAAGCCAGGGGAAATAAAGCCATATTACAACATATGTGTTGTGATAATTGCGTTGTTTGCTCTATAACCTGTTAGCTCATATGCCTTGAAACCGTGATATATAGGTCTAAGGCCAAGACAATAAGAAGACACAGTGCCAAAATAAATTCAACCACGCCTTTGTTTCATCACAAAACCAGAGAGCTACATCTGTCCGGTGAAGTCCACAAAACGTATTGCATGTAACAAACAGTTACATGACCTACAGCATGGTCAAGCAGGTTAATGTTTCCGGCATTTTCGGACTACTGTGTGTGTGTGTGTGTGTGTGTGTGTGTGTGTGTGTGTGTTCAAGTAGAAAAACATGTTGACTCACCCTACTTGTAGAGAAACGCCAATACCATCCTTTCATGTTGCCGAAAGCGGTCATACACGCTTTTAGTTTTTGTTGTCCTAGGCTACCTGTGTAAAATGCTTGCTCGCTAGCCTAACTTCCTTTCATGGGCAACTATGCGCCAGGCCAGCTAGTTAACATTAGCATAAACGTTACTACATCTAGCTACATGTTAAACTTCCATCCTCTCAGGCCAGGAGCACAATGTTTATTTTTATTTTTTAAGTAGCACAATGTATGAATTTATGGCTGGATCAGAATCGCCGTTATAATCATTGGCCAGTACCGAGAATTAAGTAAAACCACAATTTAGGAAATTTATGATTTTAGCTAGCTAGCCACTGGAGGACAACGACACAACGGGATGCAACAACTCAAGTTTTCTGTCAATGACGCGTTTGGCTTTGAGACTTTTTGGGTACACCAGGACAATTTCCAGCTTAGCTTACTCAGTTTAGCTCAATGCTTATTGGCTATTATTATTGTTTTTTTTTAATCAAGGGAACCCAAATGTTCGCTGGTTTCCCTTAAATGCAATGCTACAGGCGGCAAAAATATCATACTCTTTTTGACCTGACAGCATAGATGGGCTACACATACAGAGACAGAGGTGAGCTGTTTCGTTCGCTTGGATGCTTTCTCCGGTGAGATATGTTCAGCCTCTTGCAAATGGAAGGACATTTATGAAACACAGCGAGACAAAAGATACATTTGAATGTTTTTGTCATTTTTGGCCTGGCTTCCCTTGGCATCAATGAATGCATGCCACTGGTGCTCACAGACGTCATAATGGGACAAATAAAAGCGTCCTCTATCATTCTCTATGGTACGCACCCATGAATGCACGCATGCATGCAGGAACACACACACACCCTTTTTAGATTTTAGAAAAAGCAACATAATGTACACATTTCCTTGAAAACAACACCTCCGATTTGCTATTGATAATTCATCAATGTGTGAATGTTCTGTGTGTATTTGTTACTGTAGTGTGTAGTGAAAATCACCTATATTCATTGAGCTTGTCTGATGCTTTAAGATTACGGTTTGATGAAATAAGACAAATGCCTCAAGAGGGCGCCAGAGATCAAAATAACCAGAAGAAGAAAACTTCACCGGACCCAACTATTCTCCTCCCGCTCTTAACTTGGTTCCAGCCTGAAGCTTGCACTAGCGAACTTGCAACATTGTATAAAATATTCGGACCCTCAGAGTTTCCTGTGCCAGTGAGCTCGGGACTGTTTAGATTTGTAAATTGTCATTTAGATAGAATGTAGATGTCAGAAGGCTTGGTGTAGGCGCAGGACAGCAGAGATGAGCAACACAACGTAGTTTACTCAAAATATACAACGTCGAAACAAATACCAAGACCACCAAATGGACTGACATATCACATTTGTTTACATCACTGTTAGTGAGAATTTCTTATTTGCCAAGATGATCCACCCACCTGACAGGTCTGGAATATCAAGAATATGAATAAACAGCATGATCATAACATAGGTGCACCTTGTGCTGGGGACAATAAAAGGCCACTCTAAAATGTGCAGTTTTGTCACACAACACAATGCCAAAGATGTCTCAAGTTTTGAGGGAGCGTGCAATTGGCATGCTGACTGCAGGAATGTCCACCAGAGCTGTTTCCAGATAATGTAATGTTCCCTTCTCTACCATAAACCTCCAACATAATTTTTGAGAAATTCGCAGTATGTCCAACTGGCCTCACAACAGCAGACCACATGTACCCACGCCAGCCCAGGACCTCCACATCCAGCTTCTTCACCTGCGGTATCTTCTGAGGCAGTGTTGAAGTGTATTTCTGTCTGTAATATGTGTATAAAAATGACCAATCAATTTAAGCTATTAATTATGTATCTAGATAAAAGACTACTCTTGGTGGACCAAGATTTGTTTTAGTCGGGGACAGCCCTAGTAGAAATGCAGGAAATGAGGTTTAGATGCCCAAAGAAATTCTGAGGGAGGACCCCCTGCCAGGTTATGTCCCCACACTTCTAAAACCAAAGTTGAGACCTGGATATATTGTATCGTTTTGATAATATATTTTCTCTAGTTTGATGTACTTGCTTTAAAACACCAGTATTTTTCCTTCATAGCTTGTTCTACATCTTCTTTTTAAATAGAGAGCCAATTTATTTTCAGCTATTTATTTTCTCATGGCTTTCTATTGTCCCTCTGCAGCAGACATATGTTTGGAACATCAAATCGCAATAAAATCACTATCAAATCGCTATACATATAGAATCGGGAGAATCCTGAGAATCGCAATACATATCATATGTGCACCTAAGTATCGTGATAATATCTTATCGTGAGGTCATTGGCATTTCCGAGTTCTATTAGCGGTGTGGAAATATCTTCAAGGCAGAGTATCTTCACGGCTATCCTGACCATAGACACAATGATTATCAAGGACCTCCAGTCAGAGTTCAAGTGTGTGGCTCTCCTCTTCCATGGAGAGTAATAAACAGTAATAAACTGTTAAAAATGTAAACTTCTTCCACTCCTCTGTTGTGTACCCAGACTGGTGGAGGCTGATGTATGCAGCTGAGCAGGAGGCTGATGGTCATTGTCATGACGTTGTATTCATTAATGTGACGACTGCTGCTCATCGAATGATTAATGATTTATAATTAAGTGATTAAATGAATCAAGTAATTATTAACTCATTAACCTGGGGCACCATGGGAAAGTTTGGTTTTATTGAGTTTCTATTTACCAAATTAACTCAGTCTATCAGAATATCGATTTTACAACAGTCTCTAATTAATCAATTTCCTCTACAGTCTCATTCTGAACGTCGCATAATCCGGGAATCTGCACAAACCCGAGTCCCACCAATGAATCCATACCACACCAATGTGGGCAAGCCAGCAGAAAATACGGCGTTGCCGTGATTGGCTCAGTGTTCTGTCACTCATGGGGACACTACGTCACTGCCAAGTCTAAGGGTAGAGCTAGAAAATTCAAGACACTTGGGTGCTGCCACAGAGTTACATTAGAAGTACCCTTCGAAGAGGCTCAAGATCATTGGCCACAGATAAAATTACGTCAAATCACATTATATCTACAATAGCTTTGATTGGACTGATCAACATCATACTTTCAAAGTCTTAGCTAGTAGTCATCCTCATGAATCAAGTCGATAGTCTACTGGCCAATCCTTAATGAAGAGAAATGATAGACAAAACGTATCGGCCATTCAACATAAAGACGCACATTGGGCTAAATTCAACAATGAGTGGTTTGGAAAGAATCAGTGTGGCTAACTGCAAGCATTTCAAAGCAATCACTAGCCTGCTATTCAGTGGAGTGGCTGTGTGGTCCCAAGTCTAAGATTAAGAGTCTATTTTCCTAGTTTAAAGTTATAAACATTCAACATTGGCCATGCTGTCAATGAAGCATGATTTGTGCTGCGCTCAAAACAACTGTTAACTTGGAACTGCAAAAACGGACTTTAGTGAGTTCAAGACAACTGGGAACTCGGGAAAAACAAGCTACGACTGGGAAAATAAGTTTGAACTTTCATCCAACTCGGAATTGTAAATTCGTAACTCTGGTCTCTTTCTAGAGCTACGACCTGAAGACCACTGATGTCATCATGATTCAACCTTTTTTGTTGTTGTTCCCAGTTGTCTTGAAAGCACCATGGGTTGTCCAGGGTGGAGACGTTTGCTCTGCAGGTTTTACCTGAGCTGCTGAAGAGACGATACGGATACACACTCTATGTCAGCGGCCGGGACTACCGGGTGGTCCTGGTGGAGATAGATGCCAAGGTGGACTACACCTCCTGCTTGAGTCACTGCGCTACATTAGAAGGAAGCTCTGAGGTGGAGGCCCAGCTCTGGAAACAGCAGCTCAACTGCAGATCCTAATGGCTACTTCTGGAAATGTATGAGATATCACATGCCCTCTGAGCCAGAAAGGGGGTCTGAAACCTCAGCCAACAACTGGGATGAACTGTAGCATAGCACTTCATCAAACACCTGGGACATACTATAGCACAGAACTGTATTAGTTATTTGACAATGTGTATAATGATGTCTTTACATGGATATTTTGCTCTATGGCTTGAGTGGCCAACCTTGGTCCTGGAGCTTATTCCTGGAGAGCTTTTGCTGTGGAATTGAACTGTGACCTCAAGTCAAGCCTTGAATTATACTATGACCTGTTTGTTGTTTATTTATTTTTTAAATTAAATGATTAAGAAGGAAAGAAGAGGAGGGCGATCAACCAATGTGAGTCGAGATGCAACCCAAAACATGTATCATCATTGAAAAGGAAAAGGCGCAACGCTCGCTCACCATTAAATATAAATAATTTTTATTTAAGCAACTATTTAAGCTTTTATAATAAAGAACATATGTTTTTAATGGTGAACAAGCATTGGGCATTTTCTTTTTCAATGTATATAATTGAGATACCAGTGTGATCGACTGTCCTCTTAAGAAATGCATAAAATGTGCAAATTAAGAGGCTTTTTATCAGTAACAGAGCTATTAGTGTAATGTGTCAGTGCAGTGGTACTGTATACACTGGTACGACTGGCCTGGTACTATGTACAGTAGTGTCAGTATAAACTGTGGATGGGTTGGAAACTGCATGGTCTCAACCAAGGTCTCCACTGACTTAGTAAGTCTATTTTCAATGAATGAAGTTTCTAATGGTACAGGAACCACATTGGCTGTGTATACCTTTTGTACTTTATTTGTTTATTTTAGACACTGTACATTTAAAATATGATGAAGTGTGTTGAACTGGACAATGTTCTTCTTATCAAGAGCTGTTGAATATAATGGCTGATATGTTAGAGACCTATGTTATTGAAGATCATTAGTAATGAGCGGAGTACAGGTGATCTAGAATTTTCTCCCCTCTGGTTGCACATTTAACATGTTGATATAAATTTGGTAGAACTGATTTACGTTTCCCTGCATTAAAGTCTCAGGCCACTGGGAGCCCCGCCTCTGGATGAGTGGTTTCCTGTTTGCTTATTTCCTTATACAGCTGTCTGAGTGCTGTCTTAGTGCCAGCATCTGTCTGTGGTGGTAAATAAACAGCCACGAAAAGTATAGCTGAAAACTCTCTAGGCAAGTAGTGTGGCCTGAAGTTTATCACAATATACTCTACTTCAGGCGAGCAAAATCTAGAGACTTCCTTAGATTTCGTGCACCAGCTGTTGTTTACAAATATGCACAGACCCCCTTGTCTTACCAGAGTGTACTGTTCTATCTTGCCAGTGCAGCATATATCCCGCTAGCTGAATATCCATGTCGTCATTCAGCCACGATTCCGTGAAACATAGGATGTTACAGTTTTTGATGTCCCGTTGGTAGGATATTCGTGATCGTACCTCGTCTAATTTATTGTCCAATGATTGCACGTTGGCGAGTAGTATTGACGGTAGCGGCAGCTTTCCCACTCGCCTTCTCCGGGTCCTGACCAGGCATCCGGCTCTTTGTCCTCTGTACCTGCGTCGCTTCCTCTTGTAAATAGCCCTGTGGGGTGTTTGGAGAATGTCTTGTGCGTCCTCCTTGTTGTAGAAAAAATCTTTGTCTAATCCGAGCTGAGTGATCGCTGTCCTGATATCCAGAAGCTCTTTTTTGCCGTAAGATACGGTTGCAGAAACGTTATGTACAAAATAAGTTACAAATAACGCAAAAAACCCCCCACATAATAGCACAATTGGTTGGGCGCCCGTAAAACTGCTGCCATTTCGTCCGGCCCATGCGCTCACCAGTAGCGGTGAGTGGGTAAAATCATCAGGAAAACAAGCCAGGGAAATAAAGCCATATTACAACATATGTGTTGTGATAATTGCGTTGTTTGCTCTATAACCTGTTAGCTCATATGCCTTGAAACCGTGATATATAGGTCTAAGGCCAAGACAATAAGAAGACACAGTGCCAAAATAAATTCAACCACGCCTTTGTTTCATCACAAAACCAGAGAGCTACATCTGTCCGGTGAAGTCCACAAACGTATTGCATGTAACAAACAGTTACATGACCTACAGCATGGTCAAGCAGGTTAATGTTTCCGGCATTTTCGGACTACTGTGTGTGTGTGTGTGTGTGTGTGTGTGTGTGTGCAAGTAGAAAAAACATGTTGACTCACCCTACTTGTAGAGAAACGCCAATACCATCCTTTCATGTTGCCGAAACGGTCATACACGCTTTTAGTTTTTGTTGTCCTAGGCTACCTGTGTAAAATGCTTGCTCGCTAGCCTAACTTCCTTTCATGGGCAACTATGCGCCAGGCCAGCTAGTTAACATTAGCATAAACGTTACTACATCTAGCTACATGTTAAACTTCCATCCTCTCAGGCCAGGAGCACAATGTTTATTTTTTTATTTTTTTAAGTAGCACAATGTATGAATTTATGGCTGGATCAGAATCGCCGTTATAATCATTGGCCAGTACCGAGAATTAAGTAAAACCACAATTTAGGAAATTTATGATTTTAGCTAGCTAGCCACTGGAGGACAACGACACAACGGGATGCAACAACTCAAGTTTTCTGTCAATGACGCTTTGGCTTTGAGACTTTTTTTGGGTACACCAGGACAATTTCCAGCTTAGCTTACTCAGTTTAGCTCAATGCTTATTGGCTATTATTATTGTTTTTTTTTAATCAAGGGAACCCAAATGTTCGCTGGTTTCCCTTAAATGCAATGCTACAGGCGGCAAAAATATCATACTCTTTTTGACCTGACAGCATAGATGGGCTACACATACAGAGACAGAGGTGAGCTGTTTCGTTCGCTTGGATGCTTTCTCCGGTGAGATATGTTCAGCCTCTTGCAAATGGAAGGACATTTATGAAACACAGCGAGACAAAAGATACATTTGAATGTTTTTGTCATTTTTGGCCTGGCTTCCCTTGGCATCAATGAATGCATGCCACTGGTGCTCACAGACGTCATAATGGGACAAATAAAAAGCGTCCTCTATCATTCTCTATGGTACGCACTCCATGAATGCACGCATGCATGCAGGAACACACACACACCCTTTTTAGATTTTAGAAAAAGCAACATAATGTACACATTTCCTTGAAAACAACACCTCCGATTTGCTATTGATAATTCATCAATGTGTGAATGTTCTGTGTGTATTTGTTACTGTAGTGTGTAGTGAAAATCACCTATATTCATTGAGCTTGTCTGATGCTTTAAGATTACGGTTTGATGAAATAAGACAAATGCCTCAAGAGGGCGCCAGAGATCAAAATAACCAGAAGAAGAAAAACTTCACCGGACCCAACTATTCTCCTCCCGCTCTTAACTTGGTTCCAGCCTGAAGCTTGCACTAGCGAACTTGCAACATTGTATAAAATATTCCGGACCCTCAGAGTTTCCTGTGCCAGTGAGCTCGGGACTGTTTAGATTTGTAAATTGTCATTTAGATAGAATGTAGATGTCAGAAGGCTTGGTGTAGGCGCAGGACAGCAGAGATGAGCAACACAACGTAGTTTACTCAAAATATACAACGTCGAAACAAATACCAAGACCACCAAATGGACTGACATATCACATTTGTTTACATCACTGTTAGTGAGAATTTCTTATTTGCCAAGATGATCCACCCACCTGACAGGTCTGGAATATCAAGAATATGAATAAACAGCATGATCATAACATAGGTGCACCTTGTGCTGGGGACAATAAAAGGCCACTCTAAAATGTGCAGTTTTGTCACACAACACAATGCCAAAGATGTCTCAAGTTTTGAGGGAGCGTGCAATTGGCATGCTGACTGCAGGAATGTCCACCAGAGCTGTTTCCAGATAATGTAATGTTCCCTTCTCTACCATAAACCTCCAACATAATTTTTGAGAAATTCGCAGTATGTCCAACTGGCCTCACAACAGCAGACCACATGTACCCACGCCAGCCCAGGACCTCCACATCCAGCTTCTTCACCTGCGGTATCTTCTGAGGCAGTGTTGAAGTGTATTTCTGTCTGTAATATGTGTATAAAAAAATGACCAATCAATTTAAGCTATTAATTATGTATCTAGATAAAAGACTACTCTTGGTGGACCAAGATTTGTTTTAGTCGGGACAGCCCTAGTAGAAATGCAGGAAATGAGGTTTAGATGCCCAAAGAAATTCTGAGGAGGACCCCTGCCAGGTTATGTCCCCACACTTCTAAAACCAAAGTTGAGACCTGGATATATTGTATCGTTTTGATAATATATTTTCTCTAGTTTGATGTACTTGCTTTAAAACACCAGTATTTTTCCTTCATAGCTTGTTCTACATCTTCTTTTTAAATAGAGAGCCAATTTATTTTCAGCTATTTATTTTCTCATGGCTTTCTATTGTCCCTCTGCAGCAGACATATGTTTGGAACATCAAATCGCAATAAAATCACTATCAAATCGCTATACATATAGAATCGGGAGAATCCTGAGAATCGCAATACATATCATATGTGCACCTAAGTATCGTGATAATATCTTATCGTGAGGTCATTGGCATTTCCGAGTTCTATTAGCGGTGTGGAAATATCTTCAAGGCAGAGTATCTTCACGGCTATCCTGACCATAGACACAATGATTATCAAGGACCTCCAGTCAGAGTTCAAGTGTGTGGCTCTCCTCTTCCATGGAGAGTAATAAACAGTAATAAACTGTTAAAAATGTAAACTTCTTCCACTCCTCTGTTGTGTACCCAGACTGGTGGAGGCTGATGTATGCAGCTGAGCAGGAGGCTGATGGTCATTGTCATGACGTTGTATTCATTAATGTGACGACTGCTGCTCATCGAATGATTAATGATTTATAATTAAGTGATTAAATGAATCAAGTAATTATTAACTCATTAACCTGGGGCACCATGGGAAAGTTTGGTTTTATTGAGTTTCTATTTACCAAATTAACTCAGTCTATCAGAATATCGATTTTACAACAGTCTCTAATTAATCAATTTCCTCTACAGTCTCATTCTGAACGTCGCATAATCCGGGAATCTGCACAAACCCGAGTCCCACCAATGAATCCATACCACACCAATTGAGTTGATTATCTATTTACTAACAAGCTAAAATGATAATATAAGATACACATACACAAACACACAGTCTAGAGTATTGATTAGAACTTAGTACAACGAAACAGCTCCCTAGTGGGCCAACACAATATGACATGTATTACACAACATGGGGATTTAAAAGAGAGAAAGAGAGTACACAAGAGAAAAATACACTTGGGTGCATTTGTCAGGTATGCTTATTTTAACCCTAACCTTGCCCTGAACTGCCGCTCTTATTGGTCAGAATATAATGATGTAATTACGTGTTGAAGGTCTCCAACGGCGGCCTCTGCGTGGACCGTTTCAACATCTCGGATGACTCACTTCACTGGTTACAGGGTGTAATTCTCTGGTTGTCCTCATGATGTCAGTGTCCTTTGTCTTAGTGGACTGTATTCCTCTCCCTTGTTCTAAAAGGGGTCTTTGGAGAACAGCCAGCCCTGTAGCTCAGGGCTCACAGCGTAGGAATGAAAGCAGTGTAGACACACGATTCGATGGAGAGTGGTGACCGGGTGGTCCTAATTGAATTCACCCTCTTAGACGCAGCTACTCATTAGTAAAATAGATACAGTTGAAGTTGGAAGTTTACATACACTTAGGATGGAGTCATTAAAACACTCCACAAAAGTCTTGTTCACAAACTATAGTTTTTGCAAGTCGGTTAGGATATCTACTTTGTGCATGACACAAGTCATTTTTCCAACAAGTGTTTACAGACAGATTATTTCACTTATAATTCACTGTATCACAAATGCAGTGGGTTAGAAGTTTACATACATTAAGTTGACTGTGCCTTTAAACAGCTTGGAAGATTCCAGAAAAGGATGTCAATGCTTTAGAAGCTTCTGATAGTCTAATTGACTTAATTTAAGTCAATTGGAGGTGTACCTGTGGATGTATTTCAAGGCCTACCTTCAAACTCGGTGCCTCTTTGCTTGACATCATGGGAAAATCAAAAGTAAACAGCCAAGACCTCCGATTTCTTTTTTAGACCTCCACAAGTCTGGTTCATCCTTAGGAGCAATTTCCAAATGCCTGAAGATACCACGTTCATCTGTACAAACAATAGTACTGTCATGGATCTGGTTCCGAAGTGGAAAGGAGTCAGGCGCAGGAAGTTGAGATGCGTGTAAAAAAGGTATTTAATAAAGCCACCAGTAAATGTACAACACACGCTGGAGAGGCAAAATACTCACACGCTCAAAAATAACGGGCGAACAAACAACCCGGAAAACAACGAGAACCAAAAGATACTAGCCCTCAGTACACAGACTGGGAAAACTCAAAAGAAAACTGATAATCACGCACAGGGAAATGAGGGGAAGGAAGGAATATAAGTAGGAGCGTGATTGGGAGATAATTAACAACAGGTGTAGACAATAACGACAAAACCAAAAGACACACAAAAAAGGGGAACGGTGATGGTTAGAAAACCGATGACGTCGACCGCCAAACGAACACCGCCCGAACAAGGAGAGGGACCGACTTCGGTGGAAGTCGTGACTAGTACGCAAGAATAAACACCATGGGACCACCCAGCCGTCATACCACTCAGGAAGGAGATGCATTCTGTCTCCTAGAGATGAATGTACTTTGGTGTGAAAAGTGCTAATCAATCCCAGAACAACAGCAATGGACCTTGTGAAGATGCTGGAGGAAACAGTTACAAAAGTATCTATATCCACAGTAAAACGAGTCATATATCGACATAACCTGAAAGGCCGCTCAGCAAGGAAGAAGCCACTGCTCCAAAACCGACATAAAAAAGCCAGACTACGTTTTGCAACTGCACATGGGGACAAAGATCGTACTTTTTGGAGAAATGTCCTCTGGTCCGATAAAACAAAAATATAACTTTTTGGCCATAATGACCATCCTCATGTTCGGAGGAAAAAGGGGTAGGCTTGCAAGCCAAAGAACACCATCCCAACCATGAAGCACGGGGGTGGCAGCATCATGTTGTGGGGGTGCTTTGCTGCAGGAGGGACTGGTGCACTTCACAAAATAGATGGCATCATGAGGAAGGAAAATAAATTAAGTGGATATATTGAAGCAACATCTCAAGACATCAGTCAGGAAGTTAAAGCTTGGTCGCAAATGGGTCTTCCAATGACCTCAAGCATACTTCCAATGTTGTGGCAAAATGGCTTAAGGACAACAAAGTCAAGGTATTTGAGTGGCCATCACAAAGCTCAGTCCCATAGAAAATGTCTGGGCAGAACTGAAAAAGTGTGTGCGAGCAAGGAGGCATACAAACCTGATTCAGTTACACCAGCTCTGTCAGGAGGAATGGGCCAATATTCACCCAACTTATTATGGGAAGCTTATGGAAGGCTACCTGAAACATTTGACCCAAGTTACAGTTTTTTACGATTGTTTACACACTAAAATAAAGATTTCCACATAATTTGCAAAATTCTACTCCAATGAGCAAAACACCTCCACAGATTTGCACAACATTACACACAATGTCTGCTTCACCCTTTTTGCAAAACATTACACACAGTGATTTGTAAAACTCTACACACATTTTCACACCTTAGACACAGATAAGGATTTTGAGGTTACTTCCTTGTCATTACAAAGCCCCGGATTGCCAATGACCACACTAATGAACGAATTGGATAATCACATCCACCAGGTGTGGAAGCACACATGTGCTAATTTGAAAACGCAGCACTCAGGTGTGCTATAAAAGGCAGCAGGTGAGTTCACCTGTCTTCAACAAAAATGGAAGGAGCTAGAAGAAGAAGAAGAAGAAGAGTGAGAATGAGAGGGGGAGCTCAAAGAGGAGATGAAGGAGGTAGAGGAAGAGGAGAAGGAGATAGAGGAAGAGGCCTAGGTAGAGGAAGAGGAGAAGGAGGTAGAGGAAGAGGAGAAGGAGGTAGAGGAAGAGGCCTAGGTAGAGGAAGAGGAGAAGGAGGAAGAGGAGAAGGAGGTAGAGGAAGAGGAGAAGGAGGTAGAGGAAGAGGCCTAGGTAGAGGAAGAGGAGAAGAAGGTAGAGGAAGAGGCCTAGGTAGAGGTAGAGGAAGAGGTGAAGGAGGTAGAGGAAGAGGAGAAGGAGGTAGAGGAGGAGGCCCAGGTAGAGGAAGAGGAGAAGAAGGAGATAGAGGAGGAGGCCTAGGTAGAGGAAGAGGTAGAGAAGGACTTGAAGAGTTGATAGAACCTGAACAAAGAAGACGAGGACCAAATTTGACTCAAGAAATCCGTGCAACACTTATTGACCATGTTATCAACCATGGACTGACACTGATGGAAGCTGGACAAAGAGTTCAACCAAATCTCAGCAGAAATACTGTTGCGTCAGTAATTCGGACATTTCATCGAGAAAACAGGTAAGCTAACCACACAGTACATTGAAACTGAAGCTTGCTGTACTTATCATCAATATTGTTTACTGTGACATTTGACAGTAGGCTGCATGTGTATTTTTTTATATATTTGTTTTACATAGGATTGAGGGTCGAGGACACCAAGGTGGAAGGGGCCCTATGTTCACTCGTGCACAAGAGGCCGCCATTGTGAACATGGTTTTGACCAATAATTGTATCAGGCTGCGAGAAATCCAAGCCAATATCATCAATGATGACCACCATATTTTCAATAACATCCAACGAGTCTCTCTGTCAACATTAGGTCAAATCCTCAAGAAAAATCATATATACATGAAGCAACTGTATCGGGTACCATTTGACAGAAATTCAGAGAGAGCGAAACATCTGCGCAATGAGTATGTGGAGGTATGTATTGTTCATCTTATTATGGTGTGGTATTGTGCACTGCTCATAATGTTTTGGCACAAAAAAATACTGTGCAATAGATATTGAATAGCATCCTATTGTCTTTTACTGTGTTTCAGAGAGTCTTGCAAATGGATGCTGCAGAAATTCAACATGAATTTATATATGTGGATGAGGCTGGATTTAACCTTGCGAAAACAAGAAGAAGAGGGAGAAATGTAATTGGACACAGGGCAATCACCAATGTGCCAGGGCAGCGAGGGGGTAACTTGACCCGAGCAGGCCAGTCATGACATCATCCTGACCCACAGCTCAAGCTCAGGTCGGGAGGTCAAGGATCAGCGGGGCCAGTGGGCTACTTGTCCTCACTGACCCCTGCAGAAGACTATGACTGTCTGTCAGGTGGGGCTCCACCAGGCTCTGGTCCACAATGAGATGAGTGTCATCCTCATCCAGCTGGGGGATATGGGAGAGGGGGGGCTAAACACACCTGCCCCCCAGCCTGCATCACCTGTTCCTCAAGAGCTCCCCCTTAAGGTGGCATGAGGGAAGGCGGGGTATCACATGCTCTAAATCAATGGAAAAGTACATTTTTCAGACCTCTGAGAAACTTGCCTGTCTACTTACATAAGAAAAAGTGTTGACTATTATGAAAATAAAAGCACAAGATGGTCTACTGTAGGTGGCCTTTTAGTTTAGTACTCATGACATGCAATAAAGAGAAAAACGATCATGTTTCTGTCCTTTCTGTCTGTATTTATTGAGGTCTGTGTGAATGATTTGGCTGCACTGATGCTGGTGTGCCATATGTTGCTGGTACTGCTGTATCTAATCACCATCTTCCAACCATCTGTTCTCATGACATTTAGACTCTTCTCTGGCACACACCTTCTCATGTTACACAGCTACCCACACACACACACCTGGGGACAAGGTGAGCATGCAGACACGCACGCACGCACACACACACACACACACACACACACACACACACACACACACACACACACACACACACACACACACACACACACACACACACACACACACACACACACACACACACACAAAATGGAAAACGAACAGCTTCTAATTAGTTGTTAAACTTATTATTATTATTAAATAGGATGTTTCAAGTGTCAAACTCAATCCTAACCACTGGGAGGCTACAGGCTGCACTTACACTCTGTGACTCCCTCAACTACACTAATCGACTGAGTGCAAAGGCAGTTTGTAGTTATATCTACAATAGGCCTAAATACAATCCCTTCCTCGTTATTTCAACAAAAAAGATCAATATGATGACACTGAATCAACGTGGAAAACTGATTGGATTTTTTTTTGCCCAGTGGGTGATGTCCTAAAGATATGAAGGGTTTTAGGGCGGACTACAACCTGAAAAGGTGTATTGCCTCCCACTACTGGATGCAGAATCGAAAAAGGGGTGAATCAAAATGTAGAAGGGTAGAAAATGTAAAAATGTAGAAAACTAAAACTTTTAACTCCCTCAACAAAAAAACATCATACAAAACAAAAAAGTAGTTACTCAAATTCACGCAGAGCTCTACACAGATCCGGGAGCCTGAGAGGACTGAACTGCTCAAGCCAGTATTCCGTGCAGCTCCTCGCCTGTGACATCCTTCAATCCCAAGAAGCGTTCAGCTGCAGATATGTTATCAATCTTTCTTGAATTCGTATCCATTCTGACAGTTTATCACCATAGCAATAAATATCTCTTTAGCCATCAACATGAACCCCTCCAAGTGGTCTTGGGACATAGTGCTTCTTAGTCTGTTCTTGACAAACTTCAGAGCAGAGAAACTGTAGTTGGACTGTAGGCATCTGTCAATAAGTTGTATATAGATAGAATTGTCCTCCACCCTGCCACAGGAACATCATCTTCGGGCAGCAGCCAGCCTAGGCCTACCGGACATGTCTGTTATCTTGTTGCACTTGGCAACATCTGCCTCGAGAGACCGTTGCCATCTCTCTCTTTCTTCTCCACACCACCTTTTCTTTTTCTCACCATAATGAGACCACGAGGCTACTCAGAATAGTTATTTGGAAAACACGCAGAAGACACAGAACACAGAACGAATACGGAAAAAAAAGTTTGCATAGGCTATTGACCAATCGCGTTCTGAAAAAATGCCAGACAAGTTACATTAGAGATGGGGTCACTCTTCCTCCCCCTTACATATTGCAATATTGGATCGATCCATTCAAGACAGAGCTGTTTATTGCAGAGGTTTGGAATGCTCTTTGTTAGTCCAATCATACTGAATAAAATAAATGCAGCAATTTTACTGAGTTAGTTCATATAAATGTGAACTGAAATTCAATAGGCCCTAATCCATGGATTTCCCTTGACTGGTAATACAGACACGCATCTGGTGAGATACTTTAGTTAAATAGTGTGTGTGGCCACTTGCTCGTCTAACATCAACTCGGTAGAGAGTGCAATTGAGGACAATTTTACACTTCAGTGGTTCTGAGATTGTGGCCTACCACTTGTGACTGAGCTGTTGCTCCTAGATGTTTCCACTTCACAATAACAGAACTTACAGTTGACCGGGGCAGCTCTAGCAGGGCAGAAATTTGACAAACTGACTTGTTGGAAAGGTAGCATTCTGATGGTGTTTGTCTATGGATGGCTGTGTACTTGATTATTATACACCTGGTGGCTGCAATGTCCAACTGCAGTAATTTTAAGTGGTGTCCACATGGTTTTAAAAAAAGTTAAGGGTGTGGATCTGAACCAGTCAATATCTGGTGTGAGCGCTTTTGCTTCATGCAGCACGACACAGCTCCTTCGCTAGGAGTTTATCAGGCTGATTATGGAATGCCCTACTCTACAATGGCTGTGTGACATTACTGGATATTAGCATTAACTGATCCAGAGCATCCCAAACGTGCTCAATTGGTGACATGTCTGAGTATGCATGCCATGGAAGAACTGGGCAGTTTCAACTTCTGTACTGATCCTTGCGACATGGGCCCATGCATTATCATGCTCAAACATGAGTTGAAGGGCACGACAATGGGCCTCCGGATCTCGTCACTCTGTGCATTCAAATTACATTAGACCTCAATTGCAAATGTTGTCCGTAGCTTATGCCTGCCCGTAACTCCACCGCCACCATGGGGCAGACCTGCTGCCAAATTCTCTAAAATTACATTGGAGGCAGCTTATGGTAGAGAAATTAACATTTAAATTCTCGGGTGGACATCCCTACAGTCAGCAGGCCAATTGCAAGCTCAACATGACACGTAGTGGTGTGACAAATGCACTTTTTAGTGGACTTTTATTGTCCTCAGAAGGTGCACCTGTAATGATCATGCTGTTCAATCAGGCTAAATGCTAACTAACAGGGAAACAAATGTGTGCACAATTATATACAGTTGAAGTTTACATACACCTTAGCCAAATACATTTAAACTCAGTTTTTCACAAATCCTGACATTTAATTCTAGTACAGATTCCCTGTTTTAGGTCAGTTAGGATCACCACTTTATTTTAAGAATGTGAAATGTCAGAATAATAGCAGAGAATTATTTCTTTCTTTCATCACATTCCCAGTGGGTCAGAAGTTTACATACACTCAATTAGTATTTGGTAGCATTGCCTCTAAATTGTTTAACTTGGGTCAAACGTTTCAGGCAGCCTTCCACAAGCTTCCCACAATAACTTGGGTGAATTTTGGCCCATTCCTCCTGGCAGAGCTGGTGTAACTGAGTCTCAATAGGTTTGTAGGCCTCCTTGCTCACACATGCCTTTTCAGTTCTGCCCACACATTTTCTATAAGGTTGAGTTCAGGGCTTTGATGGCCATTCCAATACCTTGACTTTGTTGTCCTTAAGCCATTTTTCCACAACTTTGGAAGTATGCTTGGGGTCATTGTCCATTTCGAAGACCCATTTGTGACCAAGCTTTAACTTCCTGACTGTCATGAGTGTCACAAGACGTGTGTGTAACTGGTGCGTGTGAGTCAGGCGCAGGAGAGCAGAGATTGTGACTGAAAGCACTTTACTCATCTGTGGCACAGTAAAAAACACTGAATGCAGCAATGCGTCACAAAACAAATGCCTACAGTGAAAAAGGTGCGGCAGCACAAAGTACAAATAAAGTCTGGCGCAACCAGCCGGAACATGCTTCTGACATAAACAAAAATTAACAATCACACACAAAGACAAGGGGGAAACCGAGGGTTAAATACAAGACACTTAATTTGGGAATTGAAACCAGGTTTGTGGGAACACAAGACAAAACAAATGGAAAATGAAAAGTGGATCGACGATGGCTAGAGGAGTGGTGACGTCGACCGCCGAACACCGCCCGAACAAGGAGAGGGACCGACTTCGGTGGAAGTCGTGACCATGAGATCTTGCTTCAATATATCCACTTACTTTTCCCTCACGATACCATCTATTTTGTGAAGTGCACCAGTCCCTCCTGCAGCAAAGCACCCCCACAACATGATGCTGCCACCCCCGTGCTTCACGGTAGGGATGGTGTTCTTCCAAACATCATTATGGCCAAACAGTTCTATTTTTGTTTCATCAGACCAGAGAACATTTCTCCAAAAAGTACGATGTTTGTCCCCATGTGCAGTTGCAAACCGTAGTCTGGCTTTTTTATGTCGGTTTTGGAGCAGTGGCTTCTTCCATGCTGAGCAGCCTTTCAGCTTATGTCGATATAGGACTCGCTTTACTGTGGATATAGATACTTTTGTACCTGTTTCTTCCAGCATCTTCACAAGGTCCTTTGCTGTTATTCTGGGATTGATTTGCACTTTTCGCACCAAAGTACATTCATCTCTAGGAGACAGAATGCATCTCCTTCCTGAGCGGTATGACGGCTGCGTGGTCCCATGGTGTAGATTCTTGCGTACTATTGTTTGTACAGATGAATGTGGTATCTTCAGGCATTTGAATTATTTATTTTTTTCTGAAGTCTTGGCTGTTTTCTTTTGATTTCCCCATGATGTCAAGCAAAGAGGCACTGAGTTTGAAGGTAGGCTTTGAAATGCATCCACATGTACACCTCCGATTGACTCAGATGATGTCAATTAGCCTATCAGAAGCTTCTAAAGCCATGAAATCATTTTCTGGAATTTTCCAAGCTGTTATAAGGCAGTCAACTTAGTGTATGTAAACTTCTGACCCACTGGAATACAGTGAAATAATGTCTGTAAACAATTGTTGGAAAATGACTTGTGTCATGCACAAAAGTAGATGTCCTAACCGACTTGCCAAAACTATAGTTTGTTAACAAGAAATTTGTGGAGTGGTTGAAAAACAAATTTTAATGACTCCAACCTAAGTGTATGTAAACTTGGTACTTCAACTGAGCTTTTTGTGTCTGTAAAATGTCTGGTCTTTACAGCTCATGTAACCCACACTTTACATGTTGCATGTGCAGTTTATCGCCTAGTGTGGTGTCACCGGCATTCCGACACACCACCGTCCCAAACCTGACTAAAGGTCCTGTGTAATTGTGTATCAGGAAATGTCACTGATCACACATTTCCTGTTATCAGCTGTTGTACAATATGAAACAAAATACTGACTGCAACGTGCCTTAAAAAAAAATGGTTGGTTGACATGTTTATCCTATTCCTGTGGTCCATATACATTTTTCACCTGGATGATTTCCTTCCAACTGACACTACCTGCTTTGTTATCCCCACTGGATGTCTTATATAACCGTTTGCCTTCCAGGCTGCCAAGTGCTCATTTCAATGACTGTCACTTGGCCAAATCAATTCCTGTCTATCTACTTGAGCATGTGCTAAACCAGTTAATTACCTCTTCTAGTATGGCATCCTGCACTACTGTGGTTTCCAGGTTCTGGCCTCAGATTTTCTGGGCTCCACCCCACATCCCCTCTGAGGCTCGCTGGAGGCATGGCACACGGCTGCAAGGGCTCCTGGGAGAAATCCCGTTCACCTTCACCCCCTCGGACAGCTTCAATGCAGGGCAGGGATTCCAGATCAAAGAGGATATCCAGGAGAAGCAAGCAGCCAATGAGTTTGGCCTGACTGTCGGAACCCCCCTGGACAAGCCCCTCCCACCCAACAGCCAGCTCAAAGCTGGTGTGTGAGATACTGGAGGAATGTCCTGTTCTCTGAACCACAAATAAAGATTGGTTTCATTAAACTGAATGGTATTCACTTTAATAACAAGTGTGGTATGAAATGCTTTAACAAGTTTAAATAATTAAAATGTGTCTGCACTCTTTCACAAATTCAACTATTTGGTCTAGCTAACCACTCTTGTAACTACTGTATTGAGGTTCGCTACTTTACATAAGCAGCATTATTACATTAAGTTCTGACTACATGCCTTCTATATTTCAAGTCTACCATCCCCACACAGATATGCTGTGACCTGTATGGGGTGGCTTGAGAGGCCTCGGCTCCCAGAGGCTTTTGTTTCTCTCGACGGGAAGAGGGGCCCATACCCTGCCGTTCCAGCTTCCATACATGGGGAGGAAATGGATCCAAGAAGCTTCCCACAGGTAAGGTTGCAGTGTTTTATTTACAAGTCCAGCACTAAGATATTGCTGTATGGATATACTGTTTCTGTGGTTTAAGGATTTTTGCAGCCACCAACGGTTTGAGACTGTTCTGGGATCCCGAATGTACCTCAGCGACCTGGCATCTGTGGCTGCTTGGCGCGCGGCCTCTACTACTCCAATATGTTTGGCGCCAGTGGGAGCACCCTTGTTTCATCTGAACTCGCCCTTCCATGGTTCACCACATGGCAGAGGCTCACTGGGACTGCTGTTCCAAAACAGCTTGTGCTTTTCCCATGTATGAGCAAGAGTTTGAGGTAGGAACTGAAGTGTTCACTGAATGTATAATTGAGGTTTGTGGCATCTAACGTTCACCAAGGGTAGGTATACTTGGGCATGTACAGGCTCTAAAGTAGACATGATTGTCAGAACCAGTTGGCGGGTTTGTGCTAGGGTATGTTTAAAGGGAGGTCGCCAGTCCTGTACCTATCCTGCTCGGCTGTTGTCCTCCATGGTTCTCTTATCTCACACTGACTGTTAGGAAAGGCTATTCACCAGTAAATGGGAGGAAGTGGGTATTCTCTTGCTAGCCCATGCATCCAGCTGTCCAGAAAAGCAGGTCTAGTTCCCTCAAGGAGCCAAAATACAAATCCATTCAAACGTTCTGGCACAGCGTTTGGAGCCTAAACGACAAGTGTGAATTAGACACAAACTGAGGTTAACAGCACTGGTTGAAAATATCCAATATAATGTAATAACTCAACTGTGCTAAATGTAAGAGGAGAAGTAAGCAAACTGTAGAACCTTAACTGACATTTCTTTAGACCCCTTACAATGAGCCAAAGCATTGCATTAAATGGATACAACACTTTTTAGAGCAGTAATTATATTACCAGTTTAAAAAACTTGGAATTATATGAAATAGAATTTGTACAACCAAAAGGCTGCGCATGTATCAGGGTCGAGATTTGAATATATAAAAGCTAATGCATGTACGTGTGCTGTGATTGATCTGTTTTCCTCTGGCCACAGGGTGTTTTGACGGGGCAGTAAATGAGTTTCTCTGTTTGGGACAGATGTGAAAGGATTAACGGCTGCTCAGTCATGAAAAATGATGACCGGCGCCTCCCGAGTCGCACAGTGTTTGAGGCGTCATTACAGACCCGGGTTTGATCCCAGGCTGTGTCACAACTGGCCGTTACCAGGAGTCGCATAGGGGTTGGGGGGATTGAATTCTAAACAGAAGATCATGGTTAGGTGATTAAAACTGTGACACCAATCAAGCCCCCGAAAACTGGAATTGCCCACCCCTGCGCTACACGGACACAATCTGGCCACGACCAGATTCAAACCGTTTGAGCCCCTCCCTTCCGTCCACTGTATGGCTGGACCAATCGGAGTCCTCTGATAATCTGTGGGGGTTGTTTAGTTGATGACAACAACAAGAAGATCCTGTACTGGGTGCAGATGTCAAATCACAAAAGCAATGAGACTCCCAATCACAACCGGATGTGATTCAGCCTGGATTCAAACCAGGGACTGTAGTGACGCCTCTTGCACTGAGATGCAGTGCCTTAGACCGCTGCGCCACTCGGGAGGCCCCACACTTGCAACAACAGCTGCTAACCATTTAACAGCTAGCTCCATTGGTAGTCAAGAAGGTAACACCACAGATAGAACAATGACACAGATATTTCACTGGATGTACAAATGTGAAGTATCTGCTTGGGGTTTCCACTCACTATCAAGTCAAATTGTATTGGTCATCATACATATGGTTAGCAGATATTATTGCGAGTGTAGCGAAATGGTTGTGCTTCTAGTACCGACAGTGCAACAATATCTAACAAGTTATATTTAACAATTCCACAACAAATACCTAATACACACAAATCTAAGTAAAGGAATGGAATAAGAATATAGAAATACATGGATGAGCAATGTCAGAGCAGCATAGGCTAAGATGCAATAGATAGTATAGAATACAGTATGATAGATAGTATGTATATACATATGAGATGAGTAATGCAAGATATGTAAACATTATTAAAGTGGCATTATTCAAGTGACTAGTGTTCCATTTATTCAAGTGGCCAATGATTTCAAGTCTGTATATAGGCAGCAGCCCCTCTGTGCTAGTGATGGCTGTTTAACAGTCTGATGGCCTTGAGATAGAAAAACAGCTTCTGTCTCTATGTCCCAGCTTTGATGCACTTGTACTGACCTCGCCATCTTCTCCACTACTGTCCCGTCAACGTGGATAGGGGGGTGCTCCCTCTGACGTTTCCTGAAGTCCACGATCTTCTCCTTTGTTTTGTTGACGTTGAGTGAGGTTATTTTCCTGACACCACACTCAAAGAGCCCTCACCACCTCCCTGTAATCTGTCTTGTCATTGTTGGTAATCAAGCCTACTATTGTTGTGTTGTCTGTAAACTTGATGATTGAGTTGGAGGCGTGCATGGCCACACAATCATGGGTGAACATGGAGTACAGGAGGGGGCTGAGCACGCACCCATGTAGGGCCCCAGTGTTGAGGATCAGCGAAGTGGAGATGTTGTTTCCTACCTTCACCACCTGGGGGCGGCCTAACAGGAAGTCCAGGACCCAATTGCACAGGGCGGGGTTGAGACCCAGGGCCTCAAGCTTAGTGATGAGCTTGGAGGGTACTATCGTGTTGAATGCTGAGCTATAGTCAATGAACACCATTCTTACATTCTTACATACAAATATGGTGGTGAGAGGAAGCCCAGTGACCAGCAGTGGGAGAAGATGGAGCAAGATGGATTTTGGCCGACATTCTGCAAATTTTCTCATCGATTAAACATTTGATCTCAATACAGTTTTCTGTTTCCAAAACTAGAATCTGTTACAAACAGAGTGGACTAAGTTTAGTAGACTTTACCCTTTGCCAAAGTTTTCCAGGAGATCAGGAGTTTAGAAGGAGATCAAGGAGTTATTGCACACGTAATCTTCACAGAGTATGCATTCCCTAATGAAAATATGCAAATACATGCTCTCGCTAACTCGTGCTTGGCTCTGCCCACCTCCTTGCTTGTTCTGCCCACTATGATTCCTTTGCTCCCATTGGACATGACAGGCTGTGGGTCTATCTAACGTTACATATACAAATCTTTGTTAGCACTTTAGTTTACAGTGCTGAAATAACAGGGTAACGTCCGGAAAGTAACAGTAAAATAACACGGCAACAACCATCTAAAAATACAGTAAGAATCTGTTAATAGATTGTATAGAGCTGCTAAATAGTTATATAAAGTGTGATGTATTTTCCTGGTTATGTAGAAACAATTATTCGTCACAAGAAGAACTATCAATAACAGAGGTTAATAACCCAAAGTTATGTAGTAAGTATTTGAGGCCAGTGTCATGACTGTCCTGCTTGGCTCAGGTTACCAATGACCACAATCCTGCAGAGAGATCTCACCCCCACCAGCGGTGAAGGGGTCTCAAGGGATATGAAGATGTTTTTTTTTTTTGACACCTCACACCCGTTGTAAACCTAAGGCAGCGGGCAAAATTCCTTTGTTCTCTCACTATGGAGGACCAGCCTCAGAACATTAAACATGCAATAAATGAACTTTTGGACAATGAGTTTCGTCAGCCACAATGGTGGTAATGACGAAAGATGGAATATGAAAATGTATGTCAGTTTTGTAATGTTATTAAAAATGAAAAGATGACGTTATAATGAAAACATTGTAACCTTAAGAGTTTTCCTGGTATGTGTTTGATGTTTATACATTGTACGTTGGGTGGAAAATGTCCAAATCAAAGAGAATGTTTTGGTAAAGATGAAATGTGAAGTTAGTTTGGATTTGAGTAAACTCTAGACCTCCAGCCTCGTAACTAGGTATGCCCCAAGAATTGCCCTAAAGGCGCTTACGCCCACTTCTGACCCGAGGGTATAAAACATGTGTGTTAAGAATTAACATATCAGACTAAATGACCCGAGCTGCAGCAAAGGTCTGAGTAGTCAAACAAACCCAAAACGCAACACGAGGTTGAAGACAAAGGAACCTTTTCGATCCATGCTATGGATGAGTAGCTGCGTCTAATACCGGGTGAATTTAAGCAAGACCACCCGGTCACCACTCTCCATTGAATTGTGTATCTACACAGCCTTCATTCCTACGCTGTGAGCCCTGAGCTACAGGGCTGTCTGTCCTCAGAAGACCTCTTTCAGAACAAGGGTGAGGAATATGACTATTAAGCCAAAAGGACACTGACATCGTGAGGACAACCAGAGAGTTGCGCCAGAGAAGTGCATCATTGAGAAGCCTGAGCGCTCCACACGGAGATTCCCATCAGAGACCTTCAACACGTAATTACATCATTATATTCTGACCAATAAGAGCGGCAGTTCGGGGCAAGGTTAGGGTTAAAATAAGCATAGCTGACAAATTCACCCAAATGTATATTTCTCTCATGTACTTTCTCTTTTTCTCTCTCTTTTAAATCCCCATTTTGGGTAACATGCATCATAGTGTGTTGGCTCGTTGTACTAAGTTCTAATCAATAGCCTAGACTGTGTTTTGTGTATGTGTATCTTTTATTATCATTTTAGCTTGCTAGTAAATAAATAATCAACTACAATCGGTGTGGTACGGACTCATTGGTGGGACTCGGGTTTGTGCAGATTCCCGGATTATGCGACGTTCAGAATGAGACTGTAGAGGACATTGATTAATT
The DNA here is from genome assembly GCA_030435695.1 of Brachymystax lenok tsinlingensis. Lineage (NCBI taxonomy): Eukaryota > Metazoa > Chordata > Actinopteri > Salmoniformes > Salmonidae > Brachymystax > Brachymystax lenok. The sequence continues at coordinate 17,914,560 of CM059781.1, forward strand.
AGCGACTGTTGTAAAATCGATATTCTGATATTCTTTGAGTTAATTTGGGAAATAGAAACTCAATAAAATGTATTTTCCTATGATGCCCCAAGTTAATGAGTTAATAATTGCCTGATTCATTTAATCACGCAATTATAAACCTTTAATCATTCGATGAGCAACAGTCGTCACATTAACCGATACAACGTCACGACACCAGGTACGTGGAACTCTCGTAGAAAGACTGTACAGCTCTGAAATAACTGGATAACGACAAGAAAGTTTACAACAGGTAAACAAAACAAGATGGCAATGACAGGGTAACTAACTAGCTACAAGCAAATACCCATTAACAAATCAAATGTATTTATAAAGCCCTTCTTACATCAGCTGATGTCACAGAGTGCTGTACAGAAACCCAGCCTAAAACCCTTAACAGCAAGAAATGCAGGTGTAAAAGCACGGTGGTTATGAAAAACTCCCTAGAAAGGCCAGAACCTAGGAAAAAACCTAGAGAGGAACCAGGCTGTGAGGGGTGGCCAGTCCTCTTCTGGCTGTGCCGGGTGCAGATTTTAAAACTACTTAGGGAGCAGTGGGGCGCCCCACTCCCGACACTACCCGGTGAAATGCAAGGCACCAAATTCAAAATCCAAAAGTTGAATTATTAAACATGCATCAATATACAAGTGTTGCATAGTCATCAAAAGCTCTGCTTCTTGGCAATATCACAGCGTTGTCAGATTTCAAAAAGGCTTTACAGCGAAAGCACAACATTTGATTGTTTGAGGGTAGCACCTCCAATATTTTACCATTAGCATAAATTCATAAACCATCGCGGTTCACACAAAACACATTTCACAGCGAAAACAAATCCCTTAGCTTTTGAAGAACGTCTGCTGAGGGTTTCCCAAGTGTCCAACGAAGACATCCAATGGTTCTTTTGTTAGAAAAAGTCATTTATTATATCCATAAATCTCAGTTTGGTTGGCGCATTATGTTCATAAAATACAGCGTCCACTCGCCCATTGAACCGTGAAGAGAACGCGTTCAACCTATACTTATACACTTGTCCAAGAACAATCAAACATCATTGATAATGTATCCTTAGGAACACTTTTATGTATATTTACTATAATATTTCAACCGGATTATAAACTGGACGATAGGAAAGGAAAAAAACACAGCTGAACGCGCATCCTCTTCTGTTTCCATCCGATGAGCACTTCAAAATTCTTCTTCTATTACCATCCAGAGCAACTAAACATCATCAAACACTGTCTAGAGACTATTGACATCCAGTGGAAGCAATAGGTACTGCAATCTTACTCCTATATATGTTTGTTTTCAATAGGGAGGGATTCAAAATGAGGCAATGTGTCAAAAACACTTTTCCAGGACAGAAATTCCTCGGGTTTTCGCATGTTATATCAGTTCTGTTATACTCACAGACAATATTTTAACACTCTTAGAAACTTCAGAGTGTTTCCTATTCAATAGTACTAATTATGTACATATCCTATTTTCTGGGCCTGAGTGGGAGGCATTTTACTTTGGGCACGCCAGACTCTCCAAAACCGTCACCTCGGGAGCCGCTCCCTAAGAAGATAACAGAACATGGCCAAGATTTTTAAATGTTAATAGATGACCAGCAGGGTCAAATAATAATAATCATAGTGGTTGTTGAGTGTGCAACAGGTCAGCACCTCAGGAGTAAATGTCAGTTGGCTTTTCATAGCCGATCATTCAGAGTATCTCTACCGCTCCTGCTATCTCTAGAGAGTTGAAAAAAGCAGGTCTGGGACAGGCAGCATGTCTGGTGAACAGGTCAGGGTTCCATAGCCGCAGGCAGAACAGTTGAAACTGGAGCAGCAGCACGGCCAGGTGGACTGGGGACAGCAAAAAGACTTCAGGCCAGGTAGTCCTACGGAATGGTCCTAAGGCTCAGGTCCTCCGAGAGAGAGAGAGAAAGAAAGAAAGAAAGAAAGAAAGAAAGAAAGAAAGAAAGAAAGAAAGAAAGAAAGAAAGAAAGAAAGAAAGAAAGAAAGAAAGAGAGATAATTAAAGAGAGCATACTTAAATTCACACAGGACACCGGATAAGAGAGGAGAAATACTCCAGATATAACAGACTGACCCTAGACCCCCGACACATAAACTGCTGCAGCATAAATACTGGAGGCTGAGACAGGAGGGGTCGGGAGACACTGTGGCCCCGTCCGACGATACCCCCAGACAGGGCCAAACAGGCAGGATATAACCCCACTCTGCTGAAGCACAGCCCCCACACCACTAGAGGGATATCTCCAACCACCAACCAGGGGAGTAACCAACTAGCGCTGGAGTAATATGAGTAATAAGATTTTAATCAAGATTTTAGCAGCCGTGTTTAGCACCAACTAAAGTTTATTTAGTTCTTTATCAGGTTAGCCGGAAAGTAGAGCATTGCAGTAGTCTAACCTAGAAGTGACAAAAGCATGGATACATTTTTCTGCATCATTTTTGGACAGAAAGTTTCTGATTTTTGCAATGTTACGTAGATGGAAAAAAGCTGTCCTTGAAAAAGTCTTGATATGTTTGTCAAAAGAGAGATCAGGGTCCAGAGTAATGCTGAGGTCCTTCACAGTTTTATTTGAGACGACTGTACAACCATCAAGATGAATTGTCAGATTCAACAGAAGATCTCTTTGCTTCTTGGGACCTAGAACAAGCATCTCTGTTTTGTCCGAGTTTAAAAGTAGAACATTTGCTGCCATCCACTTCCTAATGTCTGAAACATAGGCTTCCGGGGAAGGCAATTTTGGGGCTTCACCATGTTTCATCGAAATGTACAGCTGTGTGTCATCCGCATAGCAGTGAAAGTTAACATTATTTTTCCGAATGACATCACCAAGAGGTAAAATATATAGTATCTAAACCAGGCCAGAACTTGTGCGTGTAGACCAATTTGGGTTTCTAATCTCTCCAAAAGAATGTGGTGATCGATGGTATCAAAAGCAGCACTAAGGTCTAGGAGCACAAGAACAGATGCAGAGCCTCGGTCTGACGCCATTAAAAGGTTATTTACCACCTTCATGAGTGCAGTCTCAGTGCTATGATGGGGTCTAAAACCAGACTGAAGTGTTTCGCATACATTGTTTGTCTTCAGGAAGGCAATGAGTTGCAGCGCAACAGCTTTTTCAAAATCTTTTGAGAGGAATGGAAGAGTCGATATAGGCTGATAGTTTTTTATATTTTCTGGGTCAAGGTTTGGCTTTTTCAAGAGAGGCTTTCTTACTGCCACTTTTAGTGAGTTTGGTACACATCCAGTGGATAGAGAGCCGTTTATTATGTTCACCATAGGAGGGCCAAGCACAGGAAGCAGCTCTTTCAGTAGTTTAGTTGGAATAGGGTCCAGTATGCAGCTTGAAGGTTTAGAGGCCATGATTATTTTCATCAATGTGTCAAGAGATATAGTACTAAAAAACTTGAGTGTCTCCCTTGATCCTAGGTACTGGCAAAGTTGTGCAGACTCAGGACAACTGAGCTTTGGAGGAGTATGCAGATTTAAAGAAGAGTCCGTAATTTGCTTTCTAATGATCATGATCTTTTCCTCAAAAAAGTTCATAAATGTATCACTGCTGAAGTGAAAGCCATCCTCTCTTGGGGAATGCTGCTTTTTAGTTAGCTTTGCGACAGTATCAAAAATATATTTTGGATTGTTCTTATTTTTCTCAATTAAGTTGGAAAAATAGGATGATCGAGCAGCAGTGAGGGCTCTTCGATACTGCACGGTACTGTCTTTCCAAGCTAGTCGGAAGACTTCCAGTTTGGTGTAGTGCCATATCCATTCCAATTTTCTGGAAACTTGCTTCAGGGCTTGGGTATTTTCTGTATACCAGGGAGCTAGTTTCTTATGACAAATGTGTTTTGTTTTTAGTGGTGCAACTGCATCTAGGGTATTACGCAAGGTTAAATTTAGTTTCTCAGTTAGGTGGTTAACAGATTTTTTGTACTCTGATGCCCTTGGGTAGGTTGAGGGAGTCTGGAAGGGCATCTAGGAATCTTTGTGTTGTTCGACCCCTTGGTTGGGGTCTGAGCAGATTATTTGTTGCGATTGTAAACGTAATAAAATGGTGGTCCGATAGTCAAGGATTATGATGAAAAAACATAAGGTCCAGAATATTTATTCCACGGAACAAAACTAGGTCCAGAGTATGACTGTGGCAGTGAGTAGGTCCGGAGACAAAACCCACTGAGTCGATGATAGCTCCGAAAGCCTTTTGGAGTGGGTCTGTGGACTTTTCCATGTGAATATTAAAGTCACCAAAAATGTGAATATTATCTGCCATGACTACAAGGTCCGATAGGAATTCAGGGAACTCAGTGAGGAACTCTGTATATGGCCCAGGGGGGCCTGTAAACAGTAGCTATAAAAAGTGATTGAGTAGGCTGCATAGATTTCAGGACTAGACACTTAAAAGACGAAAACGTCCGGGTTTTTTTTGTAAATTGAAGTTTGCTATCATAAATGTTAGCAACACCTCCGCCTTTGCGGGATGCGGGGGGGGGATATGGTCACTAGTGTAACAAGGAGGTGAGGCCTCATTTAACACAGTAAATTCATCAGGCTTAAGCCATGTTTCAGTCAGGCAAATCACATCAAGATTATGATCAGTGATTAGTTCATTGACTATAACTGCCTTGGAAGTGAGGGATCAAACATTAAGTTGCCCTATTTTGAGATGTGCGGTATCACAATCTCTTTCAATAATGGCAGGAATGGAAGAGGTCTTTATTCTAGTGAGATTGCTAAGGCGAACACCGCCATGTTTAGTTTTGCCCAATCTAGGTCGAGGCACAGACATGGTCTCATTGGGGATAGCTGGGCTGACTACACTGACTGTGCTAGTGGCAGACTCCACTAAGATGGCAGGCTGGCTAACAGCTTGCTTCCTGGCGTGCACCCTATATCATTGTGGAGCTAGTGGAGTTTGAGAAACAATATCATACTTATTCTGTATGTGGGCCAATCTCAAAACTTACCTTTTGGGTCTTTGCTTGTAGCTAGTCAGTTATCTTGTCATTGCTGTCTTGTTTCCATCTTGTTTTGTTTACCTGTTTACATGCTTTCCTGTCGTTAGCCAGTTATTTCAGCGCTGTACTTAAGTAATCATTATGTAACTTACCGTTAAGTTCTTAATAGTTTCAGTGTACCTACTGGGCTTTGACAGTGTATTCTAAAGCAATGATCTGTTCCTCTGTTACCATGTAAATTACTATTACTTTCTTAATTTATATTTTCACCATAGTTTCTGTGTACTTTACTGTTACTTTCTTAATAGTTTCTGTGTACCTTACTGTTTCTTTATAGTTTCAACATAGTTTCACTGTACCTAGGAGGCCTTGACATTGTATTCCAAAGCAATGATCTGTTCCCCTGTTACTATGTAAATGACTATTACTTTCTTAATAGTTTTACCATAGTTTACTTTCTTTACAACTGAATTTTTTGTTTATCCAATTTAATCTCAGGCAATTTCTCCACAGACAGATTAACAGATTAACACAATCACAAGTAATTAAGATACTATGTTGATTAATGGAATTTATTGTTAGCTTAGCCGATCTGGGTCCATGCTACTGCGTTCTGGCTTCAGGTCTGCTTGTGTTGTGGTGCATGTAGGTTGAATGGACATTGGACACACTGCTGCCAGTTCTGGTCTTTTATTACTGGATGAGGTTAAATAACAGCAGTGAATAAATGCAGTGCAAAGCAATAACATGAAATGTCTAACCTCGATCCCGCACTTGCTATTATTCAAATGTAATATTTTCCTATTACTTAGCCTGAACAAAATAGTTCAAAATTAGTGTCACCCATTCTGCATTCGAGAAGATAACTAATAAGTAGCCCAAAATACCAATAGGGTCTGGCTGCAGGAGATACTATACATTCTCAGGGAACAGAGTGAGACATACGAGCTGAAACAGGATGTTGAATGGTCCCAGAGAAGATGATGCGTTACTGCCACCAACAGCACTTGTGATGAGATTACATGACTAGCTAGCTAGCTAGTAGCTAGCACATAAACTCAGCAAAAAAAGAAAAATCCCTTTTTCAGGACCCTGTCTTTCAAAGATAATTCGTAAAAAAACAAAAGATATTCATTATAAAGGGTTCAAACACTGTTTCCCATGCTTGTTCAATGAACCATGAACAATTAATGAACATGCACCTTTGGAACGGTCGTTAAGACCGTTACAAAACAGCTTACAGACGGTAGGCAATTAAGGTCACAGTTATGAAAACTTAGGACACTAAAGAGGCCTTTCTACTGACTCTGAAAAACACCAAAAGAAAGATGCCCAGGGTCCCTGCTTTTCTGCTTTAACGTACCTTAGGGATGCTGCATTAAGGCATGAGGACTGCAGATGTGGCCAGGGCAATACACTGCAATATCCATACTGTGAGACACCTAAGAGAGTGCTACAGGGAGACAGGACGGACAGCTGATCGTCCTTGCAGTGGCAGACCACGTGTAACAACACCTGCACAGGATCGGTACATCCAAACCAGAAATCACCGCAACAACGTCGCCTATGGGCACAAACCCACCGTCGCTGGACCAGACAGGACTGGCAAACTTGCTCTTCACTGACGAGTCGCGGTTTAGTGTCACCAAGGGTGATGGTCGGATTCGCGTTTATCGTCGAAGGAATGAGCATTACACCAAGGCCTATACTCTGGAGCGGGATCGATTTGGAGGTGGAGGTTCCATCATGGTCTGGGGCGGTGTGTCACAGCATCATCGGACTGAGCTTGTTGTTATTGCAGGCAATCTCAACGCTGTGCGTTACAGGGAAGACATCCTCCTCTCTCATGTGGTACCCTTCCTGCAGGCTCATCCTGACATGACCCTCCAGCATGACAATGCCACCAGCCATACTGCTCGTTCTGTGCATGATTTCCTGCAAGACAGGAATGTCAGTGTTCTGCCATGGTCAGCGAAGAGCCCGGATCTCAATCCCATTGAGCACGTCTGGGACCTGTTGGATCGGATGGTGAGAACTAGGGCCAGTCCCCCCAGAAATGTCCGGGAACTTTCAGGTGCCTTGGTGGAAGAGTGGGGTAACATCTCACAGCAAGAACTGGGAAATCTGGTGCAGTCCATGAGCAGGAGATGCACTGCAGTACTTAATACAGCTGGTGGCCACACCAGATACTGACTGTTACTTTTGATTTTGACCCCCCCTTTGTTCAGGGACACATTACATTTCTGTTAGTAACATGTCTGTGGAACTTGTTCAGTTTATGTCTCAGTTGTTGAATCTTGTTATGTTCATACAAATATTTACATATGTTAAGATTCCTGATAACAAACACAGTTGACAGTGAGAGGACCTTTCTTTTTCTGCTGAGTTTAGTAGCTAACTGCTAGCTACCCCTTCACCAGAGCTAGTGCGGACCAGAGCTAGCTAGCTACTAGCTTCAACTAGATACAGCCTGGACCAGAGTTAGTTATTGCGGACCAGATCTAGACCACAGTTAGTGCAGACCAGAGCTAGCTCGCTATTAGCTACACCCTGGACCAGAGCTGGATCTAGTCAAGATAGCAAGTCTTAAGTTACCACTCGGAATACTATAAGATGCCCTTGTCTAGGTTTACCGTTATGAAATTGTTAAGAGGCCTAGGGACAAGTAGCTAATATCTTGCAGTCAATGTCCTAGCATTAAATGATTGAGTTAACATTAGCTCAGAGCTGCACAGTTATACACTAAACTTATATATATTACATTTACCATTAGACATTTCACCAAATAATAAAAGGAATATTACTCAGAAATGTGAGAAATACAGTTTGTAACATCACCTGCATGGCCCAAAACATTAAAACAAAAGGCATGAAAACAACCCACACATTATTGGATCTGATCATCACAACTCTTATCTAAATTATACGAGCGCACCCCTGTGTTGCTCCTCTTTGAACTATCCGCCGTCTGACGAACACAATAACACAGTTTCTCTGTAACATAAATCCATAGCACTTCCAGTACAATAAAACATATAAAAATTTATGAAATCTTCAAACAATCAAAACATGACAATTTAATTCACACAGTAACATTCATTTAGTCGATTCAAGTTTCATCAGTCTTCACACCTCTCCTGGTGTCAGTGACCCGAGGACTCCTGACCAGTGCTAGTGTGGACTAGAGCTAGCAAGCTACTAGCTACTTCCTGGACCAGAGCTAATTAGTGCAGACCAAAGCTAGCTAGCTACTAGCTATGCCCTAGACCAGAGCTAGTGGCAGATTATAGCTTCAGCCCAAGGTGTTAGGGCACTCCATGCGCAAATACCAACTGAGACACAAAAATATCATCTGAGACATTTGCTGACCAGGCGTCCTCAGCACGCACCATCTGCAGCTGGATGCTTCTCAAAAAATACAGTAAAAAGAGAAAACAAAACAAAAATACACCTGCAGACCAATTTACCTGGATGAGATTAAATACATGCAGCAGTGAGGGAATGCAAAGCAATTACATGAAATGGCGACTATGCTGCACGAACACCTAACCGTAAACTATGTCCATGGAATTGCCAGGGACACAATGTCAGTATCAAAAAGCAAATTGGAAAAGAGCTTTAAATTCTACGTGTCATCCTATTTAATCGATTACGAAAGTATGTATACTTAACATTAATAGCCAACTAGCTAGCTATCTAGGCTAGCTCAGTACCTGCCAGCAGCGACAGCGTTAGCCAGGTCGTTAAATTAGTAAACAAGCAGAGTTGTGTCAATGCGGAGATCGGTTCTCAGCTGGCTAACACATGTCACGAGGCTTGTGCAGGCTAAAATAAGGTGTATTGGGATGCTATTGTCAGTGATGTAAACTAAAGTACCGGTACTTAAAGATGCACTCCAGGACCTTAAACACAACAAATTTGTAACATGTAGTACGAATTGCATTCGTAACATATCATACGAATTGCATAAAAATATTGCAGGAAGTAACATATCATATGAAATGGGTGACGAAGTACTGATATTTGATGACGTAGTACACAAAAAACAGGGACCACTTTTGGCTTAAGAGCACCACTTTCAAAACTACTGGCTGAAATTACAAAAGTCTGAGAGTGCATCTTTAAGTAAAAATACTTTCAAGTACTACTTTAGTTTTTTTAGGTATCTTTACTTTACTACTTTTACTTTAATACAGTTTTAAAGAAAATAATATACCTTTTACTCAATATATTATCCCTGACACCCAAAATTACTCATCGCATTTCAAATGTTTAGCAGGAAGGGAAAATGGTCCAATTCACACACTTATCAAGTGAGAATCCCAGGTCATCCCTACTGCCTCTGATCTGGCGGACTCACTAAACACAAATGTTTTGTTTGTAAATGGTGTCTGAGTGTTGGAGTGTGCCCTTGGCTGTCCATAATATAAAAAAATACAATTAAAAACAATTGTGCTTAATACAAGGAATGTGAAATTATTTTTATACTTAAGTATATTTAAAACCAAATATTTTTTTACTTTTACTCAAGGAGAATTTTACTGGGTGACTTTCACTTTTACTTCAGTGATTTTCTATTAAGGTTTGACAATTGGGTATTTTTTCCACAACTGGCTATCGGTACACTCTAATTACAAGTAAGTACCCCTCAAGATAAACTTCATTATAACTAGGCAATTCCTGTGTAACACTTGGTGATTACATTCTACTTATGTAGATATTACATCTACTCTGTGGTGTACTAGTGTGTTTATTCTCCCACTTGCAAGTTGCGGTAACCACTTTACTTGACACCCAGTGTCATATCACGTTATGACACCGTCATAACCATGTCATAATATGTTATAACAGCTGACATATCTTGTCATAACCTGTAATAATATGGTCATAACACTGTCATGACACATACACTACATGACCAAAATGATGTGGACACCTGCTCGTCGAACATCTCATTCCAAAATCATGGTCATTAACATGGCAATGGCTTTGCTGTGATAACAGCCTCCACTCTTCTTGGAAGGCTTTTCACTAGATGTTGGAACATTGTTGTGGGGATTTGCTTCCATTCAGCCACAAGAGCATTAGTGAGGTCGAGCACTGATGTTGGGCAATTAGGCCTGGCTCGCAGTCGGCTTTCCAATTCATCCCAAAGGTGTTCGATGGGGGTTGAGGTCAGGGCTCTGTGCAGATCAGGCAAGTTTTTCCACACCAACCTCGACAAACCATTTCTGTATGGACCTCGCTTTCTGCAAGGGTGCATTGTCATGCTGAAACAGGAAAGGGCCTTCCCCAAACTGTTGCCACAGAGTTGGAAGCACAGAATCGTCTAGAATGTCATTGTATGCTGTAGCGTTAAGATTTCCCTTCATTGGAAATAAGGGGCCTAGCACGAACCATGAAAAACAGCCCCAGACCATTCCTCCTTTACCAAACTTTACAGATGGCACTATGCATTGGGGAAGGTAGCGTTCTCCTGGCATCCGCCAAACCCAGATTAGTCCGTCGAACTCCCATGATGGTGAAGCGCAATGCCATCAGGGGTACGCCAAATAAATAAATAATATTTAAAATTATGTCTCAAGTTTTGAAGGAGTGTTCAATTGGCATGCTAACTGCAGGAATGTCCACCAGCGCTGTTGCCAGAGAATGGAACGTTCATTTACTTACCATAAGCAGCCGCCAACGTTGTTCAAGAGAATTTGGCAGTACGTTCAATTGGCCTCACCACTGCAGACCACGTGTATACATGCCAGCCCAGGACCTCGACATCGGGCTTTTTCACCTGCGGGATCGTCTGAGACCAGCCACCTGGACAGCTAATGAAATTGAGGAGTATTTCTTTCTGTAATAAAGCTCTTTTGTGGAGAAAAAACTAATTCTGATTGGCTGGGCCTGCCTCCCCAGTGGGTGGGCCAATGCCCAGTCATGTGAAATCCATAGATTAGGACCTAATTAATTTATTTCAATTGACTGATTTCCTTATTTGAACTGTAACTCAGGAAAATCGTTGAAATTGTTGCATATTGCGTTTTATTTGTTCAGTGTGTATATATAGAAATTACCAGCAAATTGCATAATGATTACTTAAGTACAGCTTTGGCTAACGACTGGAAAGTAATAAGAAACAATAGGTAAACGAGATGGAAACGACAAGGTAACTAGCTAGTTACAAGCAATGACCCAAGCGGTCTGTTTTGAGATTGGCCCACATACAGAAAAAGTATATCATTTCTCAAATGTTTCTGTTAAATAAAGTCTTTATACAAATGTTCCAAGTACATTCTAAATAAGTATAGACGGCGCTGCTTAGAAGAGTTAAAATGGCCTCAAATACATACTACATAACTTTGGGTGTTTAACCTCTATAATTGATAGTTCTTCTGGTAATGAATAACTGTTTCTACTTCAAGTCAGTATTTAGCAGCTACATACTATCTATTAACAGGTTATTATTGCGTTGTTACCTGGTGGTTGCCGTCTTATTTCGCTGTTGTTTACAGTTAGTTTCCCGGACGTTACCCTGTTATTTCAGCACTGTAAACTAAAGTGCTGCCTTATTGACCACCGGCGGAGCTAGCTGGTAAATCAAGCTCTTGGCTGACCCCAGTCAGAAGACGAGCAAAAACATCTTCTCCCCCCGAGAAAAGCATTTAATGCAGTTATTTGCTGTTCCTTCAATTAAGTTGACCTCCAGTTCGGATATAACTGCTGCTATAGCAGCATCAACACCAACCTCCTCAAGAGCAATCAATAGATCACATTTATTTATAAAGCCCTTTTTACATCAGCAGATGTAACAAAGTGCTTTACAGAAACCCAGCCTAAAACCCCCGAACAGCAAGTAATGCTGATGTAGAAGATGTAGAGCAGCCATTGTTATGATTTGACTTCTACGCCCAGCCCAATGCTCTTCGTTGGCCTCAACTACACCCACAGATTATCAGAGGACACCGATTGGTCCAGCCGTACAGTGGACAGAAAGGAGGGGCTCAAGCGGATTGAATCTGGTCATGGCCAGACAGCATCCATGTAGCCCAAAAGATCAGGATCGTTCGAGGTAACTGTACCCTGCTGCTGTTCATAATTTGTTATGACTGACCTGTCATTAACACGGTCACATCTGGACCAAACAGATCATTTACTGCCCCGTCAAACAAATAGTCTTTTGGTTGAAAAAAGTCCTTCAAACTGCTCTAAAGTGTCATCCATTTAATTCAGCGGTTTGGCTCATTGTAAGGAGTCTAATGTAATGTCTGTTAAGTTTGTTCTTACTTTCCCCCCTACATTTAGCAGCTTTGAATGTATTATATTGGATATTTTCAACCAGTGGCTTTAACTATCAGTTTGTGTGATTAACACATGTTTAGGCTTCAAACACTTACTCCAGTAAGGATGTGGGTTTTTAGTCGCCAAGGGATCGATATCTTCTGGACAGCCGAGCCTGGCCAGAGTACACACTTCCTCATTGACTGGAGAATAGCCTTCCTACCAATCTGTGTGGGAGAGAGAAACATGGGGGACAATAGAGCAGGATAGGGACACAACCCAAACCCTTCAACTATTTCAGAAAGCATGGCTACTTCAGAGCCTAGACATGCTCATAGATACCTACCCTTGACGTTAACGTCTATACAGTCAGGGAGAACTCCTGGTCCTAAGTCAAACGCTCGCTCTCCCTTGGCTGTTGCAGAGCACAGCTATCCCAGATGAACTGCAAGCGCTCTGACCACGGTCCCAGTGTGCCTCTGCTGTGATTTCTGCCAAAACGAGGGTGCGCCCCTTACGCCAACCACCACATGGGAGTCAGAACCGATGCCCCTTACCAAGCAGCCACAGGTTCTTGGTCACTGAGCCACAACTGAACAGTTGCAAAAACCCTCAACTGGAACTTCGTGCTGAACATGTAAACAAAGCACTGCGAGACCTTGACTATGGTAAGCCCTCTCCTACACAGGTCCATTTCCTCCCCGCTATGAGGTGGAGGGCTTTGAGCGGCAGGGTATGGGCCCCCCCCCGGTTGACCCAAACCACCTCTGGGAGAGGGGTCCAAGGCACCCCATACCCTTCAGTGAGACTGCATCCAGGTCACATCATGTCAGCATAGGGAGAGTATAGAACGTAATGAGGCTGCTTTGGTGAAGTAGTGAGCCTCAACCCAGTAGTTACCATACAAGACTAGGGAACTACACCAAATACCTGAATTTGTCAGAAACTGAAAGACTGCAGATGAGTTTGACTTAATCAGTTGACCAATTAAGCAACCTAGGACAAAGCATTTAAGACACTCAGTTTAAGGAACCAAATCTTTATTTTTGATTTAGCACATAAGCAGCATGTGTAGAGACTAGTATCCTAGGACCCTTCACACCCCAGCTTTGATCTGGCTGTTGGGTGGGAGGGGCTTGCCCAGGTGGATTCCGACAGACAGGCCAAACTCATTGGCTGCTTGCTTCTGCTGGACATCCTCTTTGAGCTGGAAGCCCTGCCCACCATCAAAGCTGTCTGAGGGGGTGAAGGTGAGCGGCATTTCTCCCAGAAGCCCTTGCAGCCGTATTTGCCATGCCGCCAGCATGCTTTCTCGAGCCTCAGAGGAGATGTGTGGTGGAGCCCAGAAGATCTGAGGAGCCAGAACCTGGAAGCCACAGTAGTGCAGGATGCCGTTCTACAGGGATGCAATTACGTTATTCAATAACCATGCTCAAGTAGATAAAACAATTGATTTGGCTAACTGAAGCAATCCTCCAATCAAAATGTGCACTTGCTAACCTGGAAGTAATATACTTACAAGCCGACAACCAATTAAAGCAAAAGCTCTTTACAGTACTGCAGTCTACATGCTGGTAGTGTCAGCCAAGACTAACATACCTGCAGTGGCCACAGGGTGACATTCATGTCTCCATTGATACCATTGGCGCTGAACATAGACTCTGGGGATCCAGTGGTGAAGGACAGCATGGCTTTCTTGTCCTGTAGGGAAATGAAGTGAGACACTGATATGACTGGACCACAGAATGGGAATCATGAAGGATAATTTAAGGCCCATTGAAGTAAATTTCTCCTGTGTCATATTGTATAACAGCTGAGGACACTAAGTGAAGTGTGATGAGTCATTTCCTGATCATTGCTGGTGGAAAAGTCAATCTACACAGGACCTTATATTCAGCATGCTTTGCATGGTGGAGCGTCTGCTTGCCGTTGGCATCACACCAGGCAGTAAACAAATTAGAAGTTCAAACTGCTTCCAACAACTAGTGTCCCCTCAGATTCTTGCTTGAGAAAGTTGCTAAAAGCAATTAGTTTGGATTTGTTAAATGAAAAACTGAGTTAATCGTTAACCAGAAATGTTGACAAAAGCTACATTGGGCTTTTAACAGTGATTATGGGATTGCATCCCTTACCTTGAAGATGCCCTGGCTATACCTCTTTTCTGAGGTGTAGGCAAATCCCAGTGTGAGCACCCGGTCCATCCAGCCCTTCATGATAGCAGGAACAGTGAACCAGTACATGGGGAACTGAGATATGGGAGACACTAGTCAGCCAGTACCTGGAATGGGTGCATTTCAAGCACCATGCAAAAATAAAGAGCTGAAGGGTCTACACTTATAAGTTCTAGGCTCAAGCCAATTTTCCTAAGACACTAGACAATACTACAGGAGATCACCTGGAATATGACAAGCTCGCGTCAGAGAGTTTGCGGTGTTCCTCAGTGATATCAGCAGAGAGTCGGCCCTCCTTCCATGCCAACATGGTCTCCTCGCCATACTGGAAGTGTTCAGCATCCTTCACTTCCCCTGGTAAAGCGCAGAATGGGACTAGTCAACTTCAAGTAGAAAATAAGCCACTTGCCCACAGAAAAAAAGTCAGACGTAGCATTTAAAACTGGCACGCAAACAATCATTCACTACTGCAATTAAGCAACACATGGTTCAGTCTTACCAGTGATGTCTTCAGCAGTAGCAGAGGCTTTGAACTTCATGGCGTAGAGGTCAGACACCACCACCTTACAGCCCTGAGTAGTCAGAACTATCTCAGCCACGTCTCTAGCTGCAGCGTTAAACGACCCAGTACTCTGATGGGCGTACACACGATCAGAACCTTCCTGGCTGCGACAAAAGATCAGAAGGGCCAAAGCAAATTAAAGCTAATGCTTTTTTTACTCAATGAAATTAAGCAGTTTATTCTAGCATAAAGACAAGGTGAAAATGGCATCTACTCTGGAACACACAAAAGCATTTAGGATCGTAACGAATCACTCACCCATTTTGTGTGGCATAGTCTGCTGCTTGTGATGAGCTAAGGGTCAAGGTGGCTTGGCAGGAAACTAGCTGAGACTGACAGGGCTGAGACTGCTGCTTTTGTAACGCTCTCTGGACTAAACACACCCTCTCACATAGCTAACTGTCAATCAGCAATCAAGCTAATCATCTGGCAGTCAGTCAATCAATCAATCAGTCTGTCATTTCTCAATCTCCCCCGGATTGGTTTTGCACAACTCCTCGCATCCTCGTGGAATCCCAAACTATATGTGTAAAGTGTTAAAAATAAAGTGAGCTGATTGTCCCATACATTTTATAGATAAAAGATAAGGAGCATATGGTTTAGAAATCTGTCCATGCTTATCTCCTCTGAGAAAACAACAGCCTATTCAAAGGGGGTTTGAGGATACACTTTAGCTTCCTCGGCGGGAGGAGGCTATAGAGGAAAGGAGGGAACTCTTCCGTTCCCCTCCTAACGAATTGACACACTACTCGACTAATTATCAGTTTCCGGGTCACGGAGGAAAGGAGGACGGAGAAGTTGAGGGGAGGACAGACTTTTCCCATTTGAGAATATCTCCCCCTCTCTTACATTCACACATACACACACTATTATATACTCAACCTGCCAACTGCTTAGCCAATATATTGTTGTGATCAACACAAGTTAAACTAATCACAGGTTTGGACAGTGTTCCTTAATGCCTGTGAAACATGTCAAGCATTGCCAAAGCTATTCTGGACAATATTTGTATCCTGTGTTGCAGGCCAATGTGGGACCACTGACCTTAGCCAACCAGTTTACATCCATGGGTTTGCCTGTGTACGTGCATGTGCAGGTGTGTGTGTGCATGCATCTGTATGTGAGCTTACAGTACTTGCATGTTGGCATCAGAGTGTGTTGTGTGCAGTGGTGGAAAAAGTACCTAATTGTCATACTTGAGTAAAAGTAAAGATACCTTAATAGAAAATGACTCAAGTAAAAGTGAAAGTCACCCAGTAAAATACTACTTGAGTAAAAGTCTACGTGTAATAACACCTGCACAGGATCGCTACATCCGAACATCATTCCTGCGGCACAGGTACAGGATGGCAACAACAACTTCCCGAGTTACACCAGGAACGCACGATCCCTCCATCAGTGCTCAGACTGTCCGCAATAGGCTGAGAGAGGCTGGACTGAGGGCTTGTAGGCCTGTTGTAAGGCAGGTCCTCACCAGACATCACCGGCAACAACATCTCCTATGGGTACAAACCCACCGTCGCTGGACCAGACAGGACTGGCAAAAATTGCTCTTCACTGACGAGTCGCGGTTTAGTGTCACCAAGGGTGATGGTCGGATTCGCGTTTATCGTCGAAGGAATGAGCTGGTGCAGCTGGTGGCCACACCAGATACTGACTGTTACTTTTGATTTTCACCCCCCCTTTGTTTAGAGACACATTATTACATTTCTGTTAGTTCATGTCTGTGGAACTTGTTCAGTTTATGTCTCAGTTGTTGAATATTGTTATGCTCCTACAAATATTTACACATGTTAAGTTTGCTGAAAATAAACGCAGTTGACAGTGAGAGGACATTTCTTTTTTTGCTGAGTTTAGTTGTCAAAAGCGGATTTCTTGTCATCTTTCGGTAGGTCAATGATGAAAAGTCCCAATTCGGAAACTCAGGTAATTACGAGTCGGGGTGTAGTTCAAGCTTCTTTTTTTGCTGAATTTTTATATCATTTCAAATTCCTTAAATTAAGCAAACAAGGCAGCATCATTTTCTTATTTTGGGGGGGATAGCCAGGGGCATGCTCCAACACTCAGACAGAATTTACAAACAAAGCATGTGTTTAGTGAGTCTGCCAGATCAGAGGCAGTAGGGATGACCAGGCATGCTCTCTTGATAATGTGAATTAGACCATCACATGTACAATATATAAAATAATTAAATAAGATGATTTTAAAATTGAAAATTGAATGACAAAGCTTTAAAAGATTATCCTAAATATAACCTAGCAACTTAGTGAATACCATTGGTGTTTAATATGAGTGTTTCAGCCAGAGGTGGACTAGCCCTATTCCTGGTTGGCCAGTCTGATCAGAACTGTATATAGCTTTGGTCCATGGTGTTAGTGCATGCGCACATACCAACAGAGAAGCAAAATTCCATCTGAGATATTCACAGACCAGGCACCCTCAGCGCGCACCATCTGCAGCTGGACACTTCTCAAAAACACAGGAAAAAGACAATTGGGCATAAAGATGGAGGAATTCAGATATGTCGTCTTCGTTCCACAGAATATTTTACATACAGCGTGCAAGATGGTTCAACGTGCCTACTTTTATTTTGTTTTTCGAATTTCAGCCGTCTTGGAGCTAAAATTGGAATCATCTGCACTGAGTGTATCAAACATTAGGAACACCTGCTCTTTCCATGATATAGACTGACCAGGTGAATCCAGGTGAAAACTATGATCCCTTACTGATTTCACCTGTTAAATGCACTTCAATCAGTGTAGATCAGGTATTTCCCCAGGGGTACACGCAATGCCGTCGGGGGTACGACAAATAAAAATGTGACTCACATAAAATATATATATATATTCATATATTTTTTTTATTTATTATTTTTTCATTTTTTTATTCTTCACATTTTCAAACAGTCCATTCATATTTTCTGTTACGTTTATGGGGGTCAATTAGGGAAGAAATCCTCTTCTGAAAATCACTGGAAACCAGGACAACAGGAGAGAATATTTTTAAGTACTGGACAGCTTTGTGACATCAAATGGACTTTGGTGGTCAAGATGTGTTGGTATCTGTACTGATGGTGCAAAAGCCATGACAGGGAGACATAGTGGAGTGGTAACGCGCGTGCATGCAGTTGCTCCCGACGCCACTTGGTTACACTGCAGCATCCACCGAGAGGCTCTTGCTGCCAAAGGAATGCCTGACCGCTTGAAGGACGTTTTGGACACTACAGTGAAAATGGTTAACTTTGTTAAAGCAAGGCCTCTGAACTATTGTGTATTTTCTGCACTATGCAATGCTATGGGCAGCGACCATGTAATGCTTTTACAACATACAGAAGTGCGCTGGTTATCAAGGGGCAAAGTATTGACAAGTTTTTTTTAATTGAGAGACGAGCTTAAAGTTTTCTTTACTGACCATAGTTTTTACTTGTCTGACCTCTTGCATGATGATGAGTTTCTCACACGACTGGCCTATCTGGGTGATGTTTTTTTTCGCCGCAACTATATTTAATGTGCGGTACAAAATTGAGGCTATGATTAAGATGTTGGAGCTCTTCTCTGTCTGCATTAACAAGGACAACACACAGGTCTTTCCATCATTGTATGATTTTTTGTGTGCAAATTAACTCAAGCTTACGGACAATGCCAAATGTGATATAGCGAAGCACCTGAGTGAGTTGGGTGCCAATCACGCAGGCACTTTCCAGAAATGGATGACACCAACAACTGGATTCGTTCTTCTTTTCATGCCCTTCCTCCAGTCAACTTACCGATATCTGAACAAGTGAGCCTCATCGAAATTGAATCAAGCGGTTCTGTGAACATTTTATTTAATCAGAAGCCACTGACAAATTTCTGGATTGGGCTGCGCTCAGAGTATCCTGCTTTGGCAAATCACGCTGTTAAGACACTGATGCCCTTTGCCACCACGTACCTATGTGAGAGTGGATTCTCGGCCATCACCAGCATGAAAACTATATACAGGCACAGACTGTGTGTGGAAAATTATTTAAGACTCTCCAATACAACCCAACATTGCAGAGTTATGTGCATCCTTTCAAGCACACCCTTCTCATTAAGCTGTGGTGAGTTATTCACAATTTTTGATGAACAAATAAAGTTGTATATGTAAGATGGCTACATAAAGAGCAAAATTATTGATTGTTATTATTTGTGCCCTGGTCCTATAAGAGCTCTTTGTCACTTCCCACGAGACGGGTTGTGACAAAAACTCACACTCATTCTTATGTTTAATAAATGTATTGTATAGTGCGTGTGGCAGGCTTACAGTGATGGCAAAAAACATCATTTGAGAGTGCGCTGACTCTGGTGCTAGAGGGGGTACAGGGCTGGAGGTTGAATGTTTGAAGGGGTAGTGGACTATAAAAGGTTTGGGAACCACTGCTCCTTTCAACCACTCCAGCCAACGCTTGACATTGCACGTGGTGATCTTAGGCTTGTGTGCGGCTGCTCGGCCATGGAAACCCCTTTCATGGAGCTCCCGATGAACAGTTTTTGTGCTGACGTTTTTTCCAGAGGCAGTTTGGAACTGGGTAGTGAGTGTTGCAACCAAGGACAGACGATTTTTACGCGCTACTAGTGTGTTTGTTCTCCCACTTGATTTCTTAGTCACACCGCACGGGGGAAGTATAAATAGGGCCCGCTCATTGTGCAGTGCAGTAGGCCTAGTCTGCCATAGGCCTATCTGCTCAAAGCCTATCTGCTCAAAGAAAAAGTATGCTCATTTTGCTCAAATTACAGAATTGAAGTAATAAATCATGGGCCTTTTATGATAAAATAACAAAATTTCAGTTAAAATAGAATTTAACACAATCTCTAGAATCCACTATTTTCATTTTTTATTTATTTTTTATTTTACCTTTATTTAACTTAGCAAGTCAGTTAAGAACAATTATTATTTACAATGACGGCCTACATGCAGAGGTTAGACAGAAACCTCTTTATCTGTGTTTTCAGATTGGAAGGTCTAGGATGCTTAAGTTGTCTACCAGATGGTTGGTGTAGACCAAGGCATGGAGGAGAAAGTGTCACTGTGTGAGAAACTGTCCTGCAGCAGGAGTGAGGCTTAAGACTCTTCATCCATTGCAGAAACAACTTACATGGAGAAGATTGGTTCTTTAGACAATTCCCTGCCCTCTAAGAGGCTAATTTAACAGTAATAAACTGTTACCACTCCTCTGTTGTGTCCCCAGACTGTTGGAGGCTGATGTATGCAGCCGAGCAGGAGGCTGATGGTCGTCCTGACCCCCAGCTTAAGCTCAGGGTCAGGCTCATGGTCGGGAGGTCGGGTCAGGGGGCCAGTGGGGCTACTCGTCCTCACTGACCCCTGCAGAGGACTATGACTGTCTGTCAGGTGGGGCTCCACCAGGCTCTGGTCCACAGTGAGATGAGTGTCATCCTCATCCAGCTGGGGGATATGGGAGAGGGGGGCTACACACACCTGCCCCCCAGCCTGCAGCACCTGTTCCGCAAGAGCTCCCCCTTAAGGTGGCATGAGGGAAGGTGGGGTTCAACGTTGCCTAACTCGAGTTTCGAGAAGAGGCATTGCAAGTGTTGTGTGCGGCTGCTTGGCCATGGAAACCCATTTCATGAAGCTCCCAACGAACAGTTATTGTGCTGACGTTGCTTCCAGAGGCAGTTTGGAACTCAGTAGTGAGTGTTGCAACCGAGGACAGATGATTTTTACGAGCTACGCACGTCAGCACTCGGCGGTCCCGTTCTGTGAGCTTGTGTGGTCTCCCACTTCGCAGCTGAGCTGTTGTTGCTCCTAGACGTTTCCAATTCACAATAACAGCACTTACAGTTGCCCGGGCTGCTCTAGCAGTGCAGAAATTTGACAAATTGGCTTGTTGGAAAGGTGGCATCCTATGACGGTGCCACGTTGAAAGTCACTGACCTCTTCAGTAAAGCCATTCTACTGCCAATGTTTGTCTATGGAGATTGCATGATTGTGTGCTCAGTTTGATACACCTCTCAGCAATGGGTGTGGCTGAAATAGCATAAATCCACAAATTTAAAGGGGTGTCCATATACTTTTGTATACACAGTACTAGTCAAACGTTTGGACACACATACTCATTCATGGGTTTTTCTTTATTTTTACTATTTTCTACGTTGTAGAATAATAGTGAAGACATCAAAACTATGAAATAACAAATATGGAATCATGTAGTAACCAAAAAAGTGTTAAACATCAAAATATACAGTGAGGGGAAAAAGTATTTGATCCCCTGCTGATTTTGTACGTTTGCCCACTGACAAAGAAATGATCAGTCTATAATTTTAATGGTAGGTTTATTTGAACAGTGAGAGACAGAATAACAACAAAAAAATCCAGAAAAATGCATGTGAAAAATGTTATAAATGGAATTGCATTTTAATGAGGGAAATAAGTATTTGACCCCTCTGCAAAACATGACGTAGTACTTGGTGGCAAAACCCTTGTTGGCAATCACAGAGGTCAGACGTTTCTTGTAGTTGGCCACCAGGTTAGCACACATCTCAGGAGGGATTTTGTCCCACTCCTCTTTGCAGATCTTCTCCAAGTCATTAAGGTATCGAGGCTGACGTTTGACAACTCAAACCTTCAGCTCTCTCCACAGATTTTCTATGGGATTAAGGTCTGGAGACTGGCTAGGCCACTCCAGGATCTTTATGTGCTTCTTCTTGAGCCACTCCTTTGTTGTGTGGACCGTGTGTTTTGGGTCATTGTCATGCTGGAATACTCATCCACGACCCATTTTCAATGCCCTGGCTGAGGGAAGGAGGTTCTCACCCAAGATTTGACGGTACATGGCCCCGTCCATCGTCCCTTTGATGCGGTGAAGTTGTCCTGTCCCCTTAGCAGAAAAACACCCCAAAGCATAATGTTTCCACCTCCATGTTTGACGGTGGGGATGGTTTCCTTGGGGTCATAGGCAGCATTCCTCCTCCTTCAAACACGGCGAGTTGAGTTGATGCCAAAGAGCTCCATTTTGGTCTCATCTGACCACAACACTTTCACCCAGTTGTCCTCTAAATCATTCAGATGTTCATTGGCAAACTTCAGACGGGCATGTATATGTGCTTTCTTGAGCAGGGGGACCTTTCGGGCGCTGCAGGATTTCAGTCCTTCACGGCGTAATGTGTTACCAATTGTTTTCTTGGTGACTATGGTCCCAGTTGCCTTGAGATCATTGACAAGATCCTCCCGTGTAGTTCTGGGCTGATTCCTCACCGTTCTCATGATCATTGCAACTCCACGAGATCTGGCATGGAGCCCCAGGCCGAGGGAGATTGACAGTTCTTTTGTGTTTCTTCCATTTGCGAATAATCGCACCAACTGTTGTCACCTTCTCACCAAGCTGCTTGGCGATGGTCTTGTAGCCCATTCCAGCCTTGTGTAGGTCTACAATCTTGTCCCTGACATCCTTGGAGAGCTCTTTGGTCTTGGCCATGGTGGAGAGTTTGGAATCTGATTGATCGATTGCTTCTGTGGACAGGTGTCTTTTATACAGGTAACAAACTGAGATTAGGAGCACTCCCTTTAACATTGTGCTCCTAATCTCAGCTTGTTGCCTGTATAAAAGACACCTGGGAGCCAGAAATCTTTCTGATTGAGAGGGGGGTCAAATACTTATTTCCCTCATTAAAATGCAATTCATTTATAAAAAATTTCACATGCGTTTTTCTGGATTTTTTTGTTGTTATTCTGTCTCTCACTGTTCAAATAAACCTACCATTAAAATTATAGACTGATAATTTCTTTGTCAGTGGGCAAATGTACAAAATCAGCAGGGGATCAAATACTTTTTTCCCTCACTGTAATTAGGGTTGGTATCGCTGCTGAGGTCAGAGATCAATCCATTTATGGGTTCACTAATTAGTGGACGAGGGGGGACTACCCCCCTCTGATAGCTTGCACGTTATTAGAACATTTGAAAGGAAACATTTTTTTCCTCATTTTTAATGTTTAATGTTAATGAACCATCAGCACTGTACCAGTAATGTGGGAGTTGGACATGAATGAATTTGCAAAAGCAAATTTTATTAATTAATCAATGATAATGATTAATCATACCTGGATAGGCTAACTGGGAATTAAACGTTACTTAACATGGGAAGTTGGTTCATTTAGGTTACTATTGCAAAGTTTAAAATGTCTCATTTAATTGGAAGAACTTAGAAAGGTATGTTCGACAATTTAACTTATTAAATTGAATGAGACGATGATATCCAAGCAATTGGGATTGTCTGGATTATCATAAAAGTAACCAATAGTTTAAATGTTAGGGTACATTCACCACTAGGTTACTTCTCCCTAAGGCCAAGGCCACATGGGATTCCCACTGGAGGCGGGACTTCCGTCAGTACTGGGGTTACTGTATGTGCTTTGCAAAATAAAATTTGACTGATAATCAAACCTGTATAGCCGTTTTGGAATGAAACTTTAAATTAACCTGAGAGCGTTGTTTCATCTAGGTTTATGTGGATTTTTTTTTTAATTGTCTCAATGTAGAAACCCAATCAATTTGGATATTATTTAACAGAAACATATGAGAAATTATATCATACTTTTTCTGTACCTATTGTTTCTTATTACTTTCCTGTCGTTAGCCAAAGCTGTACTTAAGTAATCATTATGCAATTTGATGGTAATTTCTATATATACACACTGAACAAATAAAACGCAATATGCAACAATTTCAACAATTTTCCTGAGTTACCTGAGTTATATAAGGAAATCAGTCAATTGAAATAAATCCACAGATTAGGCCCTAATCTGTGGATTTCACATGACTGGGCATTGGCCCACCCACTGGGGAGGCAGGCCCAGCCAATCAGAATTCGTGTTTTTCCCACAAAAGGGCTTTATTACAGAAAGAAATACTCCTCAATTTCATTAGCTGTCCAGGTGGCTGGTCTCAGACGATCCCGCAGGTGAAAAAGCCCGATGTCGAGGTCCTGGGCTGGCATGGTTACACGTGGTCTGCAGTTGTGAGGTCAGTTGAACGTACTGCCAAATTCTCTTGAACAACGTTGGCGGCTGCTTATTGTAAAGAAATGAACGTTCCATTCTCTGGCAACAGCGCTGGTGGACATTCCTGCAGTCAGCATGCCAATTGAACACTCCTTCAAAACTTGAGACATAATTTTTAAAATTATTATTTATTTATTTATTTGGCGTACCCCCGACGGCATTGCGCTTCACAATCTGGGAGTCCGACGGAGAACGCTACCTGCCCCAAAGCATAGTGCTATCTGTAAAGTTTGGTAGAGGAGGAATGGTTTGGGGCTGTTTTTCATAGTTCGTGCTAGGCCCCTTATTTCCAATGAAGGGAAATCTTAACGCTACAGCATACAATGACATTCTAGACGATTCTGTGCTTCCAACTCTGTGGCAACAGTTTGGGGAAGGCCCTTTCCTGTTTCAGCATGACAATGCACCCTTGCAGAAAGTGAGGTCGATACAGAAATGGTTTGTCAAGATTGGTGTGGAAAAACTTGACTGATCTGCACAGAGCCCTGACCTCAACCCCCATCGAACACCTTTGGGATGAATTGGAAAGCCGACTGCGAGCCAGGCCTAATTGCCCAACATCAGTGCTCGACCTCACTAATGCTCTTGTGGCTGAATGGAAGCAAATCCCCACAACAATGTTCCAACATCTAGTGAAAAGCCTTCCAAGAAGAGTGGAGGCTGTTATCACAGCAAAGGGGGGACCATTGCCATGTTTATGACCATGATTTTGGAATGAGATGTTCGACGAGCAGGTGTCCACATCATTTTGGTCATGTAGTGTATGTGTCATGACAGTGTTATGACCATATTATTACAGGTTATGACAAGATATGTGAGCTGTTATAACATATTATGACATGGTTATGACGGTGTCATAACGTGATATGACACTGGGTGTCAAGTAAAGTGGTTACCGCAAGATGCAAGTGGGAGAATAAACACTAGTACACCACAGAGTAGATGCAATATCTACATAAGTAGAATGTAATCACCAAGTGTTACACAGGAATTGGCTAGTTATAATGAAGTTTATCTTGAGGGGTACTTACTTGTAATTAGAGTGTACCGATAGCCAGTTGTGGAAAAAATACCCAATTGTCAAACCTTAATAGAAAATCACTGAAGTAAAAGTGAAAGTCACCCAGTAAAATACTCCTTGAGTAAAAGTAAAAAAATATTTGGTTTTAAATATATTTAAGTATAAAAATAATTTCACATTCCTTGTATTAAGCACAATTGTTTTTAATTGTATTTTTTTATATTATGGACAGCCAAGGGCACACTCCAACACTCAGACACCATTTACAAACAAAACATTTGTGTTTAGTGAGTCCGCCAGATCAGAGGCAGTAGGGATGACCTGGGATTCTCTCTTGATAAGTGTGTGAATTGGACCATTTTCCCTTCCTGCTAAACATTTGAAATGCGATGAGTAATTTTGGGTGTCAGGGATAATATATTGAGTAAAAGGTATATTATTTTCTTTAAAACTGTATTGGAGTAAAAGTAAAAGTAGTAAAGTAAAGTAAAGATACCTAAAAAAAACTACTTAAGTAGTACTTGAAAGTATTTTTACTTAAAGATGCACTCTCAGACTTTTGTGTAATTTCAGCCAGTAGTTTTGAAAGTGGTGCTCTTGAGCCAAAAGTGGTCCCTGTTCTTTGTGTACTACGTCATCAAATATCAGTACTTCGTCATCCATTTCATATGATATGTTACGTCCTGCAATTTTTTGATGCAATTCGTATGATATGTTACGAATCCAATTCGTACTACATGTTACAAATTTGTTGTGTTTAAGGTCCTGGAGTGCATCTTTAAGTACCGGTACTTTAGTTTACATCACTGACAATAGCATCCCAATACACCTTATTTCAGCCTGCACAAGCCTCGTGACATGTGTTAGCCAGCTGAGAACCGATCTCCGCATTGACACAACTCTGCTTGTTTACTAGTTTAACGACCTGGCTAACGCTGTCGCTGCTGGCAGGTACTGAGCTAGCCTAGATAGCTAGCTAGTTGGCTATTAATGTTAAGTATACATACTTTCGTAATCGATTAAATAGGATGACACGTAGAATTTAAAGCCCTTTTCCAATTTGCTTTTTGATACTGACATTGTGTCCCTGGCAATTCAATGGACATAGTTTACGGTTAGGTGTTCGTGCAGCATAGTCGCCATTTCATGTAATTGCTTTGCATTCCCTCACTGCTGCATGTATTTAATCTCATCCAGGTAAATTGGTCTGCAGGTGTATTTTTGTTTTGTTTTCTCTTTTTACTGTATTTTTTGAGAAGCATCCAGCTGCAGATGGTGCGTGCTGAGGACGCCTGGTCAGCAAATGTCTCAGATTATATTTTTGTGTCTCAGTTGGTATTTGCGCATGGAGTGCCCTAACACCTTGGGCTGAAGCTATAATCTGCCACTAGCTCTGGTCTAGGGCATAGCTAGTAGCTAGCTAGCTTTGGTCTGCACTAATTAGCTCTGGTCCAGGAAGTAGCTAGTAGCTTGCTAGTTCTAGTCCACACTAGCACTGGTCAGGAGTCCTCGGGTCACTGACACCAGGAGAGGTGTGAAGACTGATGAAACTTGAATCGACTAAATGAATGTTACTGTGTGAATTAAATTGTCATGTTTTGATTGTTTGAAGATTTCATAAATTTTTATATGTTTTATTGTACTGGAAGTGCTATGGATTTATGTTACAGAGAAACTGTGTTATTGTGTTCGTCAGACGGCGGATAGTTCAAAGAGGAGCAACACAGGGGTGCGCTCGTATAATTTAGATAAGAGTTGTGATGATCAGATCCAATAATGTGTGGGTTGTTTTCATGCCTTTTGTTTTAATGTTTTGGGCCATGCAGGTGATGTTACAAACTGTATTTCTCACATTTCTGAGTAATATTCCTTTAATTATTATTTGGTGAAATGTCTAATGGTAAATGTAATATATATGCATTTAGTGTATAACTGTGCAGCTCTGAGATAATGCTAACTCAATCATTTAATGCTAGGACACTGACTGCAAGATATTAGCTACTTGTCCCTAGGCCTCTTAACAATTTCATAACGGTAAACCTAGACAAGGGTATCTTATAGTATTCCGAGTGGTAACTTAAGACTTGCTATCTTGACTAGATCCAGCTCTGGTCCAGGGTGTAGCTAGTAGCGAGCTAGCTCTGGTCCGCACTAACTGTGGTCTAGATCTGGTCCGCAATAACTAACTCTGGTCCAGGTTGTATCTAATTGAAGCTAGTAGCTAGCTAGCTCTGGTCCGCACTAGCTCTGGTCCAAGGGTAGCTAGCAGTTAGCTACTAAACTCAGCAAAATAAACGTCCTCTCACCGTCAACTGTGTTTGTTATCAGGAAACATAACATGTGTAAATATTTGTATGAACATAGCAAGATTCAACAACTGAGACATAAACTGAACAAGTTCCACAGACATGAACTAACAGAAATGTAATAATGTGTCTCTAAACAAAGGGGGGGTGAAAATCAAAAGTAACAGTCAGTATCTGGTGTGGCCACCAGCTGCACCAGCTCATTCCTTCGACGATAAACGCGAATCCGACCATCACCCTTGGTGACACTAAACCGCGACTCGTCAGTGAAGAGCAATTTTTGCCAGTCCTGTCTGGTCCAGCGACGGTGGGTTTGTACCCATAGGAGATGTTGTTGCCGGTGATGTCTGGTGAGGACCTGCCTTACAACAGGCCTACAAGCCCTCAGTCCAGCCTCTCTCAGCCTATTGCGGACAGTCTGAGCACTGATGGAGGGATCGTGCGTTCCTGGTGTAACTCGGGAAGTTGTTGTTGCCATCCTGTACCTGTGCCGCAGGAATGATGTTCGGATGTAGCGATCCTGTGCAGGTGTTATTACACGTAGACTTTTACTCAAGTAGTATTTTACTGGGTGACTTTCACTTTACTTGAGTCATTTTCTATTAAGGTATCTTTACTTTTACTCAAGTATGACAATTAGGTACTTTTTCCACCACTGCACACAACACACTCTGATGCCAACATGCAAGTACTGTAAGCTCACATACAGATGCATGCACACACACACCTGCACATGCACGTACACAGGCAAACCCATGGATGTAAACTGGTTGGCTAAGGTCAGTGGTCCCACATTGGCCTGCAACACAGGATACAAATATTGTCCAGAATAGCTTTGGCAATGCTTGACATGTTTCACAGGCATTAAGGAACACTGTCCAAACCTGTGATTAGTTTAACTTGTGTTGATCACAACAGTATATTGGCTAAGCAGTTGGCAGGTTGAGTATATAATAGTGTGTGTATGTGTGAATGTAAGAGAGGGGGAGATATTCTCAAATGGGAAAAGTCTGTCCTCCCCTCAACTTCTCCGTCCTCCTTTCCTCCGTGACCCGGAAACTGATAATTAGTCGAGTAGTGTGTCAATTCGTTAGGGAGGGGAACGGAAGAGTTCCCTCCTTTCCTCTATAGCCTCCTCCCGCCGAGGAAGCTAAAGTGTATCCTCAAACCCCCTTTGAATAGGCTGTTGTTTTCTCAGAGGAGATAAGCATGGACAGATTTCTAAACCATATGCTCCTTATCTTTTATCTATAAAATGTATGGGACAATCAGCTCACTTTATTTTTAACACTTTACACATATAGTTTGGGATTCCACGAGGATGCGAGGAGTTGTGCAAAACCAATCCGGGGGAGATTGAGAAATGACAGACTGATTGATTGATTGACTGACTGCCAGATGATTAGCTTGATTGCTGATTGACAGTTAGCTATGTGAGAGGGTGTGTTTAGTCCAGAGAGCGTTACAAAAGCAGCAGTCTCAGCCCTGTCAGTCTCAGCTAGTTTCCTGCCAAGCCACCTTGACCCTTAGCTCATCACAAGCAGCAGACTATGCCACACAAAATGGGTGAGTGATTCGTTCACGATCCTAAATGCTTTTGTGTGTTCCAGAGTAGATGCCATTTTCACCTTGTCTTTATGCTAGAATAAACTGCTTAATTTCATTGAGTAAAAAAGCATTAGCTTTAATTTGCTTTGGCCCTTCTGATCTTTTGTCGCAGCCAGGAAGGTTCTGATCGTGTACGCCCATCAGAGTACTGGGTCGTTTAACGCTGCAGCTAGAGACGTGGCTGAGATAGTTCTGACTACTCAGGGCTGTAAGGTGGTGGTGTCTGACCTCTACGCCATGAAGTTCAAAGCCTCTGCTACTGCTGAAGACATCACTGGTAAGACTGAACCATGTGTTGCTTAATTGCAGTAGTGAATGATTGTTTGCGTGCCAGTTTTAAATGCTACGTCTGACTTTTTCTGTGGGCAAGTGGCTTATTTTCTACTTGAAGTTGACTAGTCCCATTCTGCGCTTTACCAGGGGAAGTGAAGGATGCTGAACACTTCCAGTATGGCGAGGAGACCATGTTGGCATGGAAGGAGGGCCGACTCTCTGCTGATATCACTGAGGAACACCGCAAACTCTCTGACGCGGAGCTTGTCATATTCCAGGTGATCTCCTGTAGTATTGTCTAGTGTCTTAGGAAAATTGGCTTGAGCCTAGAACTTATAAGTGTAGACCCTTCAGCTCTTTATTTTTGCATGGTGCTTGAAATGCACCCATTCCAGGTACTGGCTGACTAGTGTCTCCCATATCTCAGTTCCCCATGTACTGGTTCACTGTTCCTGCTATCATGAAGGGCTGGATGGACCGGGTGCTCACACTGGGATTTGCCTACACCTCAGAAAAGAGGTATAGCCAGGGCATCTTCAAGGTAAGGGATGCAATCCCATAATCACTGTTAAAAGCCCAATGTAGCTTTTGTCAACATTTCTGGTTAACGATTAACTCAGTTTTTCATTTAACAAATCCAAACTAATTGCTTTTAGCAACTTTCTCAAGCAAGAATCTGAGGGGACACTAGTTGTTGGAAGCAGTTTGAACTTCTAATTTGTTTACTGCCTGGTGTGATGCCAACGGCAAGCAGACGCTCCACCATGCAAAGCATGCTGAATATAAGGTCCTGTGTAGATTGACTTTTCCACCAGCAATGATCAGGAAATGACTCATCACACTTCACTTAGTGTCCTCAGCTGTTATACAATATGACACAGGAGAAATTTACTTCAATGGGCCTTAAATTATCCTTCATGATTCCCATTCTGTGGTCCAGTCATATCAGTGTCTCACTTCATTTCCCTACAGGACAAGAAAGCCATGCTGTCCTTCACCACTGGATCCCCAGAGTCTATGTTCAGCGCCAATGGTATCAATGGAGACATGAATGTCACCCTGTGGCCACTGCAGGTATGTTAGTCTTGGCTGACACTACCAGCATGTAGACTGCAGTACTGTAAAGAGCTTTTGCTTTAATTGGTTGTCGGCTTGTAAGTATATTACTTCCAGGTTAGCAAGTGCACATTTTGATTGGAGGATTGCTTCAGTTAGCCAAATCAATTGTTTTATCTACTTGAGCATGGTTATTGAATAACGTAATTGCATCCCTGTAGAACGGCATCCTGCACTACTGTGGCTTCCAGGTTCTGGCTCCTCAGATCTTCTGGGCTCCACCACACATCTCCTCTGAGGCTCGAGAAAGCATGCTGGCGGCATGGCAAATACGGCTGCAAGGGCTTCTGGGAGAAATGCCGCTCACCTTCACCCCCTCAGACAGCTTTGATGGTGGGCAGGGCTTCCAGCTCAAAGAGGATGTCCAGCAGAAGCAAGCAGCCAATGAGTTTGGCCTGTCTGTCGGAATCCACCTGGGCAAGCCCCTCCCACCCAACAGCCAGATCAAAGCTGGGGTGTGAAGGGTCCTAGGATACTAGTCTCTACACATGCTGCTTATGTGCTAAATCAAAAATAAAGATTTGGTTCCTTAAACTGAGTGTCTTAAATGCTTTGTCCTAGGTTGCTTAATTGGTCAACTGATTAAGTCAAACTCATCTGCAGTCTTTCAGTTTCTGACAAATTCAGGTATTTGGTGTAGTTCCTAGTCTTGTATGGTAACTACTGGGTTGAGGCTCACTACTTCACCAAAGCAGCCTCATTACGTTCTATACTCTCCCTATGCTGACATGATGTGACCTGGATGCAGTCTCACTGAAGGGTATGGGGTGCCTTGAAGCCTTGGACCCCTCTCCCAGAGGTGGTTTGGAGTCAACCGGGGCCCATACCCTGCCGCTCAAAGCCCTCCACCTCATAGCGGGAGGAAATGGACCTGTGTAGGAGAGGGCTTACCATAGTCAAGGTCTCGCAGTGCTTTGTTTACATGTTCAGCACGAAGTTCCAGTTGAGGGTTTTGCAACTGTTCAGTTGTGGCTCAGTGACCAAGAACCTGTGGCTGCTTGGTAAGGGGCATCGGTTCTGACTCCCATGTGGTGGTTGGCGTAAGGGGCGCACCCTCGTTTTGGCAGAAATCACAGCAGAGGCACACTGGGACCGTGGTCAGAGCGCTTGCAGTTCATCTGGGATAGCTGTGCTCTGCAACAGCCAAGGGAGAGCGAGCGTTTGACTTAGGACCAGGAGTTCTCCCTGACTGTATAGACGTTAACGTCAAGGGTAGGTATCTATGAGCATGTCTAGGCTCTGAAGTAGCCATGCTTTCTGAAATAGTTGAAGGGTTTGGGTTGTGTCCCTATCCTGCTCTATTGTCCCCCATGTTTCTCTCTCCCACACAGATTGGTAGGAAGGCTATTCTCCAGTCAATGAGGAAGTGTGTACTCTGGCCAGGCTCGGCTGTCCAGAAGATATCGATCCCTTGGCGACTAAAAACCCACATCCTTACTGGAGTAAGTGTTTGAAGCCTAAACATGTGTTAATCACACAAACTGATAGTTAAAGCCACTGGTTGAAAATATCCAATATAATACATTCAAAGCTGCTAAATGTAGGGGGGAAAGTAAGAACAAACTTAACAGACATTACATTAGACTCCTTACAATGAGCCAAACCGCTGAATTAAATGGATGACACTTTAGAGCAGTTTGAAGGACTTTTTTCAACCAAAAGACTATTTGTTTGACGGGCAGTAAATGATCTGTTTGGTCCAGATGTGACCGTGTTAATGACAGGTCAGTCATAACAAATTATGAACAGCAGCAGGGTACAGTTACCTCGAACGATCCTGATCTTTTGGGCTACATGGATGCTGTCTGGCCATGACCAGATTCAATCCGCTTGAGCCCTCCTTTCTGTCCACTGTACGGCTGGACCAATCGGTGTCCTCTGATAATCTGTGGGTGTAGTTGAGGCCAACGAAGAGCATTGGGCTGGGCGTAGAAGTCAAATCATAACAATGGCTGCTCTACATCTTCTACATCAGCATTACTTGCTGTTCGGGGTTTTAGGCTGGGTTTCTGTAAAGCACTTTGTTACATCTGCTGATGTAAAAGGGCTTTATAAATAAATGTGATCTATTGATTGCTCTTGAGGAGGTTGGTGTTGATGCTGCTATAGCAGCAGTTATATCCGAACTGGAGGTCAACTTAATTGAAGGAACAGCAAATAACTGCATTAAATGCTTTTCTCGGGGGAGAAGATGTTTTTGCTCGTCTTCTGACTGGGGTCAGCCAAGAGCTTGATTTACCAGCTAGCTCCGCCGGTGGTCAATAAGGCAGCACTTTAGTTTACAGTGCTGAAATAACAGGGTAACGTCCGGAAACTAACTGTAAACAACAGCGAAATAAGACGGCAACCACCAGGTAACAACGCAATAATAACCTGTTAATAGATAGTATGTAGCTGCTAAATACTGACTTGAAGTAGAAACAGTTATTCATTACCAGAAGAACTATCAATTATAGAGGTTAAACACCCAAAGTTATGTAGTATGTATTTGAGGCCATTTTAACTCTTCTAAGCAGCACTGTACTTGGAACTTTTATATAAAGACTGTATTTAAAAGATCCACCTAAAAAGGAAAATCTGGCAATTCTACTTATTAGTTCAATTGAATGAGACATTGATATCCAGTCAATTGTGATTGGCTGGATATCTTAATGTGAATCAAGTTTGGGTGTCACCTAATTCTTTTTTCAAGAAATGTCCTGGCGATTGTTCACCGCCAGGGGGTCACCTGTCGCAGAAAGGTGAAATCGAACGTAAGTACAAAGGGCAGGACTTCCGTTGCGTAAGGCAAATGAATTTCAAAGTGACACAGGAAAAAGAAAATTATTTTTCATTTTGTTAGCTTAGCATCTTGTGCAAGCTAATCCTACTTTGTACAGAAATCTCACTTCCAAACACAAAATAGGGTCCCCTCCACCATAGAAAGGGGGGTTTACTAGTGACGACTCACATCAACCCATTCAGCATACTTTGCTAGCATTATATTATCGGAGCGCACAGTACATAAAAACAGATGGGCCTGTGGCCTACCCACACTGGCTTAGCGCGGTAGGTGGACAGATAAATATGTTAGGTGACCAAGCCAAAGTTATCTAATTTCTAACCTTACTGGCTCTATGCCCATACTCTAGAAATTAATATTGACCGACAGAAATCATACCGTTTGGCCTAACGGACTACAGTTGAAGTCAGAAGTTTACATACACCTTAGCCTTTTAGGCTCCAGGGCAGAATTCGGAAGTTCGGCGTGACCGGAGTCTGGCGTGACCAAAGTAAACTGCCTGTTACTCAGGCCCAGAAGCTAGGATATGCATATAATTGGTAGTATAATTGAAAACACTCTAAAGTTTCTAAAAATGTTAAAATAATGTCTGTGAGTATAACAGAACTGATTTGGCAGGCGAAAACCCGAGGAAAATCCATCCGGAAAATGAGATTTTGTGATGTCACACTTTTTCTTTTGACATGCTATTTCAAAGTAGGGGGATTTAGCTCCCAGATTGAAGTTCCTATGCCTTCCACTAGATGTCAACAGTCTTTAGACCAGGTTTCAGGCTTGTTTTTTGAAAAACCAATGAGTAAGAGCTGTTTTTCCAAGTGGATCAAACGGTGACCTGTACTGATTTGCGCACGTGACAGATAGAGCACTGTTCTGTTCTGTTTTTTACTTATTTATTGAGCAGGTTATTTTCCGTCTGAAATATTATAATTTATATACATAATAGGGTACCTGAGGATTGATTAGAAACGTTGTTTGAGTTGTTTGGGAAAAGTTTACAACTTTTTTACGTTTTCTATGTCTTGTATATTGAACGAGTTGAACGGTGGATTACTGAACAACCAGAGCTTTTGGGATATAAAGAGAGACTTTATCGAACAAAAGGACCATTTATTGTGTAGCTGGGACCCTTTAGATTGCCTTGAGAGTTAGATCTTCAAAGGTAAGCGATTTATTTTATTGCTATTTTTGAGATTTGTGACACCCGTGCTGGTTATGTTATTATGCTAATTGAATATGTATGCGGGGCGCTGTCCTCAGACAATCAAATGCTATGCTTTCGCCGTAAAGCCTTTTTAAAATCTGAAAACGCTGTGAGATCACAAAGATTCTAAGCTTTTGAATGGTGTGCAACACTTGTATTTTCATGAATGTTTAATATTACTATATTACTATTTTACCGAATGTTGTCGCAGATGGGGCGCCAGCGCCCCACTAATCCCTACGAAGCTTAGCCAAATACATTTAAACTCAGTCTTTCACAATTCCTGACATTTAATCCTAGTAAAAATTCCCTGTCTTAGGTCAGTTAGGATCACCACTTTATTTTAAGAATGTGAACAGCAGCAGGGTACTCATGACTCCCCTGCGTAACCATCACAAGAGAGATAGTAATCTCCTCAATCAATCCAGATCCTAACGGTCTGCTATCTAAAGCGTTAACTGGAAAAGGTCTAACCACCTGTTTTATGGGTATTTCTAAATTTAACGCTAGCGCTCTGTCAATAAAATTCCCAGCTGCACCTGAATCTACGAGTGCCTTATGCTGGGAATACGGAGAATATTCTGGGAAACACACAGACACAAACAATTGGCTAACAGAGGACTCTGGATGAGAGTGGTGCATACTCACCAGAGGTGACGCCAGAGTACTCTGCCTGCCGTCTCCTTTCCTAGAAGCACCAACCCTGCACCGACCAGCTGTGTGCCCCCTGCGGCCACAGATGGTACAGGTGAAGGTTCCTCCTCCGGTCTCCCTACGCGCTGCCCCTCCTAGTTCCATAGGCTCTGGAGAGGGAATGCCGGAGGGTAAGGTCGACAGGACCCTCTCTGGACGTCCGCGGGTGACCAACAGATTATCCAGCTGTATGGAGAGGTCTACCAGTTGATCGAATGTCACCGTGACGTCTCTGCAGGCCAGTTCCCCTCGGACGTCCTCGCGTAGGCTACACCTATAATGATCGATGAGGGCCCTGTCGTTCCAGCCCGCTCCGGCAGCCAAAGTCCGGAACTCAAGAGCAAACTCCTGAGCGCTCCTTGTCCCCTGTCTCAGATGGAAGAGCCGCTCCCCCCGCCGCTCTCCCCTCGGGAGGATGATCGAATACCGCTCGGAAGCGACGGGTGAAATCTTCAAAGTGGTCCAACGTTGCGTCTCCCTCTCTCCAGACGGCGTTGGCCCACTCCAATGCTCTCCCAGTCAGACAGGAGACAAGAGCGGACACTCTCTCCCTTCCTGAGGGAGCTGGATGCACGGTGGCCAAGTAGAGGTCCAGTTGTAATAAGAACCCTTGACACTGTGCTGCTGTTCCATCATACTCCCTGAGAAGGGAGAGACGAATCCCACTGGATCCAGAGTCCGGAGATGGAGGGGTAGCCAGACTTGGGTTGGGTAGTCGAGGCGCTGGAGCGATCTCCCGTCTCTCCAAGCGGTCCAATGTTTGGACAACGCGATCCATCGCGGTCCCAAGTTGTTGTAGCATCGCAGAATGTTCAAGAACACGTTCCTCGACTCCTTGGCCAGGGTTTCCTGCTCCTGCTGACTCCATAATTGGGGTGCGGGATTTCTGTAAACATCCGGGGTGTGTGGAAGGAGTCAGGCGCAGGAGATCTGCA
Source organism: Brachymystax lenok tsinlingensis (assembly GCA_030435695.1). NCBI lineage: Eukaryota > Metazoa > Chordata > Actinopteri > Salmoniformes > Salmonidae > Brachymystax > Brachymystax lenok. The sequence continues at coordinate 17,950,523 of CM059781.1, forward strand.
AAATATGAGTAACCCTCCTTTCCTCTATAGCCTCCTCCCGCCGAGGAAGCTAAAGTGTATCCTCAAACCCCCTTTGAATAGGCTGTTGTTTTCTCAGAGGAGATAAGCATGGACAGATTTCTAAACCATATGCTCCTTATCTTTTATCTATAAAATGTATGGGACAATCAGCTCACTTTATTTTTAACACTTTACACATATAGTTTGGGATTCCACGAGGATGCGAGGAGTTGTGCAAAACCAATCCGGGGAGATTGAGAAATGACAGACTGATTGATTGATTGACTGACTGCCAGATGATTAGCTTGATTGCTGATTGACAGTTAGCTATGTGAGAGGGTGTGTTTAGTCCAGAGAGCGTTACAAAAGCAGCAGTCTCAGCCCTGTCAGTCTCAGCTAGTTTCCTGCCAAGCCACCTTGACCCTTAGCTCATCACAAGCAGCAGACTATGCCACACAAAATGGGTGAGTGATTCGTTACGATCCTAAATGCTTTTGTGTGTTCCAGAGTAGATGCCATTTTCACCTTGTCTTTATGCTAGAATAAACTGCTTAATTTCATTGAGTAAAAAAGCATTAGCTTTAATTTGCTTTGGCCCTTCTGATCTTTTGTCGCAGCCAGGAAGGTTCTGATCGTGTCGCCCATCAGAGTACTGGGTCGTTTAACGCTGCAGCTAGAGACGTGGCTGAGATAGTTCTGACTACTCAGGGCTGTAAGGTGGTGGTGTCTGACCTCTACGCCATGAAGTTCAAAGCCTCTGCTACTGCTGAAGACATCACTGGTAAGACTGAACCATGTGTTGCTTAATTGCAGTAGTGAATGATTGTTTGCGTGCCAGTTTTAAATGCTACGTCTGACTTTTTTTCTGTGGGCAAGTGGCTTATTTTCTACTTGAAGTTGACTAGTCCCATTCTGCGCTTTACCAGGGGAAGTGAAGGATGCTGAACACTTCCAGTATGGCGAGGAGACCATGTTGGCATGGAAGGAGGGCCGACTCTCTGCTGATATCACTGAGGAACACCGCAAACTCTCTGACGCGGAGCTTGTCATATTCCAGGTGATCTCCTGTAGTATTGTCTAGTGTCTTAGGAAAATTGGCTTGAGCCTAGAACTTATAAGTGTAGACCCTTCAGCTCTTTATTTTTTGCATGGTGCTTGAAATGCACCCATTCCAGGTACTGGCTGACTAGTGTCTCCCATATCTCAGTTCCCCATGTACTGGTTCACTGTTCCTGCTATCATGAAGGGCTGGATGGACCGGGTGCTCACACTGGGATTTGCCTACACCTCAGAAAAGAGGTATAGCCAGGGCATCTTCAAGGTAAGGGATGCAATCCCATAATCACTGTTAAAAGCCCAATGTAGCTTTTGTCAACATTTCTGGTTAACGATTAACTCAGTTTTTCATTTAACAAATCCAAACTAATTGCTTTTAGCAACTTTCTCAAGCAAGAATCTGAGGGGACACTAGTTGTTGGAAGCAGTTTGAACTTCTAATTTGTTTACTGCCTGGTGTGATGCCAACGGCAAGCAGACGCTCCACCATGCAAAGCATGCTGAATATAAGGTCCTGTGTAGATTGACTTTTCCACCAGCAATGATCAGGAAATGACTCATCACACTTCACTTAGTGTCCTCAGCTGTTATACAATATGACACAGGAGAAATTTACTTCAATGGGCCTTAAATTATCCTTCATGATTCCCATTCTGTGGTCCAGTCATATCAGTGTCTCACTTCATTTCCCTACAGGACAAGAAAGCCATGCTGTCCTTCACCACTGGATCCCCAGAGTCTATGTTCAGCGCCAATGGTATCAATGGAGACATGAATGTCACCCTGTGGCCACTGCAGGTATGTTAGTCTTGGCTGACACTACCAGCATGTAGACTGCAGTACTGTAAAGAGCTTTTGCTTTAATTGGTTGTCGGCTTGTAAGTATATTACTTCCAGGTTAGCAAGTGCACATTTTGATTGGAGGATTGCTTCAGTTAGCCAAATCAATTGTTTTATCTACTTGAGCATGGTTATTGAATAACGTAATTGCATCCCTGTAGAACGGCATCCTGCACTACTGTGGCTTCCAGGTTCTGGCTCCTCAGATCTTCTGGGCTCCACCACACATCTCCTCTGAGGCTCGAGAAAGCATGCTGGCGGCATGGCAAATACGGCTGCAAGGGCTTCTGGGAGAAATGCCGCTCACCTTCACCCCCTCAGACAGCTTTGATGGTGGGCAGGGCTTCCAGCTCAAAGAGGATGTCCAGCAGAAGCAAGCAGCCAATGAGTTTGGCCTGTCTGTCGGAATCCACCTGGGCAAGCCCCTCCCACCCAACAGCCAGATCAAAGCTGGGGTGTGAAGGGTCCTAGGATACTAGTCTCTACACATGCTGCTTATGTGCTAAATCAAAAATAAAGATTTGGTTCCTTAAACTGAGTGTCTTAAATGCTTTGTCCTAGGTTGCTTAATTGGTCAACTGATTAAGTCAAACTCATCTGCAGTCTTTCAGTTTCTGACAAATTCAGGTATTTGGTGTAGTTCCCTAGTCTTGTATGGTAACTACTGGGTTGAGGCTCACTACTTCACCAAAGCAGCCTCATTACGTTCTATACTCTCCCTATGCTGACATGATGTGACCTGGATGCAGTCTCACTGAAGGGTATGGGGTGCCTTGAAGCCTTGGACCCCTCTCCCAGAGGTGGTTTGGGTCAACCGGGGGGGCCCATACCCTGCCGCTCAAAGCCCTCCACCTCATAGCGGGAGGAAATGGACCTGTGTAGGAGAGGGCTTACCATAGTCAAGGTCTCGCAGTGCTTTGTTTACATGTTCAGCACGAAGTTCCAGTTGAGGGTTTTTGCAACTGTTCAGTTGTGGCTCAGTGACCAAGAACCTGTGGCTGCTTGGTAAGGGGCATCGGTTCTGACTCCCATGTGGTGGTTGGCGTAAGGGGCGCACCCTCGTTTTGGCAGAAATCACAGCAGAGGCACACTGGGACCGTGGTCAGAGCGCTTGCAGTTCATCTGGGATAGCTGTGCTCTGCAACAGCCAAGGGAGAGCGAGCGTTTGACTTAGGACCAGGAGTTCTCCCTGACTGTATAGACGTTAACGTCAAGGGTAGGTATCTATGAGCATGTCTAGGCTCTGGAAGTAGCCATGCTTTCTGAAATAGTTGAAGGGTTTGGGTTGTGTCCCTATCCTGCTCTATTGTCCCCATGTTTCTCTCTCCCACACAGATTGGTAGGAAGGCTATTCTCCAGTCAATGAGGAAGTGTGTACTCTGGCCAGGCTCGGCTGTCCAGAAGATATCGATCCCTTGGCGACTAAAAACCCACATCCTTACTGGAGTAAGTGTTTGAAGCCTAAACATGTGTTAATCACACAAACTGATAGTTAAAGCCACTGGTTGAAAATATCCAATATAATACATTCAAAGCTGCTAAATGTAGGGAAAGTAAGAACAAACTTAACAGACATTACATTAGACTCCTTACAATGAGCCAAACCGCTGAATTAAATGGATGACACTTTAGAGCAGTTTGAAGGACTTTTTCAACCAAAAGACTATTTGTTTGACGGGCAGTAAATGATCTGTTTGGTCCAGATGTGACCGTGTTAATGACAGGTCAGTCATAACAAATTATGAACAGCAGCAGGGTACAGTTACCTCGAACGATCCTGATCTTTTGGGCTACATGGATGCTGTCTGGCCATGACCAGATTCAATCCGCTTGAGCCCCTCCTTTCTGTCCACTGTACGGCTGGACCAATCGGTGTCCTCTGATAATCTGTGGGTGTAGTTGAGGCCAACGAAGAGCATTGGGCTGGGCGTAGAAGTCAAATCATAACAATGGCTGCTCTACATCTTCTACATCAGCATTACTTGCTGTTCGGGGGTTTTAGGCTGGGTTTCTGTAAAGCACTTTGTTACATCTGCTGATGTAAAAAGGGCTTTATAAATAAATGTGATCTATTGATTGCTCTTGAGGAGGTTGGTGTTGATGCTGCTATAGCAGCAGTTATATCCGAACTGGAGGTCAACTTAATTGAAGGAACAGCAAATAACTGCATTAAATGCTTTTCTCGGGGGAGAAGATGTTTTTGCTCGTCTTCTGACTGGGGTCAGCCAAGAGCTTGATTTACCAGCTAGCTCCGCCGGTGGTCAATAAGGCAGCACTTTAGTTTACAGTGCTGAAATAACAGGGTAACGTCCGGAAACTAACTGTAAACAACAGCGAAATAAGACGGCAACCACCAGGTAAGAACGCAATAATAACCTGTTAATAGATAGTATGTAGCTGCTAAATACTGACTTGAAGTAGAAACAGTTATTCATTACCAGAAGAACTATCAATTATAGAGGTTAAACACCCAAAGTTATGTAGTATGTATTTGAGGCCATTTTAACTCTTCTAAGCAGCACTGTACTTGGAACTTTTATATAAAGACTGTATTTAAAAGATCCACCTAAAAAGGAAAATCTGGCAATTCTACTTATTAGTTCAATTGAATGAGACATTGATATCCAGTCAATTGTGATTGGCTGGATATCTTAATGTGAATCAAGTTTGGGTGTCACCTAATTCTTTTTTCAAGAAATGTCCTGGCGATTGTTCACCGCCAGGGGGTCACCTGTCGCAGAAAGGTGAAATCGAACGTAAGTACAAAGGGCAGGACTTCCGTTGCGTAAGGCAAATGAATTTCAAAGTGACACAGGAAAAAGAAAATTATTTTTCATTTTGTTAGCTTAGCATCTTGTGCAAGCTAATCCTACTTTGTACAGAAATCTCACTTCCAAACACAAAATAGGGTCCCCTCCACCATAGAAAGGGGGGTTTACTAGTGACGACTCACATCAACCCATTCAGCATACTTTGCTAGCATTATATTATCGGAGCGCACAGTACATAAAAACAGATGGGCCTGTGGCCTACCCACACTGGCTTAGCGCGGTAGGTGGACAGATAAATATGTTAGGTGACCAAGCCAAAGTTATCTAATTTCTAACCTTACTGGCTCTATGCCCATACTCTAGAAATTAATATTGACCGACAGAAATCATACCGTTTGGCCTAACGGACTACAGTTGAAGTCAGAAGTTTACATACACCTTAGCCTTTTAGGCTCCAGGGCAGAATTCGGAAGTTCAAGCGTGACCGAGTCTGGCGTGACCAAAGTAAACTGCCTGTTACTCAGGCCCAGAAGCTAGGATATGCATATAATTGGTAGTATAATTGAAAACACTCTAAAGTTTCTAAAAATGTTAAAATAATGTCTGTGAGTATAACAGAACTGATTTGGCAGGCGAAAACCCGAGGAAAATCCATCCGGAAAATGAGATTTTGTGATGTCACACTTTTTCTTTTGACATGCTATTTCAAAGTAGGGGGATTTAGCTCCCAGATTGAAGTTCCTATGCCTTCCACTAGATGTCAACAGTCTTTAGACCAGGTTTCAGGCTTGTTTTTTGAAAAACCAATGAGTAAGAGCTGTTTTTCCAAGTGGATCAAACGGTGACCTGTACTGATTTGCGCACGTGACAGATAGAGCACTGTTCTGTTCTGTTTTTTACTTATTTATTGAGCAGGTTATTTTCCGTCTGAAATATTATAATTTATATACATAATAGGGTACCTGAGGATTGATTAGAAACGTTGTTTGAGTTGTTTGGGAAAAGTTTACAACTTTTTTACGTTTTCTATGTCTTGTATATTGAACGAGTTGAACGGTGGATTACTGAACAACCAGAGCTTTTGGGATATAAAGAGAGACTTTATCGAACAAAAGGACCATTTATTGTGTAGCTGGGACCCTTTAGATTGCCTTGAGAGTTAGATCTTCAAAGGTAAGCGATTTATTTTATTGCTATTTTTGAGATTTGTGACACCCGTGCTGGTTATGTTATTATGCTAATTGAATATGTATGCGGGGCGCTGTCCTCAGACAATCAAATGCTATGCTTTCGCCGTAAAGCCTTTTAAAATCTGAAAACGCTGTGAGATCACAAAGATTCTAAGCTTTTGAATGGTGTGCAACACTTGTATTTTCATGAATGTTTAATATTACTATATTACTATTTTACAGATATGTTATGCAGATGGGCGCCAGCGCCCACTAATCCCTACGAAGCTTAGCCAAATACATTTAAACTCAGTCTTTCACAATTCCTGACATTTAATCCTAGTAAAAATTCCCTGTCTTAGGTCAGTTAGGATCACCACTTTATTTTAAGAATGTGAACAGCAGCAGGGTACTCATGACTCCCCTGCGTAACCATCACAAGAGAGATAGTAATCTCCTCAATCAATCCAGATCCTAACGGTCTGCTATCTAAAGCGTTAACTGGAAAAGGTCTAACCACCTGTTTTATGGGTATTTCTAAATTTAACGCTAGCGCTCTGTCAATAAAATTCCCAGCTGCACCTGAATCTACGAGTGCCTTATGCTGGGAATACGGAGAATATTCTGGGAAACACACAGACACAAACAATTGGCTAACAGAGGACTCTGGATGAGAGTGGTGCATACTCACCAGAGGTGACGCCAGAGTACTCTGCCTGCCGTCTCCTTTCCTAGAAGCACCAACCCTGCACCGACCAGCAGTGTGCCCCCTGCGGCCACAGATGGTACAGGTGAAGGTTCCTCCTCGGTCTCCTCACGCTGCCCCTCCTAGTTCCATAGGCTCTGGAGAGGGAATGCCGGAGGGTAAGGTCGACAGGACCCTCTCTGGACGTCCGCGGGTGACCAACAGATTATCCAGCTGTATGGAGAGGTCTACCAGTTGATCGAATGTCACCGTGACGTCTCTGCAGGCCAGTTCCCGTCGGACGTCCTCGCGTAGGCTACACCTATAATGATCGATGAGGGCCCTGTCGTTCCAGCCCGCTCCGGCAGCCAAAGTCCGGAACTCAAGAGCAAACTCCTGAGCGCTCCTTGTCCCCTGTCTCAGATGGAAGAGCCGCTCCCCCGCCGCTCTCCCCTCGGGAGGATGATCGAATACCGCTCGGAAGCGACGGGTGAAATCTTCAAAGTGGTCCAACGTTGCGTCTCCCTCTCTCCAGACGGCGTTGGCCCACTCCAATGCTCTCCCAGTCAGACAGGAGACAAGAGCGGACACTCTCTCCCTTCCTGAGGGAGCTGGATGCACGGTGGCCAAGTAGAGGTCCAGTTGTAATAAGAACCCTTGACACTGTGCTGCTGTTCCATCATACTCCCTGAGAAGGGAGAGACGAATCCCACTGGATCCAGAGTCCGGAGATGGAGGGGTAGCCAGACTTGGGTTGGGTAGTCGAGGCGCTGAGCGATCTCCGTCTCTCCAAGCGGTCCAATGTTTGGACAACGCGATCCATCGCGGTCCCAAGTTGTTGTAGCATCGCAGAATGTTCAAGAACACGTTCCTCGACTCCTTGGCCAGGGTTTCCTGCTCCTGCTGACTCCATAATTGGGGTGCGGGATTTCTGTAAACATCCGGGGTGTGTGGAAGGAGTCAGGCGCAGGAGATCTGCAAAATATGAGTAACTTTAATGTAGTCGCCAGAGAACATACAGGCACACTAGTAGATCAATACTCATACCAAACAAAACCCCAAAATAAACACGGGTAAGATGCATAAACCGGAGTACCGAATTTACAAAAACAAATGCCCTACACAGAGCACGAAGTAAACCGGTAGCAACCTACTCTGTCAAAAGACAAAACAATCACGCACAAGGAAAGACGGGAAAAGGAGGAAATTATAACAGGGGCGTGATTGGGAGAAATACAAAACAGGTGTGAACAATCAAAACCAACACAAATAGACACACAGGTAGGAATCGGTGATGGTTAGAAAACCGGTGACGACGAACGCCGAACACAGCCCGAACAGGGAGAGGGACCGACTTCGGCTGAAGTCGTGACACACAGCCTTTACTATGAATCATCCATACACCAATTGGGTCAATCATTTATTTACTAACTAACTAAATAATCACAGAAATGCATAAACAAACAACAGCAGATATGGTTACAAGGAAATTATAGGGGAGGTTCCCTAGTGGGCTAAGCCGATATGACGGCTTGGTAGACAAAGGGAAGTGGGTGTGGACTGAGAACATGCAGGAAAGACAAAAGGTATCACTACACAGTTGATCATAATATTATTTTAAATGCTAATCCTTTGCACATGAACGCTCACTCATTCGGGAATAATTGCAATCAATATTTACGCCCAGTGTGTCGTCATGATTTCTGTTGGAATCCGGTCCATCTGCGGAGAGTCAGTTCAACAGCGTCTCTCTCTCTCTGCTTCCCTACCTAAGGGACGCGAATGGCATTTGCTGTATGATTGATGAGGATCTCCATATGGCAAATGTACGGTCCCTTACTAGACGTCCGCAAATGTTTTTAAAATAAGCCTCGGACCGTGCCCCAGTGCCAGATCTTCCGGGAAGTCATCGAACGAAGTCTCTCGGATATTCGGTGTCAGTTTTATACATTTTTATACATTCCGCCCTTCCGAAATCTTCCACCAGATGGCGAATGGCTTCTTATTGCAAATGTACAAAGCATACACCAAAATGACATGGCCATTTCTCCTAAACGGAAAATACTTTGAATACGAAACTTGGTGACCATGGGTTTGGCCAAATGGGCTTTTAGCCCCGAAACAAGATGGCGTCGAGGACTCACGGTTTTTGAGTTAAGGCCCATTTTCTGGGATTAAAGGTCAAAAGCGGTAATAGAGCGCTAATTTGACATCTTCACATCAAAGTACATGAAACTACGGTGTAAGGAAAGAAGAACCAGCCATTTATCTATTGTAATTTTCGAGAAATGTTCAAATGTACAATTGGTAATGCTGAAAGAAATGTGTTTTTTTTCCCAAAAAAGTTATAGATCCAGTTGCGGCGTGTTCAGACGAATCCGTTACCGTGGGTTTCAGAGCTCTACGTGATTTCTGTGATTTTCTGTGATTTTCTGAAATCACACACACACAAGGTCAATGGGGAGTGACACAGTGTGGGGCTAACAGACACACACCGCCTGCAATAGTTACCTTTGTTCAAACTATCAAAGAACCGTCAGACCTAGAGCTCTCAAACTTTAGAAACCTATTCTAGACCTTAAGTCGATAGTGCACAGTGAGTTATGGGGCTCTAGAAGGTTCTCAGGCGGAGAAACAGCCTCTTACATTTGCAATAACTTCAATTCATTTTTACATAGAGAAAATGACAACATTTAGAAAAGTCCCAGAGTCACACGACTAGGTGCATTGAAACCGCCTCGGCCCATAGAGACGGACCCTAACATTTCTGTCCGATAGCTCATTCAAGGACCCCGTAGCAACGCCTGGAAAACTTGGATTTTCAGCACCAATTAAGGTTGCTGCTCGGACTCCAAATTACCTATCGAGCCGAAACTCGAGATTTGGGGTCGCCTCAGCTAGGCCTAAACATAATGTCAGAACTGGACCCGCAGCTAGAACGTAACTACGTGTTTTACATTTTTATTATGGTTTAAAGAGAAGGCGCTGTGAATTTTGAGCCTGCATTGACATATGTGATAGTTGGCTTTTAAACGAGTTGGAAAAAGTGGTTTTGGTGTCAGTTTTTATCAGTTTGGTGTCAGAATGATATCAAATTGACTGATGGACGCTGACTTGCTGGCTGACTTTTGTCCATTTGCAATACGTTTTACCATCACCAAATTGACATGCTGACATGCTGAAATCAACACCAACGAGCGTTGAACCCATCCATCCCGAGTTCAACGGGCCAGTCAATTGGGCATTTCTGCGGTATATTAGAGTATGTCAAATTCGTGATGGTAAATGCCCATTGAAACATATTGCAAATGTACTGTGCATTTGCAATATGTTTCAATGGGCATTTACCATCACCAAATTGATATGCTGAACTCAACACCAACGAGCGATGGAGAAGAACCACGATCACTGCCCGGCCATCCAATAGGAGGCGCCCCTGGTCATTTTGGACGTTTTTCAAAAAATCTTTTAAAAAACAACAGAGTCCCACTTCTCACTCATCAACATGACAAATAGACCCTATAGGATGATTCAGGGCTTAACCTAGTGATATATATATCATTTTGTCCGTTTAAATTCCATTTGGACATTGTTCACTGACTTTTGGGTTCGGAAGCCGACTTCCTATGATCATAAATGGAAATGGACATGACATCATGATTTTCAATACTTATGTATGGCATCGTATGGCATTTGGACATTTCTTATGCCATTTGGCCATGGTTCATTCACTTTTTACTTCCTGTGGTAACATATTGCAAATGGACAAAACATAGGCCTTATGGACAAACTCAATAAAATAAGACAAAGGTATGTTCATATGGTTGTTATATACGTGTTATTAACAAAAAAATGCGTAGGTATTTAGGATTTTTGGGGGGAATTTTCCAAATTTGACCCTTGGGTCTTGACTTTATGTAATTTTGGGGTATTACAATTGACATTTTCCATATGCCACTTGCCATCAGCTTTGATTGATCTGCCGTCCATTAGGGCACTCTTTTCGATCGTGTATATGTTTCGTACAATGCCAAAATGTTGCCATTCATTTTTGTCCATTAAAGGGGGGTATTCCCTTACCTGAAGATCAAAGTATTTTGTGGTTAGAATGGATACTTCAGAGTACCATTCAGAATTGTACTCATAGAATGTTGCGGCTGTTGGTATTCGCAATCCCAGGTTAATGTAATTTCTAGCTGCAGACTAGTAATTAATATCTAAGATGTGCTCTTATTCTGTCGTGATCAATAGTCTCAGAGTTTTAACCATTTCCTGCTGTGTAGCCAATGCTCCACGTGGTATGATTAGGAATTCAACAACCATTGCAACCTCAGTGTACACAAGGTACGCGTGGTCTAAAGAGGATTTCCTCAGGAGGGGGTTTTATTCGAAACAATAGGTAAGGGCTATTCCATGACGCTGGATCATGTCTGTGCTCATGGGGGCGGGCCAATGGTTTAGTTAAACTTTAAAGGGAATTACATAATTTCACAAATAGTTTCATCTTTACTCATTCATTTTATACAAGACTTAGATAAGGTTCCAAAGAAACCCCCAAGGATTGTGGTCAAGAGAAAATGTAAAACATTTAATCATGAGCTATTTCTAAATGATTTGGCTGCTGTACCCTGGGAGCTGATTTATCTAGAGGATGAACTAAATCACGCTACAGCATGTTTTATTGATTTGCTCACTGACGTAGTGGACCATTATGCCCCAGTAAGAAAGAGTTCATTTGGGGCTTATCTGAAACTCAAGCTATTATATTTGCAGATGATACTACAATTTATACAGCAATACAGTTCAACAGGTAAAGCAAGCTCTACAAGTAGATTTGGAAAATATCAGGGATTGTTTTTGCCAGAACAAACTTGTTTTAAACACCAAGAAAACCAAAGTTATGTTGGTCTGTTCCACCAGGAAAGGGCCAACACAGCATGGGATACAATTAAGTATGGGGGGAGTACAAATTGAGGAAGTGGCAAAAACCAGACTGCTAGGAGTGCAGCTAGACAACTGCGTATCATGGTCATCTCAAATAACAAATATATGTAAAAAAAAAGAAAAAAAGTAGTAAAACTGCATGCATGATCAGAAGGATAGCTAAATATTTACCAGGAAATATTCTTAAGCAAATAACCCAAGCATTAATTGGGGGTCAGGTGAACTACTGTTCTGTGGTCTGGGGAAATGCATCAGCAAGTGAAATTAGGAGGCTGCAGATTGCACAGAACAAAGCAGCAAGGATTGTTTTAAGGTGGATATATGGTTCTTCTGTTGTAGTCATGCTCAATGCTCTTGGTTGGTCATCAATCAACAAGATAATTGAAAAAAACATGCTTATTTTATTTCATAATATACACCATTTAAAACGGCCAAACTCTATTCACAACAGTTTTCAGTTGGTAAGAGACAGACATTCAGGAAATACTAGGAATAGATTGTCCACCATCTGTGTTAACCGAGAAGAGAAATAAGAGAAGAGAAAGAGAAATAGGCAAAATAACATTTCAATTTAGAGCAATACAGAAATTGAATAATTTATCTGAGCAAACCAGAAACCTTTCAATAAATAAATTCAAACAATACTTTAAAACCATTTAAATATAATACATAGGGAAGTTGTGCTGGACTATGGTAGATGAAGAATCAATCCATATTTTTAGACTGTTCGAGTATTTATCGGGTCAATATGTTAGTATGTGTTTGTATTATAAATGTGTTTGTATTATAAATTGTATTTTAATGTTTAAGGACTCTTGGAAGATTAGTCCAAATGAGGACTAAAAGAGATCCTAATAATCAAATAAAATGTCCATTGCTTGTTTTTCTTGGCCCAAGCAAGTCTCTTCTTCTTATTGGTGTCCTTTAGTAGTGGTTTCTTTGCAGAAATTCGACCATGAATGCCTGATTCAAGCAGTATCCACTGAACAGTTGATGTTGAGATGTGTCTGTTACATGAACTCTGTGAAGCATTAATTTGGGCTGCAATTTCTGAGGCTGGTAACTCTAATGAACCTATCCTCTGCAGCAGAGGTAACTTTGGGTCTTCCTTTCCTGTGGCGGTCCTCATGAGAGCCAGTTTCATCATAGCGTTGATGGTTTTTGCGACTGCACTTGAAGAAACTTTCAACGTTCTTGAAATTTTCCACATTGACTGACCTTCATGTCTTAAAGTAGTGATGGACTGTCGTTTCTTTTTTCTTATTTTAGCTGTTCTTGCCATAATATGGACTTTGTCTTATAGGGTTATCTTCTGTATACCACCTCTACCTTGTCACAACACAACTGATTGGCTCAAATGCATTAAGAAAGAAATACATTCCACAAATTAACTTTTAACAAGGCACACCTGTTGCATTCCAAATGCATTCCAGGTGTATACCTCATGAAGCTGGTTGAGAGAATTCCAAGAGTGTGCAAAGCTGTCATCAAGGCAAAGGGTGGCCACTTTGAAGAATCTCAAATATAAAGTTGTTTAACACTTTTTTGGTTACTATATGATTCCATATGTGTTATTTCATAGTTTTCATAGTCTTCACTATTATTCTACAATGTTGAAAATAGTAAAAATAAAAATAAATCCTGGAATGAGTAGGTGTGTCCAAACTTTTCACTGGTACTGAAAAGTGTAGATGATGTCGCCACTGTCTAGGATCAAATCAAAGTTTATTGGTTGCGTACACAGTTTAGCAGGGGTTATAGTGGGTGCAGCGAAATGCTTATGTTACAAGCTCCTAACAATGCAGTAAAATGTCAAACAGTTACACAAATAATCAATTTAAAGCAGCAATATGTAACTTTATGGGCGACCTTACCACATTCACATAGAAATGTGTGTTATAGATCTGTCATTCTCATTGAGAGCAAGTCTATGAATTGGTAGGTATGTTTTATGTGCTCTAATTCTATGCTTCTCATTCTTAAGTGTTATTTTTGTGTCTTTTACTTTCGGTTTTGTACACTAGCTTCAGACATCTGAAAATCCAATATTTTTGGTTATTGAAAAGATATTTCACAGCAGTTTAGATGGTACAATGATTATCTACACTATACTTGCTTGTTTTGCCACATAAACTGAAATTAGGTGAACTATTAGAATTTTAGCAACCAGGAAATGGCAGAGCGATTTCTGCATAGTGCATCTTTAAAAAACTAAAACACAGAAAGAACAAGAGAAATCAAGAAATTAACAACCCAAATAGCACTGTAACAGTAATCCAAATTCAATCTATATATATCTACACTGGATGAATTTACACAAGATATACTATTAATTACATGCCAGATCAGAGGCAGTAGGGATGACCAAGGATGTTCTGTTGATTAGTGCGTGAATTCCTGTCCTGCTAAGTATTCAAATGTAACGAGTACTTTTGGGTGTCAAGGAAAATATATGGAGTATAAAGTACATTATTTTCTTTAGGAATGTAGTGAAGTAAAATTAAAAGTAGTCCAAAATATAAAAAGGACTTAAGTAGTACTTTAAAGTATTTTTACTTGCTTGGTTTAGAGAATGCCAGTAGTGTGCAAAGCTGGCATCAAGGCAAAGAGTGGCTATTTGAAGAATCTCAAATCTAAAATATATTTTGATTTGTTTAACACTTTTTTGGCTACTACATGATTCCATATGTGTTATTTCATAGTTCTGATGTCTTCAATATTATTATCTTCACTATTATTATTCCACAATGTAGAAAATAGTTAAAATAAAGAAAAACCCTTGAATGAGTAGGTGTTCTACAAGTTTTGACAGGTAGTGTACTTTCTATAGAAGAAGAAAACAGAAGAAGCCAATATGCTTTCTAAAAGACAACCCGTCGTCTAGATGCCCAGATATTTGCAAGCAGGGACACGATCTAAGTGGGCAACATCCGAAGAACAAATGCTTAAATAATTTGTGTCCTTTTTACACTCGCTAGAAAACAATATATACTTAGTTTTGCCCGCATTCAATACTAGTTTGAGGTCAATAAAGGTTTTCTGTAAAACAATGAAGGCAGACTGTAGATCAGACAGAGTCTTGTCAACAGAAGGGGCAGCAAAATACACAGCAGTATCATCCGCATACAAGTGAAGGTTATTTTCTTTCTTCCTTTTTTTTATAGACAAACAAATATTGTTTATATAGATAGTAAAAAATACAGGACCCAAAATCGACCACTGTTGGACAACTTTTGTAGCATCAAGGAAACCTGATTTAACACCATTAGAAAATACACATTTTGTCCTGTCTCTCAGGTCGTTTTTAAACCAGTTACATGCAGCCTGATCCAGGCCAATTTTGGAAATCCTTTGAATGAATAATGAATGGTTCACAGTGTCAAAAGCCTTTGACAGGTCAATTAAAAGGGCAGCACAATGTTGCCTGCTGTTAACTATGTCATTTATAAACAGTGATGAAGCAGAGATGGTCCTATGACCTGGCCTGAAGACAGATTGATGAACATTTTGAATTCATTTTGCAAACAGGATAGATCTTAGCTGAGAATTGATCAAAGATTCTAATATGTTTGCAAGGCAGGAACGTTTAGAAATAGGCCGATAGTTATTTAGGTCACCAGGTTAACCACATTTGTGGAGAGGAGGTACATGGGTTGCCCTCCAAACCCTGGGGATAGTACCAGTTACGATTGTCAGAGTAAAAATATTAATGATTCAGCAATGAAGAAGTGAAAAGCTGCAATAAAAACAGGTCAAGCATATCTACACCAGTGGATTTCTTTTACATCAATCTTAAGCAAGGCAGTTAGCACAAAATAAGTAGTAACTTGTTGAAATGAAAACAAAGATTCACTAGTAAGTGATGACTGTCCTCTGGGACTGTGCCTCTCCTCCAACAGCACTGACTTAGTCTCATTCTCCATGCCTCTTATTGTGCTTACAATGCTTATGGTTTACCACATGTCAATAAAAACTAAGAAATTGTGTGTGAGACTGCAAAGTGCCAAATATGTTTTTATTCAACTCATTGATCACTGTTTTATAGGAGGTTATGTTCATCAAGGCCAATTTTGGATTGTTGAATCACAGCCAAAATCTGCTAATGGTTTCTGTTGAAATATGTCATCATCCAAAGGATCTATCTAAGCAGCATATGTCTGGAACAGTTGTTTTAGTTTTGTCACCACTCTCTCATCATCCAACAACTTCTGCTTGAAAGACATCCCTTTCTCAGTCATCACATTGAATGTAGTTGTGACTGCTGTGCATGTGGATGTTTTGTGGATGTATTTACACGTTTCTCTGCATGTTCCCATGTGCTCTTTCCACTAGTCTCTAGTGGGCCCCAGACATGACCATGGCCCCCTGGGCCGACCGCGTGTGTGTGTTTGTGTGTGTGCATGTGTGTGTCAGCAGAAGCCAGCACACTCCCATTCAGATGGGAAAGGGGTGGGTGTTTGGGGGTAGGGATGGTGATGATGTTTGGCTTAACAGCTGGCATGGGGCCATAGGAGACCTGCTCCCCGGCTTTGTTCCTCTCTGGCCCCGGTGACATGGCACTCGCCCTGCGGTCCCCCCACTGCCTCCCTTCTCCTCCACACCCCTCTCTCTGGACCCCCTAAACCCAACAAACCCCTGTCCGAACCCCACCCTTTCAGGGGCAAGGCCAGCGGGCGCCGATCCATCATGAGTTAATCTGAGAGCGCCAAAAACAGACACCAGATGCACAATGAATGACCACCAGACAGACAGACAGACAGACAGACAGACAGATCGATCGATCAGGCATGAATCTGTGATCCGCCATGTAGTCACTACCACTGCTATGGGTGTTCAAGGGCTGTCCACCAATATAGAAAGCATATTGAAAGGGATTGAAGTGAATTAATGGGAATCGTGTGGTGTCACATTTGACGTTGTCTCTGTGTCAATTATCATAGTGGTGACGGCAGCAGCACCATGTAGAAATGACTGGGGAGGTCTGTATAGGGCGTGTCCTGCCAGAGCCTCTGTTAGGGAGTACACTGGGATTCCTAGTGTGCTAGTCTGACTGGCACATTGTTTCTTGGATAATGAGGAAAGTGTTGTTGAGTTAGGCCATAGTATCTCAGTGAAGTCTTTACTCCTTTTCTCTGTGTTTGTAGGGAGGAATCCACTCCATCACTATTAACCAACAGCTCTGAATGAACAGCAGGTGGTGTTGGGGGGGAGTCTTAGAGGGGGTCATATAGGTACAAAGGACTGGCCTTAGGCCTACTGCCCTCAGGATCACTTAAGACCAATGTGCACAAACACACACCACACACACCGAACTTACACACCTCCCAACACAATACTAACAGCCCTCACACATGCTCCCCCCTATGGAGAAGACGGCAAGACTAAGGAATCTAACAGGGCCCCATGCTGTGTGTGTTTGCACAATAGAGAGTGTCCATGTGTGGTGGTGAGTAGAGATATAAGGACAGAGCATCAGCTGGGCATCTGGACTACCTATTCCCCTTTAGAGGCCTGGGTCTCCCAGTGCAGGCCCAGTAGCCTGGGGCTGGAGTAATCCCCTTTGCCTGAAAAAAGTGTGGCACCATGCTACCTGGCCATAGGGAATGCCATCCCCCTCTGTCCCCTTCCTTCCTCCATCTTTTTTCAATCACTTTTCCTCTTTTAGTGTCACTTTCTCTGCCACTTTCTTGTGGCATGTCCTTCATTTAAGTCAGTATTGATGGGATGGAGCATCTCTCTCTCTTTGTCTCTCTAGTTTCTGTATTGAGAAGGGGCAGTTTGCTCAGCCTAATCAGACATGGCACTTTACAACAACTATACTGAACTAAATTGCAACATGTAAAGTGTTTCATGAACCGAAATAAAAGATCCCAGAAATCTTCCTTTGCACAAAAAGCTTATTTCTCAAAAGAAAATTGCACTAATTTGTTTACATCCCTGTTAGTGAGCATTTCTCCTTTGCCAAGATAATCCATCCACCTGACAAGTGTGGCATATCAAGAAGCTGATTAAACAGAATGATCATTACACCGGTGCACCTTGTGCTGGGGACAATAAAAGGACACTCTAAAATGTACCGTTTTGTCACACAACACCACAGATGTCTTAGGTTTTGAGGGCGTGTGCAATTGGCATACTGACTGCAGGAATGCCCACCAAAGCTGTTGCCAGATAATTTTAGGTACAGTTCTCTCCCATAAGCTGCCTCCAATGTCATTTTAGAGAATATGGTACATCCAACCGGCCTCACAACCGCAGACCACATGTAACCACGCCAGCCGAGGACTTCCACATCCGGCTTCTTCACTTGCGGGATCATCTGAGACCAACCACCCGGACAGCTAATGAAGCTGTGGGTTTACACAATCAAAGAATTTCTGCACAAACTGTCAGAAACCTGTTATGAGCCAGCTGGGGATCGAACTCGGGTCCCCGATGTATGTGTGTGTCCCTGATGCGGACCACTCCACTACTGGAGGAGGTTGAGCCCAAGTGCAGAGGAATTAGAAAACAATGAGATCTCCAAAGTCTGAGTTTTATCTTTGGCTCTTTACTTCAGAGAAAAAAAGCAAAACATAGCAACAGTCTTAGGCAACACTTTAAATGAATGTGTCCCAGGGTAACTCTAACAACTCCTCTTGGAAGGCAATACAAACAGGTAATCCAAAACAGAAGAGAAATCCTTAAACATCCAGAAACGTATTTCCAAGAGTCCACAAAAAGGAAACAAAAAAAAAAACGTAGAATCCAAGTTCAAAATTAGAATCCTTGAGAATGACAACACCTAGACCAACATCAGGACTGAACAAGAACAAAAAGGCAGTGGGGCCTTAAATAGGGTTTGTCATTAGAAGCAATTCAACACAGGTGAGGGCATTACAACAATTAACACAGGAGAATATATCTGGGTTGAAATAACGTCATCTAGTGGTAAAGTCAAGGGGCTTCAGACAAAACATTACAGAAACCGTCTAAGGAAGCTCATCTGCGTGCTTTTCGTCCTCACCAGGGTCTTGACCTGACAACAGTTTGGTGTAGTAACCGACTTCATTGGGAAAATGCTCACCTTCGATGGCCACTGGCATGCTGGAGAAGTGTGCTCTTCGCGTATGGCAGACAGCGTGTATGGCGTCATGTGGTCGAGCAGTTTGCTGATGTCAATGTTGTGAACAGAGTGCCCCATAGTGGCGATTGGATTATGGTACGGGCAGGCATAAGCTAAGGACAACATTCCACAGGCCACAATCAACAGCCTGATCAACTCTATGTGAAGGAAATGTGTCGCGCTGTATGAAGCAAAAGGTGTTTTTCTGATTCACGCACTTAGCTTATTTTTTGACCAACAGATGCATATCTGTATTCCCAGTCATGTGAAATCCATAGCTTAGGGACTAATGAATCTATTTCAACTGACTGATTTCCTTGTATAAACTGTAACTCAGTAAAATCTTTGAAATGATTGCATGTTGCATTTATATTTTTGTTCAGCGTAAATAGTAACAAAAGAAGATGAAACTACCTCAATAGTTTATTTCTACTGAACTAGCAGCACAGCAGCATGTGTAACAACGTCTTCAAGAGACCCACACATCTTCTTTAAGGATTTAAATCAAACCAAGTGAGGCGAGCAGGTTGCATTAGTTCCTTACAGGCAGAGATAAGCCAGTTAAAGAGAGGAGAGCAGCGCAGTAATGTGTTCTTCTATAAACAGACTAGGGCAGGGTTTGAAAGGTGCAGGGCCAGACCAGCAGGCAGAGAGGGGGAGGAGGAGGAGGAGGAGGAGGAGGAGGAGGAGGAGGACACCTGTTTATATCGGCCTTAGCAGCAGATGGCCAGTTCACGGCTCCCCAGGGGAAAGCAGTCAGCTGAGTCACCCACTGCACTGCACCGCTCCGCAACTCAAGTCAAACTGCCCAGGATTCCTCGCCCGCCTGCGATTACACCTACATATGGACTCACAGAGTTACGCACATACTGTACGTAGGCACACACACTCAAATAGGCAACTGCAAACCCTTACGTCCTGCCTCAAACTCACCTTCCAAAAACACTTTCACATTCATGAAGACCCTCCACACGTCCATTACTGGAGCCCCAAACCTGTTATTACCTGCATTCCCCGCAGCATACCACACATATACAGTACCAGTCAAAAGTTTGGACACACATACTCATTCAAGGGTTTTTCTTTATTTGTTATATTTTCTACATTGTAGAATAATAGTGAAGACATCAAAACTATTAAATAACACATTTGGAATCATGTAGTAACCAAAAAAGTGTTAAACATATAGATTTTAAATTTGAGATTCTTCAAATAGCCACACTTGATGACAGCTTTGCACACTCTTGGCATTCTCTCAAACAGCCTCATGAGGTAGTCACCAAGAATACATTTTAATTAACAGGTGTGCCTTGTTAAAAGTTAATTTGTTGAATTTATTTCCTTCTTAATGCATTTGAGTCAATCAGTCCAAACTTTTTTTTTGTTCAAACTTTTTTCTGGAACACCCTCCATTTGGCAAATCCATTTGGCAAATCCTGCTTTAGTTTCTGCTTACAAGCAAAAACTAAAGCAGGAGGCACCAGTGACTCGGTCAACAAGAAAGTGGTCAGATGAAGCAGATGCTAAGCTACAGGACTGTTTTGCTAGCACAGACTGGAATATGTTCGCGATTCTTCTGATGGCATTGAGGAGTGCACCACATCAGTCACTGGCTTCATCAATAAGTGCATCGATGACGTTGTCCCCACAGTGACCGTACGTACATACCCCAACCAGAAGCCAAGGATTACAGGTAACATCCGCACTGAGCTAAAGGGTAGAGCTGCCGCTTCAAGGAACGGGACTCTAACCCAGAAGCTTATAATAAATCCCGCTATACCCTCCGACGAACCAACAAACAGGCAAAGCATCAATACAGGACTAAGATTGAATTGTACTACACCGGCTCCGACACTCATTGGATGTGGCAGTGACTTGCAAACTATCACAGACTACAAAGGGAAGAACAGCCACGAGCTGCCCAGTGACACAAACCTACCAGACAAGCTAAATTACTTCTATGCTCGCTTCGAGGCAAGTAACAATGAAACATGTGAGCACCAGCTGTTCCGGACAACTGTGTGATTACGCTCTCCGTAGCCGATGTGAGTAAGATGTTTAAACAGGTCAACATTCACAAGGCCGCAGGGCCAGACGGATTACAAGGACGTGTACTCCGAGCATGCGCTGACCAAATGGCAAGTGTCTTCACTGACATTTTCAACCAGTCCCTGACTGAGTCTGTAATACCAATATGTTTTAAGCAGACCACCATAGTCCCTGTGCCCAAGAACACGAAGGTAACCTGCCTAAATGACTACCGACTTGTAGCATTCACGTCTGTAGCCATGAAGTGCTTTGAAAGGCTGGTCGTGGCTCACATCAACACCATTATCCCAGAAACCCACTCCAATTTGCATACCGCTCCAACAGATCCACAGATGGTGCAATTTCTACTGCACTCAACACTGCCCTTTCCCACCTGGACAAAAGGAACACCTATGTGAGAATGCTATTCATTGACTACAGCTCAGCATTCAACACCATTGTGCCCTCAAAGCTCTTCACTAAGCTAAGGACCCTCGGACTAAACACTTCCCTCTGCAACTGGATCCTGGACTTCCTGATGGGCCGCCCTCAGGTGGTAAGGGTAGGGAACAACACATCCGCCACGCTGATCCTCAACACAGGGGCCCCTCAAGGGTGTGTGCTCAGTCCCCTCCTGTACTCCCTGACTGCATGGCCAGGCATGACTCCAACACCATCATTAATTTAGCTGTTTACACAACAGTGGTATGCCTGATCACCGACAACGATGAGACAGCGTATAGGGAGGAGGTCAGAGACCTGGCCATGTGGTGCAAGGACAACAACCTCTCCCTCAACGTGATCAAGACAAAGGAGATGATTGTGGCTACAGGAAAAAGAGGACCGAGCACGCCTCAATTCTCATCGACGGGGCTGTTGTGGAACAGATTGAGAGCTTCAAGTTCCTTGGTGTCCACATCACCAACAAACTATCATGGTCCAAACACACCAAGACAGTTGTGAAGAGGGCACAACAAAGCCTATTCCCCCTTAAGAGACTGAAAAGATTTGGCATGGGTCCTCAGATCCTCAAAAGGTTCTACAGCTGAACCCTCGAGATCATCCTGACTGGTTGCATCACTGCCTGTTTTGGCAACTGCTCTGCCTCCAACCGCAAAGCACTACAGAGGGTAGTGCGTACTGCCCAGTACGGACAAGCGGTACCGGAGAGTCAAGTCTAGATCCAAAAGGCTTCTTTATAGCTTCTACCCCAAAGCCATAAGACTCCTGAACAGCTAATCAAAGGTCTACCGAGACCCCTCTTTTAAGCTGCTGCTACTCTTTGTTTGTAATCTATGCATAGTCACTTTAACTCTATCTACATGTACATATTACCTCAATTACCTTGACTAACCGGGGCCCCTGCAAAGTTGACTCTGTACCGGTACCCTGTACATAGCCTCGCCTGTTATTTTACTGCTGCTGTTTAATCATTTGTTACCTTTATTTTCTATTTTCAATTGTTTACTTATTTATTTTTTACTCAACACATTTTTAGATTTTATTGTTGTATTGTTGTTTAAGGGATTTTAAGGAAGCATTTCACTGTAAGGTCTACACCTGTTGTATTCGGCGCATGAGACAAATACATTTTGATTTCATTTGATTTGAAATTTGCTGCCTTCATGTGCACGTCGCAAGTGGAAAACGTTGAAGTCGTATTTCTGACATGATTGTGTTCAAGTGCTTTTGATGTCGGAACAACTCTTCAACCGATAATATTTCAGATAGCTAACATTGCTAATAATAAAGTTAGCTAGCTCGGTTAACATTGACAACATGGTCAAAATAGCTTTTTTAACCAAATGTCTATCTTTGTAAACTCAGCAAAAAAGAAATGTCCCTTTTTCAGCACGCTCTCTTTCAAAGATAATTTGTAAAATTCCAAATAACTTCATAGATCTTCATTGTAAAGGGTTTAAACACTGTTTCCCATGAATGAACATGCACCTGTGGAACGGTCGTTAAGACACTAACAGCTTACAGACGGTAGGCAATTAAGGTCACAGTTATGAACTTAGGACACTAAAGAAGCCTTTCTACTGACTAAAGAAAAATAAGCAGGGTCCCTGCTCATCTGCGTGAACGTGCCTTAGGCATGCTGAAAGGAGGACTGCAGATTTGGCCAGGGCAATAAATTGACGCCTAAGACAGTGCTACAGGGAGACAGGACGGACAGCTGATCGTCCTCGCAGTGGCAGACCACGTGTAACAACACCTGCACAGGATAGGTACATCCGAATATCACACCTGCGGGACAGGTACAGGATGGCAACAACAACTGCCCGAGTTACACCAGGAAAGCACAATCCCTCCATCAGTGCTCAGACGGTCCGCAATAGGCTGAGAGGGACTGAGGGCTTGTAGGCCTGTTGTAAGGCAGGTCCTCACCAGACATCACCAGCAACAACGTCGCCTATGGGCACAACCCACCATCGCTGGACCAGACAGGACTGGCAAAAAGTGCTCTTCATTAACGAGTCGCGGTTTTGTCTCACCAGGGGTGATGGTCGGATTCGCGTTTATCGTCAAAGGAATGAGCGTTACACCGAGGCCTGTACTCTGGAGCGAGATCAATTTGAAGGTGGAGGGTCCATCATGGTCTGGGGCGGTGTGTCACAGCATCATCGGACTGAGCTTGTTGTCATTGCAGGCAATCTCAATGCTGTGCGTTACAGGGCAGACATCCTCCTCTCTCATGTGGTACTCTTCCTGCAGGCTCATCCTGACATGACCCTCCAGCATGACAATGCCACCAGCCATACTGCTCGTTCTGTGCGTGATTTCCTGCAAGACAGGAATGTCAGTGTTCTGCTATGGCCTGCGAAGAGCCCAGATCTCAATCCCATTGAGCACGTCTGCGACCTGTTGGATTGGAGGGTGAGGGCTAGGGCCATTCCCCCAAGAAATGTCCGGAGAACTTGCAGGTGGCTTGGGGGGAGAGTGGGGTAACATCTCACAGCAAGAACTGGCAAATCTGGTGCAGTCCATGAGGAGGAGATGCACTGCAGTACTTAATGCAGCTGGTGACCACAACAGATACTGACTGTTACTGACTGCCGACTAGAGCATACAGGTTGCACTGGAAGGTGGTAGAGTATTGGAGGCTGTTTTGTAGATGACATCGCCGAAGTCAAGGATCGGTAGAATAGTCAGTTTTACTAGTGCAAGTTTGGCAGCATGAGTGAAGGAGGCTTTGTTGCGAAATAGAAAGCCAATTCTAGATTTAATTTTGGATTGGAGATGTTTAATGTGAGTCTGGAAGGAGAGTTTACAGTCTAGTCAGACACCTAGGTATTTGTAGTTGTCCACGTATTCAAGGTCAGAGCCGTCCAGGGTAGTGATGCTAGTCGGGCGGGCGGGTGCAGGCAGCGAACGGTTGAAAGCATGCATTTGGTTTTACTAGCGTTTAAGAGCAGTTGGAGGCCATGGATGGAGTGTTGTATGGCATTGAAGCTCGTTTGGAGGTTAGTTAACACAGTGTCCAAAGAAGGGCCAGAAGTATACAGAATGGTGTCGTCTGCATAGAGGTGGATCAGAGAATCACCAGCAGCAAGAGCGACATCATTGATGTATACAGAGAAGAGAGTCGGACCAAGAATTGAACCCTGTGGCACCCCCATAGAGACTGCCAGAGGCCCAGACAACAGGCCCTCCGATTTAACACACTGAACTCTGTCGGCAAAGTAGTTGGTGAACCAGGCGAGGCAATCATTAGAGAAACCAAGGCTGTTGAGTCTGCCGATAAGGATGTGGTGATTGACAGAGTCGAAAGCCTTGGCCAGGTCAATGAATACGGCTGCACAGTAATGTCTCTTATCGATGGCGGTTATGATATCGTTTAGTACCTTGAGCGTGGCTAAGGTGCACCCGTGACCAGAGCTAGAGTTAGAGCTACAGGATGCAAATTTCTGTTTGAAAAAGCTAGCCTTTGCTTTCCTGACTGATTGCGTGTATTGGTTCCTGACTTCCCTGAACAGTTGCATATCGCGGGGACTATTCGATGCAATAGCAGTCCGCCACAGGATGTTCTTGTGCTGGTCAAGGGCAGTCAGGTCTGGAGTGAACCAAGGGCTGTATCTGTTCTTAGTCCTACATCTTTTGAAAGGAGCATGCTTATTTAAGATGGAGAGGAAGTTGCTTTTTAAGAACGACCAGGCATCCTCAACTGATGGAATGAGGTCAATATCCTGCCAGGATACCCGGGCCAGGTCGATTAGAAAGGCCTGTTCGCAGAAGTGTTTTAGGGAACGTTTGACAGTGATAAGGGGTGGTCGTTTGACCTCGGGCCCATAGCGGATGCAGGACGATGAGGCAGTGGTTGCTGAGATCCTGATTGAAAACAGCAGAGGTGTATTTGGAGAGCAAGTTGGTCAGGATAATGTCTATGAGGGTGCCCATGTTTACAGATTTAGGATTGTACCTGGTGGGTTCCTTGATGATTTGTGTGAGATTGAGGGCATCTAGCTTAGATTGTAGGACTGCCGGGGTGTTAAGCATATCCCAGTTTAGGTCACCTAACAGAACGAACTCTGAAGATAGACGGGGGGCAATCAATTCACATATGGTGTCCAGGGCACAGCTGGGAGCTGAGGGGGGTCTATAGCAGGCGGCAACAGTGAGAGACTTATTTCTGGAGAGATACATTTTTAGAATTAGAAGTTCGAACTGTTTGGTCATAGATCTGGAAAGTATGACAGAAATTTGCAGGCTATCTCTGCAATAGATTGCAACTCCTCCCCCTTTGGCAGTTCTATCTTGGCGGAAATGTTGTAGTTGGGAATGGAAATCTCAGAATTTTTGGTGGCCTTCCTAAGCCAGGATTCAGACACGGCCAGGACATCAGGGTTGGCGGAGTGTGCTAAAGCAGTGAGTAAAACAAACTTAGGGAGGAGGCTTCTGATGTTAACATGCATGAAACCGAGGCTTTTACGGTTACAGAAGTCAACAAAAGAGAGTGCCTGGGGCCTGGGAATAGGTGTGGTGCTGGGGGCTACAGGGCCTGGGTTTACCTCCACATCACCCGAGGAACAGAGGAGAAGCAGGATGAGGGTACGGCTAAAGGCTATCAGAACTGGACGTCTAGTGCATTGGGAACAGAGGATAAAAGGAGCAGATTTCTGGGTGTGGTAGAATAGATTCAGGGTATAATGTGCAGACAGGGGTATGGCGGAGTGAGAGTATAGTGGAGGTAGGCCCAGGCACCGAGTGATGATAAGAGTGGTTGCATCTCTGGAGGTGCTGGTAATACTGGGTGAAGTCACCGCATGTGTAGGAGGTGGGACAAAGGAGGAATCTGAGGCATGTAGAGTGGGCCTAGGGGCTCCACTGTAAACTAAAACAATGATAACTATCCTAAACAACAGTAAACAGGGCATATTGACACTTGAGAGAGACATAAAGCAAAGGCATAAAGCAAACACAGGATGTCTGGTTGGGAGAGCTAGCTAGGACAACAACGAGTAAGACCGCAAAGGCTAGTCAGGAAAGACAACAACAACAGGTAAAACTGCCGATGAATGGGCAGAGGGTTGGTTAGCATCACACAGGGCCTGAGTACGCGGCTGGGGCCGACAGATAAATAAAATAAATAAATTAAAATAAACAGAAAGGAGTACCGTGATTAATGAATAGTCCTGCAGGCATCAGCTATGTAGCCGAGTGATCATAGGGTCCAGTGAACAGCAATAGATGGGGCAGGGAAGCCGCGAGGTAGTCGTTACTACGCCGGCACGCAGGAGAAGTTTGCTCCGACGTCCGACGGAGGCCGGTTGCAGGCAGAGCGGATGGAGTAATCTTTGGCAGACCAGTCGAGGTGGTACGACGGGGCGTCGTGTCGAGAGGGATCCGAGCCAGATGGCGAGAGAGGTATTGTTGTTGCTATCCGGGAGATGCGCCTGGCTCGCGGCTAGCTGGAGCTAGCTCCGGGGCAGGGGCGTTAGCCACTAGAGCCACTCGGTCACTCAGTGGCAGCTAGCTAGCTGTGGAGATCAGGTGTAGTGGTCCAGGGTTTACGGCAGGGATCCGGCGTTGTGGTGGAGAAACTCTCTCTATCTCTCTTGCTCTCTCTCTCTCTTTCTCTCTGGACCTCCAATGACACTGAACGCTTTTGCAGTGTCTCCCTTGACTTGTAATTACGAGTTGGGGTGTAATGATTCCGAAGGCACAATTAGGTGTGAAGGCACCATTAGGTGTGAAGGCACTATTAAGTGTGTAGGCACCATTAGTTGTTTAACTGTTGCCTCACACTGACTCTTCGACAACCTCAAAGTCCGAAAGTAGTCCCTGTCTGTCGCCATCCGATTCCTTTGAAAAGAGTGCACCATTTTGTTGAAGTGTGTCCAACAATTAGGATCCCCTCGCCCTCACCCCCCTCTCTCTCTATCTCTCTCGCTCTCTCTCTCTCTCTTTCTCTCTGGACCTCCAATGACACTGAAAGCTTTTGCAGGGTCTCCTTCCACTACCCCATCTTAACTTTCCCCCTATTTTTTCCTTCTTTTCCGTCCTCCCCCTTCCCCATTCCATCTCTTCTAACACCCTTTAGGAATATGCACAACTTTTAACATAATTCAGCTCATTGTCTGCCCACCCCCCACCCTCTGGGGGACAAAGGGGCCAAGGGAGACAGTGGTCCCCAGTGAGCCA
Source organism: Brachymystax lenok tsinlingensis (assembly GCA_030435695.1). Taxonomy (NCBI): domain Eukaryota; kingdom Metazoa; phylum Chordata; class Actinopteri; order Salmoniformes; family Salmonidae; genus Brachymystax; species Brachymystax lenok. The sequence continues at coordinate 17,977,766 of CM059781.1, forward strand.
GGTGTTCCCCAGGGCAAGGCCGCCGCTCTGTAATGGCTGCAGCCTGGTGCCTCTGCAGCTGCACGCCGGCAGGGACCCTTTTGTTTGACTGCCATTGTCAGTGCACGCCCCTTGTCCATTCATGGCTCAAGCTGGAGGGAAGGGGTGGGGTGGAGGGAAGGGAGAGGTGCTTATTTTAGTGCCATATTGGTGTGTGTGTGTTTGTGTGTGATGAGGGGAGGGGGTCGAGGTAGTGGGTTTAGGATGGTGTGTGTGTTTGTGTGTATGTGATGGGGGTTTAGGGTGATGTGTGTGTGTTGAGGTGTAGGGGGTCAAGGGTGAGGGTTTAGGGTGGTGTGTGCGTGCGTGCGTGCGTGCGTGCGCGTGCGTGTGTGTGCGTGTTTGTTTGCGTGTGTGAATAAACGTGTGCCAGAGTAGACGGCTTGGTGATGGTCACTGCTGTGCTCTTATTGGTCACTAGGCAGACTATGTGTAATGTGGAAATGAATGGTAGACACTGCAGCTCCATCTGTTCACACTCACATTGTTCAACCCTCCTGCCTTGGGACCAGACTGCAGCACTACCAAACCTAAAAAGGCATTGAGTTGAGTTGAGTTTGGACCACTGTGCTACAAGGAAGCTTGATTCATTACACCTCCCTTTGGATTTTTTGTCACTTTATTCATTCTCTGCTGGATACAGAGAACCTGGATTTGTAAGTACAAAACTTGGAGAAAATTTGAAAAAGCTGAGAAAGGCCTTCTGGCATGCTGGAATGACCAACGCTATTCTGTCAGGAGCATATCTTTAGGAGTTCCTTCTGTATTTGTGTTGCTGTTTTTTTTTCTTCATCCTTGAAGCCTGTGGTAAGTCTTTTAATAAACTGTTGTATAGGCAGTTATATACATTAATTTTATAGTTACAGCAGGTGTAAAAACTACATCTGAAGTCAAATTTTTCTCTGTCTGGTCTCTGACCGTTACATAGTTTAGTGCACAATTGTTCATTTTCATTGATTATGTGATTTACTTTAAGTGTTTGATAAAGTGTTTTTGTTTTCCGAATTCTTGGTGGGATACAGTTCCACTTTAAACTTTAGGTCACTGGTTACTTTGTGTGCCAAACATGAAATGTTTTTTTCAATCTCAAAATCACACTTTTTTTTCAAAATCACACTTTTTTGTTACATTACAGCCTTATTCTAAAATGGATACATTTTTTCATAAAAATCATCAGTAGTCTACACACAATATCCCATACTGACAAAGTGAAAACAGTTTTTGTTTTCCGAATTCTTGGTGGGAAACAATCTTAAATCTATCTAATGATAGACAAGCTTTATCCCAGTTTGATTATTTATTCATTTGATATCTATGATAAATTCATTGAAAAATAGACTATACTTATAATACCAGTATACTATCAGTAAAACAGTAAAGACGTAAGATGCTAATTGTCCTAAACATAGCTATGTGGTCCTCTGTAGCTCAGTTGGTAGAGCAGGGTGCTTGGGTTATGGGTTTGATTCCAGGGGCCACCCATATGTAAACTGTAGGCATGCATGACTGTAAGTTGCTTTGGATAAAAGTGTCTGCTAAATGGCATATATTATTATGTTCCTACTCAGAACATAGCAACCAGGGAGTCCCTACCCTATTGAAGTTTACATTTAAAATGGTTAAGGGAAGGGTTAAGTTTAGGGTTAGGTAAGGGTTATGGGTATGGATGGATCCCGGATAGCACTAACCAATCAAACAGCGTTGGAGTAGACAATACAAGATGGAGTGTGTTAGTGTTGAAGCTTTTCATTTCACCTTTGGGCTAAAGATACAGTTTATGTTTGAAAGATCGAATTGTTCAACCCATGTAGTCAGGCGCTTTCAGAGTCATCAGTCTTCATGTTTAATGACAGTGAAAGACAGGTCAAGGATTGCTGCCAATGAAAATATAACATACTTTTACATACAGTAGTCTATGATACCGTGAATATTTTGTCTGAGAGAGCGAGAGAGAGAGACAACCTGCCCAATGTCACTATGTACAGACACAGTGAGCGTTGTTATTGACCTGGCTCTCAAGAGAAGACAGACTATGTGCACACTGCCCACAATATGAGGTGGAAACTGAGCTGTACTTCCTAACCTCCTGCCACAGATCACACAGACCCACAAAGAATTTTAAAACAAATCAAACATTGATAAACTCACATATCTATCTGTCAGGCGAAATACCGCAGTGTGCAATCACAGCAGATTTGTGGCCCATTGCCATGACAAAAGGGCAGCCAGTGGAGCACAAACAACATAGTAAATAACACCAATATTAATCTGTTTATTTATCTTCCTCTACTATTCATACTACAACTATTTGAACATTGCTAAAACACTGTACATAGCTGATAATATAACACATGAAATGTCTTTTTGAGTGCAATATTTACTGTTACATTTTTATTTTATTTTTTTCACTTTTGTTTATTGTTTATTTTACTTGCTTTGGCAATGTTCCCATGCTAATAAAGCCTCATTTAATTGTATTTAATTGAGAGAGCGAGAGAGAGAAGCAAGAGTGAGAGAGAGAGAGAGAGAGAGAGAGAGAGAGAGACGGGGGAGGGGGTCAGAATATAAAGTGAGTGAGCGACTGAGCAAATGGAAATTTGTGTTCATGTCTGTGCTGAGGGGTGAAAGTGAGGTCCATTACCGGGTCACATGACAGTGGTGATATGTATCAGCCTTTACCGAGCGGCAGTTTCCGTGGTCCCCTGTGGTTTCAGTAGGCATCTGTTGCCCCTGCTGCCTATACACCCCCCCTCCCCCTCTCTTTCACTCCTCTTACCTCCCTTTCTTTGTCCCTGGCTCAGTGCAGACTTCAGAGTGTCATGGCTCAGCATTCTGAGGGGGGAATAGGTCAGGTCTGCCCCAACCCCAGGGGAGATAGCAGGGCCCAAGGGGCTAACCATGGCTCTCTCTCCCAGCCCCAGGTACAGCAGGCTCGGACACTGAGGAGGAGGCTGCAGCATCTGCTCACTGTAGTAGGACCTTAACTCCCACGTCCATATCTGTCTCTATCTCCATGTCTAGATCTAGCTTGCCCTTTATTTCTATATTTCCATATCATTCTTTGTCTTTATTTGTATCTCTCTCCAGCTGGAAGTCGAGCTTTACATTTACTTCCACTCGTCTTTACTGGAGACTGAGGCAGCGCAGAGGGGAGAGCAGTTTTGGACCTTGCTTGATACACACAGGAAACTGTTAAGTGTGGAAAACCCCAGAAGCTTTGCAGTTTTTGACACAAACCGGTGCGCCTGGCACCTACTACCATGCCCCTTTCAAAGGCACTTTCATCTTTTGTCTTGCCCTTGTAGAAACATGGAAATAATCTGACCTCCTTATCCACTGCACTGTACTACTTATCTTCATGGGGAGAATGAGTAGATCTATGATGTGTAGAAACATGGAAATAATCTGACCTCCTTATCCACTGCTTGTGGAAGATTTTAATGGTGTCTGTGATTGTTTGGAAGATTGTTTGGGTAAAATGTGTAGGTTGTGTGTTTGTGTTTAGAGAGAGAGAATAAGAGTGTGTGTGTAGTGTTGGTGTGTGTGTAGTGTTGGTGTGTGTGTTGGTGAGTGTGATCATGTTGGTGTGTGTAGTGTTGGTGTGTGTGTTGGTGTGTGTGTAGTGTTGGTATGTGTTTGTGTGTGTGTTGGTGAGTGTGTTCGTGTTGGTGTGTGTGTAGTGTGTGTCTTATCATGTTTAAACACTTACGGATTCCATCTGGTGAGCAGTGACTCAGGCACGCACAAGTACGTCTGTTTTGATTCTGACGGTGTCATTGTATTTGGTATGTGTATGTGGTGTGTGTGTGGTGTGTGTGTATGTGACGTGTATGTGTGTGTGTGTGTGTTTGTTTGAATAGCCCCATCCTCTGTCTGTGCACACTGCACGCCGCTGTGGAACAATGCTCTGTTGGAGGAGTCCAGATTGGGATGGCAGCGGCTTTGTTTGGGGACGGCAAGCCAGACACACTTTAGCCCCCCCATACCCTCCCCACCACCACACACTCTTGCTTTCTTTGTGCCCCTTTTGTTGTTGGAGGACTAAATTATTTCAGCCATCTTGTGGCATTCATAGTGACCCACAATGGGGCAGCAGCTTGGATACTGAGGGGCAGGTCATTAGGAGGCCTTTTTTCAGGTACTGAGATCCCACTATTACCCTACTTATACATGCAGACACATACAGACTTATACACACACACTTATACACACTCATATATCACTCCACACACACACTTATACACACTCATATATTACTCCTCACACACACTTATACACACTCATATATCACTCCACACACATACTTATACACACTCATATATCACTCCACACACACACTTATACACACTCATATATCACTCCACACACACACTCATATATCACTCCACACACACACACTTATACACACTCATATATCACTCCACACACACTTATACACACTCATATATCACTCCACACACACACTTATACATACTCATATCACTCCAAACACACACACACTTATACACACTCATATATCACTCCACACACACACTTATACACACTCATATATCACTCCACACACACACTTATACACACTCATATATTACTCCTCACACACACTTATACACACTCATATATCACTCCACACACACACTTATACATACTCATATCACTCCACACACACACTTATAGAGTTGAAGACAGACGTTTACAAACATCTTAGCCAAGTACATTTAAAGTCAGTTTTTCACAATTCCTGACATTTAATCCTAGTAAAAATTCCCTGTCTTAGGTCAATTAGGATCACCAATTTATTTTAAGAATGTGAAATATCAGACTAATAGTGGAGAGAATTATTTATTTCAGCTTTCATTTCTTTCATCACATTCCCAGTGGGTCAGAAGTTTACATACACTCAATTAGTATTTGGTAGCATTGCCTTGAAATTGTTAAACTTGGGTCAAACGTTTCAGGTAGCCTTCCACAAGCTTCCCACAATAAGTTGGGGGAATTTCAGGCCCATTCCTCCTGACAGAGCTGGTGTAACTGAGACAAGTTTGTAGGCCTCCTTGCTCGCACACGCTTTTTCTGTTCTCCCCACAAACTTTCTATAGGATTGAGGTCCTGAGCCGTGTGACGGCTGCGTGGTGTTTATACTTGCGTACTATTGTTTGAACAGATGAACGTGGTACCTTCAGGCGTTTGGAAATTGCTTTCAAGGATGAACCAGACTTGTGGAGGGCTACAATTGTTTTTCTGAGGTCTTGGCTGATTTCTTTTGATTTTCCCATGAAGTCAAGAAAAGAGCACTGAGTTTGAAGGTAGACCTTGAAATACATCCACAGGTATCCACATCCAATTGACTCAAATGATGTCAATTAGCCTACCAGAAGCTTCTAAAGCCATGACATTACTTTCTGGAATTTTCCAAGCTGTTTAAAGGCACAGTCAACTTAGTGTATGTAAACTTCTGACCCACTGGAATTGTAATACAGTGAATTATAAGTGAAATAATCTGTCTGTAAACAATTGTTGGAAAAAGTACTTGTGTCATGCACAAAGTAGATGTCCTAACCGACTTGCAAAAACTATAGTTTGTTAACAAGAAATTTGTGGAGTGGTTAAAAAATTAGTTTTAGTGACTCCAACCTAAGTGTATGTAAACTTCCGACTTCAACTGTACATACTCATATATCACTCCACACACACACTTATACACACTCATATATCACTCCACACACACACTTATACACACTCATATATCACTCCACACACACACTTATACACACTCATATATCACTCCAGACATTCCCTTAAGTTTGATGTGTAGTGGTCTGGTGTAAATAGCAACCCAATGATTCCGTGTTCGAATCTCATCACTGACAACTTTAGCATTGTAGCTAATTAGCAACTGTGCAACTACTTACTACTTTTTAGCTACTTTCCAACAATTTAGCATGTTAGCTAACCCTTCCCCTAACCTTAACTCTTTAACCTAACTCCTAACCTTAACCCTAGCCTTAACTCCTAACCCTAATCGTTTATTATATTACGTATACCCCTGAGTCCAGGTTGCCCTGGGTCAGTAGATTAGTGTGTCACCGTGCTCGGATGATGCTGTAATACATGTCCCTTTTAAAGGGGTCACTGATCAATTAGGAGGCTGGCCCATTAGAACAGGTCTTTCTTTGTTTCAGCCAATCACAAACCCCAACCGGGGCTGCACACGACCACTGATCCTAGTTTGAATATCAGGTGGTGGATGTAAAGAGTCCCCTTTAAATCATGTCAAGAACAAAAAAGACCATCCTGCATTCTCCTGTATGGGTGTAGATGCAATGTAGAGTATGTTATTGAGTGTCAATTCCGCCATGTTTGTGTGTCTTATCACGATGTGTTACCACTGACATTGATTGAGAGCTTCTCTGGCTGCTGAGCTCATCGCTGCTAAAATGCAAATCAATGGAAGTGAATAATGGAAATGACGGTTTTAAACCTGCCCTTTTGGAAATGCATTTGGTGTGTCATTCAGCCTAACGCTTAACAAGCTCTACCACAGCTCAGGTTACTCAATTAGAGCTATTTAAGGTTACCTACCGCCTGCAGCATGGGTGTTGGAATGGATGGCTGGGTCCAGTAATTTACTCTGGCTGTTATAAAGTATCTCAACAAGTTAGGAAATAGGAGTCAAATCACCTGGGGGTTAACTGTAACATTACGAAAGGTTCAGATAGAAAAGTATTGAACATTCCCCAGATTTACAGGAGGAAACCAGTCTGACCAATGCCCCTCCCTCTCCCCAAGGCTTCCGTCTCAGGATTGGTCAGAGAGCAGCCCGTCAGCAGCAGTGACATTGGGGTCGTCCAGGGTCAGAGGTCCGGTGTCAGATACTGGATGTATGAGACGGCTTCATGGGCCTGAAGGACCATCTGGAGGATGAAACAGGCCACATCCTCAACCTGGGGCTGGATTTGGACTACCTCCACGTGGAAGGCACCGACTGCCAGGCCAGCTTGATTGCAACAGTCGGCACCCACTCAGGAACCTTGGAGGGGGACGAGACGGAGGTAGGAGGCACCCAGTGCAGTGTCAGTAGTAGCAGCATCAGCAGCAGTAGTAGTAGTTGTAGTAACTCCTCTGAAGAGAGTGCTGCGTCGGACAGCGATGATGAGCGGGGGGTCCAACATGGCTCTGGTTCTGATGCTCAGACCACCCACCCACACCCCTGTCACCCTGCTGGGCAGGGCCCGGCACAGAGCCCCCATTCTAGGGACCCCAAACACTCCACCAACCCCTTCACAGAGTACCGCTCCAAGATGGAGTTTGCCCTGAAGCTGGGCTACTCTAAGGAGCTGGTTCTGCTGGTTGTGCGGAAGCTAGGGCCTGACGCCCTCATCAATGACATACTGGGAGAACTGGTCAAACTGGGCACCAAGTCAGAGACGGATCAGGCTGGGGGGTCGGCCACCTCCCACTCGCCCTCCTCCTCCTTTTCCTCCTCCTCTCTGGACTCCTGCAGGCTGGACTGCTCCTCCCAGCTACTGTTGGATGACAAGGAGAACATCAGGCCTGTGGTGGTGGATGGGAGTAATGTAGCCATGAGGTGAGTCAACACAAACTGCTGCTCTATTCAGAAACACTTAACTCAGGTTCCTTTTCTCTCTGAAAAACCTCATCCACTAGCTCTTCTAATCTTTATTCTGTAGTATAATAGAAATAAACAAAGACACCATGAATTTCATGACCATGAATTTGTGTATGTTTTTCCACAGCCATGGGAATAAGGAAGTGTTTTCCTGTCACGGCATCCAGCTGGCTGTTGATTGGTTCCTGGAGCGCGGTCACCGTGACATCACTGTGTTTGTGCCTGCCTGGAGAAAGGAACAGTCCAGACCGGACACCCTCATCACAGGTTGACCAGCATTTCCACGTGCACCCCCAACATCCCATAACTCTCCAACCAATCCCCACCTTATTTTGATTAAACTCCACCCTCGCTCCTGTTTTAAATCTCCTCTTTCTCCCAACATTTGTGTCTTCCCTTTACTGTCAAAGGACAGTAACACCAATAACACATTTTAGGTAATTGAGGATGCTCAAATCTCAGGTCATTAACACTTAAAAAACCCTGAAAAAACCTATCCTCCTGAGACCTGAAAAAAAAAGTTTGGAATTTGTTTTGTGTTTGGGGTGGAAAAAACATGTTGCCAAAAATGTGTTTAGAAAAAATATTGTTACTTATATTTTATAGTATGTGCAAAATTGTCCTCTGTAGTGGTCATTAGGATTTAAATATGAAAACATGTACATTACAGTCAATGGGTACAGTAGGTGAAAAACATTGTTGTGGCAACTGGGTGTCCACTATAGAGGACATTTCTTAATAAGCTCTTATTTAGCTCTTATTTAATGTGAAACAATTATTTCACAGTCCTGTCAACTCATTTAACTATTCCTGAGACGATCACTTGCTAGAAGCAATTTGAATATCAAACTGACAAAAATTATCATTATTAATTACACACACTTCTTTTCAAATTTCCATTAAATGTGCTGATTCTGATGACAGCCATTTTTTTTCTACCAGGAAGATAAAGTTGTCAAGGTCATACCCCCACACATGTGATATCATTGAAAATCCCAGAATGTCCTCTCAAAGGGACAACATGACTTAATACAGTGGCTTGTATGGCATCAGAGATACGGACCAAGAACTGATGTCCACTAGAGAGAACAAAAATGGAGGATAAGATTAATAATTTTGCTCACAATGTAATTTCCCTTAATTGAAATTGAGTAACATCAATGATGCTTTGTTTCAATGCATAAACATACATTTTTGCAGTATAAAGGACTTGCATTATGTTTTATAATTGATAAAAGTTCCATATAAACAAAAACATATATGATGTGTAACTATTTGTCCATTTTAAAGTGTTATGGTTGCAAAAGCGAGGGATGCAAATGCCACACCAATTCAAGGACAAACCTGTCGCCACTTTAGACTGTTATAGACTTGTCTAACCTTTTACCGATATCATTGCTTATTTGCATTTAGGTGGGAATTGCATACTTTTACATTCTCTATAGGCACAAGCCGAGCCCTGGTGTTTGGTTACTTGACATTTAAATGTTTCATCAGAGAAGAATTACACACAAATGCTGGGTGGCTTTATTAATGAATTCAAATTAAATCAAATGTTATTGTTCACATACACATGGTTAGCAGATGTTATGGGGAGTGTACTGCAAAGTTTCCAAAGGACTAGAAGCAAGGCAGCCCTCTCTGTCTGCACCATCTTAATTCATTGGTTTTTACATGACTCACCAGACTAAAAGTCTGAAGCCATAGTCGATTTCTGCACCCAAGTTCCTAGTTTATCTTATACTGTATAAGTTCAATCAATCAATCAAATGTATTTATAAAGCCCTTTTACATCAGCCGATGTCACAAAGTGCTATACAGAAACCCAGCCTAAAACCCCAAACAGCAAGCAATGCAGATGTAGAAGCACGGTGGCTAGGAAAAACTCCCTAGAAAGGCTAGGACCTAGGAAGAAACCTAGAGAGGAACCAGGCTCTGAGGGGTGGCCAGTCCTCTTCTGTCTGTGCCGGGTGGAGATTATAACAGTACATGGCCAAGATGTTCAAACGTTCATAGATGACCAGCAGGGTCAAATAATAATAATCACAGTGGTTGTAGAGGGTGCAACAGGTCAGCACCCCAGGAGTAAATGTCAGTTGGCTTTTCTTAGCCAATCATTCAGAGTTAGAGATAGCAGGTGCGGTAGAGAGAGAGTCGAAACAGCAGGTCTGGGACAAGGTAGCACGTCCAGTGAACAGGTCAGGGTTACATAGCCGCAGGCAGAACAGTTGAAACTGGAGCAGCAGCAGGTGGATGGTCCTAGGGCTCAGGTCCTCTGAGAGAAGAGAGAAGAGAGAATGGTCCTAGGGCTCAGGTCCTCTGAGAGAAGAGAGAAGAGAGAATGGTCCTAGGGCTCCGAAGGTCCTCTGAGAGAAGAGAGAAGAGAGAATGGTCCTAGGGCTCAGGTCCTCTGAGAGAAGAGAGAATGGTCATAGGGCTCAGGTCCTCTGAGAGAAGAGAGAAGAGAGAATGGTCCTAGGGCTCAGGTCCTCTGAGAGAAGAGAGAAGAGAGAATGGTCCTAGGGCTCAGGTCCTCTGAGAGAAGAGAGAAGAGAGAATGGTCCTAGGGCTCAGGTCCTCTGAGAGAAGAGAGAATGGTCATAGGGCTCAGGTCCTCTGAGAGAAGAGAGAAGAGAGAATGGTCCTAGGGCTCAGGTCCTCTGAGAGAAGAGAGAAGAAAGAATGGTCCTAGGGCTCAGGTCCTCTGAGAGAAGAGAGAAGAGAGAAAGAGAGAAAGAGAGAAAGAGAAAGAGAAAGAGAAAGAGAAAGAGAAAGAAAAAGAGAAAGAGAAAGAGAAAGAGAAAGAGAATTCACAAAGGACACCGGATAAGACAGGAGAAATAGATATAACAGACTGATCCTAGCCCCTTGACACAAAAACTATTGCAGCATAAATACTGGAGACTGAGACATGAGGGGTCGGGAGACACTGTGGCCCTGTCCGACAATACCCCCGGACACGGTCAACCAGGCAGAATATAACCCCACCCACTTCGCCAAAGCACAGCCCCCACAACACTAGAGGGATATCTTCAACCACCAACTTACCACTATTGGCAATAAATAGGCCAATAGTGGTGAAGTAATTACAATTTAGCAAGTGATATGTGCAGATGAGGATGTGCAAGTAGAAATACTGGTGTGCGAAATAGCAGAAAAACAAAAACAAATATGGGGATGAGGTAGGTAGTTGCTTGGATGGATGGGCTATTTACAGGTGGGCTGTGTACAGCTGCAGCGATCGGTAAGCTGCTCTGACAGCTGATGCTTAAAGTTAGTGAGGGAGATATAAGTCTCCAACTTCAGTGATTTTTGCAATTCGTTCCAGTCATTGGCAGCAGAGAACTGGAAGGAAAGGCGGCCAAAGGGGGTGTTGGCTTTGGGGATGACAAGTGAGATATACCTGCTGGAGCGCGTGCTACGGGTGGGTGTTGTTATGGTGACCAGTGAACTGAGATAAGGCGGAGCTTTACCTAGCAAGACTTATAGATGACTTGGAGCCAATGGGTCTGGCGACGAATATATAGCGAGGGCCAGTCGACGAGAGCATGCAGGTCACAGTGGTGGGTGGTATATGGGGCTTTGGTGACAAAACGGATGGCACTGTAATAGACTGCATCCAGTTTGCTGTGTAGAGTGTTGCAGGCTATTTTGTGAATGACATCGCTGAAGTCGAGGATCGGTAGGATAGTCAGTTTTACGAGGGAATATTTGGCAGCATGAGTGAAGGAGGCTTTGTTGCGAAATAGGATTTAATTTTGGATTGGAGATGTTTAATGTGAGTCTGGAAGGAAAGTTTACAGTCTAGCCAGACACCTAGGTATTTGTAGTTGTCCACATATTCTAAGTCAGAACCGTCCAGAGTAGTGATGCTAGTTGGGCGGGCGGGTGCTGGCAGCGATTGGTTGAAGAGAATGCATTTCGTTTTATTAGCATTTAAGAGCAGTTGGAGGCCACGGAAGGAGTGTTGTATGGCATTGAAGCTTGTTTGGAGGTTTGTTAACACAGTGTCCAAAGAAGGGCCAGATGTATACAGAATGGTGTCGTCTGCATAGAGGTGGATCAAGGAATCACCCGCAGCAAGAGCGACATCATTGATATATACAGAGAAAAGAGTTGGCCCGACAATTGAACCCTGTGGTACCCCCATAGAGACTGCCAGAGGTCCAGAAAACAGGCCCTCCGATTTGACACACTGAACTCTATCTGAAAGTAGTTGGTGAACCAGGCGAGGCAGTCATTTGAGAAACCAAGGAGGTTGAGTCTGCCGATAACAATACTGTGATTGACAGAGTCGAAAGCCTTGGCCAGGTCAATGAAGACAGCTGCACAGTACTGTTTTTTATCGATGGCGGTTATGATATCATTTAGTACCTTGAGCGTGGAGGAGGTGCACCCGTGACCAGCGCAGAAACCGGATTGCACAGCGGAGCAGGTACGGTGGGATATGAAATGTTCAGCGATCTGTTTGTTAACTTGGCTTTTGAAGACCTTAAAAGTTAGGGCAGGATGGATATAGGTCTGTAACAGTTTGGGTCTAGAGTGTCGCCCCCTTTGACGAGGGGGATGACCGCGGCAGCTTTCCCATCTTTAGGAATCTCGGACGATACGAAAGAGAGGTTGAACAGACTGGTAATAGGGGTTGCAATGGCGGCGGATAATTTTAGAAAGAGAGGGTCCAGATTGTCTAGCCAAGCTGATTTGTACGGGTCCAGGTTTTGCAGCTCTTTCAGAACATCTGCTATCTGGATTTGGGTGAAGGAGAAGATGGGGAGGCTTGGGCAAGAAATTGCAGGGCAAGTAGCTGCAGGGGGTGCGGAGCTGTTGGCCAGGGTTGGGGTAGCCAGGAGGAAAGCATGGCCAGCCGTAGAGAAATGCTTATTGAAATTCTCGATTATCGTGGATTTATCGGTGGTGACAGTGTTTCCTAGCCTCAGTGCAGTGGGCAGCTGGGAGGAGGTGCTCTTATTCTCCATGGACTTTACAGTGTCCCAAAACTTTTTGGAGTTAGGGCTACAGGATGCAAATTTCTGTTTGAATTTTTTTTTTAAAGGGGCATGCTTATTTAAGACGGTGAGGAAATTACTTTTAAAGAACGACCAGGCATCCTCTATTGACGGGATCAAGGTCAATATCCTTCCAGGATACCCGGGCCAGGTCGATTAGAAAGGCCTGCTCGCAGAAGTGTTTTAGGGAGTGTTTGACAGTGATGAGAGGTGGTCGGACCCATAGCGGATGCAGGCAATGAGGCAGTGATCGCTGAGATTCTGATTGAAAACAGCAGAGGTGTAGTTGCAGGGCAAGTTGGTCAGGATAATATCTATGAGGGTGCTGATGTTTACGGATTTAGGTTTGTATCTGATGGTTTCTTTGAATCAGTACACCATACACACGATTTCTAGCCAGTGACAGCCACCTAGCTAAAACGTCAAAACCTACCTAGCTAGCATTAGCATGAAGCAATAGATTTGTTCCACATGTTCCCATAAGAGACGATCAGCAGTTTATACTAGCTTAAATCTATTATACCTAGAATTCATATAATCCCTATAGTTATATTCAATGGGTTATTTGAATGCATAACATTACACCACACACACGATCTCTAGCCAGTTGACGGTCAGTTGGACGTGCACCCCATACTGAATTGTTTTCCGGATGAGCACACACACAGCATTGCTAGCTCATTAATAATATATATATTCACATTTTCAGGGTTTCTGGTTTTCTTTTATATTCCAGTATTGAGTGACTGTCCCGGTCAGGAAAGTTAAAATCCCAAAATGTATCCATCACCTTTGTTGGTGGCATATGTAATTAGTACAGCAAGCTTTGACATGCCCAATGTGTGCTCAATGTGTCTGCTTCAGTGCCATCATTACATGAATGCGGAAAAAACTGTTTTGCATGACTTCCACCAATCCCTGTGGTCTAGATGATTAGTATCTATGCAGATCAAAGTTGCCATGTGCGGGTGTATTAGGACAGTACAACCACGTCAATACTAGATACTACTAGATTCCTGTCAATGTCTATCCATGCAATTTTTTGGTATTTGTAAATAAATATGAAAATGTACGAGCCTTTTTGGAAGCAGGTATGAAATGAATAGATGAACTGAGTTATGACAGGGAAAATTATTATGATAATGTTTGCACAAGATAAAATCAACATTGATTATATCCTTTATTATAGAATAAAAGAAAAGGATTATGATCATATGTTTGCACACCACAAAATGTCAGTATTAATTATTATCATCGATGACAGAATAGAATCATTAGGATGCATGTCCCTGATTATTTGCTCTATTTATTTCAGTTGAGCTTGAGGGCCACATTTCAACAAAGATTCCTGATCTACCCCCTTTAACTGAAGTCACAGTGTCAACAATATTTGAAGAAATAGAGAACCAGTGGGTGGTCTCTGACTCCTTAGACATCAGTCTATCAGATGAGAAATCAATTGCCAATGATGATGATGATGATGAAGCTTATTATCCACCTTCAGAGTTGGATGTTCCAGCACAAGTGGCAGCTGAGCCCGTGGACACAACTCCAGACATACTCTCAAACAAGAAATCCAAGATTCCACCAATGGGTAAGTCATGTGGTCCCAAATGCAAGAGGCAATGTACTCAGAATATTTCAGAGGGTAGGCAAAAGGAAATATGGGAAAAGTATTGGGAGATGAAGTATAAGGAGAAGAGGACATGGATCTTCCACATGGTGGCACGGTAATCTAAGAAAAATATCACTGTTGGTGCTGACAGTCGACGCAGCAGGTCGTTTCTGTACCATCTTTCAAACCAGAGCGATTCTGCACAACAGGTGTGCAAAGTTTTTTTGGGGGCTACCACCCCAAAAATGATGTTCACGATGATGGGCAAGTCAATCACCACTAAACTGATTCCACCAAAGGATCAGAGGTGAAAGAAAGCTTCAGCAAACAAATTGAACATGAATCCAATCCTGCAACACATTGAGTCCTTCCATCCCCAAATCAGCCATTACAGACAAGAGCATACCCCACATCGCCTCTACCTCCCCAGTGATGTCAATATTCGGTTCATGCATAATGACTATAAGGAGAAGAACAAAGATGCCAGCTGCGGTTATGAAACCTATCGCAAGGTGGTAAAGTGAAGGAACATCAGCTTTGTGAAGCTTGGAGAGGAGGAGTGCGAGCTCTGTTTGGTGCAGGGTCATCATCTGAAGAGCACAGGGAGAATGAGGCCATGGAAACCCAAGCCTGCCAAGACAACAGCCATGCAGCACCTGAATTCACTATCACCAACCCCGACTGCATGTAATGTAGGAAATATGAGGAACATAAGAAGTCTGCAGGGCAGAGCAGAAGCCATTACCAGGCTGATGCACAGAAAGATTGGCCTGAGGACTGGTCTGTAAGGAGCGTTGATATGCAAAAAGTCATGCTCCTTTGCATGCCAGGTGTGAAAACAGCATTGTTCACAAGAAGAATCGTCTATCACGAGACATTCGCCACCATTGGAAAGAAGTCACAAAAAAAGAAGAAAACTATCTCAGTGGTATGGCATGAAGGAACAGCTGGTCGGAAGGTTTAGGAGATTACTTAATCTCACGTAACAACACTGGAGAAGGAGAGAGATGTCAAGCATGCAGTGTTTTGGGTGGATAACTGCACTTCTCAAAACAAAAACTGGTGCCTCCTAACATCACTGGTGAGTGTTGTCAATGCTGACTCAACTTTGATGGAGGACATCACCCTCAAGTTCTTCGAGCCAGGACACACCTTCATGAGTGCAGACAGTTTCCACCATGACATGGAACAGGAAATGAAAGCTCGACCTGGAGGTGTGGTGTACGACTTCGGGGACTTCCTCCATGTGGCCGGCACTTCCAATGCAGGCAAGGTGGAGGTGGTCGAAATGAAAAAGGAAAACATCCTGGCATGGAAAGCTGGCCATTCCATCGTCAAGCTGAAGAAGGCAGCAGCACCAAAGCTGGCAGAGATGGCCGAGATCCAGTTGAGGTATGGATCCAGGAGACTCTTCTGCAAAGTCTCCCATGAAGAAAGGGACTTTACAGAGCTTGACTTTATCATGAAGAAAGTCACTCTAGAGACACCCTCGACACTACGTACACAGGATAGAGGGATAGAAGAGTCCAAGAAGATGGACATAATCACCAAGCTGTGTCCTCTGATGCCTGCAAATCGAAGGCAGTTCTGGAATGCCTTGACCGTGAACAGCATTGCTGAGGATGAGGAGTGATATGGAAGAGCACTGAAGAAGTTTTACTTAAAAATGAAACGTTACCTAAAAAATGAAATGCAACTATTCAGCATTTTATCAATTGTAGCTAAATGTCATTTGGGTCCTCTTATGAATATGAACATGTAAATATGTTTAAAATGTATTCTTCAAGCTGTTATTTATTCATTCATTCAAAAGTGTAATTTGAAAAAATACAAATAAAATGTTTTTATTAGAAATCTCATGGTAATATTTTATAATTTGTATTACCCTACGTCATACTTCTATCATGTTCCATCATTATATATTACAAGACAGGTAATCATTTCATGTAATTCAAACAATTGCAGTGCTGCTTTTCACATTTATTCTAATGTGTAATTCTTTTCACATTTACATGGGCTACTTGTCAAACACAGTATGTAATGTGACTGATGCAGAACCTACATCTCTATGTAAATGCAACTGGTATCTTAGTGGAAGGATGCAGTTTCACCTCTGTTACACTGTCAGTAATTACACTGCCCTTGTATTAATAGCATTAATGAGAAGTATAGTAAACTAACAAATGAAAATGGCAGATACTGCTCTTTGCTTTGGTATTACCCTATAATTTATAACATATCATGCCAAGGAAGAAGGCAGTAACTGCCGTTTAAGGGTCAAAAGTCATGTCAGAGGTCAGGGTCAACATGAATAAAAAATGTACTCATAGTAAGGCAACAAATCATTACATCTCCAATGATCTCCCTAGAATTAATTTGGCTGGACAACTAAAAAACTTTGAAGCCATTTTTCTCAGTTCCACTCTGAGCAGTTACTGCCTTTTTGCTTGGGAGGGCAGTATTATGTTCAACATAGGAGGGACAGGCACAGGAAGCAGCTCTTACAGTGGTTTAGTTGGAATAGGGTCCAGTATGCAGCTTGAAGGTTTAGAGGCCATGATTATTTTCATCAATGTGTCAAGAGATATAGTATAAAAAAACTTGAGTGTCTCCCTTGATCCTAGGTCCTGGCAGTGTTGTGCAGACTCAGGACAACTGAGCTTTGGAGAAATACGCAGATTTAAAGAGGAGTCCGTAATTTGCTTTCTAATGATCATGATCTTTTCATCAAAGAAGTTCATGAATTTATCACTGCTGAAGTGAGAGTCATCCTCTCTTGGGGAATGCTGCTTTTTAGTTAGCTTTGCGACAGTATCAAAAAGAAATGTTGAATTGTTCTCCTCGATTGATTTGGAGAAATAGGATGATCGAGCAGCAGTGAGGGCTCTTCGATACAGCACGGTACTGTCTTTCCAAGCTAATCGGAAGACTTCCAGTTTGGTGTAGTGCCATTTCCATTCCAATTTTCTGGAAGCTTGCTTCAGGGCTTGGGTATTTTCTGTATACCAGGGAGCTAGTTTCTTATGACAAATGTGTTTTGTTTTTAGTGGTGCAACTGCATCTAGGGTATTACATAAGATTAAATTTAGTTTCTCAGTTAGGTGGTTATTTTTGTACTCTGATGTCCTTGGGTAGGTTGAGGGAGTCTGGGGCATCTAGGAATCTTTGGGTTGTTCGAGAATTTATAGCACAGCTTTTGATGATCCTTGGTTGGGGTCTGAGCAGATTATTTGCTGCGATTGCAAACGTAATAAAATGGTGGTCCGATAGTCCAGGATTATGAGAAAAAAATATAAGATCCACAATATTTATTCCACGGGACAAAACTAGGTCCAGAGTATGACTGTGGCAGTGAGTAGGTCCGGAGACATGTTGAGTCGATGATGGCTGAGTCGATGATGGCTCCAAAAGCCTTTTGGAGTGGGTCTGTGGACTTTTCCATGTGAATATTAAAGTCACCAAAAATTTGAATATTATCTGCCATGACTACAAGGTCCGATAGGAATTCAGGGAACTCAGTGAGGAACGCTGTATACGGCCCAGGAGGCCTGCAAACAGTAGCTATAAAAAGTGATTGAGTATGCTGCATAGATTTCATGACAGCCTGCTGCCTGGCCTGCACCCTACCTCATTGTGGCGCTAGAGGAGTTAGAGCCCTGTCTATGTTCGTAGATAAGATGAGAGCACCACTCCAGCTAGGATGGAGTCCGTCACTCCTCAGTAGGCCAGGCTTGGTCCTGTTTGTGGATGAGTCCCAGAAAGAGGGCCAATTATCTACAAATTCTATCTTTTGGGAGTGGCAGAAAACAGTTTTCAACCAGCGATTGAGTTGTGAGACTGCTGTAGAGCTCATCACTCCCCCTAACTGGGAGGGGGCCAGAGACAATTACTCGATGCCAACACATCTTTCTAGCTGATTTACACGCTGAAGCTATGTTGCGCTTGGTGACCTCTGACTGTTTCATCCTAACATCGTTGGTGCTGACGTGGATAACAATATCCCTATACTCTCTAAACTCGCCAGTTGTTGCCTTAGCCAGCACCATCTTCAGACTAGCCTTAACGTCGGTAGCCCTGCCACCTGGTAAACAGTGTATGGTCTAATACTGTGGGTAATGGAGTCGTCAATGACTAGGGTTTTCAATTTGTCAGAGCTAATGGTGGGAGCCTTCGGCGTCTCACCATGTGACATCTCACCATTAAGGGAGCAGTGGGGCGCTAGCGCCCCCGACACTACCCGGTGTAACTACTTAGGGAGCAGTGGGGCGCTAGCGCCTCCCGACACTACCCGGTGAAATGTAAGGCGCCAAATTCAAAATCCAAAAGTTGAATTATTAAACATTCATCAATATACAAGTGTTGCATAGTCATCAAAAGCTCTGCTTCTTGACAATATCACAGCGTTGTTCGATTTCAAAAAGGCTTTACGGCGAAAGCACAACATTTGATTTTTTTAGGATAGCACCTACAATATTAACCATTAGCATAAATTCATAAACCAGCGCGGTTCACACAAAACCCATTTCAGAGCAAAAACAAATCCCTTACCTTTTGAAGAACTTCTGCTGAGGGCTTCCCAAGTGTCCAACGAAGATATCCAATGGTTCTTTTGTTAGAAAATGTAATTTATTATATCCATAAATCTCTGTTTGGTTGGCGTGTTATGTTCAGAAAATCCAATGTCGAATCGCCCATTGAAACGTGAAGAGAACGCGTTCAAATATACCTATAAACTTTTCCTAAACAAATCAAATACCAGTTATAATGCATCCTTAGCTATCCTTTTATGAATATTAGCAATATTATTTCACTCGGATGACTCTGGGCGCGCACCCAGACTCGCGCCAACTTGTTGACATTTCAGGTCCCCTTACCATTTCCTGTTCCTATCCGTTCTGCTTACTCCAATCATTCCCAGTCTTTGTATATAGACTGTTGACATCTAGTGGAAGCCATAGGTACTGCAATCCAGGAGCTGGATTGCCTTGAAGTCAATGGGGAGAGTGTCAAACAGAGCAAAGGTCACCAAAAACTGCATTTCCGGATGGATTTTCCTCAGATTTTTGCCTGCTATATCAGTTCTGTTATACTCACAGATATTATGTTAACACTTTTAGAAACTTCAGAGTGTTTCCTATCCAATAGTACTAATTATGTGCATATCCTACTTTCTGAGCCTGAGTGGCAGGCATTTTACTTTGGGCACGCCAGACTTTCCAAAACCGTCACCTCTGCTGCCGCTCCCTAAGAAGTTAAAGGCGCTGCATGGTCAATCTGACGTCTTTATTGGCCTTGCATCATTGACGGTGATACGGCCTCTGCAGAAGTCAGGGCATTCACACTTCTTGCTCTTTGTAGAGCAGCGCAGAGCTGTTGTGAAGGAATCAAACCAAATCAAACCAAAGTTTATTTGTCACATGCGCCGATTACAACAGGTGTAGACCTTACAGTGAAATGCTTACTTACAGGCTCTAACCAATAGTGCAAAAAAGGTATTAGATGAACAATAGGTAAGTAAAGAAATAGAACAATAGTAAAAAAAGACAGGCTATATACAGTAGCAAGGCTATATACAGTAGCGAGGCTATAAAAGTAGCAAGGCTATAAAAGTAGCGAGACTACATACAGACACCGGTTAGTCAGGCTGATTGAGGTAGTATATGTACATGTAGCTATGGTTAAAGTGACTATGCATATATGATGAACAGAGAGTAACAGTAGCATAAAAAAGGGGTTGGTGGGCGGTGGGTGGCGGGACACAATGCAGATAGATAGCCCGGTTAGCCAATGTGCGGGAGCACTGGTTGGTCGGCCCAATTGAGGTAGTATGTACGTGAATGTATAGTTAAAGTGACTATGCATATATGATAAACAGAGAGTAGCAGCAGCGTAAAAGAGGGGTTGGGGGCACACAATGCAAAAAGTCCAGGTAGCCATTTGATTACCAGGATTCAGTTGCAGAGGGAGGTGTTTAGTCCCAGAGTCCTTAGCTTAGTGATGAGCTTTGAGGGCACTATGGTGATGAACGCTGAGCTGTAGTCAATAAACAGCATTCTCACATAGGTGTTCCTTTTGTCCAGGTGGGAAAGGGCAGTGTGGAGTGCAATAGAGACTGCATCATCTGTGGATCTGCTGGGGCGGTATACAAATTGGAGTGGGTCTAGGGTTTCTGGGATAATGGTGTTGATCTGAGCCATTACCAGCCTTTCAAAGCATTTCATTGCTACAGACGTGAGTGCTACGGGTCGGTAGTCATTTAGGCAGGTTACCTTAGTGTCAAGGAAGTGAGTTTGTATTTATACAGGACCTCCGGCCCCCACCTACCGTCAACCAATCATGTCAATGGGGAGCTATATGGAGCTATACAGAGCCCTCCGCATTGTTACGAGATTTGAAAGGTGCATGGCGATGTGTTACGGAGCTCAATTTGGCCTCTGCAATTGAGTCACACCCTCCATACGGAGCCTCCGACCACATTTTCGGATCAAGCATCAATTAGATTTATACTGTACGCATAATCCATCTCCGTTATCTAGAAATGTGTGGCATGTTTCTAGAATGGATTCAAGAGAAATACACTACAACCAGTGTCAGGTAAATCACTGTTGAATGTAAATTATGGCTGCATAATGCATACCTCTCTCTCTCTTCTTTCTCTAGACCAGGAGAAATTGCGGCGTCTGGAGAAAGACAAGATCCTTGTGTTCACTCCATCTCGTCGGGTCCAGGGCCGCCGGGTGGTCTGCTACGACGACCGCTTCATCGTCAAGCTGGCCTACGAGTCCGACGGCATAATCGTCTCTAACGACAATTACCGGGACCTGGCCAATGAGAAGCCAGAGTGGAAGAAGTTCATCGACGAGCGGTTGCTCATGTATACGTTCGTCAATGACAAGTATGGAAGTCCCACCAACACAGTGGACAAAGAGCTTATCACTATTAGTTTCTGGAGTTGTTTTTCCAAGGGGATTGATATGTGGATATCTGATGGTGTGTCTGGTGTGTGGTTGTGTCCAGGTTTATGCCTCCTGATGATCCTCTGGGTCGCCATGGTCCCAGTCTGGAGAACTTCCTGAGGAAGAGACCAGTTATCCCAGAACACAGGAAGCAGCAATGCCCCTATGGTAACACCTAGCCATTCTCTCTTATGCCTTATTCATTCAGCCTCCTCTGGCTTGTCTCATAATTGAGAGTTAACCATTCTGTATTCGCTCCTTAGGAAAGAAGTGCACTTACGGCCACAAGTGTAAGTTCTTCCACCCTGAGAGAGGCAGTCAGCCCCAACGCAGCTGTGGCCGACGAGCTGCGTGCCAAGAACTCCTCTTCATCCTCTACCTCTTCCTCCAAAAGGGTGGGCGAGGCTCTGATGGTGAAGAGTCACAGCATGTCCAGCAGCTCCAGGGTAGACAGGCTCCCAGACCCCCACCAAGCTCCCCCAAAGAGGCAGTCGGACCCCAGCCTTTGCGCCCCCTCCTACAGCGACCTCCTGGAAGAGCGTCTGGGCAGGAGGACTAAAGCAGAGGCCCGCAGAGGGAGTAGCAGCAGCAGTAGCAGCAACTGTAGCAGCAGCCTCCTGGCCTCTGCTTTTGGGGGACCTCCATCCAGCCACGGCTTCTCTCTTCATGACTGGGGGAACAGCTCCTCCAGAGCTCCAGGGCTGTTGGGGCTTGGTCACTCGAAGTCATACTCCACCTGTGAATCCCCCGGAGCTAAGCTACCACTCCCTGACGAGGGCCTACTCCAGCCTAAGCCTGGTAGTGCCGCGGAGTCCCGATCGGCTGTTCCCAGCTGACCTACGGACGGGCTCACTGGTGTCTGACTGCAGCAGCGAGGGTAGCGTGAGCTCAGACTCCTTCTCCCCTGATCCCCTGCTGGATGACAGCCTCAAGTGCCACTACTCCCACCCCCATCACCACCACCATCACTGCCCTAGCTGCTACCCACACCACCCCAACCACCCACCCCCTGGTCTGACCCAGCACCCCCATGGAGGCTCCCACCATGGCTACCCTCTAGCTCAGAGCAGCCTGGAGGATCCTCCCTCCTCCCTCCACCACTTCAAGGCCCAGCTCTCCTACCTTCCTCCCCATATTCAGCAACCGTCTGCGGGGAGCCACTCTGGCTGTTCTGGGAACTACGCTCCCCAACCTCTATCCCAGACCTCAAGCCCCCACTCCCACTCTCACAGCTCTCCTCTGGGGCATAACCTGGGGGGCTCCACCTGGCAGGACAACAACAGCCTCTACAAGCAATCCCCCTGTCCACCCAAGGAGGATCTACCATGGGCCAGGACAGGAGCAGCGACTGGCCAGATGGGACCCCCACTACCAACATCCCCCCCAGGCCTGCTACGAGCCCTTCACTTTTCTGTCCCTGCCTGAGGGCCGCAAACAACCCTGGAACTCGCCCTGGCCCAGGGGGACACACTCTCCCCATCCTCAACCCCTTTCCTCCTCCCATCCTCCACCTCTTACCCACCCCTCCACGGCCCCCCAGCACCAGGAGCCCCCTGCCCTGGGCAGATACCAGGACGTGAGGGAGAATGTGTTTGTCAACCTGTGTAACATCTTCCCCCCAGAGCTGGTGAGGGTGGTGATGGTGAGGAACCCCCATGTGATGGACGCCCAGCAGCTGGCTGCAGCCATCCTGGCTGATAAGTCCCAGGCTGGCTACTGAGTATTGACACTACTGTAGCAGAGGAAATAAGTGGCGTGCTCAACTCTATAGTCCCCCCAAAACATCTACGATGCAGGGGAAGATGCTTTATCTTTTTCCATCAAATGTTATTTTTTCAACCTTATTGTTTTATGTCACTGCCCTGCTCGTTCATTACTGTTGTGTGGTATGAGAACACTTTCAGCACTTAAGGTCAGGATGGTTTATGGTGGGTGGGTGTGAACATGTGTGTAATGGTATTCCGGAGACTCTTTGAATGGGATGTGTTGCTTTAATGTATTTATTTTGTAATATATTTTAAATTATGTCTATAGCTTTTCATATTTTTTAATGGCACTTTTCATAGATTTTTTTATGATTTATTTTTATTTTTGGAAATCATATCATAGGGTAAGGAGGGCTCAAGTGTTTCAGAGTGCTTCAGAGTTAGGGAAAGTCCTGAGGTGTCAAGGTGAATTCTGGGATTCCAAATCTAGGGTATGGTTTGTCGTCATAAAATTACACTTCAAACATTTTAAACTAAAAGACAAAGCAAATACATAAGCCCAAGCTACACTGATTTAATTTTATCCCTGTCATTTTTTATCAGAGAATTGTTAAAACAGGTGGTGAATTTGATATCGTTGTTGAAAGATTTGATGAATTTCTCATTTAGAGAAGTGAAACGCAGGAACTCCAGCTGTTAAAGGCCTGATAAAGTTCATGTGAAAACCCCAGATTATTGTTTACTCTGACATACAGGAGCTAGTTCTTCTCTGAGGAGAGCCCAGAAACTTACTTCACAGCATGGAAGATTGCGATATTGATTTTCTTTTCCTTTTTTCAATCATTTTTCTTTGTCCTCCAAAAAACATTCTGGCCATTGAAATCATAAAAAGATGGTTCTTGAGGATATTCGAACTAGTGCAGGTGCACTGTTCGTTTAAACGTTTTTTTAATTGTTTTTTTTTTACGTATGAATGTGTTAATTTATTATTGTCCCTTTGTCCTTTTCATTATGAGTAAGAGTATTTTAGTTAAAGAGGGTATCATTACAAGAGAAGACGTCTGGTGTAACCATCCAGACAGACAGACAAATAGCGCTGCACAGTAACTTCAGTCTGTGGACAGGGTATTTCTAGCCTCTACCTCCTGGCTTAGAATCCATTGCAAGTTGTCACTATCGCTCAGTGAATAGAATAAATAAATGGCTTACTCACACACAGCAGTCCAAAACACTGGACTTGTGTTGCCATGGTAACCTGACCACCACATCCTTTAGTGAACAAGAGAATGCCTCTCCTCGTTGATACAAATTGTATCCTATTAACTTAAACCAGATCATTGTTTTATATGAGAATATTTATACAAACGGTATTTTGAGTTTATGTGCCGTAATTGGTCACATTTGTTACTGTTCTAAAATATACTGAACAAAAATATAAACGCAACATGTAAAGTATTGATCCCATGTTTCATGAGCTGAAATAAAAGATCCCAGATATTTTCCATACGCACAAAAAGCGTATTTCTCTCAAATGTTTACATCCCTGTTAATGAGCATTTATTTTTTGCCAAGATAATCCAGGTGTGGCATATCAAGAAACTGATTAAACAGCATGATCATTACACTGGAGACACTTTGCTGCGGAAAATAAAAGGCCACTCTAAAATGTGCAGTTTTGTCACACAACACAATGCCACAGATGTCTCATGTTTTAAGGGAGTGTGCAATTGGCATGTTGACTGCAGAATATCCAATAGAGCTGTTGCCAGATAATTGAATGTTAATTTCTCTACCATAACGTTGTTTTATTTTTGTTCAGTATATATTTTTTTTATTGTGTTTTAAGAAGTAGTTGTGAAAGAAGGGAATAGCATCAAATGCAATTACTTCCAACTACTGTACTGTGATTGATGATCAGCATACAGAGAGGACAGAAAAAGGTCTGTGATATCTGGGTTCCTTGGGACGTCCCTACCCCATTGAAGTTGACATTTCAAATGGTTAAGGTAAGGGTTAAGGTTTGGGTTAGATAATGGTTAAGGTTAAGGTAGGGATGTCCCAAGGATTCCGGATAGCACTGATGGACAGGAAAAGGTGGGTTGTTGTTTTATTATCGTTGAACTGAAATTGTGTTGGGTGGTCTCAGTCATGTGAGTGTGACTGTGGGGGTCAGCTTTACGGTGAAGCCAGGATTTATTTCTTCACCATCAGCCTCTATTATCAGTCATGATCTTTCTCTTAATATATTTCTCAGCTCTCTCAGCTCTCTCTTCAAACTAAGGCTATCCCTTCAGAGGATCAGTAGAAGACCGCTGACTTGACAAAGACAGTACTTAGTCTCTGGAAACAATTTCTCAACATGACAACAGCCAAAAGTGAATTTATTTTAGCTGAGCAATGTCTAGCACCTTTCTAGGGCACTATGTGCCAGTGTGCTCCGGTGTGTGGCAGAGTATTAAATGCCTCTACATGGCATTGTGCTTTTTCTAACCACATCTGATGATAGTCTGAACCATGTTCAGTTAAAAAATGTACTATTTTTCCATGTTCAGATTTTTTTAAGATGTGTTTTTGGAATTTTGTGTGATGTTTTTAATTTTTTTATCAGCATTAAGAGATTTGAGGGGAATTGTTTGGGTGGTTTTCCTCAGTGTCACTGGATATGGCCTGTGTTGTACTCTACCGTTCATCTCTGGTATAATGAAACACCCTTTGATGAGGTGACTTGTGTTCAGTTTGCAGACAGTGTATGTGTATGTATACTGTATGTCAGTGGAGGCTGCTGAGGGGAGGACGGCTCCTAATAAAGGCTGGATGGAGTAAATGGAATGGCATCAAACACATGGAAACCCTGTGTTTGATACCATTCCACTTAATCTGCTCCAGCCTCCCCAATTTAGGTGCCACCAACCTCCTGTGGTATTGGTGCTGGTTTTTGGATACAGTACTTGGTTGAATTGCTTCCACAATTTTTTTGTATCATTTTGGAATTTGGTTCATTTTATTTTCGTCTGCCTGGTTAGTATATTATTCTATTTGACTGTTTGTTTCATTGTGTCCTACAATTCAGGTTAAAAAAAAGTTTGGGTCAGACACTTCTCCAAATACCATGTATAATTTATTTAAATATTCATCCCTGTTGTGCTTTAAATCCAACATCATTTGTGCTACAATAAAACTGTTAAATCTAATAAATGCCTTACAAAAGTTCAAAAAATAAGGTTGGGATGCAGTATTCCGTCAGGGACCAAAGAAATTGGCAAAATGATTGAGGGTTAGCCTATGTTATGTATGTATTATGATGATCCTCTCTTCACAGGTCAACATGGGTCATTTCAAGCCAAAATGTAATGGAGGAAAATGGAGAACTGTGACCTGATGTGATGTTGATGTTCTTGTCTTAGCGACTGTACTGTACGTGAATGGGGGGACAATGCATGTTAAAACAATGAGCTTTAAGTACCGTAACCCCAGAGCATGTGACTCTTTATAATACTCTGGCCTGTGTAGCAGTCTTACTTGCCGATTCAGGGAACTGAGGCCAAATGGAAAATGTTGACTCCTTAAGTGTTATAAATAATACAGCAATAAAGCCTTACTCAAGCTTTCGGGTGGTGACGATGAGTCTTTTACGGGGGGAAGGGATGGGCTTGCTGCCAAAATTGTGCTCAGGTTAATTTAGATACAGTAGGATTCTAGTGAGGCATGTGTGTATCATCATGTGATAATGACATTTCAACACTCGGGGGCATATGTCAGACATGTACTGTAGCCTACACTGAATGGGTTGACAGGATAATGACACTTAATTAGAAGCTTGTCATTTCAACATCACGATAATAATGCTATACTTTCCTCCACTTTTACATGTCAATTCAAATAGGCCTACCTGAAATATTCTTCACAACTTTTATATGTATTTTTTGTATTATTGTCATACTGAACGGAATGTCTGAAGATGATGTGTACATAAATCAACTCCGACATCTGAAATTCAATTTAAAATCAAACAGTTGTTACATTTACTGTGGTGATGAAGTTGAATGAATAACCTAGTGTGTTGTCATCCACAACACTATATAAAACACTACACATGTACTTTGGAAGGGTTACCACCACATTAGAGTTATGGGTTTCACTTAAATTATTTGACATCTAGAAGAGATCGGTACATATAGTACATACTGTACTGTGGTTGACATTTAAGGATAACACAGTTGACATTACTATTTTACCTAGTCTTGGAATTCCCAGACTGGAACATTGGTTACATTGTGGGAGGCAACCCGTCAGTCTAGATTAGAGAGACTTTTACCAGTTGTAGGAGGTTCTAGACAGATCATTTGTTACTTAACCTTAGTGTCTATACCATGATTTAGACCACTAAAATGTCTCAGGTGGTTTTATGGTTATCTACCCTTCACTCATTCTTAAAATGCCTGGAAGGTGATTCATCTGGAATGTTCAAAATAAACAGTTCCTCATACCACCGTCCATATAATATTGAACTGCTGCCTCCATCCCATTCTACCCTCATCCAACCTGGGATCAATACTTTGACTGACTGGAAGTAAGAAATATACATGGATTCTTTATTGTGGTCCAAAATATATGTTAACAAAACGTTCAATGGACGGAGAACAACACACCAAACGTATAGGTTAGAATGGACAAATAAAATGCTGTGTTCAAATTCTGGAGGAATTAAACCACTGGTTCAACATCAGCTGACCCATGACTAGAGCACAGCTAACTCACCACAGTTAAATATGAAACCAAAGTAATGTAAATGAAACGAGACAAATAAGGCAGTTTAAGAAAACCATTTAAATAATTGAACTGATGACAAACAAAAAAAGTAAGGTACGGTATTTAAAGCTTTACATACAAGCTTGCCAGCAACATCAAAAAGCTACAAATGGCAATTCTCTCAATAAAAGCAAGATATCCACCAATTTCTCTCTACATCATTTTTCTTAATCCATTCTTACGTCAGACATGCAAGGGTTAAATTAGCCTTTGCTCAAGGAGAAGTTCATTTCGGCAGGATATGTTGCTTGTCATTCCAGATGTGGTTGGGTGGAGCTCTAAGCATGGAGCGGTTTGATTGGCCAACCGCTAGTGGGCAGAGCTTTGGCAAGGCGTAGTGGGTTGGACATTGAATCCACACACCTCTGGCCTTTTTGCAAGTAAGGATTTGGGGGAACGGGGTGGGAATGGGCAGGTTCGTCTGGACAAGAAAGTGAGCTGTTGTCATGGCAACGCGAGGGTGGGAGGGCGCAGTCTCTTACATGGACTCGAACTCGTCAATGCGCTGCTTGGTGTTGCCCTGGCGGATCTGGCGCAGGGTTTTGTACTTGTCCCTCCCAGCCTTCACGTTCTCTGCATGTAGCATGTCATTCTGGGTCTTCTTGGTGTCGTCCCTCGCCTGAGCCAACTCTGAACTCAGAGCCTGACAAAGATGGAGAGGGGAAGACAGAGAACACTTCATTTTGACAGTTGTAGATATATGGTGTATTGTTCAACATATTATCAGCAAACTGTTGATCTACTAACCCCAACACTAGCCCTAGGCCTAAACATAACCCTACATTTCTTTTGCAGTTGATAGCTACAAGCATTTCGCTACACCCACAATAACATCTGCTAAATATGCGTGTGACCAATACAATTTTATTTGATTTTTAGCTTGTTGACAGTTTGAGCCTGTACGGGTCTATCCATCCTAATGAAGTGAGGCCACGTCCTCCTTAGCCTACCTGCAGCTGTTTCTTGACGCGTTCGTTCTTCTGGGCCTCTGTGACACGTTCCTCCTCGCTGCGGTGGCTGGTGACCC
Organism: Brachymystax lenok tsinlingensis; assembly: GCA_030435695.1. Classification (NCBI taxonomy): domain Eukaryota; kingdom Metazoa; phylum Chordata; class Actinopteri; order Salmoniformes; family Salmonidae; genus Brachymystax; species Brachymystax lenok. The sequence continues at coordinate 18,006,551 of CM059781.1, forward strand.
CGTCACTGTGCAGCTCGGTGCTGCCCTCTGCGTTCGTCTCATCTTGCTCATCGTGCTCCGGAGCCGGGGGTGATGACATCACAGACCTAAGTTCCTCTTTAGTCTTTTCCAGGTCTTCCTGGGCTGAGATGGCCTGGCGGGAGGGTTAATGTGGGAATAACTGATTGTCACTTGGTTTTCAATAAACTACTCATCTATTGTATCATATATATAACAATCATACAGTACTGACACATTTCAATATTCTATTTGGAACAAGCACCACAAAAACATTCTTGCTTACACACACACACACACACATTTAAAGACAACTTTGTCAAAAGACAGAGACCCCTGTATTTAAAGTGCATGCTGGTGTGGGACCTGAGTAGACCAGAGACTTTCCAAAAACAATAAAACACTCACGCAGACACACACATACTAAACTAGGGGTTAACATGCAAATCAGGGACACAATTACATCTTAAAAACATATTGTTCTGGCTCACGCACACAATTCCAACCTCAGCTTTTACTCATACATATACTGAACAAAAATACAAACGCAACATGCTACAATTTCAAATATTTTACTGAGTTAGAGTTCATATAAGGAAATCAGTCAATTTAAATAAATTCACTATGGATTTAACATGATATGCATCTGTTGGTCACAGATACCTTAAGAAAAGGTAGGGTCGTGGATCAGAAAACCAGTCAGTATCTGGTGTGACCCCTATTTGCCTCATGCAGCGTGACACATCTCCTTTGCATAGAGTTGATCAGGCTGTTGATTGTGGCCTGTGGAATGTTGTCCCACTCCTCTTCAATGGCTGTACTAAGTTGTTGGATATTGGGGGGAACTAGAGCACACTGACGTACATGTAGATCCAGAGCATGTTGAATGGGTGACATTCCTGGTGAGTTGCAGGCCATGGAAGAACTGGGACATGTTTAGCTTCCAGGAATTGTTTACAGATCCTTGCGACATGGGGCCATGCATTATCATGCTGAAACATGAGGTGATGGCAGCGGATGAATGGTACGACAACGGGCCTCAGGATCTCATCACGGTATCTCTATGCCTTCAAATTGCCATCAATAAAATGCAATCGTGTTCATTATCCATAGCTTATGCCTGCCCATACCATAAACCCACCTCTACCATGGGGCACTCTGTTCAAAACGTTGACATCAGCAAACCGCTCACCCACACAATACCATACACGTGGTCTGCAGTTGTGAGGCCGGTTGGACGTATGGCCAAATTCTCTAAAACGATGTTGGAGGCAGCTTATGGTAGAGAAATTAACATTCAATTATCTGGCAACTGTTCTGGTGGACATTCCTGCGGTCAGCATGCCAGTTGTACCCTCCCTCAAAACTTGAGACATCTGTGGCATTGTGTTGTGTGACAAAACTGCACCTATTAGAGTGTCCTTTTATTGTCCCCAGCACAAGGTGCACCTGTGTAATGATCAAAATGCTCACTAACAGGGATTTAAATACATTTGTGCACACAATTTGAGAGAAATAAACTTTTTGTGCGTATGGAACATTTCTGGGATCTTTTATTTCAGCTCATGGAACATGGGACCAACACTTTACATGTTGCCTTTACATTTTTGTTCAGTGTACATTAGATCTTATGAATGCGGTTAAATTATTTGGTTTGAGGGCATACAGCCCCACACATTTGGATACAGACACTATTATTTATGTGTCAGTCCCAGGGGGAAGAACAGTGGATGCTGCTGGGGGGAGGACGGCTCATAATAATGGCTGGAACTGAGTGTTCTAGCTGGAATGGAGTGAATGGAATGCTATCAAACACATGAAAACCATATGTTTATGTTTGATACCATTCCATTAACTCTATTCCAGACATTATTATGAGCCATCCTTCCCTCAGTAGCCGCCACTGGATCAGAGAGAGGTAGCCGTTACTTTGTGTTGCCATTCAGTCGCCTCCTCTTCCTTCTTCCTCTTGGCCTCTTCAAGCAGAGCGATTTTGGCAGTGAATTCTCCTAGCTCAGCGGCCTGCGAGAGACAAGCATAAAGCACTCTTCTGTCAGACACACACACCAACTCACTGGCCACCAGACTGCAAGAGCTGGCCATGGTGCCCATGAGGTTTAATGGGCCAACCAATATGAAAATGTAATTGACACATGGTTCTGTGGTGAGTACTGTTAACCATGTAATACCACCCATGAAATATTCCCTGAAATACCAAAGAGAGAGTGGGTGTGGTGAAAGCAGAGAACTTCCCCTGGGGCACGTTGCCTGCACATTAACACCTCAATCACGGATATGTCAGCACCCTGAGATTATATTTAGTTATCAATAGGCAGGTAGCCTGGTGGGTACGAGCGTTGGGCCAGTAACCGAAAGGTTGCTGGATCAAATCCCCTTGCAAGGCAGTTAACCCACTGTTCCCCGGTCGCTGAAGATGTGGATGTTGATTAAGGCAGCCCCCAACACCTCTCTGATTCAGAGGGATTGGGTTAAATGCAGAAGACACATTTCAGATGAATGCATTCAGTTATACAACTGACTAGGTATCTCCCTTTCCCTTAAAGGTTACTGCCTCAGGGCCTTCCAACACTGTATAAATGTTATTTCCCTACACTTAACCCAATGACAAGGTGTCTAGTCTCCTTGGCTTATTGTCTCCCTCTCTCCGTAACTCTACCATCTTGGCAGTACTTTTTTGGGATGTTATTTCTCACCTTATTACTGTAGATCAGAACGCGTCCTTTGCATTATTACATACAGCCGGAAATAACTTCTGGATATTAGAGCGGCGGTAACTCACCAGCATTTTGTTTTACAACCATTTTGCTACACCCGCAATAACATCTGCTAAATATGTGTATGTGACCAATCAGATTTGATTTGATGTGGAAACAGCTATATGAGCTGGAACCGTATGTTTTGACGTGATAATAACTTAGCAGGTACAGTGCAGATATGTTGTAGGTTAGAGTGTTTAGAAAGGTTTTAGTGTGTTGGACAATCCAGAAGAGACCGATGACTTAGAGAATTGCTGTATACCTGTCTACATTAGGTATATGTACATGGTACATCCTTCCTTCAGGTAATCAATCAATAGGAAGTCGAGTAGGGTGTCTATTATATTGCATTCATCAATCATTTAATATAAAATCTGTGATTTCTTCAAGGGAGGAAGGAAAGAAGGATGCACTGAAAGTATGTGAAAGGGGCCCTGATCGAAAGTGGTGAAGTGTTACCAGTTGTTCCTGGTTCTTCATCTGGTCAGCGGACTGTTTAGCCAGCGCTGCCTTGGCCTCCTCCGCTGCCTGTCTCTCTCCCTCCAACCTCTCCGCCTCCTCCTTCGCCCTCTTCCTCTCCTGGTCCAACTCCAGGGCCCTGCGCGTCTGCTCCTCCAGCTCTGTATGAGCGTGCACAGACAGACACACACACACAATTACTGATTACAACAATGTACTGTATAACAAATATACTCAGATCTTCGCACCTGTAGCGTCTGCTTCCAACTCACACTCTCAAACACATAGATCCCCTGAACGCAGCTCACTCTCCAGATCCCAATCACCTGAATTCTGATCACCTGTTCACACACCTGTATGTAATTATCACACACTATTTAGTTCAGTTCTTTGCACCCGATCATTGTGAGGTATTGTTTGTTTTGTGACACACTTCTATTCAGCGTTCTGTTTTTCCCGTAATTGAAAACTCCCGTGTATGATAGTTTTTGCCTGCCTCAATAAAGATGCCTTTTGCCTATTCCCTGGCTGTACTTTAACCTATCGGATTTCCTGATCAACCTATTGCCTGATCTCCCAGACAACGTTACCAGCCTTTTCCCTGCCTGTACTGTTGCCTTTTTGGACCCTCTGTGTATGACCTTCTGCCTGCCCCTGGACCCAACTACCTGCCTCCTCCTGTGGTCCTTTACAAATACACCTGCTGAAACCAGCACTCTGTCTCCCATCGTGTTCATTACAGCACCCATCTTTCCTAACATACATTCACACATTCATCTCATGAAACACAAGTGGAGGACTTGAATAATCTCCCATGGAACACCAGTGTTTAAATAGGGAGACAGAAAGATACCTCTGAGAAAGGCTTGACCTATATTTGATGAGAGCATTTCTAGAGGCAACATTCGGTAGAAATAAATCATTCCGATTCTGATGGGAATGGCCCTTTTGGGATCAAATCATTTTTTTAAATCTCAGCCAAGCAAATAAACTCCTGTCTTTTACCAACAGAATGGATTTGCAGTGATTCATTAGATCTGCTGGGGATTTCAGGGCTGTAGCTAACTCACCCTCCAGCCCTTCACTATGTAAATACCCCCCAGGTGTGTTCTGCCCTTTTCGGTTATGACGGCTGTGGTGCTACAAGTCAAGGGCCAACACTATAGAGAATTCATGTTCAAGTCCCCCTCCCTGTAACATGATAAAACAGCTAGCAGTCCTCCTATGGTCTCTAAATGATAGCCCATTCCTCACTTCTCCTAACAAGAGCTAATATGCAAATCCCAGTGTAGCGTACTATAGCTGTAAACCTGTCTGAATACCAGCTGTGAACTACAGTGGGTGTTAGTGTTACTCCAGGGTGTTGGTTGCATGGTAACCTCTGACATTTAAAATAATTGAGATGATGCAAATCAGTCCCATTTACATTGTTCCTCTGAAGTTGTATCCTTTGTTTGTGTGTGCGTATGTGTGTGTGTGTAATGCATGTGCGTGCATGTAATGTGTGTGCGTGCATGTAATGTGTGTGCATGCATGTAATGTGTGTGCATGCATGTAATGTATGTGCGTGTGTGTGCGCGTGTGTATATGTGCGAGTGTAATGCATGTGCATGTGTGTAATGTACGTGTGTGTGTGTGTGTAGATACCTTTCTGGGCCTTTAGCGTCTGTTCCTCAATCTGTCTGAGCCTCTCGACAAGCTCGTCCTTCTCCTTCTCTATCTTCGCCCTCTCCTTCTCTGCATGCTCTCGTTTTCTCTTCTCGTTCTCTAGCTGGGCTCTGTAAAACAAAAGAGGCATAGTTCAGCTGATAAAAATGCCTGGGCTAATAATTAAATTAAATTAATTGTTGAATATCTTACTCATATCATTCAATATCAAACTAGATTTTGATGTATAAAATATTATCACAACACAGGTACAACATTCCGCAACTTCAAGATGCTTTACAAAAAGGTAAGAAACAAAAAATGCCCATAAGAGCAAAACAGAGATATCCAGTCCATGGCTGTCTCTAAATAGCCTCATTGGACACACGAGAGCAGCTGTCAGGATGGTGGATCGGGCTAATATTTCAATTGTATTTCTGTAATTCCCAATGTCCGCTCTTCTCACCTCCTTTGAGGAATCAAGGGAATACAGAGATCCACCCTTTATGTGGCTCTGGTACAGACCAGACATATTTTAATACAATGCTGCCCACTTCTGGTCAGAATCACAACTACATGTCTGCATGTGTTCCTCATGTACCTTTCCATCTGTTTGTGGTGTTTCTCCTCCCTGGCCTGGGCCTTCATCTGCTGAACCTCAATGGTGTCAGGCTTCCTCCTCCTCATGTACAGTTCGTGGTTCCCCATGCACAGCGCCAGGATACGCTTGTTGATCCGCAACCGTGGCGCATAGAACACAAAATCCTAAAGAGAGAGGAGTGGAGAGGAAAAGGGGAGAGGAGGAAGAGGCAGGGAGGAGAGAGGAGGGGAGAGGAGGAGGGAGAGGCACAGAGGAGAGAGGAGGGGAGAGGAGGAGGGAGAGGCAGGGAGGAGAGAGGAGGATGGAGAGTCAGGGAGGAGAGAGGAAGGGAAAGGAGGGAGGGGAGAAAAGGAAAAGAGGAAGGGGTTGACTCAGTTTGCAGGTAATTTAACATTTAAGGAATGTAGCACTCTTTTTACAAATTTACACATTAGTGCATTGTCTTTATTATATTATCATTGTTTATTGTACATTGTGTTGTACATTGTATCCTCCAGCCTTCCCCAAACTTCCCGGTAGACTGACCAACCATAAACCTAACCCTACATTCACGGTAGACTGACTAACCCTAAACCTAACCCTACCTTCACATTCACGGTAGACTGACTAACCCTAAACCTAACCCTACCTTCAAGGTAGACTGACTAACCCTAAACCTAACCTTACCTCCCTACCTTCCCGGTAGACTGACTAACCCTAACCCTACCTTCCCGGTAGACTGACGAACCCTAAACCTCAAAGTCAAAGTCACCATTATTAGACAGTTGTACAACCGAATGCCTTCAACTGAAATGTGTCTTCCACATTTAACCCAACCCCTCTGAATAAGAGGTGCGGAGGGCTGCCTTAATCGACATCCATAAACCTAACCCTACCTTCCCGGTAGACTGACTAACCCTAAACCTAACACTACCTTCCCAGCAGACTGACTAACCCTAAACCTAACCCTACCTTCCCGGTAGACTGACTAAACCTAAACCTAACACTACCTTCCCAGCAGACTGACTAACCCTAAACCTAACCCTACCTTCCCGGTAGACTGACTAACACTAAACCTAACACTACCTTCCCAGCAGACTGACTAACCCTAAACCTAACCCTACCTTCCCGGTAGACTGACTAAACCTAAACCTAAACCTACCTTCCCAGTAGACTGACTAACCCTAAACCTAACCCTACCTTCCAAGTAGGCTGACTAACCCTAAACCTACCTTCCCAGTAGACTGACTAACCCTAAACCTAACCCTACCTTCACGGTAGACTGACTAACCCTAAACCTAACCCTACATTCCCGGTAGACTGACAAACCCTAAGCCTAACCTACCTTCCCAGTAGACTGACTAACCCTAAACCTAACCCTACCTTCCCGGTAGACTGACTAACCCTAAACCTAACCATACCTTCCTGGTAGACTGACTGCCCAAAACCTAACCCTACCTTCCTAGTAGACTGACTAACCATAAACCTAACGCTACCATCCTGGTAGACTGACTAACCCTAAACCTAACCTTACCTTCCCGGCAGACTGACTAACACAAAACCTAACCCTACCTTCCCGGTAGTCTGACTAACCCCAAACCTAATCCTACCTTCCCAGTAGACTGACTAAACCTAAACCTAACCTTGCCTTCCCGGTAGACTGACTAACCCTGAACCTTGCCATACCATCCCGGGAGACTGACTAACCCTAAACCTACCTTCCCAGTAAACTGACTAACCCTAACCCTAAACCTAACCCTACCTTCACGGTAGACTGACTAACCCTAAACATAACCCTACCTTCACGGTAGACTGAAAAACCCTAAACCTAACCCTACCTCCCTACCTTCACGGTAGACTGACTAACCCTAAAGCTAACCCTACCTTCCCGGTAGACTGACTAAACCTAAACCTAACCTTACCTTCCCGGTAGACTGACTAACACTAACCCTAAACCTACCTTCCCAGTAGACTGACTAACCCTAAACCTAACCCTACCTTCACGGTAAACTGACTAACCCTAAACCTAACCCTACCTTCCAAGTAGGCTGACTAACCCTAAACCTACATTCCCAGTAGACTGACTAACCATAAACCTAACCCTACCTTCCGGGTAGACTGACTAACCTTAAACCTAACCCTATCTTCCCGGTAGACTGACTAACACTAGACCTAACCCTACCTTCCCGGGAAGACTAACTAACCCTAAACCTAACCCTACCTTCCCGGTAGACTGACTAACCCTAAACCTAACCCTACCTTCCTGGTAGACTGACTAAAACTAAACCTAACCTTCCCGGTAGACTGACTAACACTAACCCAAAAACCTACCTTCCCAGTAGACTGACTAACCCTAAACCTAACCCTACCTTCATGGTAGACTGACTAACCCTAAACCTAACCCTACATTCCCGGTAGACTGACTAACCCTAAACCTAATCCTACCTTCCCAGCAGACTGACTAACCCTAAACCTAACCCTACCTTCCGGGTAGACTGACTAAACCTAAACCTAACCTTACCTTCCCGGTAGACTGACTAACCCTAAACCTAACCCTACCTTCCAAGTAGGCTGACTAACCCTAAACCTACCTTCCCAGTAGACTGACTAACCCTAAACCTAACCCTACCTTCACGGTAGACTGACTAACCCTAAACCTAACCCTACATTCCCGGTAGACTGACTAACCCTAAACCTAACCTTACTGGTTTGCTGACTAACCGTAAAGCTAACCCGACCTTCCCGGTAGACTGACTAACCCTAAACCTAATCCTACCTTCCCAGTAGACTGACTAACACTAAACCTAAACTTACCTTCAAAGTAGACTGACTAACCCCAAACCTAACCTTACCTTCCCGGTAGGCTGACTAACCCCAAACCCAATCCTACCTTCCCAGTAGACTGACTAACACTAAACCTTGCCCTACCATCCCGGGAGACTGACTAACCCTAAACCTACCTTCCCAGTAGACTGACTAACCCTAACCCTAAACCTAACCCTACCTTCACGGTAGACTGACTAACCCTAAACCTAACCCTACCTTCCCGGTAGACTGACTAACCCTAAACCTAACCCTACCTTCCAAGTAGGCTGACTAACCCTAAACCTACCTTCCCAGTAGACTGACTAACCGTAAACCTAACCCTACCTTCACGGTAGACTGACTAACCCTAAACCTAACCCTACATTCCCGGTAGACTGAATAACGCTAAACCTAACCTACCTTCCCGGTAGACTGACTAACCCTAAACCTAAACTTACCTTCAAAGTAGACTGACTAACCCCAAACCTAACCTTACCTTCCCGGTAGACTGACTAACCCTAAACCTAACCTTACTGGTTTGCTGACTAACCGTAAAGCTAACCCTACCTTCCCGGTAGACTGACTAACCCCAAACCTAATCCTACCTTCCCAGTAGACTGACTAACACTAAACCTTGCCCTACCATCCCGGGAGACTGACTAACCCTAAACCTACCTTCCCAGTAGACTGACTAACCCTAACCCTAAACCTAACCCTACCTTCACGGTAGACTGACTAACCCTAAACCTAACCCTACCTTCATGGTAGACTGAAAAACCCTAAACCTAACCCTACCTCCCTACCTTCACGGTAGACTGACTGACCCTAAACCTAACCCTACCTTCCCGGTAGACTGACTAACACTAAACCTAACCCTACCTTCCCAGCAGACTGGCTAACCCTAAACCTAACCCTACCTTCCCGGTAGACTGACTAACCCTAAACCTAACCTACCTTCCCGGTAGACTGACTAACCCTAAACCTAACCCTACCTTCAAAGTAGACTGACTAAGACCAAACCTAACCTTACCTTCCCGGTAGACTGACTAACACTAGACCTAAACCTACCTTCGCAGTCGACTGACTAACCCTAAACCTAACCCTACCTTAACGGTAGACTGACTAACCCTAAACCTAACAAAACATTCCCGGTAGACTAACTAACCCAAAACCTAACCTACCTTCCCGGTAGACTGACTAACCCTAAACATAACCCTACCTTCAAAGTAGACTGACTAACCCCAAACCTAACCTTACCTTCCCGGTAGACTGAATAACCCTAAACCCTTCCTAGTAGGCTGACTAACCCTAAACCTACATTCCCAGTAGACTGACTAACCATAAACCTAACCCTACCTTCCGGGTAGACTGACTAACCTTAAACCTAACCCTATCTTCCCGGTAGACTGACTAACCCTAAACCTAACCCTACCTTCCCGGTAGACTGACTAAAACTAAACCTAACCCTACCTTCCCGGTAGACTGACTAACACTAACCCAAAAACCGACCTTCCCAGTAGACTGACTAACCCTAAACCTAACCTTACCTTCCCGGTAGACTGACTCACCCTAAACCTAACCATTCCTTCAAAGTAGACTGACTAACCCCAAACCTAACCTTACCTTCCCGGTAGACTGACTAACCCTAAACCCTTCCTAGTAGGCTGACTAACCCTAAACCTACATTCCCAGTAGACTGACTAACCATAAACCTAACCCTACCTTCCTGGTAGACTGACTAACCCTAAACCTAACCCTACCTTCCTGGTAGACTGACTAACCCTAAACCTTACCTTCCCGGTAGACTGACTAAACCTAAACCTAACCCTACCTTCCCAGCAGACTGACTAACCCTAAACCTAACCCTACCTTCCCGGTAGACTGACTCACCCTAAACCTAACCCTACCTTCCAAGTAGACTGACTCACCCTAACCCTAAACCTAACCCTACTTTCCCGGTAGACTGACTCACCCTAAACCTAACCCTACCTTCCCGGGAGACTGACTAACCCTAAACCTAACCCTACCTTCACGGTAGACTGACTAACCCTAAACCTCACCCTACCTTCAAGGTAGACTGACTAACCCTAACCCTAAACCTAACCCGACTTTCCCGGTAGACTGACTAACCCTAAACCTAACCCTAACCTTCCCAGTAGACTGACTAAGCCTAAACCTACGTTCCCAGTAGACTGACTAACCCTAAACCTAACCCTACCTTCCTGGTAGACTGACTAACCCTAAACCTAACCCTAACCTTCCCAGTAGACTGACTAAGCCTAAACCTACGTTCCCAGTAGACTGACTAACCCTAAACCTAACCCTACCTTCCTGGTAGACTGACTAACCATAAACCTAACCCTACCTTCCCAGTAGACTGACTAACCCTTAAACTATCCCTACCTTCCCAGTAGACTGACTAACCCTAAACCTAACCCTACCTTCACGGTAGACTGACTAACCCTAAACCTAACCTTACCTTCACGGTAGATTGACTAACCTTAAACCTAACCCAACCTTCCCAGTAGACTGACTTACCCTAGGTTGAAGGCATTTGGTTGTACAACTGACTAATAATGGTGACTTTGACTTTTGACCTTCCCAGTAGACTGACTAACCCTAAACCTAACCTTACCTTCCCAGTAGACTGACTAACCCTAAACCTAACCCTACCTTCACGGTAGACTGACTAACCCTAAACCTAACCTTACCTTCACGGTAGATTGACTAACCTTAAACCTAACCCAACCTTCCCAGTAGACTGACTTACCCTAGGTTGAAGGCATTTGGTTGTACAACTGACTAATAATGGTGACTTTGACTTTTGACCTTCCCAGTAGACTGACTAACCCTAAACCTAACCCTACCTTCCCGGTAGACTGACTTGCCCTAAACCTACCTTCCCAGTAGACTGACTAACTCTAAACCTAACCCTACCTTCCCGGTAGACTGACTAACCCTAAACCTAACCATTCCTTCACGGTAGACTGACTAACCCCAAATCTAACCCTACCTTCAAGGTAGACTGACTAACTCTAAACCTAACCATACCTTCACGGTAGACTGACTTACTGGAGCTTTCTTGTCAATGGGTTTGATGACAAACTTCTTGTCGCTGAAGGAGATGTTCCTGATCTCGCTCCAGGGGAAGCCAATCTTCGGTGTCAACCTGGGGAGGAGGGAATGAAAAATACAGACTGTATCAGCACTTTGCTAGTACAGTACTATGCCATATGAAGGGACCTACCAACCCATATCAGTGTAGTAGTAAATTAAAGTAGAGGTACCATCCATAGCCAGCAGAGGGCGATGGTGTCATGGAGTATATCTGACAAGGCCATGCTCAGGTAGCCACAAAGGCTCTCTTACGTTCCACCTTAGTGGATGAATGGCATATTCCACCTTCCACTCTAAAATAACTGTATATATAAAATACTGTGTATATCAGTATTGCGTACTTGTCCTCGTGTTCGTAGATATTGAGTCCCAGTGCATCCACACCCAGCCACAACTCTGTTCCCTTCTTGTTCTTGATCTCAAAGTAGTTGACTCCATACATCTCCAGGTCCTGGGCTATCTTCAGATACTCCATCACTGAGTCCTCTCTGTGGACACAAACACATGTTAGAAACAGTTAGAACTTGTGTAGAGGAACAAGTTTGACACTAACACACTCAGAAAGAAACACACATATAGACCTCATACAAAGCCCTACCTGAGCATGCCTCTGTGTTCCTCATGCCAGGTCTGTATTCTGTCCTCCCACTGCTCCTTAGTCAACTTGTGCTGCTCCAAGACTCTACAGGACACACAAAAACACACAAAGGGTTATTCAAACAGGGTTATTCAAAAAGGGCCACAACAGAGGCCTAGCATCAAAAGACAGAACAGATTTATAGTGAGGGAGGGGCAAGCCTCTCTACTGAAGAACAACTCCTTTACAAAAGCCCACAATCCTCCCTCCAGCACACACTCTAACGGGGGAGTATGGAGAGAATTCATTAAGTAGAAGTACATTCCAGCCTCCTCAACTATTGTAGGGGCAATTTCAATAGAGACTCTGAGTTACTATGACAGCAAGACTCTTCCCCTGGTATTCTTTGAGTGGGACAGAGAGGGGCAGAGGAAGTGTGGGTGGAGATGTGGAGGTCTCTTCTGTACAGAGAGGGTTAGTGAAGGGACAGAGAGGGGTGTGTGTGGGGTACGGACCTCTGTGGCAGCAGGCGGTCGGAGGTGAGGTAGCCAGGCCTGTGGAGGTCTCTGTTGTAGTCTGCGTACTTGGCCTGGACAGAGTAGGAGGCCAGCAGCACGGCTGTCTCTGGAGGACAGTAGTTCTCATCGTTCAGGATGGCCTCCTTTACCTGGCATGGGCAGGGAACACACACACAGAAACACACACTTGTTTAAATACTTTGTTTGGATCTGCAATGTACACTGTGAGTACAAAGGATACCAATAAACACGGAACAAAAATAAACGTAACATGCAACAATTTCAAAGATTTTACTGAGTTACAATTCATAGAAGGAAATCAGTCAATTGAAATAAATAAATTAAGCCCTAATCTATGGATTTCACATGACTGGGAATACAGATATGCATCTGTTGGTTACAGATACCTTTTTAAAAAAAATAGGAGCGTGGATCAGAAAACCAGTCAGTATTTGGTGTTACCACCATTTGCCTCATGCAGCGTGACACATCTCCTTCGCATAAAGTTGATCAGGCTGTTAATTGTGGCCTGTGGAATGTTGTCCCAGTCCTCTTTAATGGCTGTGCGAAGTTGCTGGATATTGCCGGGATCTGGAACTCACTCGTACAAGTCGATCCAGAGGATCCCAAACATGCTCAATGTCTGGTGAGTATGCAGGCCATGGAAGAACTGGGACATTTTCAGCTTCCAGGAATTGTGTTCAGATCCTTGCGATATGGAGTCGTGCATTATCATGCTGAAACATGAGGTGATGGTGGCGGAAGAATGGAATGACAACGGGCCTCAGGATCTCGTCACGGTATCTCTGTGCATTCAAATTGCCATTAAAAAAATGCAATTGTGTTTGTTGTCTGTAGCTTATACCTGCCCATACTATACCCCACCGCCACCATGGGGCACTATGTTCACAACGTTGGCATCAGCAAACCACTCGTACACACACGAAGCCATACACGCTGTCTGCCATCTGCAGCGGTACAGTTGAAACTGGGATTCATCCGTGAAGAGCACACTTCTCCAGCATGCCAGTGGCCATCGAAGTTTAGCATTTGCCCAATGAAGTCGGTTACAAAGCCGGACTGTGGTCAGGTCAAGACCCTGGTGAGGACGACGAGCACGCAAATGAGCTTCCCCTGAGACGGTTTCTGACAGTTTGTGCAGAAACCTTTCGGTTGTTCACACCCACAGCTGCCCGGATGGCTGGTCTCAAGAGGATCCCGCAGGTAAAGACTCCAGATGTGGAGGTCCTGGGCTGGCGTGGTTACACGTGGTCTGTTGGACGTACTGCCAAATTCTCTAAAACAACATTGGAGGCGGCTTGTGGTGGATAAATTAACATTAAATTCTCTGGCAACAGCTCTGGTGGACAATCAGCATGAGATTGCACGCTCCCTGTGGCATTGTGTTGTGTGACAAAACTGCCCATTTTAGAGTGGCCTTTTATTGTCCCCAGCACAAGGTGCACCTGTGAAATAATCATGCTGTTTAATCAGCTTCTTGATATGCCACACCTGTCAAGTGGATGGGTTATCTTGGCAAAGGAGAAATGCTCACTTACTTACGAAACATGGGACCAACACTTAACATGTGTTTATATTTTTGTTCAGTATACGTGTGTGTTTGTTACCTGCAGGAAGAAGAGTCTCTGTGTGATCTCCTGGATGAGTTCCTCAGACACGTCCTCCGGGAAGAACTTGGCTCTGAACTTAAACTGCAGAGGGTTCTCCTTCTTCACATCCTGCTGGGTCACCTTCTTGTTGAGTTTGAGCCACGTGCTGTAGCCTTTACTGTCTGTGTACTGCAGGCCAAAGAACCACACCTCCCGGAGGCCCACTGTCTTCACCACCTGAAAACACAAACCCAATATGCGTCAATGATTAGCAGGTTAGGCCTCACGTAGCACTGAGAACCCAGATTCACCCTAGCCCAAAGCCTGCTCACCATTAAGGCTCAAGTGTGTGAGCCACTTCACTGTTTCACCCATAAGTGGGAGAACATAACTTTATTACAACACTCCTCTCTTTTCTCCATTCACACATGACCACATCTCTTTCTCTTGCTCTCTTTCTCTCTCTCAGAAAGGCCCTGAGGGTGTGTTCACTCAGGTGCTGGCTCAACCATCAAGTCTGATGTGATTTATGGTCAATAGAGCACTACTGACCAGGGACATCATTCACTAACAACACATCATTAACTCTCCTCTCAATCTTACTCTGTCCATTTCTCACTCACTCTTTGACCCCATTCTCTCAAACACACACTCATATTGAATGAAGCCTGCTTGTGTTTTATTATTATTTCATTATCATCTGTCATATACAGTGGGGAAAAAAAGTATTTAATCAGCCACCAATTGTGCAAGTTCTCTCACTTAAAAAGATGAGAGAGGCCTGTAATTTTTTCATCATAGGTACACTTCAACTATGACAGACAAAATGAGGAAAAAAAATCCAGAAAATCACATTGTAGGATTTTTTATGAATTTATTTGCAAATTATGGTGGAAAATAAGTATTTGGTCAATAACAAAAGTTTATCTCAATACTTTGTTATATACCCTTTGTTGGCAATGACAGAGGTCAAACGTTTTCTGTAAGTCTTCACAAGGTTTTCACACACTGTTGCTGGTATTTTGGCCCATTCCTCCATGCAGATCTCCACTAGAGCAGTGATGTTTTGGGGCTGTCGCTGGGCAACACGGACTTTCAACTCCCTCCAAAGATTTTCTATGCGGTTGAGATCTGGAGACTGGCTAGGCCACTCCAGGACTTTGAAATGCTTCTTCTGAAGCCACTCCTTCGTTGCCGGGCAGTGTGTTTGGGATCATTGTCATGCTGAAAGACCCAGCCACGTTTCATCTTCAATGCCCTTGCTGATGGAAGGAGGTTTTCACTCAAAATCTCACGATACATGGCCCCATTCATTCTTTCCTTTACATGGATCAGTCGTCCTGGTCCCTTTGCAGAAAAACAGCCCCAAAGCATGATGTTTCCACCCCATGCTTCACAGTAGGTATGGTGTTCTTTGGATGCAACTCAGCATTCTTTGTCCTCCAAACACGACGAGTTGAATTTTTACCAAAAAGTTCTATTTTGGTTTCATCTGACCATATGACATTCTCCCAATCCTCATCTGGATCATCCAAATGCTCTCTAGCAAACTTCAGACGGGCCTGAACATGTACTGGCTTAAGCAGGGGGACACGTCTGGCACTGCAGGATTTGAGTCCCTGGCGGCGTAGTGTGTTACTGATGGTAGGCTTTGTTACTTTGGTCCCAGCTCTCTGCAGGTCATTCACTAGGTCCCCCCGTGTGGTTCTGGGATTTTTGCTCACCGTTCTTGTGATCATTTTGACCCCACGGGATGAGATCTTGCGTGGAACCCCAGATCGAGGAAGATTATCAGTGGTCTTGTATGTCTTCCATTTCCTAATAATTGCTCCCACAGTTGATTTCTTCAAACCAAGCTGCTTACCTATTGCAGATTCAGTCTTCCCAACCTGGTGCAGGTCTACAATTTTGTTTCTGGTGTCCTTTGACAGCTCTTTGGTCTTGGCCATAGTGGAGTTTGGAGTGTGACTGTTTGAGGTTGTGGACAGGTGTCTTTTATACTGATAACAAGTTCAAACAGGTGCCATTAATACAGGTAACGAGTGGAGGACAGATGAGCCTCTTAAAGAAGAAGTTACAGGTCTGTGAGAGACAGAAATCTTGCTTGTTTGTATGTGACCAAATACTTATTTTCCACCATAATTTGCAAATAAATTCATAAAAAATCCTACAATGTGATTTTCAGGATTTTTTTTCCTCATTTTGTCTGTCATAGTTGAAGTGTACCTATGATGAAAATTACAGGCCTCTCTCATCTTTTTAAGTGAGAGAACTTGCACAATTGGTGGCTGACTAAATACTTTTTTTCCCCACTGTATATAGACACACACTACCGTTCAAAAGTTTAGAGTCACTTAGAAATGTCCAGAAATACAGTGTAGACATTGTTAATGTTGTAAATGAGTATTGTAGCTGGAAACAGTTGATTTTGAATGGATTATCTACATGGGCGTACAGAGGCCCATTATCAGCAACCATCACTCCTGTGTTCCAATGGCACGTTGTGTTAGCTAATACAAGTTTATCATTTTAAAAGGCTAATTGATCAATAGAAAACCTTTTGCAATTATTTTAGCACAGCTGAAAACTGTTGTCCTGATTAAAGAAGCAATAAAACTGGCCTTCTTTAGACTAGTTGAGTATCTGGAGCATCAGCATTTGTGGGTTCGATTACAGGCTCAAAACAAACAAAAAACGTTCTTCTGAAACTCGTCAGTCTATTCTTGTTCTGAGAAATGAAGGCTATTCCATGCGAGAAATTGCCAAGAAACTGAAGATCTTGTACAACGCTGTGTACTACTCCCTTCACAGAACAGCACAAACTGGCTCTAACCAGAATAGAAAGATGAGTGAGAGGCCCCGGTGCACAACTGAGCAAGAGGAAAAGTACATTACAGTGTCTAGTTTGAGAAAAAGACGCCTCACAAGTCCTCAACTGGCAGCTTCATTAAATAGTACCCGTAAAACATCAGTCTCAAAGTTAACAGTGAATAGGCGACTGACTCTGGGAGTTGCAAAGAAAAAGCCCTATCTCAGACTGGCCAATAAAAATAAAATATTAAGATGGGCAAAAGAACACAGACACTGGACAGAGGAAGATTGGAAAAAAGGTGTTATGGACAGACAACTCTAAGTTTGAGGTGTTCGGATCACAAAGAAGAACATTCGTCAGACGCAGAAAAAATGTAAAGATGCTGGAGGAGTGCTTGACACCATCTGTCAAGCATGGTGGAGGCAATGTGGTGGTCTGGGGGTGATTTGGTGGTGGTAAAGTGGGAGATTTGTACAGGGTAAAAGAGATCTTGAAGGAGGAAGGCTATCACTCCCTTTTGCAACGCCATACCCTGTGGGCAGCGCTTAATTGGAGCCAATTTCCTCCTACAACAGGACAATGCACAGCTCCAAACTATGCAATACCTATTTAGGGAAGAAGCAGTCAGCTGGTATTCTGTCTATAATGGCGTGAATAGCACAGTCACCGGATCTCAACCCTATTGAGCTTTTTTGGGAGAAGCTTGGCAGTATGGTACGCAAGAAGTGCCCATCAAGCCAATCCAACTTGTGGGAGGTGCTTCAGGAAGCATGGGGTGAAATCTCTTCAGATTACCTCAACAAATTGACAACTAGAATGCCAAAGCTCTGCAAGTCTGTAATTGCTGCAAATGGAGGATTCATTGACGAAAGCAAAGTTTGAAGGACACAATTATTATTTCAAATACAAATCCTTATTTATAACCATGTCAACGTCTATATTTCCTATTCATTTTGCAACTAATTTCATGTATGTTTTCATGGAAAACAAGGACATTTCTAAGTGACCCAAACTTTTGAACGGTAGTGCATATACAGTTGAAGTTGGAAGTTTACATACACCTTAGCCAAATTAATTTAAACTCAGTTTTTCACAATTCCTGACATTTAATCCTAGTAGAAATGCCCTGTCTTAGGTCAGTTAGGATCCCCACTTATTTTAAGAATGTGAAATGTCAGAATAATAGTAGAGAATGATTTATTTCAGCTTAATTTTTTTTATCACATTCCCAGTGGGTCAGAAGTTTACATACACTCAATTAGCGTTTTGTAGCATTGCCTTTAAATTGTTTATCTTGGGTCAAACGTTTCAGGTAGCCTTCCACAAGCTTCCCACAATAAGTTGGGTGAATTTTGGCCCATTCCTCCTGACAGAGATGGTGTAACTCAGTCAGGTTTGTAGGCCTCCTTGCTTAGCACACACTTTTTCAGTTCTGCCCACAAATTTTTTTAGGGATTGAGGTCAGGGCTTTGTGATGGCCACTCCAATACCTTGACTTTGTTGTCCTTAAGCCATTTTGCCACAACTTTGGAAGTATGCTTGGGGTCATTGTCCATTTGGAAGACCCATTTGCGACCAAGCTTTAACTTCCTGACTGATGTCATGAGATGTTGTTTCAATATATCCACATAATTTTCCTCCCTCATGTTGCCATCTATTTTGTGAAGAACACCAGTCCCTCCTGCAGCAAAACACCCCCACAACATGATGCTGCCACCCCCCGTGCTTCACGGTTGGGATGGTGTTCTTCGACTTGCAAGCCTCCCTGTCACGATCTCTGTGAGGGACAGACCAAGACGCAGCGATGCTTCCAGTATACATTTTATTTAGGACGAACGTAACTGGGAAAATAACAAAATATAAACGAAGATCGTGATGCTGAACATAACTAAACACACAACAAAGCTATGAACAAACAATAACCCACAAAATCCTATAGAAAAACCCCAAACATATATATGGTTCCCAATTAGAGACAACGACACACAGCTGCCTCTAATTGGGAACCATTACCCCAACATAGATATACAACACCTAGAACAAAAAAAACCTACACCAAAAACAAAACTAAACACGCCAGCCTATAACTATCAGGCCTGAACGTGACAGTACCCCCCCCAAAGGCGCGGACTCCGACCGCGCCAAAAGTCCATTGGGGGGGTCTTCGGGTGGGCCTTCTTGTCCCAGGTGGCGGCTCCGGTGCCAGCCGACTGGGGACCTTCTCTGGAGGTTCCGGACTGGGGACCGTCTCTGGAGGCTCCGGACTGGGGACCGTCTCTGGAGGCTCCGGACTGGGAACCTTCTCTGGAGGCTCCAGACTGGGAACCTTCTCTGGAGGTTCCAGACTGTCGACGCCAAGACTGGGACTCTGGTGCGGGAGCAGGAACGGGCCGTACTGGACTCATGACGCGCACTGGGACTCTGGTGCGGGAGCAGGAACGGGCCGCATTGACTGGACTCATGACGCCGCACTGGGACTCTGGTGCGGGAGCAGGAACGGGCCGTACTGGGCTCATGACGCGCACTGGGACTCTGGTGCGGGGAGCAGGAACGGGCCGTACTGTGCTCATGACGCACACTGGGACTCTAGTGCGGGGAGCAGGAACGGACCGTGCTGGGTTCACGGCGCGCACAGGGATCCTGGAACGTGGAACAGGGACAGGACGTGCTGAGTCCACGACGGGCACAGGGATCCTGGAGCGTGGCACAGGGACAGGACGTGCTGGGTCCACGAGGGGCACAGGAATCATGGAGCGTGGAACAGGGACAGGACGCGCCGGACTCTCATAGCACACGGGGGGCCTGGTGCGCGGAGCCGGAACAGGACGTGCTGGACTCTCTAAGCATACAGGGGACCTGGTGCGTGGAGCCGGTACTTCTCTCCCCGGCTGTTCACTCACCCTAGCCTCACGGATGATGGGAGCTGGAATGTCACGCACTGGGCTGTGGATGCGAACCGGAGACCCCACACGCAGAACCGGTGCAGGATATCTCGGTCCCAGAAGGTGTACTGGAGACCTAGCACGCAGAGCCGGCACCACGCTTCCAGGCTGCACACTCACCCTCCCCTGACAGATGAGTGGCGCTGGAATCTCTCGCACCGGGCTGTGAATGCACACTGGAGACACCGTGCGCAAAACTGCATAGCACGGCGTCTTACCAGTGTGACGCTCCCTCCGACGCTCCCTCCAGAGAGCACGAGGAGTTGGCTCAGGAGTCCATCCTGAACCGGCCAAACTCCCCGTGTGCCCCCCCAAAAAAGTCTTTTGGGGCTGCCTTTTGGGCTTCCTAGCCAGGCGAGTTCCAACAAACTTTTCTCGCTCTGGATTCCATGCTCCATATAATTCCTCATAGTATCGCCGCTCCGCCGCCGCTGCTTCCAGCTCCTCTCTTGGACGGCGATACTCTCCAGGCTGGGCCCAGGGTCCCCCTCTAAACAATTCCTCCTCCCAGGTCCAGTATTCCCGGTTCTCTCGCTGCTTGGTCCTTTTGTGGTGGGTTATTCTGTCACAATCTCTGTGAGAGACAGACCAAGACGCAGCGATGCTTCCAGTATACATTTTATTTAGGACAAACGTAACTGGGAAAATAACAAAATATAAACGAAGATCGTGATGCTGAACATAACTAAACACACAACAAAGCTATGAACAAACAATAACCCACAAAATCTTATAGAAAAACCCCGAACATATATATGGTTCCCAATTAGAGACAACGACACACAGCTGCCTCTAATTGGGAACCATTACCCCAACATAGATATACAACACCTAGAACAAAAAAAACCTACACCAAAAACAAAACTAAACACGCCAGCCTATAACTATCAGGCCTGAACGTGACACTCACCCTTTTTCTTCCAAACACAAAAGGTGGTCATCATGACCAAACAGTTCTATTTTTGTTTCATCAGACCAGAGGACATATCTCCAAAAAGTACGATCTTTGTCCCCATGTGCAGTTGCAAACCATAGTCAGGCTTTTTTATGGCAGTTTTGGAGCAGTGGCTTCTTCCTTCTTCCTCGATATAGGACTCGTTTTACTGTGGATATAGAATCTTTTGTACCTGTTTCCTCCAGCATCTTCACAAGGGCCTTTGCTGTTGTTCTGGGATTGATTTGCACTTTTCGCACCAAAGTACGTTGCTCTCTAGGAGACAGAACGCATCAACTTCCTGAGCAGTATGACGGCTGTGCTCCAAAGGATGAACCAGACTTGTGGAGGTCTACAATTTTTTTCTGAGGTCTTGGCTGATTTCTTTTCATTTTCCCATGATGTCAAGCAGAGGAACTGAGTTTGAAGGTAGGCCTTGAAATACATCAACAGGTACACCTCCAATTGACTCAAATTATGTCAATTAGCCTATCAGAAGCTTCTAAAGCCATGACATCATTTTCTGGAATTTTCCAAGCTGTTTAAAAGCACAGTCAACTTAGTGTATGTAAACTTCTGACCCACTGGAATTGTGGAATCCTGCTTTGAAGTCCTCAGCTGCCTCTAATTGCATTTCCGGTCACAACTAGTAGACTTGTTTACGTGCTGCTGTGCGTTTTGTTGCTAACCTAACTTTGCTACCTGACAGTTTTACGGTTTTTACTTTGTAATTACCGTTTATTTTTTCATTCAACTTTTTCACTCCGGACGCTTTATCTGGACGTGTTTCGTCAGGACCTCCACCAACCGAAGCTAAGTAGTAACATTAACATCATGCCTTCTAATTGCAGTCGCTGTACTCATAACATACAGGAGAACGGTCGGTTAAGGCGAGATAGCTGTGCTGCAAGCCCAGCTTCAGACGCAATCGTTAGGCAAGGGAAATGTAAGTGTAGGAAAGGATGAAACAGCGTCTGTGCCACCAGTAAGTACAGATAGTCGAGAAATCCTCGCACAGTCCCCGCAGCCGGACAATTTTCTCACGGCTTCTGGAAGGAAATGCTGGAGCAATGCTCAACCGTGTCGCTCATTCAGCCGACAGAAACTTTCAACCGGTTTTCCCATTAAGCAGCGGGTCGGAGTCAGAGGCCGAGCCTTCTCTGGTCTCTACTCCTCCCGTTACGGGTCTGAGATGCCGAGGCCTCCCACCATTAGCACTGACAAATTGAAAACTCTAGTCATTGGCGACTCCATTACTCGCAGTATTAGACTTGAAGCGAATCACCCAGCGATCATACATTGTTTACCAGGGGCAGGGCTACCGACGTTAAGGCTAACCTGAAGATGGTGCTGGCTAAGGCTAAATCTGGCGAGTGTAGAGAGTATAGAGATATTGTTATCCACGTCGGCACCAACGATGTTAGGATGAAACAGTCAGAGGTCACAAAGCGCAACATAGCTTCAGCGTGTAAATCAGCTAGAAAGATGTGTCGGCATCGAGTAATTGTCTCTGGCCCTCCCAGTTAGGGGAGTGATGAGCTCTACAGCAGAGTCTCACAACTCAATCGCTGGTTGAAAACTGTTTTCTGCCCCACACAAAAGATAGAATTTGTAGATAATTGGCCCTCTTTCTGGGACTCACCCACAAACAGGACCAAGCCTGGCCTGTTGAGGAGTGACGGACTCCATCCTAGCTGGAGGGGTGCTCTCATCTTATCGACTTAACATAGACAGGGCTCTAACTCCTCTAGCTTCACAATGAGATAGGGTGCAGGCCAGGCAGCAGGCTGTTAGCCAGCCTGCCAGCTTAGTGGAGTCTGCCACTAGCACAGTTAGTGTAGTCAGCTCAGCTATCTCTATTGAGACTGTGTCTGTGCCTCGACCTAGGTTGGGCAAAACTAAACATGGCGGTGTTCGCCTTAGCAATCTCACTAGAATAAAGACCTCCTCCATTGCTGCCATTATTGAAAGAGATTGTGATACCTCACATCTCAAAATGGGGCTACTCAATGTTAGATCCCTCACTTCCAAGGCAGTTCTAGTCAATGAACTAATCACTGATCATAATCTTGATGTGATTGGCCTGACTGAAACATGGCTTAAGCCTGATGAATTTATTGTGTTAAATGAGGCCTCACCTCCTGGTTACACTAGTGACCATATCCCCAGCGCATCCCGGCAAAGGCGGAGGTGTTGCTAACATTTACAATAGCAAATTTCTATTTACAAAAACAAAAAAAGCAGCGTTTGTCTTTTGAGCTTCTAGTCATGAAATCTATGCAGCCTACTCAATCACTTTTTATAGCTACTGTTTACAGGCCTCCTGGGCCATATACAACATTCCTCACTGAGTTCCCTGAATTCCTATCGGACCTTGTAGTCATGGCAGACAATATTCTAATTTTTGGTGACTTTAATATTCACATGGAAAAGTCCACAGACCCACTCCAAAAGGCTTTTGGAGCCATCATCGACTCTGTCGGTTTTGTTCAACATGTCTCCGGACCTACTCACTGCCACAGTCATACTCTGGACCTAGTTTTGTCCCGTGGAATAAATGTTGTGGATCTTAATGTTTTTCCTCATAATCCTGGACTATCGGACCACCATTTTATTACGTTTGAAATCGCAACAGATAATCTGCTCAGACCCCAACCAAGGATCATCAAAAGTCGTGCTATAAATTCTCAGACATCCCAAAGATTCCTAGATGCCCTTCCAGAATCCTTCCACCTACCCAAGGACGTCAGAGTACAAAAATCAGTTAACCACCTAACTGAGGAACTCAATGTAACCTTGCGCAATACCTAGATGCAGTTGCACCCTAAAAACAAAAACATTTGCCAAAAAAACTAGCTCCCTGGTATACAGAAAATACCCGAGCTCTGAAGCAAGTTACCAGAAAATTGGAACGGAAATGGCGCCACACCAAACTGGAAGTCTTCCGACTAGCTTGGAAAGACAGTACCGTGCAGTATCGAAGAGCCCTCACTGCTGCTCGATCATCCTATTTTTCCAAGTTAATTGAGGAAAATAAGAATAATCCAAAGTTTCTTTTTGATACTGTCACAAAGCTAACTAAAAAGCAGCATTCCCAAGAGAGGATGGCTTTCACTTTAGCAGTGATTCATTCATGAACTTCTTTGAGGAAAAGATCATGATCATTAGAAAGCAAATTACGGACTCCTCTTTAAATCTGCGTATTCCTCCAAAGCTCAGTTGTCCTGAGTCCACACAACTTTGCCAGGACATAAAATCAAGAGAGACACTCAAGTTTTTTAGTACCATATCTCTTGACACATTGATGAAAATAATCATGGCCTCTAAACCTTCAAGCTGCATACTGGACCCTATTCCAACTAAACTACTGAAAGAGCTGCTTCCTGTGCTTGGCCCTCCTATGTTGAACATAATAAACAGCTCTCTATCTACCGGATGTGTACCAAACTCACTAAAAGTGGCAGTAATAAAGCCTCTCTTAAAAAGCCAAACCTTGACCCAGAAAATATAAAAACTATCGGCCTATATCGAATCTTCCATTCCTCTCAAAAATTTTAGAAAAAGCTGTTGCGCAGCAACTCACTGCCTTCCTGAAGACAAACAATGTATACGTAAACGCTTCAGTCTGGTTTTAGACCCCATCATAGCACTGAGACTGCACTTGTGAAGGTGGTAAATGACCTTTTAATGGCGTCAGACCGAGGCTCTGCAACTGTACTCATGCTCCTAGACCTTAGTGCTGCTTTTGATACCATCGATCACCACATTCTTTTGGAGAGATTGGAAACCCAAATTGGTCTACATGGACAAGTTTTGGCCTGGTTTAGATCTTATCTGTCGGAAAGATATCAGTTTGTCTCTGTGGATGGTTTGTCCTCTGACAAATCAACTGTAAATTTCGGTGTTCCTCAAGGCTCTGTTTTGGGACCACTATTGTTTTCACTATATATTTTACCACTTGGTGATGTCATTCGAAACATAATGTTAACTTTCACTGCTATGCGGATGACACACAGCTGTACATTTCGATGAAACATGGTGAAGCCCCAAAATTGCCCTCCCTTGAAGCCTGTGTTTCAGACATAAGGAAGTGGATGGCAGAAAATTTTCTACTTTTAAACTCTGATAAAACAGAGATGCTAGTCCTAGGTCCCAAGAAACAAAGAGATCTTCTGTTGAATCTGACAATTAATCTTGATGGTTGTACAGTCGTCTCAAATAAAACTGTGAAGGACCTCGGCGTTACTCTGGACCCTGATCTCTCTTTTGACGAACATATCAAGACTGTTTCAAGGACAGCTTTTTCCATTTACGTAACATTGTAAAAATTAGAAACTTTCTGTCCAAAAATGATGCAGAAAAAGTTAATCCATGCATTTGTAACTTCTAGGTTAGACTACTGCAATGCTTTATTTTCCGGCTATCCGGATAAAGCACTAAATAAACTTCAGTTAGTGCTTAACACGGCTGCTAGAATCTTGACTAGAACCCCAAAATTTGATCATATTACTCCAGTACTAGCCTCTCTACACTGGCTTCCTGTTAAGGCAAGGGCTGATTTCAAGGTTTTACTGCTAACCTACAAAGCATTACATGGGCTTGCTCCTACCTATCTTTCTGATTTGGTCCTGCCGTACATACCTACACGTACGCTACGGTCACAAGACGCAGGCCTCCTTACTGTCCCTAAAATTTCTAAGCAAACAGCTGGAGGCAGGGCTTTTTCCTATAGAGCTCCATTTTTATGGAATAGTCTGCCTATCCATGTGAGAGACGCAGACTCGGTCTCAACCTTTAAGTCTTTATTGAAGACTCATCTCTTCAGTAGGTCTTATGACTGAGTGTAGTCTGGCCCAGGAGTGTGAAGGTGAACGGAAAGGCACTGGAGCAACGAACCACCCTTGCTGTCTTTGCCTGGCCGGTTCCCTCCACTGGGATTCTCTGCCTCTAACCCTATTACAGGGGCTGAGTCACTGGCTTCTGGTGCCGTGGCGGAGATCTTGTGGGCTATACTCGGCCTTGTCTCAGGATGGTAAGTTGGTGGTTGAAGATATCCCTCTAGTGGTGTGGGGGCTGTGCTTCGGCAGAGTGGGTGGGGTTATATCCTGCCTGTTTGGCCCTGTCCGGGGTTTCGCCGGACGGGGCCACAGTGTCTCCCGACCCTCCTGTCTCACCCCCAGTATTTATGCTGCAGTAGTTTATGTGTCGGGGGTGCTAGGGTCCGTCTGTTATATCTGGAGTATTTCTTCTCTTATCTGGTGTCCTGTGCGAATTTAAGTATGCTCGCTCTAATTCTCTCTCTCTCTCTCTCTCTCTCTCTCTCTCTCTCTCTCTCTCTCTCTCTCTCTCTCTCTCTCTCTCTCTCTCTCTCTCTCTCTCTCTCTCTCTCTCTCTCTCTCTCTCTCTCTCTCTCTCTCTCTCTCTCTCTCTCTCTCTCTCTCTCTCTCTCTCTCTCTCTCTCTCTCTCTCTCTCTCTCTCTCTCTCTCTCTCTCTCTCTCTCTCTCTCTCTCTCTCTCTCTCTCTCTCTCTCTCTCTCTCTCTCTCTCTCTCGGAGGACCTGAGCATTAGGACCATTCCTCAAGGCCTACCCGGATGTCCCGAGTCCACCTGGCCGTGCTGCTTCTCCAGTTACAACTGTTCTGCCTGTTTTATGAACATTTTAAAATCTTGTCCATGTTCTGTTATAATCTGCACCCGGCACAGCCAGAAGAGGACTGGCCACCCCTCACAGCCTGGTTCCTCTCTAGGTTTCTTCCTAGGTTTTGGCCTTCTAGGGAGTTTTTCCTAGCCACCGTGCTTTTACACCTGCATTGCTTGCTGTTTGGGGTTTTAGGCTGGGTTTCTGTACAGCACTCTGTGACATCAGCTGATGTAAGGGGGGCTTTATAAATAAATTTGATTTGATTTGATTTGATTTTTGATACAGTTCATTATAAGTGAAATAATCTGTCTGTAAACAATTGTTGGACAAATTACTTGTCATGCACAAAGTAGATGTCCTAACCGACTTGCCAAAACTATAGTTTGTTAACAAGAAATGTGTGGAGTGGTTGAAAAACAAGTTTTAATGACTCCAACCTAAGTGTATGTAAACTTCCGACTTCAACTGTATGTGTACATTATGATTCCCCTCAAAACAGGCCTCCTAGAGAGCAGAAAGGGAGGGGTAACTCCTGAGGTATGTTAGTACTAATATTGACATGCATATAACACCATAGAGCTTCTCTTTGTGCTATTTGGGAAAACAAGTACTAGGTTGATTAAATATGTTATTGAATTTTATTTGGAATTCAGTTTAAATTCAGTTTTCAGACCTGATTTGCTAGTTTTTATTTAGATTTTATTTAGTTGTCTAAAAATATATCTATTTTGTTTTTCTATGATTTAGTTTCAGTTTTAGTGTTAGGTTCAGAAAGCATGCATGAGCCAGGCTAGGAGCCATGTGTTGTATAGTGTTTTTTGGGATGTCACTACTGGGGGGCAGTAATACATAATAAGGTGATGGGTCAGGTCATAGGTTAGGTTGAGTTTCATCTCTCGTGGACAGACTACTTCAACAGAAATGGTACCATAGATCAGTCATGGTACAACAGGATGCGTGAGATAAAAAGCAGCATTAGTTCCAGTGCTTTGAACAAATCACCATTTCGGAAGAGGAGGGAACAATCGGCCATCAGACTAGGATCAACAGTTGGCCCAGTGTAGTGTTTGAGAGAGAGATAGAGAGAGAAAGCAAGAGAGCGTTAGAGACAAATTATTTTGTAGAAAATGCAACAGAGTATCTTGTAGTGTGTGTGTGTGTGTGTGTGTGTGTGTGTGTGTGTGTGTGTGTGTGTGTGTGTGTGTGTGTGTGTGTGTGTGTGTGTGTGTGTGTGTTGTAGCGATTATGACATGGTGTGCATGCGAGAGTGTAAGTAAAGGTCATTGGAGTCCAGTGACTGAGTGTGTCATTGGAGTCCAGTGTGTCCACTGATGTGACTCTGCCTGTGTGACCGGCAGAGTCAGCAGAAGAGGATGCCTGCTGAGTCAGAGCTGGGCTCCAGTCCAGCACTACAGAGATAACTAGTTTCTGACAATCTTTGGACTGGAATGGAGTCGCAAATTGAACTGACTGTCAATGTAAACCACATTACGAGTTAAAAGGTTTCAAATATCAGCATTTCCTCCACTCACATACACAGCCATTTCCTGTCTCAATCAGCTTCCATGTGAAACACATGCAAACAATATCTGTCTCTACATCTCTCTGCCTATCTCTCTCGCTCTCTGCTGCTCCAGCAGTCTCCTGTAGCCCACCCTGGTTCTGCTACTGAAAGCTGCCCTTTCTGCACACAACACACACACACAACACACACACTGGCCTCCCACCTCTCTGTCTCAGTCTCCACTGGCCTCTCTCTGTCACTGCTCTGCACAATGACTGCTCTGTTTCTCTGTCTCAGCCTCTCCCTCTCTGTTCCTGACAATACCCATACAGGCTCTAACTAGTCCAGCTCCCAGCCTTGTTGACCCTCTGTAGTGTGTGTGTCTGTTCTAAGTCAACCCTATGCTTACCTGGTCAAAGAGCTGTTTGCCGGTGGTGTTGGGCTGGATGGCAAACTCCAGCTCAGCATCCATGGTGGTGACCCGCACATTGATCTATACAGACAGACAGAATACCCATTAGTAACTCATATGTTCATAAACACAGACAGTACTGCTCTGTTTCTCTGTCTCAGCCTCTCCCTCTCTGTTCCAAGGTTCTGGTTTTGACGAGACCAATATGAGCACAGCAAATTCAAAGGAAACAGATACACATGTTAACGTCCCACAGATATATGTGTCACACAGAGCCCACTTGGCAGCATGCTCCCCCTCCCTTCCCACTCCCTCCCTCAGTCTGTCTCCATAGCTGCATCCCTCCATCTCACAGCTGGAGAGAAGAGAACACATACTGTTAATGTACAGCAGTAAAAAGTGAGAATCCACTACACTGATACACCACCACTGCCGGGGACTTGAAAAGAGAGGGCCAAGGGCTTTAGCTGCATATACTGTAGCCTATTGACAGGAGTTTAGGGCTTTAGCTGCCAAGGGCTTTAGCTGCATATACTGTAGCCTATTGACAGGAGTTTGTGTGTTCACGTGGATGTTGGAGTTGTCGGACTGTGTTGAGTGGGCACCTGTGCAGTCTTCTGCTGAAGACATGTGAGTGTGTGTGCTCCACTTCTTATCATTCTTCTATAAATATCTCTAACTTCTTGTAGGACATCTACTCACACACTGAATATGCACGCCACGCGCACACAAGTCAGACAGGCTCTCATTCTCACTTTAGAATTTAGGTCAACTACCCCTTTAAGTGATTGCCTAGTTAAATAAAGGTTCAATAAAAAATAATTACAAAAAAAAAGTTGAGCAACGATGCATCCAAGAGGGCTGTGCCACAGATATACCCCCTGAAGACGAAACACAATAAAAAAAACATAAACTCCTGTCAATTCACACGATGCAGCTCATAAAACACAAAATAAGCCAGAATCTAAGTGTCACACTTGCTCTGTTGAAATGATCCCCTCTCTCACTCTCTCTCTCTCTGTCCCATTTCTCTCCCCCACTCCTCTCGTCCCGAGGCACTGAGCTTCACAGAAAAAGGGTACAATAGCAGTCCTTTGGCACCAGAATAGCAGCAGCAGCCATTTGACTGAGGATTCTCTGATGGCCCTTTAGCGCACTGGTTCTCAATCCCGATCCTGGGGACCTAAAGGGGTGCACATTTTGTTTTTTGCCCTAGCACTACACAGCTGATTCAAATTATCAACTCATCAAAAGGCTTTGATGATTTGAACCAGGTGTATAGTCCTAGGGCAAAAACAAATATGTGAACCCCTTTGGGTCCCTGGGACCAGGATTGAGAACCACTGCTTTAGCGCGTCAATGAGTAAATACCTCTGATACAGAAACAGAACTCCATGGGTTTGAATTATTCACCACTTTAAAAATAAATCCTCCATGCCAGCTGAACTTGAGGAGTGAATAGTGCAGTGTAGTTCTGTTCTAGGAGCTGAGATGTAGGCCAAAGACGGAGACTAAACAAGAAATAAATTAAGTGTTTCAGATTTGCGTCAACAGAGGTCCATTTTCAGGGTGACCTGAACATTGACTGGTTAGCAACCAGCTGATGTCTCAAGAGGAAACTTTTAACTGTGCCTAATGCCTGTAATGTAACCCCGATTATCACTCAACCATCTAGAGTGCATACCAATAGTGCTGGATCTGTGACATCCACTTTGATCATATCTTCACTAATGCTGCAGAGCTTTGCTCCAAAGCAATATTAGTTTCCATTGGCTGTAGTGACCATAACATTTTGGCAATAACAAGGAAAGCCAAAGTGCCAAAGTTTGGTCCTAAAGAAATGTATAAGAGATCACACAAAATGTTTTCTCAGGATTATTTTGTTGAAGATTTAAAAAAATGTATGTTGGTCTGATGGCACCGGAAGTATTTGTACAATTATTCATACAAATGGTTGACAAGCATGCAACTGTGAGACCCGTTAGAGCCCCCTGGATTGATGATTAATTGAAAAATGGTATGGTTCAAAGAAATTATGCAAAAGAGGTGGCATGCTCAGATGATTGTTTTTTTCTCAGCTGATTGTTTGACATACTGTAAATTGAGAAATGTTGTGACTAAACTTAATAAAGAGAATAATACATTATATTACCAAACAGAGATAAATGACATAAAACAAAATAGAAAAAGACTTTGGAGTACCTTGAATGAGCATCATGGGCAGAAAACCCAATACATCTACATCGTTCAATGAAGTTCATGGGTCATTTAAAACAAAACCTTTAGATATTGCCAATAATTTCAATTGCTATTTCACTAGTGAAATGAAATTACATTGAACAGTGAAGCATCATATTTTGGTATAAAATATCTAATAATGAAAGAGAAGGATTGCTGTTTTGAATTTGGTCAAGTTAGTGTGGGAGAGTAGTAAAAACTATTGTTATCCATTAATAATGATAAGCCACCAGGTAAAGACAACTTGATGGAAAACAGCCTCCCAATCAGTTTGCTGCCTGTTCTTAGTAAACTGACAGAGGATAGTGTTTGACCAAATACAATTATATTTTTCAGAGAACAAGTTAAATGCAGACTTTCAGCATGCATCTAAAGAAGGGCACTCAACTTGCACTGCACTGACTCAGATGACTGATGATTGGATATAAGTTGATAGTTGGAGCCGTATTGTTAGATTTCAGTGCAGCCTTTGATGTTATTGACATAAATAAAACATACTTGCTATGGCTTTACATCACCTGCCATCACATGGTTGGAGAGTTATTCATCCAATAGAACCCAGAGAGTGTTCTTCAATGGAAGCTTCTCTAACATCAGATATGTAGAGTGCGGTGTCCCTCAGGGTAGTTGCCTTGGGCCGTTACTCTTCTCTATTTTTTATGATTTGACACTGGTCTTACACAAAGCTAGAATGACTATGTATGCGGATGATTCCACACTCATGTCAGCACCCAAAGCAAGTGAGCTCACTGAAAATCATTATAAGGAGTTATAGTCAGTATCGTAATGGTGGCTTACTAATAAACTTGACTTAAATACATCTAAAACTAAAAGCATTGTATTTGGTTCAAAACATTCTCTAAGATCTAAACCTCAGCTGGAGTTGTAAATAAAGGGTGTGACCATTGAGCAAATTAAGGCAGCTGAACTCCTAGGTATAACATTGGATGGTCAATAATCATTGGCAAGTCATATTTACAAAGTCGTTGTGAAGATCAAATCAAATCAAAGTTTATTTGTCACGTGTGCGCCGAATACAACAGGTGTAGACCTTACAGTGAAATGTTTACTTACAGGCTCTAACCAATAGTGCAAAAAAAGGTATTAGGTGAACAATAGGTAAGTAAAGAAATAAAAATAACAGTAAAAAGACAGTGAAAAATAACAGTATCGAGGCTATATACAGTAGTGAGGCTATAAAAGTAGCGAGGCTACATACAGACACCGGTTAGTCAGGCTGATTGAGGTAGTATGTACATGTAGATATGGTTAAAGTGACTATGCATATATGATGAACAGAGTAGCAGTAGCGTAAAAGAGGGGTTGGCGGGTGGTGGGTGGCGGGACACAATGCAGATAGCCCGGTTAGCCAATGTGCGGGAGCACTGGTTGGTCGGGCCAATTGAGGTAGTATGTACATGAATGTATAGTTAAAATGACTATGCATATATGATAAACAGAGAGTAGCCGCAGCGTAAAAGAGGGGTTGGGGAGGGACACAATGCAAATTGTCTGGGTAGCCATTTGATTACCTGTTCAGGAGTCTTATGGCTTGGGGGTAAAAACTGTTGAGAAGCCTTTTTGTCCTAGACTTGGCACTCCGGTACCGCTTGCCATGCGGTAGTAGAGAGAACAGTCTATGACTGGGGTGGCTGGGGTCTTTGTTGGAGGCCGAGCAATTGCCGTACCAGGCAGTGATGCAACCAGTCAGGATGCTCTCGATGTTGCAGCTGTAGAACCTTTTGAGGATCTCAGGACCCATGCCAAAATCTTTTTAGTTTCCTGAGGGGGAACAGGCTTTGTCGTGCCCTCTTCACGACTGTCTTGGTGTGTTTGGACCATTCTAGTTTGTTGGTGATGTGGACACCAAGGAACTTGAAGCTCTCAACTTGCTCCACCCTGTCGATGAGAATGGGGGTGTGCTCAGTTCTCCTTTTCCTGTAGTCCACAATCATCTCCTTAGTCTTGGTTACGTTGAGGGATAGGTTGTTATTCTGGCACCACCCGGCCAGGTCTCTGACCTCCTCCTTATAGGCTGTCTCGTCGTTGTCGGTGATCAGGCCTACCACTGTTGTGTCGTCTGCAAACTTAATGATGGTGTTGGAGTCTTGCCTGGCCATGCAGTCGTGGGTGAACAGGGAGTGCAGATGGGGAGGTGTATGTCTGTTATAAAAAGAGGTTCTGTGTTTTTGACACAAAAATCAACTGTACTAGTTGTTCAGGCACTGGTCTTGTCCCATCTTGATTACTGTCCGGTAATATGGCCAAGGGCAGCAAAAAAAGACCTAGCAAAGCTGCAGCTAGCTCAAAACAGAGCAGCATGCCTTTAACTACACATGCAGAACTAACATCAACAACAAGCATGCCAGTCTTTCCTGGTTGAGGGTTGACAAGATATTAACTGCTTCTCTTCTAGTATTTATGAGAAATATTAAGGTGACAAAAATTCCAGATTGTCTGCATAATCAAAAAATTCAGCTCAGTCATCCATACATACACCACCTAACATGTCACCAGGGGTCTCTTTACAGTCCTAATGTCCAAAGCGATTTCACGGCAATGCATCGTTTTATACAGAGCAATGATCGCGTGGAACTCCGTTCCATCTCCAATTTCTCAAGCAAACAGCAAAATTACCTTTAAAAAATGTATTAAAAAACAACTAATGGAACGGCGGGGACTGTGAAAGGACAAACACAAACACACATAGTTTGTAAATTGTTGTATTTTACAATTGTGTGACTGTCCTTGTCTATCAATGAATCAGTGTTTTGTTACTTGTCATGTTTTGTGTTTTTTGTGGACCCCAGGAAGAATAGCTGCTGCTTCTGCAAAAGCTCATGGGGATCCTAATAAACAAATAAATAACAGTCTCATAACCAAACATCAAGATTAATTTAGCCCATCATAACTATATGGGTCATTTGAGTTTCAGAGCCAATATGTGGCCATCTATCTCCCTTTCAGTCAGTGTGTAATAACTTCCATTGCTTCAGTGTGTGTCTGTGACTGCAAAAAGTCAGGCTCAGCCGGAGCCAGTGGTACAGTATCAACCGGATATAACCTAAGGGAGGAAGGAAGAGGAGAGGCTGGCAGAGAAAATAGACTAGCACATGGAGAGAGAAAGAGAGAGAGAGAGTACAGACTCAGTGAGCATAGCCTTGCTATTGAGAAAGGCCGCCGAAGGCAGACCTGACTTTCAAGAGAAGACAGGCTATGTGCACACTGCCAACAAAATGAGGTGGAAACTGAGCTGCACTTCCTAACCTCCTGCCAAATGTATGACCATATTAGAGACACATATTTCCCTCAGATTACACAGACCCACAAAGTACTCAAAAACAAATCCAATTTAGAGCAGAGAGGAGAGCTGCAATAAGAGTGTGACAGAGGGAGTAAATATCCCAGTGCATAGTTAGCCAACTCAGCAGACAGACTGACAGCACTGGCCTTGGTATATACAATACAGCACTGGCCAACAGCAGCAGAGATGCAGCTGGGGATGATGTACTAGCAGTAAGAGGGGTGTGCACGCCAGAGACAGAAGCTTGAAGGGCATGCACACACTTAGAGCAGTGTGCACAAGCAGAGGATGTGCCTTTTGAGTGTGCACGAGGAGAGAGGATATATCAGGAGCGTGCAAGAGGATAGAGGATCTATCAGGAGTGTGCAAGAGGAGAGAGGGTCTATCAGGAGCATGCAAGAGGATAGAGGATCTATCAGGAGTGTGCAAGAGGAGAGAGGATCTATCAGGAGCGTGAAAGAGGTGAGAGGATCTATCAGTTGTAGGCAAGAGGATCTATCAGGAGTGTGCAAGACGAGAGAGGATCTATCAGAAGTGTGCAAGAGGAGAGAGGATCTATCAGGAGTGTGCACGAGGAGAGTGGATCTATCAGGAGCGTGCACAAGGAGAGGATCTATCAAGAGTGTGCAAGAGGAGAGAGGATCTATCAGGAGCGTGCAAGAGGAGAGCGGATCTATCAGGAGTGTGCACGAGGAGAGAGGATCTATCAAGAGCGTGCAAAAGGAGAGAGGATCTATCAGGAGTGTGCAAGAAGAGAAAGGATCTATCAGGAGCGTGCAAGAGGAGAGTGGATCTATCAGGAGCGTGCAAGAGGAGAGAGGATCTATCAGGAGCGTGCAAGAGGAGAGAGGATCTATCAGGAGCGTGCAAGAAGTTTGAGGATCTATCAGGAGCGTGCACGAGGAGAGTGGATTTATCAGGAGCGTGCACGGAGGAGAGTGGATCTATCAGGAGCGTGTAAGAGGAGAGAGGATCTATCAGGAGCATGCAAGAGGAGAGTGGATCTACCAGGAGCGTGCAAGAGGAGAGTGGATCTATCAGGAGCGAGAGTGGATCTACAAAGAGCGTGCAAGAGGAGAGTGTCTCTATCAGGAGTGTGCACGAGGAGAGAGGATCTATCAGGAGTGTGCACGAGGAGAGAGGATCTATCAGGAGTGTGCACTAGGAGAGAGGATCTATCAAGAGTGTGCACGAGGAGAGAGGATCTATCAGGAGTGTGCAAGATGAGAGAGGATCTATCAGGAGTGTGCACGAGGAGAGAGGATCTATCAGGAGTGTGCACTAGGAGAGAGGATCTATCAAGAGTGTGCACGAGGAGAGAGGATCTATCAGGAGTGTGCAAGATGAGAGAGGATCTATCAGGAGTGTGCATGAGGAGAGTGGATCTATCAGGAGCGTGCAAGAGGAGAGATGGTCTATCAGGAGCATGCAAGAGGATAGAGGATCTATCAGGAGCGTGCAAGAGGAGAGAGGATCTATCAGGAGCGTGCAAGAGGTGAGAGGATCTATCAGTTGTAGGCAAGAGGGGAGAGGATCTATCAGGAGTGTGCAAGACGAGAGAGGATCTATCAGAAGTGTGCAAGAGGAGAGAAGATCTATCAGGAGCGTGCAAGAGGTGAGAGGATCTATCAGTTGTAGGCAAGAGGAGAGAGGATCTATCAGGAGTGTGCAAGACGAGAGTGGATCTATCAGGAGCATGCAAGAGGAGAGTGGATCTATCAGGAGTGTGCAAGAGGAGAGAGGATCTATCAGGAGCGAGAGTGGATCTATCAGGAGCAAGAGTGGATCTACCAGGAGTGTGAAAGAGGAGAGTGGATCTATCAGGAGCGTGCAAGAGGAGAGTGGATCTATCAGGAGCGTGCAAGAGGAGAGTGGATCTATCAGGAGCGTGCAAGAGGAGAGTGGATCTATCAGGAGTGTGCAAGAGGAGAGAGGATCTATCAGGAGCGAGAGTGGATCTATCAGGAGCAAGAGTGGATCTACCAGGAGTGTGCAAGAGGAGAGTGGATCTATCAGGAGCGTGCAAGAGGAGAGTGGATCTATCAGGAGCATGCAAGAGGAGAGTGGATCTATCAGGAGCGTGAGTGGATCTATCAGGAGCGAGAGTGGATCTACCAGGAGTGTGCAAGAGGAGAGAGGATCTATCAGGAGTGTGCAAGAAGAGAGAGGATCTATCAGGAGCGTGCATGGTGAGAGTGGATCTATCAGGAGCGTGCAAGAGGAGAGTGGATCTATCAGGAGCATGCAAGAGGAGAGATGATCTATCTGGAGCGAGAGTGGATCTATCAGGAGCAAGAGTGGATCTACCAGGAGTGTGCAAGAGGAGAGTGGATCTATCAGGAGCGTGCAAGAGGAGAGTGGATCTATCAGGAGTGTGCAAGAGGAGAGAGGATCTATCAGGAGCGAGAGTGGATCTATCAGGAGCAAGAGTGGATCTACCAGGAGTGTGCAAGAGGAGAGTGGATCTATCAGGAGCGTGCAAGAGGAGAGTGGATCTATCAGGAGCGTGCAAGAAGAGAGAGGATCTATCAGGAGCGAGAGTGGATCTATCAGGAGCGAGAGTGGATCTACCAGGAGTGTGCAAGAGGATCTATCAGGAGTGTGCACGAGGAGAGAGGATCTATCAGGAGCGTGCACAAGGAGAGTGGATCTATCAAGAGCGTGCAAGAGGAGAGTGGATCTATCAGGAGCGTGCAAGAAGAGAGAGGATCTATCAGGAGCGTGCACGAGGAGAGTGGATCTATCAGGAGCGTGCAAGAGGAGAGTGGATCTATCAGGAGCATGCAAGAGGAGAGTGGATCTATCAGGAGTGTGCAAGAGGAGAGAGGATCTATCAGGAGCGAGAGTGGATCTATCAGGAGCGAGAGTGGATCTACCAGGAGCGTGCAAGAGGAGAGTGGATCTATCAGGAGCGTGCAAAAGGAGAGAGGATCTATCAGGAGTGTGGACGAGGAGAGAGGATCTATCAGGAGTGTGCACGAGGAGAGAGGATCTATCAGGAGTGTGCACGAGGAGAGAGGATCTATCAGGAGTGTGCACGAGGAGAGAGGATCTATCAAGAGTGTGCATGAGGAGAGAGGATCTATCAGGAGTGTGCAAGATGAGAGAGGATCTATCAGGAGTGTGCAAGAGGAGAGAGGATCTATCAGGAGCGTGCAAGAGGAGAGAGGATCTATCAGGAGCGAGAGTGGATCTATCAGGAGCAAGAGTGGATCTACCAGGAGTGTGCAAGAGGAGAGTGGATCTATTAGGAGTGTGCAAGAGGAGAGAGGATCTATCAGGAGCGAGAGTGGATCTATCAGGAGCAAGAGTGGATCTACCAGGAGTGTGCAAGAGGAG
Organism: Brachymystax lenok tsinlingensis; assembly: GCA_030435695.1. Taxonomy (NCBI): domain Eukaryota; kingdom Metazoa; phylum Chordata; class Actinopteri; order Salmoniformes; family Salmonidae; genus Brachymystax; species Brachymystax lenok. The sequence continues at coordinate 18,043,765 of CM059781.1, forward strand.
AGTGGATCTATCAGGAGCGTGCAAGAGGAGAGTGGATCTATCAGGAGCGTGCAAGAAGAGAGAGGATCTATCAGGAGCGAGAGTGGATCTATCAGGAGCGAGAGTGGATCTACCAGGAGTGTGCAAGAGGATCTATCAGGAGTGTGCACGAGGAGAGAGGATCTATCAGGAGCGTGCACAAGGAGAGTGGATCTATCAAGAGCGTGCAAGAGGAGAGTGGATCTATCAGGAGCGTGCAAGAAGAGAGAGGATCTATCAGGAGCGTGCACGAGGAGAGTGGATCTATCAGGAGCGTGCAAGAGGAGAGTGGATCTATCAGGAGCATGCAAGAAGAGAGTGGATCTATCAGGAGTGTGCAAGAGGAGAGAGGATCTATCAGGAGCGAGAGTGGATCTATCAGGAGCGAGAGTGGATCTACCAGGAGTGTGCAAGAGGAGAGTGGATCTATCAGGAGCGTGCAAGAGGAGAGTGGATCTATCAGGAGCGTGCAAGAAGAGAGAGGATCTATCAGGAGCGTGCAAGAAGAGAGAGGATCTATCAGGAGCGTGCAAGAGGAGAGAGGATCTATCAGGAGTGTGGACGAGGAGAGAGGATCTATCAGGAGTGTGCACGAGGAGAGAGGATCTATCAAGAGTGTGCATGAGGAGAGAGGATCTATCAGGAGTGTGCAAGATGAGAGAGGATCTATCAGGAGTGTGCAAGAGGAGAGAGGATCTATCAGGAGCGTGCACGAGGAGAGTGGATCTATCAGGAGAGTGGATCTATCAGGAGCATGCAAAAGGAGAGTGGATCTATCAGGAGCGAGAGTGGATCTACCAGGAGCGTGCAAGAGGAGAGTGGATCTACCAGGAGCGTGCAAGAGGAGAGTGGATCTAGCAGGAGCGTGCAAGAGCAGAGTGGATCTATCAGGAGCGTGCAAGAGGAGCGTGCAAGAAGAGAGTGGATCTATCAGGAGCGTGCACGAGGAGAGAGGATCTATCAAGTGTGCACGAGGAGAGAGGATCTATCAGGAGTGTGCACAAGGAGAGAGGATCTATCAGGAGTGTGCACGAGGAGAGAGGATCTATCAGGAGTGTGCACGAGGAGAGAGGATCTATCAAGAGTGTGCACGAGGAGAGAGGATCTATCAGGAGTGTGCAAGATGAGAGAGGATCTATCAAGAGTGTGCACGAGGAGAGAGGATCTATCAGGAGTGTGCAAGAAGAGAGAGGATCTATCAGGAGTGTGCATCAGAAGAGAGGTGCAATGCCAGGAGAGCATGCACATAGAAAGCAGTAGGTCAGGTATTATTAGAGGAGGATGTTGACATGTTGGTAGTCAGTGAATTAGCAGGTCAGGACAGGGCTGTCGGAGGATTAGTGGGTTACGGCTTTGGTGTCTATATATACAGTAAGTACCGTGTCTATTTATGTGTTTTGTAAATTAGGGTTAGGGAGGGTTAGGATGGGGCTGTATGAAGGGTTTGGTTTGTATATATGTGTCTTCAGAAAGTATTCATACCTCTGGACTTATTCCACATTTTGTTGTGTTACAGCCTGAATTCAACATTTATTAAATAATTCTTATTTTCTCACCCATCTACACACAATACCCCATAATTATATAGTGAAAACATGTTTAAAAAAATTCTTCCACTTGACATTACGGGATATTGTGTGTAGGCTAGTGACAAAAAAAACAAATGTGGGATAAGTCAAGGGGTGTGATATATATATATACAGTGCCTTCAGAAAGTATTCACACCCCTTGACTTATCCCACATTTTGTTTCGTAACAGCCTTATTCTAAAATGTATTAAATTGTTTATTTTTCCTGGTACTGTATATACACACTACATGGCCAACAGTATGTAGATACCTGCTCAAATTACATCTCATTCTAAAATCATGGACATTAATATGGAGTTGGTCCCCCCTTAGCTGTTATAACAGCCTCCAAGCTTCTAGGAAGGTTTTCCACCCCTAAACATTGCTGCTGGGACTTGCTTTCGTTCAGCCACAAGAGCATTAGTGAGGTCAGGCACTAATGTTGGGCGATTAGGCTTGGCTCGCAGTCGGATTTCCAATTAATCCCAAAGGTGTTCAATGGGGTTGAGGTCAGGGCTCTGTGTAGGTCAGTCAAGTTCTTCCACACAGATCTCGACAAACCATGTGTGTGTGTGGGTTGTGTGTGAAGTCCCCACAAGAATAATAAACAAACAAAAAATGTCACCAACTTTTGCAAGTCCCCACATGGTCAAATGCTATTCTAGGGGGGTTAAGGTTAGAATTAGTGTTAGGGTTACAGTTACGTTTAGGGTTAGGAGCTAGGGTTCGTTTTAGGGTTAGGAGCTAGGTCTACTGTAGGTTTATGGTTAAGGTTAGGTCTTCGGTTAAAGGTTAGGGTAAGAAGCTAGGGTTAGTTTTAGGGTCAGGGAAAATATTATTTTGAATGGGACTTATCTATACAAGACGTGTGTGTGTGTGTGTGTGTGTGTGTGTGTGTGCGCACACGTGTACGCGTGTCTGCACATGTGCATGTGTGCACGTGCATAACAGGTGGCTGACATGGCAGACACCTTGCAGGCTTGGTTTAATGTAATTGTAAAGCTGCCCCACACCATTAAACAGGGATTTAAACACTGACTGAGGCACAGAAAACAATGACTGTAGGATTAACCTCTTAGGCTGGGAGATGGGACCTTAGTAACTGTATCATTAACACATGATGGACCACATTAACGGAAAGGTTGCATGATATATATTCCACAAATCTAACAACATAGATTGATTATGTTCGATCTAAACGGTCTTCATGCAAAAGTTCATCAAAAAAGATATAATGATACACTTCAATAGCTACAGGACCTCTAGCTACAGAAGTTTTGCAAGTAGACCACTTTTTCCCTTCAGCACACAATACACTACAGTACTGTAGTGTATTGTGAACAAAGAATGACTATGTGGCCTGGATGCTGGTATTGGAGCTAATTCTGATGCGGTGTAAAGATAATTTCCTTTGTGTCGTAGCAGTGCCCATCGATAGCTTATTTCTATAAGGAAATAATTGAATAGGTTTGTGTGTGCGCGTTCGAGAGCAAGAGAGAGGGAGAGAAACTGAGCGGGAGAGAGAGTGAGAGAAACTGAGCGGGGGAGAGAGAGGGAGGGAAACTGAGCGGGAGAGAGGGAGAGAAACTGAGCGGGAGAGAGAGAGCGAGAGAAACTGAGGCGGGAGAGAGGGAGAGAAACTGAGCGGGAGAGAGAGAGCGAGAGAAACTGAGTGGGAGAAAGAGAGAAACTCAGCGGGAGAGAGAGCGAGAGAAACTGACAGATACTGTAGAGGAGAAGAGCAGACAGAGCAAGATGTCTCAGAACTGATAGGAGCTGATCAACAACTGACAAACCACAGACAGAGCAGTGCACAGTGAATACTAGAACCCTCCATTCTCTGACTGCGACTCGGCTATACATACAGTAGCCACGTCTGCTAGCTAGAGGTCAATTCAGTTTCTGTTCAGCTAATTCAGGAAGTAAATTGGAAATGGCTTAGAAAACCAGGCAAAAAAACAGATAACACCATCTTTATGCTTGAGTGGCTATTTCTATAGGTCCAGTGACCCCCAAGGCAGAGGTAGTCCGTTACATATCCCCAGCCAAAGCAACACTTGATAGTATTGGTAAAATTGGTTAAAGACAATTATTATGAATAAAAAAGTGTACCAGTTTCATTTAAGGACCAAAAAATGGACAGCTGTGACATATAGATAGCAAAATAGTTGTGAAGAGATATACCGATTCAATGGCACATGGTTTATGAACTGATACACAAGACAACGCTGGATTCAAAACCTAGAGTTTTTCAGTTTAAATTATTATACCAAATTCTTGCAATCAATAGAATGTTATATACATGCACAGTTGAAGTCAGAAGTTTACATACACCTTATCCAAATACATTTAAACTCAGTTTTTCACAATTCCTGACATTTAATCCTAGTACGAATTCCCTGTCTTAGGTCAGTTAGGATCAGCATTTTATTTTAAGAATGTGAAATGTCAGAATAATAGTAGAGAGAATTATTTATTTCAGCTTTTATTTCTATCATCACATTCCCAGTGGGTCAGAAGTTTGCATACACTCAATTAGTATTTGGTAGCATTGCCTTTAAATTGTTTATCTTGGGTCAAACGTTTCAGGTAGCCTTCCACAAGCTTCCCACAATACGTTGGGTGAATTTTGGCCCATTCCTCCTGACAGAGATGGTGTAACTGAGTCAGGTTTGTAGGCCTCCTTGCTCGCACACACTTTTTCAGTTCTGCCCACACATTTTCTATAGGATGAGGTCAGGGCTTTGTGATGGCCACTCCAATACCTTGACTTTGTTGTCCTTAAGCCATTTTGCCAAAACTTTGGAAGTATGCTTGGGGTCATTGTCCATTTGGAAGACCCATTTGTGACCAAGCTTTAACTTCCTGACTGATGTCTTGAGATGCATCAAAATAGATGCCATCTATTTTGTTAAGTACACCAGTCCCTCCTGCAGCAAAGCACCCCCACAACATGATACTGCCACCCCCGTGCTTCACGGTTGGGATGGTGTTCTTCGGCTTGCAAGCCTCCCTCTTTTTCCTCCAAACATAACGATGGTCATTATGGCCAAACAGTTCTATTTTGTTTAATCAGACCAGAGGACATTTCTACAAAAAGTATGACCTTTGTCCCCATGTGCAGTTGCAAACCGTAGTCTGGCTTTTTTCTGGCAGTTTTGGAGCAGTGGCTTCTTCCTTGCTGAGCGGCCTTTCAGGTTATGTCGATATAGGATTCGTTTTACTGTGGATATACACTGCTCAAAAAAATAAAGGGAACACTTAAACAACACAATGTAACTCCAAGTCAATCACACTTCTGTGAAATCAAACTGTCCACTTAGGAAGCAACACTGATTGACAATAAATTTCACATGCTGTTGTGCAAATGGAATAGACAACAGGTGGAAATTATAGGCAATTAGCAAGACACCTCCAATAAAGGAGTGGTTCTGAAGGTGGTGACCACAGACCACTTCTCAGTTCCTATGCTTCCTGGCTGATGTTTTGGTCACTTTTGAATGCTGGCGGTGCTTTCACTCTAGTGGTAGCATGAGACGGAGTCTACAACCCACACAAGTGGCTCAGGTAGTGCAGCTCATCCAGGATGGCACATCAATGCGAGCTGTGGCAAGAAGGTTTGCTGTGTCTGTCAGCGTAGTGTCCAGAGCATGGAGGCGCTACCAGGAGACAGGCCAGTACATCAGGAGACGTGGAGGAGGCCGTGGGAGGGCAACAACCCAGCAGCAGGACCACTACCTCCGCCTTTGTGCAAGGAGGAGCACTGCCAGAGCCCTGCAAAATGACCTCCAGCAGGCCACAAATGGGCATGTGTCTGCTCAAACGGTCAGAAACAGACTCCATGAGGGTGGTATGAGGGCCCAACGTCCACAGGTGGGGGTTGTGCTTACAGCCCAACACCGTGCAGGACGTTTGGCATTTGCCAGAGAACACCAAGATTGGCAAATTCGCCACTGGCGCCCTGTGCTCTTCCCAGATGAAAGCAGGTTCACACTGAGCACGTGACAGATGTGACAGAGTCTGGAGACGCCATGGAGAACGTTCTGCTGCCTGCAACATCCTCCAGCATGACCGGTTTGGCGGTGGGTCAGTCATGGTGTGGGGTGGCATTTCTTTGGGGGGCCGCACAGCCCTCCATGTGCTCGCCAGAGGTAGCCTGACTGCCATTAGGTACCGAGATGAGATCCTCAGACCCCTTGTGAGACCATATGCTGGTGCGGTTGGCCCTGGGTTCCTCCTAATGCAAGACAATGCTAGACCTCATGTGGCTGGAGTGTGTCAGCAGTTCCTGCAAGAGGAAGGCATTGATGCTAAGGACTGGCCCGCCGGTTCCCCAGACCTGAATCCAATTGAGCACATCTGGGACATCATGTCTCGCTCCATCCACCAACGCCACGTTGCACCACAGACTGTCCAGGAGTTGGCGGATGCTTTAGTCCAGGTCTGGGAGGAGATCCCTCAGGAGACCATCCGCCACCTCATCAGGAGCATGCCCAGGCGTTGTAGGGAGGTCATTCAGGCACGTGGAGGCCACACACACTACTGAGCCTCATTTTGACTTGTTTTAAGGACATTACATCAAAGTTGGATCAGCCTGTAGTGTGGTTTTCCACTTTAATTTTGAGTGTGACTCCAAATCCAGACCTCCATGGGTTGATAAATTTGATTTCCATTGATAATTTGTGTGATTTTGTTGTCAGCACATTCAACTATGTAAAGAAAAAAGTATTTAATAAGATTATTCCATTCATTCAGATCTATGATGTGTTATTTTAGTGTTCCCTTTATTTTTTTGAGCAGTGTAGATACTTTTGTACCTGTTTCCTCCAGCATCTTCACAAGGTCCTTTGCTGTTGTTCTGGGATTGATTTGCACTTTTTGCACCAAAGTACGTTCATCTCTAGGAGACAGAGCGCGTCTCCTTCCATGAGCGGTATGACGGCTGTGTGGTCCCATGGTGTTTATATTTGCATACTATTGTTTGTACAGATGAACGTGGTACCTTCATGCATTTGGAAATTGCTCCCAAGGTTGAACCAGACTTGTGGAGGTCTACAATTGTTTTTCTGAGGTCTTGGCTGATTTCTTTTGATTTTCCCATGGTGTTACGCAGAGGCACTGAGTTTGGTAGGCCTTGAAATACTTCCACAGGTACACCTCCAATTGACTCAAATTATGTCAATTAGCCTATCAGAAGCTTCTAAAGCCATGACATCATTTTCTGGAATTTTCCAAGCTGCTTAAAGGCACAGTCAACTTAGTGTATGTAAACTTCTGACCCACTGGAATTGTGATACAGTGAATTATAAATGAAATAATCTGTCTGTAAACAATTGTTGGAAAAATTACTTGTGTCATGCACAAAGTAGATGTCCTAACCGACTTGCCAAAACTATAGTTTGTTAACAAGAAATGTGTGGAGTGGTTGAAAAACTAATTTGAATGACTCCAACCTAAGTGTATGTAAACTTCCGACTTCAACTGGGGGATGCAACCATCCCAGCTCTGCAGAGCTGCTGCGAATAGACAGAATCATCAGATCATTTGTTTTGGTACTGACCATATGTAGCTTGTTTTTTGTCGCAGGTTCAAGAATGGCTGAAGAATTGCAACATTTACCTGGGGCTAACTCTGCAAATAGCACTGCTAGCTGATTTAAAAAGTCAATTGATCAATAATACAATTATACTCATAGCAAAAATGTTATCTATAATTTACAATATATAGAATCTATGAGAATAGAAAGGTTCAGAACTTTTATGAAAGTTCTGAAAAACAAACAAAACATAACGTGTCCGTGAAAATGTATACAGTACATATAAGTTGGAACTAGAAGCATACGTCTGGTGTCAATTAGTTTACTCCAAATAGGGAAGGGGTGGTAGGATTAGGAGAAAATAATAAAGGAAAATATATAAGAAAATTGTAGAATGATAGTGAAGACATCAAAACTATGTAGTAACCCAAAAACACCCTTTGCCTTAATGACAGCTTTGCACACTCTAGGCATTCTCTCAACCAGCTTCACCTGGAATGCTTTTCCAACAGTCTTGAAGGAGTTCCCACATATGCCGAGCACTTGTTGGTTGCTTTTTCTTCACTCTGCAGTCCAACTTGGGTTGAGGTCAGGTGATTGTGAAGGCGAGATCATCTGATGCAGCACCATCACTCTCCTTCTTGGTCAAATAGCCTGGAGGTGTGTTTTGGGTCATTGTCCCATTGAAAAACAAATGATAGTGGGACTAAGTGCAAACCAGATGGGATGGCGTATCGCTGCAGAATGCTGTGGTAGCCATGCTGGTTAAGTGTGCCTTGAATTCTAAATAAATCACAGAGAGTGTCACCAGCAAAGCACCCCCACACCTACTCCCTCCATGCTTCACGGTGGGAACCACACATGCAGAGATCTTCCGTTCACCTACTCTGCGTCTCACAAACACACAGGGTTGGAACCAAAAATCTCAAATTTGGACTCATCAGACCAAAGGACAGATTTCAACCGGTCTAATGTCCGTTGCTCGTGTTTCTTGGCAAAAGCAAGTATCTTCTTTTTATTGGTGTCCTTTAGTAGTGGTTTCTTTGCAGCAATTCGACCATGAAGGCCTAATTCATACAGTCTCCTCTGAACAGTTGATGTGTCTGTTACGTGAATTCTGTGAAGCATTTATTTGGGCTGCAATTTCTGAGGCTGGTAATTCTAATGAATTTATCCTCTGCAGCAGAGGTAACTCTGGGTTTTCCTTTCCTGTGGCGGTCCTCATGACAGACAGTTTCATCATAGCGCTTGATGGTTTTTGCAACTGCACTTGAAGAAACCTTCAACGTTTTTGAAATGTTCTGCATTGACTGACCTTCATGTCATAAAGTAATGATGGACTGTCGTTTCTCTTTGCTTATTTGAGCTGTTCTTGACATAATATGGACTTGGTCATTACCAAATATGTCTATCTTCTGTATACCTCCCCTATCTTGTCACAACACAACTGATTGGCTCAAATGCATTAAAAGGGAAATAAATTCCACAAATTAACTTTAAACAAAGCACATCTGTTAATTGAAATGCATTCCAGGTGACTACCTCATGACTCTGGTTGAGACAATGACAAGAGTGTGCAAAGCTGTCATCAAGGCAAAGGGTGGCTACTTTGAAGAATCTCAAATATAAAACATATTTTGGTTTCTTTAACACTTTATTGGTTACTACATGATTCCATATGTGTTATTTCATAGTTTTGATGTCTTCACTAATATTCTACAATGTAGAAAACAGTAAAAATAAAGAAAAACCTTGAATGAGTAGGTGTGTCCAAACTTCTGACTGGTACTGTATATTTACAAAAAATATATATGGGGGATTGGAAATTATGCAGATAATTACATTGATGGAAGCTACAATCTGCAATATTCAATATGATCTACCCCCTCAAAAAAAAGAAAATCTTGATAAGTAGGGATTTTCTATATGGTTAACTGTGTGTGTGTGTTCGTGTTACCAGACAGGCCTAATTAAATGCACAGCTGATTGTTGCTAAGCCGGTTACCAGGGGCTTTAAGGCACAGAAGACCAGGCTTTACCCCTCTTCACCCCTCATCCTCCTCTACCTCACCCCTCTTAACCATTGCCCTCTACCTCACCCACCCCCTTCTTCCTCACCCCTCTTCACCCCTCACACATCTTCCTCCTCTACCTTATCCCACTTCACCCTCTGCCTAACCCCTCTACCTCACCCCTCTTCACACTCATCCCCCTTTACCTCCATTACCTCACCCCTCTCCCTCTCCCTCTCCTCTTGCCCGGGATCTACTAGATTTGTTTTACCTAGCAAGACATATAATAGGAAAGATACAGAGACGGATGTAGTGACATACAGCCCAGAGAGAGCAAGGGTTGAGTGTTTCAAGAGAGTTCTTTTGGGTCAAGGGTTGAGTGTTTCAAGAGAGTTCTTTGGGGTCAAGGGTTGAGTGTTTCAAGAGAGTTCTTTGGGGTCCAAACTGCTGCAGAAGACACTTGATTTACCACCACCAGCTGTCCTGCCAGGCACCACAACAACAAATCCATGTTTTTCTGGGAGATGCAGCTTTCCACCTACATGAGAAACTGATGCGTCCTTATCCAGGTATGTTGATAATAGAATGTTGTCTAATTTCCCTTGTTACTGCATACATGTATGCACATATGAGAAATGCCATTTTATTAAGGCTTTTGCAATATGGTTATATATATATATAATATTTTTTTTTTTTTTTACCAAATAGGCTATATTTTTTATCAAATCAAAGTTTATTTGTCACGTGCGTCGAATACAACAGGTGTAGACCTTACAGTGAAATGCTTACTTACAGGCTCTAAGCAATAGTGCAAAAAAAGGTGAACAATAAGTGAACAATAGGTAAGTAAAGAAATAAAAACAACAGTAAAAAAAAGACAGGCTATATACAGTAGCGAGGCTACATAAAGACACCGGTTAGTCAGACTGATTGAGGTAGTATATGTACTGTGAGGGAAAAAAGTATTTGATCCCCTGCTGTTTTTGTACATTTGCCCACTGACAAAGAAATTATCAGTCTATAATTTTAATGGTAGGTTTATTTGAACAGTGAGAGACAGAATAACAACAAAAAAAATCCAGAAAAACGCATGTGAAAAATGTTATAAATTGATTTGCATTTTAATGAGGGAAATAAGTATTTGACCCCTCTGCAAAACATGACTTAGTACTTGGTGGCAAAACCCTTGTTGGCAATCACAGAGGTTAGACGTTTCTTGTAGTTGGCCACCAGGTTTGCACACATCTCAGGAGGGATTTTGTCCCACTCCTCTTTGCAGATCTTCTCCAAGTCATTAAGGTTTCGAGGCTGACGTTTGGCAACTCGAACCTTCAGCTCCCTCCACAGATTTTCTATGGGATTAAGGTCTGGAGACTGGCTAGGCCACTCCAGGACCTTAATGTGCTTCTTCTTGAGCCACACCTTTGTTGCCTTGGCTGTGTGTTTTGGGTCATTGTCATGCTGGAATACCCACCCACGAGGTTCTCACCCAGGATTTGACGGTACAAGGCCCCGTCCATCGTCCCTTTGATGCGGTGAAGTTGTCCTGTCCCCTTAGCAGAAAAACACCCCCAAAGCATAATGTTTCCACCTCCAAGTTTGAAGGTGGGGATGGTGTTCTTTGGGTCATAGGCAGCATTCCTCCTCCTCCTCCAAACACGGCGAGTTGAGTTGATGCCAAAGAGCTCCATTTTGGTCTCATCTGACCACAACACTTTCACCCAGTTGTCCTCTGAATCATTCAGATGTTCATTGGCAAACTTCAGACGGGCATGTATATGTGCTTTCTTGAGCAGGGGGACCTTGTGGGCGCTGCAGGATTTCAGTCCTTCACGGCGTAGTGTGTTACCAATTGTTTTCTTGGTGACTATGGTCCCAGCTGCCTTGAGATCATTGACAAGATCCTCCTGTGTAGTTCTGGGCTGATTCCTCATCGTTCTCGGGATCATTGCAACTCCACGAGGTGAGATCTTGCATGGAGCCCCAGGCCGAGGGAGATTGACAGTTCTTTTGTGTTTCTTCCATTTGCGAATAATCGCACCAACTGTTGTCACCTTCTCACCAAGCTGCTTAGCGATGGTCTTGTAGCCCATTCCAGCCTTGTGTAGGTCTACAATCTTGTTCCTGACATCCTTGGAGAGCTCTTTGGTCTTGGCCATGGTGGAGAGTTTGGAATCTGATTGATTGGTTGCTTCTGTGGACAGGTGTCTTTTATACAGGTAACAAGCTGAGATTAGGAGCACTCCCTTTAAGAGTGTGCTCATAATCTCAGCTCGTTACCTGTATAAAAGACACCTGGGAGCCAGAAATCTTTCTGATTGAGGGGTCAAATACTTATTTCCCTCATTAAAATGCAAATCAATTTATAACATTTTTCACATGCGTTTTTCTGGATTTTTTTGTTGTTATTCTGTCTCTCGCTGTTCAAATAAATCTAACATTAAAATTATAGACTGATCATTTCTTTGTCAGTGGGCAAATGTACAAAATCAGCAGGGGATCAAATATTTTTTTCCCTCACTGTACATGTAGTTATGGTTAAAGTGACTATGCATATATGATGAACAGAAAGTAGCAGTAGCGTAAAAAAGGGGTCTAACATATATTCTCATTACCTCTTATTCACAGGTGTCCATCTCAATGAACCTGGGCGTACCTACAACTACCGCCACTCTCGTTGTCATTCGGCTTCATGGCTGCAAAGATGAGGACTCTTGTTCGGACAATCGAGTGCACCCCTGAAAAGGCTAAGGACATTCTGAAGGCTTGTCTGGCCTTCCACAACTACCTGTCCTCCACAGATGAAGCTCATGAACCGAACGCAAGATAAGGGTCTCCCACTTTTGGGGACACTCCCCTCCCTGCTGGCAACTACCAACCTGGAGAGTGGAAGTGGGTTGTGGCAGGCGACAACAATCTCCAAGAGCCAGGCAGACTCTCTCGTGCCAGGGCAACACAGCTAGCAAGCGAAACAAGAAACAAGCTCAGGGATGTCTTCTCACCCCCGGATGTGTGCCATGGCAGAAAGACATGGTTAGGAGAGGACAACTCAACCCATGACCAGCCAATCATGCAGAATAGGACTTTGTTTGGACTGCTCACACACACACACACACCACTTGACGGAGGCACACATTCTTTGTGTTTTAATCTTGTTAATAAAACGCAACCAAATTTGTATAATGTCTGTGTGCATTAATTTAGAATAGATTGAACTACACCACACAAAAGATAGCCTGTAACGTCTGCAGCACACAGCTCTTCTCAACGTTATCAGCACTTGATTATCAAATAGAATGCATTGAAACACCTTGTATCGAGATGAAGAAACAGAGCTTTTTCAGCAAACAAAAAATAAACCTTTATTCTTGCATCTGGGCTCTGAAAATAAACCACAATACAACAGTGTCTGCTAAGAACAGACATGTAAACAACACATGTCAATTAAATATAATTAAAGTGTCAGACAAATGCAATTATTTGTAGAATAGTACAAATGTGTCTGAAAAGCAGACATGCAAACAACAAAAGTGTCTATGGAATAAAATTAAAGCGTCTAGAGTCTGACTCAGATGTCTGAACAACAACAAGAAGAAGTTGTTCATTTCACTGTGGTCCCAGTCGTTCGGTCCATGTCTTCTTCTTGAAGTCATGCACAAATTCATGCAGCTGGTGATCGAATCCTACCATAGTTTTGCCGATAGTTCACCCATGAAATCAGCTATAGGTGCCAGGACCCTGTGGAGAGGATGAGAAGAGGGGGCATGTTAGGAGTGTCTGTGGAGAGGAGAGGAGGAAAAAAGGACAACAGAAGAGAGGAAAGGATATCAGAATAAAGGAGGAGAGTCTGAAATTATTTACCTCTGGGTGGCTCAATGCATGACGTTCTCCAGAACAGTCTTTGCAATGCCTTTGCAAGTGATGTGTCAAGGGCAAGCCAGTGGAGTAGGTATTGGAGGTGGGCCCAGGACAGGGCTTCCCAGGTCCTTCATAGAGTTTTTCCATTCTGCACTGCAGCTCAGTGCAGGAGATGGGCTGGGGGTCAATGACCAGTCAGTGCTGGGGGCTGGTGAAGAGGCAATGCTGGGGAGCAGAGAACAAAACTTTGGGCTGTCCCCATTCACTGGTGTTTGTGCCTTGAAAAAGAAAAAAGTAGAGGGCTTTTTAGTTCACATAATCAAACCATCCAAAACGATCAATGAGCAGAGTTGAGTTGGCCTAGCTACTCAAAGCACAGTTGAGTTGGCCTAGCTACTCAAAGCACAGTTGAGTTGGCCTAGCTACTCAAAGCACAGTTGAGTAGGCCTAGCTACTCAAAGCACAGTTGAGTTGGCCTAGCTACTCAAAGCACAGTTGAGTTGGCCTAGCTACTCAAAGCACAGTTGAGTTGGCCTAGCTACTCAAAGCAGAGTTGAGTTGGCCTAGCTACTCAAAGCAGAGTTGAGTTGGCCTAGCTACTCAAAGCAGAGTTGAGTAGGCCTAGCTACTCAAAGCAGAGTTGAGTAGGCCTAGCTAAACATTTGCAACATTTTAGCTAGCTGAACCTTGATACCGAACTTTGACTTAGGTGTTACCAATGTGGGAAGCTTATAATTTTCTTTCTCTGACAAAATTATGTTTGATCAAAAAGTTGTAAAGATCTTTAGTTTAGTTGGTTGGCTTGCTTTCTCTACATGAGTATGCTGCTAGGCTAGCTAGCCAAACTACTATTTTCCTCGACTACAATAGAAAATACAACATACCTCATTCTCTGGTGAAGATGTTGCTTTCTGTCTTGCTTACTTCTGTACCTCCTTGGCTAAGCAACGCTTGAAGTTGTCGTTCGCCATGTTGAATCCACACTGGTTTTCGGACTGAATCGAGAAGAAGAAACTCGCGTCACCCCTACAGTTGGCCAATTGCCAACGAAGGGGTGTAGACTTCGGCTACCGAAAACATTTTGTGTGCACGAACAGATTAACAAAACCCTTAACGAAGGTAAAAACGAACCAAAATGTCTTCATATTATATGCACGAACTGTTCCAGATGGAGAGACTAGGAGAGGATGAGAATAGACTATAAGGACATCAAAAGGTATAGAGAAAATAAAGAGCAGGGGAGAGCGACGGTAGAAGTGGAGAGCGGAGGATTATGTAGACCCTACGTTTTTCTATGTGTTTGGGATAAGGTGAGGTTGAGGGAAAGGGATGGGTGAGTGAACTTCACACCTGATAATTAGATTTAGTGACCTGGATAATTCCCATTATATTAATGAAAACCGGCTTATGAAATATTTAAAGCCTGCCTGTGTGTGTGTCCGGCGGGTGGGCGCAGGCATGCTGGTGTGGAGCAGGGAAAGTAGTGAGGCGAACCAGAGGAGGGGCGACATGTGCAAAACGTTTCAGTAAATCAATAATGTATTAAGTCCCACCATGCCCCACACCATAGTCCTACAATGGTGATACAAGCCACACAAATATACAGATGAAGTACACACACAACAAACAAGTACTCACTAACACACACACAACCAACCCAGTGATTGACGGACTATAGAGTGGAGGTTTTACAGTGATTGACGGACTATAGAGTGGAGGGTTTACAGTGATTGACGGACTATAGAGTGGAGGTTTTACAGTGATTGACGGACTATAGAGTGGAGGGTTTACAGTGATTGGCAGACTATAGAGTGGAGGGTTTACAGTGATTGGCAGACTATAGAGTGGAGGGTTTACAGTGATTGACGGACTATAGAGTGGAGGGTTTACAGTGATTATGTAAACTCTAAACCACAGGGAGACTCTCTGGAGCTCTATGTCTGTCTGTCCCCAAGCTCTGAGCCTGTTACAGACAAAATAAGCCTGTGTGTGTGTTTGCTCAAAATAAGTAAAATATCAAAGTAAAATATGGCTTTGTGTTTTCTACAAACAGGTCTGAAGTGGGTAATCAGGACTATGTCTGTGTGTTTTTGTTTGTATGTGTGTGTGTGTGTGTGTGTGTTTGGGGGGGGCACTGTGTGGTTGTCAGTGGAGGCTGCTGAGGGGAGGACGGAGTGAATGGAATGGCATCAAATAGGTGTGTTTGATGTATTTGATGCCATTCCACAAATTCCGCTCCAGCCATTACCACGAGCCCGTCCTCCCCAATTAAGGCGCCACCAACCTTCTGGGTGTATGTGAGTGTTTGTTACAGTCAGGTTACTGTGTCCTAACATGTGGCTGCTGTTCTTGCATGGTGTGAAAGATACTTTGGGACAAAACCTGAGGGGTTGAGGTGGAAAATACATTGTGAAATTCACAACACAACCTGAACTTTCACGTCTCCTGTGAATATTGTTTTCCCCAATGTGTTTATACATCTATATTTTCATAATTTTGAGTCTCACCGGTTTGGGCATCTTTGTCCTCTCTCCAGCCTTGCCCTTCTGCTGAATAAATGCAAAGAAATCGTCCTCAGTCTCGTTGACTCGCCCTGGGCTCCACTGCCTGGAGGAGAGAGCAGATCAGTTATTATTAACACTATAAATAACAGAGGAGAGCGCAGATCAGTTACAATTAACACAGAGAAGGAGAGATACATTTTTTTAATAACATCGATGTCAGTGAGAATTGACAGTTGAGGATAACAAAACTCATGTAAAAAACATCACAGTTGAATTGATTTTGTATCGAGTCAGTTGTAGTGGTTACTACACTTCCCAACTGAAAACATATGCTGGCTCCTGAACAACAACTCCAAACAGTGAAAAGAGAAAATGGGAGGGAGGGAGTGTACATGGCGGGAGGGAGGGGGAGTGCTCGAGCGCCAGCGGTAGGTAGGCCTTGAAGTAGTCCCTGTGGTGACAGAGCCCTGAGATGGCAAAGGCCAGAAATAGGCTCTGCTAATGAAGTAATGAAAGTCAGCCCAGAGAGAGAGCAGAGAGATGTGATAGCAGTCAGCCAGGCAGGCAGGGCTGGAGAACTAAGCAGGAAATGAGGAGCAGGCTTACTGAGGGACGGTAATCTGACTCTATCTTTACCTCTCACTCTCTCTCTCCCTAGCAGAGACTGGGGGAACAGATATACTGCAGTGTGATAGGGGAGGTAGAGAACCCAAGCTGGGCCTGCCCCACTTACCTGGTACAGAGGAGATAAAAGAGTGGACAGAATCACTAGAGAGTGATGGAGGTAGAAGGGGCAGAAGCTCCACATTGCTTCCTAACTTAAACTTTCTCCCTCATTGAGCACAAAGGAAGAAAATAAGGTTATTCTAACTTCCGAGTGAGAATTACCCTTTTGAAGGACACAGGAACTATTTTAGATAAGGTATTGAGTCCAAATAGACATTTCACTCTATTCCTCTACTTTTTAATCTCCCTTTTATCTCCCTCATAAATTATAGGGTGTAGTCAAGTCCCTGGACTCCCTGCGTTTAGTAGGGCAAAATGTTGTGGTAGACTGAGGTTTAAATATATCAAGCCAGACATGCCTCTCTAACATGTAGAGGAAGCAATCATATCTATCACCGTCCTCAACGTGACACAGGTACTTAGATTTCATCCCTAGAGCAGGACTGGTTTCTATAAGGACCTCCGGTGGGTCTTTGGGAGAAAGATGACCTATGATTTCCCCACCCACCTCAGAGCAGCCTTAACCTGTGACTTTGTGAGGTCATTAATTAGCATCCGGTGCCAAACATAGATACTCCCTGTTTACCCCACTCACTTATAAACCTGCCTGGCAGAGAAAATCTATAATCCTGTCTGCAGTGTGTGTGTGTGTGTGTGTGTTACCTGACCCCTCCATTCACCAAATCCTGAGCGTCACTTTCAAACGGATACAGCTTCCAGGTCACCATTCATGCAGAAAGTAACAGGCTCTGCTCTCCACACACACATTACTCTCTATCATCTCTCTCCCTTTCTGTCTCTTTCTTTCGCTCTCTCTGACGCAGTAGCTTTTAACAGGACATGGCTTATAGCTCTTATAAAACTAGTTACAGGCGTCTAAGTAACAAGTATCCTCTCCATTCCCTTGTCCCCTCTCTCATTTCATACTTTCACTGCATTGGTACAAGCGAGTGCAGAGGGGCTGCTGAACACACGGGCCAGTGGGTTTGCAGGGTGTGTGTGTGTTTACAGATCTGATGGCCACATCTCCAGCTGCGGTGTGAGTGATACTACAGAGGGTATACAAACAAAAGTGATGTAGAACCCACTACAACAACAAGAAACTGTACTAGGCTCTCCTTATGGGGGCATTACAACTTCCAGATAGTTGGGTCAAAGGTTCATAGGAGTGACACTGTGTACCCAGCTAACAATTCTAGGGAGAGAGAATGTTTTTGTAATGTTACCCTTAATGTTACCCTAATGTTTGAGTTTTCCGTTAGTTAGGGGAATGTTCTATGTTAACAAAAACCTTCTTAGAACCTTTTTAGCATGTTCTGGTGTTAAAGTTAGGAGAACATTCCCTTAATGTCAAGCAGAACTTATCTAGAACGTGGTTACAATGTTCTCCGAATACAAAACAATGTTCTAGACCTGTTTTATGGGACTTTGGGAGAGCATTCATGTTTCCAGTTCTCTGAGGGTTAGGACAATATTCCATCATGTTCATAAGATATTAATGTTCTAGACAAATTTAATTGGAACGTTGCAACAACAATTTATGTGTATCAGTTGTCATGACCTCGCCTGAAGAAACGTTCACCCCCCAAAAAGATATTTCATTACACATCACACCTTGTTACTTTTGCCAAGTCCATCAAAACCCTGATTGGCTAACCACTGCTCCATTCACAGCTATTTATGTCTCACATACACACACAGTGCTTTTAACATAGTGTTTTCAACTTACATATTTAACACACTTTGACATACATAATTTCATTGTGCATGTTCATTTACACAGTAATTAGTATTCAACATGTCCTCTTGGTTCACATCTTGCTGCTACACCACCATGTCTGTGTCAGTTATCATTTAGTTAATTTGAATATTCTCTCATCATTGATGTAAGGGCTTAGTTATCTAATGTTGGTGGGGCATATTAACCTGTTTTAAGGATACTCATGAATAACTATGATCAATAGTTTTTCTTGAGTGTACCTTGAACAGAGCTGAGATGCAAGTGCCACCCTATTGCTTACCCCTATCAAGTTGTTTCAGATCTACACAAGTGCCTAGGGAGGAGGGTTTACGGTTTCTTCTGGACAAGGCCTAACTGTACTGGCCCAATTAGCACATGCCCTAGAGATATCCCTTATTGGGACAGTGGTTAAGGTGTTTGTCATTGGTGCTAGTGGCCTGGGTTTGCGACCCGCTTGGGGAGTCCCCCTACGCTCACATTCTTAGCAATATATGTTAATGTCATTATTTGGCAATAATTACAACACACCTATCTGATCTCATTAAAATGTGTTTGTCATTAAAAGTTGGGAATCGGTAGAATTCTAGATAGCTGAGCGTCTCAAAAAGAAGTCTATCATCTTTTTGAAATCCACACCACATGCACCAGATGTGTCTCTGATAAGGAATGACATCAGTTCTCGTCATTGCATTTCCGAAACATGGCCGAGGTAGTAGTGTTGCTTCTGATAGAAACATGGCCCAGGTAGTAGTGTTGCTTCTGATAGAAACATGGCCCAGGTGGTAGTGTTGCTTCTGATAGAAACATGGCCCAGGTGGTAGTGTTGCTTCTGATAGAAACATGGCCCAGGTAGTAGTGTTGCTTCTGATAGAAACATGGCCCAGGTGGTAGTGTTGCTTCTGATAGAAACATGGCCCAGGTAGTAGTGTTGCTTCTGATAGAAACATGGCCCAGGTAGTAGTGTTGCTTCTGATAGAAACATGGCCCAGGTAGTAGTGTTGCTTCTGATAGAAACATGGCCGAGGTGGTAGTGTTGCTTCTGATAGAAACATGGCCCAGGTGGTAGTGTTGCTTCTGATAGAAACATGGCCCAGGTGGTAGTGTTGCTTCTGATAGAAACATGGCCGAGGTGGTAGTGTTGCTTCTGATAGAAACATGGCCCAGGTGGTAGTGTTGCTTCTGATAGAAACATGGCCCAGGTAGTAGTGTTGCTTCTGATAGAAACATGGCCGAGGTGGTAGTGTTGCTTCTGATAGAAACATGGCCCAGGTAGTAGTGTTGCTTCTGATAGAAACATGGCCCAGGTAGTAGTGTTGCTTCTGATAGAAACATGGCCCAGGTAGTAGTGTTGCTTCTGATAGAAACATGGCCCAGGTAGTAGTGTTGCTTCTGATAGAAACATGGCCCAGGTAGTAGTGTTGCTTCTGATAGAAACATGGCCCAGGTGGTAGTGTTGCTTCTGATAGAAACATGGCCCAGGTGGTAGTGTTGCTTCTGATAGAAACATGGCCCAGGTAGTAGTGTTGCTTCTGATAGAAACATGGCCCAGGTAGTAGTGTTGCTTCTGATAGAAACATGGCCCAGGTAGTAGTGTTGCTTCTGATAGAAACATGGCCCAGGTAGTAGTGTTGCTTCTGATAGAAACATGGCCCAGGTGGTAGTGTTGCTTCTGATAGAAACATGGCCCAGGTGGTAGTGTTGCTTCTGATAGAAACATGGCCCAGGTAGTAGTGTTGCTTCTGATAGAAACATGGCCCAGGTGGTAGTGTTGCTTCTGATAGAAACATGGCCCAGGTGGTAGTGTTGCTTCTGATAGAAACATGGCCCAGGTAGTAGTGTTGCTTCTGATAGAAACATGGCCGAGGTGGTAGTGTTGCTTCTGATAGAAACATGGCCCAGGTGGTAGTGTTGCTTCTGATAGAAACATGGCCGAGGTGGTAGTGTTGCTTCTGATAGAAACATGGCCCAGGTGGTAGTGTTGCTTCTGATAGAAACATGGTCCAGGTGGTAGTGTTGCTTCTGATAGAAACATGGCCCAGGTGGTAGTGTTGCTTCTGATAGAAACATGGCCCAGGTAGTAGTGTTGCTTCTGATAGAAACATGGCCCAGGTGGTAGTGTTGCTTCTGATAGAAACATGGCCCAGGTAGTAGTGTTGCTTCTGATAGAAACATGGCCCAGGTAGTAGTGTTGCTTCTGATAGAAACATGGCAGACCAATCCACAGGTCTAATTAATAAGCGTCTTCATCGCGTTTGTTCGCTCAGCCCTATGGTTTCCACTAGTTACCACAGCCACAAACTCAAAATAAAAATTCATACAAATAAATGTAAAAATTCATAAAAATAAATGTAAAAATTCATAAAAATAAATGTGTTTTTGGTCTTAATTTAATGCCAGTGTTAGACATAAGGTTTGCAGTGTGGTCAAGGTTAGGGTAAGGTTTAAAATCTAATTTTAAGAAGAGAAATGGTAGAAATAGTCAGGGTTTATGCCTTTATGTCTGTGGTAACTAACGTTAGTGACAACCAGACAAATTCGGGATCCTTGGGACGTCCCTACTCTAAACCCTTACCTTAAACACACCCACAACCCTCACCTAAACCTAACCATTTCAAAACGTCAACTTCAATGGGATAAGGACGTCACAAGGATTCCGGATAGCACAGACCCATCTGTTCTATGCTGTCAGGGCACGCACTTAGTGGCGATATTCAAGGACATGTTAGCGCAAAAAAAGCCACACTAGGCCTACCCCCATATTGTAGTTTCTATGATCTGAAGTATTTGGTTCCCCGAGAACAGTGTTGTCATGTTCGCTGGCTAATTTGAAAACGATTTTGCGGGAGAAAATTTAATTGTTGCGGGTTTGTGGGCTATTTCTAAACCATGGCATTTCTCTTCAATATAGATTTCACTGTGACCTGCTGCTGAGGCAGTGAGGCAGGCTGTTGATGAGTGAGTGGTGGGGAGGGCCGGAGGGGTGTCTGTGTGTGTGTGTGTGTGTGTGTGTGTGTGTGTGTGTGTGTGTGTGTGTGAGGGAGCAGCACGTGTGCACGTTGTGACAACTTATTACAGTTGTCAATGGCCGATTTAGGCATAGGCGGCATCTTGCCGGGGGCGGCATGGAGCGCCCGCACAAAAAAACACAAATATATATATTTTCCGAATGGTGACATTTGCGCGATCGGTTTTCTATCGCTCCTTTGCAAGTCACGTCAATGATATCATATCACCGTGTGGGACTGTGGCTCAATTAACCTTGTCGGAGTGAGCGCCCTGATTCTAGTTTGTGAGCTAGGCAGGCTACTGCCTGGGAAGGTCTCCCACTCAGAAGTACGAGATGGGGAGGGGACATGGGTAGGTTGACCTCAGGTCTCCCCACAAATAGCGCACCTCTAACTTTGTACAGTACTAACGCAATTAGATGTGCAATTTAGTTTGTACGTTTCTTGTTTGAAGTGCAACAGTGTAATAATCAGGTTCTCTTTTTTATAAGTGTGTTATTCTATTTGTGTATTTGTGTGATATAGGATTTGTGCAATTTAGTTTTATTTGTGTGGTTTTTGTTAGCAATAGGGTAATAATTTATATACTACAATTTGTTTCTATTTGTCCTTGTTACTTCTTTTTGATATTCATGATTCTTATTTTTTTATATATATTTATATAGTTTTAAATGTTATGATTATTTATGTGTTGTTCCAAAAAATTACAGTTAGTGCAGAATTTGAAGGGGAGCCATACAAGCTAGAACCGCCACTGCCAGTTGTATGTAGGCTATTTAGATTGTCATTATGGAGACGCCTATTTCCAACCCTTTATACATAAAACATATTAATACGCTAAAACTGATGCACATCAAGAAATAATGGAGACAACGCACTGGAAAACGACTTTGGCCACACTAGAGCGTACTAGATGAATTTGGTCGTAGCTGGTTTAAACTGCAGTCTAATGTTTACCGCTTAAAGAAAACGGTATCAAGCAAAGTGCTTTATGCATGCTCAGTTCTTGGGCCTTGGGGAAATTTGAAATGGAAGTTATGGAACTTCCTCGTGTGGCTCTTTTTATGGGGAAAGTCCTCAATGAAACTGACATTAGGCAAAATCTGAGGAATGATACATTTGCCTCTGTTGGTCATCAAGTAGCTTATTAATGTATATGCCATTGTAGGCTACCATTTGATACAATAAATATGTTGAAATGACGATATCACTGGAGTCATTGCAAATCAATTTGTGCCACTTGTGTAGCCAATTTAATAAATAGCCTTTAACTTCAGTTTATTGTCGTTGTAGCCTTGTGTTATTATGCAATTATTAATGGACATGTTTAGTTAATTAAATTGGAAATTATCAAAGCTCTATAGCACTTGTTAGAATGCATTAGATTGACGGTAACAGTAGTCAAATTAGGCTACAGGTAAAACAAATTCTAAAATATAAACACTGGCTGTTGTTGACAAGCATATTCAGTTCATATACATATTATTCATATTTAATTCAGTCATTGAAATGATGACCCCATCCTCAGTAGCCTATTCCATCTGGCTATTGGGAAACACAAATGCTTCTTACCTCTTAATCGCCTCACTATCATGTTGAATAAATGAGTGTGTTAATTTGAACTAAGCAAGCCGGTTCAGTTTTCATCATGCCTACATCTTGTCTAGGCTACTGTAGACTAACTGAAATGAGATGGAGGGTTTGTGGTATATGGCCAATATACCACAGCTAACAGCTGTATCCATGCACTTCACGTTGCGTCATGCTTAAGAACAGCCCTTAGCCGTGCTCTATTGGCCATATACCATACACCCTTGTGCAAATGATCTGGTGAGGTTAATAAGGGTAAATTATCTTTTCTCTTGCCACATATTTAAATTCCTTTGTTACTTCATGTCATAGCTTTCTTAATGTCATAGCTTGCAATAATTATTATTTTGAAACCCAAACTTAGCTTCTAACATTGTTACAAGTTACTATGATATTCCTTCTTAGTTGTCTCGATAACGTTTTGGAAAAAGGGTTCATTGTATAAATATGGCAACGCCTCTTTTGATGTAAAAATATATAAATGGTCTAGTTTTCAGGCCTTTTTTGGACGGTTTTGAGTAGTCATTGGGCTAGACATTTTAGCTTAACCTGGCAACCCTGCCTGAGGAGCCAAGTGAAATTTGAATTAAGTTACTACCACAAAAAAAAATCTAAAGCCAAAGAAAAACACTCCACTGGCAAGCTATTTTGAGGACCCTGGTCGCAAGAGTGCAAAAAGAAACTGCTGTTACAAATGCTGCATATAATCACTTGCAACAAAGTTGCAAACAGTTGTTTCCACTATGCCACAACGGGGGGCATGTCCATGAATCTCATAAATTATAAAAAAATATATATATATTTCTAAATAAACACTGAACACCTTATCTATGCCAGTACAATTAATTAAATGTAACGTTTTAACGTGAATGAAGTTGCCAATTAGCTTAATGTTGATTCACAGTAGCCTAGGGATGCAACACTAGTCGTTAAATAACTTTTGAAATGTTTAGCGCTTAAATGTTGTTCTATTGTCGATGGACCACAGTAATGCCCTTGAATAAAACGTGGAATATGATACCAAATGTTTACACAATTACAAAAAAATGGGATTAATACCAATAGGCATATAGAGAGCACGTAGGCTATACTTAGGTAGGCAACAAGCCTGCGTAACGACGACAAACAGCCACAGTCGAGAACAGGGCAAATCCTCTTCATTTTGAGCTGTTTAGGAGCCACCAGCGAAGAAATACACCCGTTAAAAAAACTCACCTCAGTAGATGGACTGCGTTCAGAAAATGGTAAACTGCCTCCCCTGGGCCCACAGGATAGTCTACTATATATCCAACGTGTCCAAAAAATATCGATTTGTTCACCGTTAGACACTCCGCTGTTTCTCAGCCTCGGTATGCAGTGTGATGTATGAAGCGACTGAGCCAGTTTCACCGCCGGGCAAGAGAGGAGGTGTAGACAGTCAATATGGCCGTCGAACTTTACGGTGCGACGCGAGGCGTGGTTGACGAGCCGGGGGAAGAACGTGTGCCGCGAAATTCAGACACGCTCCCTTCAAACTTATTAGAGAGAGGAATACACATACATCACCCGATTAGCCACCAATTACCCCATTAACACACATACAACAAAAAACGTAAATATAACAAAAGAGTCAACTTCAAAATATGTAGCCTACATTAACCTGAAGGTTAACCCATAGAAAGATGGACTAGACTACAGCCAATATAAAATATTTCCGAAAAAGTAATTATTTTATACAGGTTAAGTGTTGAGATCAGTATATCATTTCAAAGTAATGTTGTTTCTATTAATATACTTTTTCAGTGGCTAAAATGTTATTATCTTTTATATTTTTATTTAAGGTCTAATTAAATTTAGCCTTCATTTTGTAAGTTACATCATCCACATACTGTAGTTTACAGACTAGATCAGTTCCGTGCATGACATATGACTGACGGCCAAGATCTGCTTGTGAGGATGACACTTCAGAAACATAAGACCTACCAATTTATTCACTGGCATATTGCTTTCTTCCATGAGTACTGTACTGCATTACCAGCTTGTGTGAGCAGGAAATTTGACTCACTGATTATGAACGTCCTAATGATGAGAACATATGACTGCAACTTGTTGTGACACCTGTGGTTCCTAAACCTGTCTTCTTTATGGAACTGTCCTCGTACATTTCTGAGAATATTAGAAGCCTACATTTCATGCACTTGATCAAACATGTCCCGGTTTACACACACTTTCTTCTCCCAGTCACACATTCTCACATGTAGGCTACACATTCTCATTGTTACTTAGTCAGTCACTGTTCTCTGACTGTCCCTCACACTACCACCACATCGTAACTGACCCCATTCTGTGTTGATGAGTCATACCTAACCTACCTACTGATGTGGTTACTATACAATCCATTAACACAGCCTTATAAGGTGACATTTCTTGATTTGGTTTTATATATTTTTATTTTCTTATTATTTTTGCACTGTTTGACATTATACTGCATTGCAGTGCTTAATTTGTAAATTGGAAGGTGCCGGAATAAGTGAGCCCTGGATGGGGTACCTGGGGGTGTTGCCTGGGGGCCTCTGAGGTACTGGAACACATGAAAACCAATCACCTTTATAATAAAGCATTGCATGCATTATCATCACTTTTGCTACTGGCATAGAGCAGTAGAGTAGAGGTGCATGCAGAAGTTGCACACATGGGGAAACATTTTTGTAGCCTAAGGTCTGTGGGAAATGTGGCTTTTATAAACACATTTCATGCAATTCTACATCATTTTAGATGACTGGAGACTTTAGCAGAATATGTTTTAATACCTCACATGATCAAAATGAGAGGCTACTTTGATGCTGACAAACTGAGAATCTGAGATCAATAAATCCATATTCAATCTATCAATAGCCTAGGCTTGTGAACAATGTAAAAAATATATATATCATTGAGTTAATAAAGCTGCATACAAACATGGTCTTTTATTGTTTTCTTGAGTAAGGCAGTTCCAAAATGCAGGTGTTTCAGCTTAGCTCAGTGCTTTCTGTGGTGGTGGGGCAAGCCAGCAGAAAATATGGAGTGTTGCGCCATGATTGGCTCAGTGTTCTGTCATTCATGAAGACACTACGTTATCGCCAAGTCTAAGGGACAAGATAGAACATTTATGTTGACTGCTAGCTATGATTTTGAAAGTATGATGTTGGCATCAGTTCAATCAAAGCTACTGTAGATATAATGTGTTTTGATATCATTTTATCTGTGGCCAATGACCTTAAGCTTTCTTGGATGGGCACTTCTAATGTAACTCTATGGCAGCAGCCAAGGGCCTTGAATTTTCTAGCTCTACGCTTAGACTTGGCGGAGACGTAGTGTTCCCATGAGTGACAGAACACTGAGGGCCTACTCCTGGTGTAGTATTCAGATTTATAAAAACAAATCTGAACAGAGAGCAGTAATTCAATAACTTTGGCAAATGTATTTATATTTATCAGGGGTGCTGCACCACCTCCAGCACCCTTCCCGCGGATATGATTCTATAAGGAAATAAATGATGAAGTGCCACGCTGGAGAGATGAGAGTTGCAGGCTCATGTCTATCAGAGCAGAGAGAGGGAGAGAGATCATAGAAAGTGAATCTCGTTTTAGTTATGTGAGAGATACAGACATGCTTCTTTCTCTCGCCACAGCATTGGCCTATATAAGCTAAAATGTTGCGCGAACCATAAACCCCGGACCAGCCTTAACACAAATCAATTCCTAGAATGTCACATTGCGTTTTTCAGGGGCCAGCCAGGAGAAATACAGAGAAGTGAATTTGAGTTAACTATCAATGGCTTTATAAGTTTTTACATTGCAAACAGTGAAAAGAATTTGGCATGCTGGGAGAGGTACCGGATCCTAGCAAATGTGTTCCGGAACAAAACAATACAAAACTGTGAGGTGCCTGATCCTGTTCCGGCAGGATCCTGCTCAAATTAAGCACTGTAATGCATTTTTAGGAGCTAGTAACATAAGCATTTCGCTGCACCCGCTATAACATCTGCTAAACTGTGTACGTGACCAATAAACTTTGATTTGACTCTTCAAGCCTGTGGTATGTCTCTGACTCATTTAGTCTGCATTAACACCGGCAGCCCAATTCTTTTTTTCGCTCATTGGTCTTTTGACCAATCAGATCAGCTCAGGAAAAGATCTGATGTGATTGTTCTAAAGACCAATTAGTAAAAAAATATCAGAATTGGGCTGCCTGTGTAAATGCAGCCAGACTAGCTCAGTTTATTGCTTGGCACTAGTCTACTTTGACGTCTGAATACTGACTGTAAAGCCATTATCGCCATCTAGTGGGCATTCATGACAATCTCATCAGGCACTGCAGGAAAGAGCTGTCTCTACTGTGGTTCTCTCTCTGTCTTCATGAAGGAATTACATCCATGTCAGATACAGTAATGATTTCCCCATTGATTTGTGCGTCATAAATACCAGAGGTATTTAATATGGATATTGATTATAATCGACTACCTGCTGGCTAATCAATGCACCACCTCTTTATAAAGTGATTGATATTTGCAGGACGAATGCATTCTGCTGTTGTACATTAAACCTGTGTTACCATGGTGTCTTGCTCTACAGGAAAGAGTGGGGTTTGGCACTGTTCCTCCCTCCTGCAGTACTATCCAGTATGAAAGAGAAGAACATCAAGAAAGCCCTAACACACATTCTCAAAACCAACCAGAATCTGGTACCTCCTGGAAAAAAGGTAGAGTACCTCTCTCTCTCTCTCTCTCTCTCTCTCTCTCTCTCTCATTGAGGTCAGATACACAAATCTATCTCCATGGCCATGAGCCAGACTCTTTTCATTCAACTTACTGTTGAGAGGTAGAATATTAGAATACATACGGTGCAAGTTCGAAATGTGTTTGTGCATCAGCAGTTTCTCTCTTAACCAGAGCAACTTACAGGAGCAATTAAGGTTAAGTGCCTTGCTCAAGGGCACAGACAGCTTTTTCACCTAGTCGGCTTAGGGATTCCAACCAGCGACCTGCTGACAGTCACTCAATTAGCCATATCAGCTAACAAGTCTTAAGGGACACTGACCTCCATGGGGGTCCCATTGATTTTGTTAGTCACTCTCACTCATATATCATTATCAAAATGTGTAGAATTACAGGAAATTTGCTTTAAAATTGAAACATTTTCTCTACACCCCACAGCAAAATGTGTAGAATTGCAGGAAATGTACTTTAAAATTAATTTGTTCTCTCCGCTGTCAAGAGGCGGGCATAAACATTTTTTTGCCTGCTGGTGGCTGGGCCCCCCAACCAAATCTTGCTTGGGCCACCAAAGCTTTTTTTCAAATCTGTTTTGGAATACTGACTGTCCAAACAACAAGTGACCAAATCGGATCATTATTGGAATGTAGCTCAGTGTGTTAACAATCCCTTGAAAACGTCATGCAGTTGTCAATGATTTTATTGTTGCATGTATTGTTGCATGTATAAGACAACTATAATATTGTATCTTGTCTAAGTATAATAACAAGACATCAAGGTATATCTGTCATTTTTAGACATCTCAGCTGCAGTTCCTGTTAAAGTCTCTAGTCTTTTTACAGTATTGGGACATTGGGGATGGTGAAGGGGATTATGCTCTAACTCTAATCTGTCCCTAAACTTTGATAAACCCCTCCCCTCCTCTCCTCCCCCATCCTTACTTCCACCCAGTCTTCTAATTAAACCATTGTCTCCTCCCCTATTCCTCCTTCATCCCTACCATCCCCACCTCCACTCACTCAGTAGGTATAAAGCTGCCCCTAGACACTGATCTTTGGTCAATTTAGCAGTTTCCACTAATTAAGGTTGGGATTAGAGGGTAGGCTGATCCTAGATCTGTGCCTACGGGCAACTTCTATCGAAAGTCTAATGCCCAGTCTTACTGTATCTTACTGCCTATAAACTGACCTGAAGGTTCATTGTTAATTTAAACAATATCAAGGCTGCATGAGTGAGTATAACAAGTCTATGGTTAAGTCAACTGAGTGCTTTGTGATGGGATTCATTGAAATACTACAGTAAATTGATTATATGGTCAGCGGCTGGTTAAGAGAATTATGAGACCTTGGGGCTGAGACCAGTGTGGGGGAATAAATCAAGATCTATAAGCCTATTGAAGACAGGAAACATATTAAAGACATGAGGGGCAAGAGCTAAACTGCTCTACACAGTCAGAGTATTTTGTTCCATAAATAGCATTCTCAGGGGGTGACAGAAGGCAGTAGTCTGGTGATGTTTGTTGGATTTCAATTGGTTTATGCACCACAATTCTATAGACCAGGGATAGGCAACTAGATTTTTTTTTAAATCACTTGACTGTTGCCGGCAGCTGCTGTAGCCTATACATTGATACTAGGCTAAACCTAAACAATGCCTGAATGAACGGTTCCACTTTATTTTACAGAAATAACCAGGTTAAGAAATGGTTAAGAAATTCAAAATAATTAATCTACTTAGTAAACGTATCAATTCGTCTACTTTATTTTTCAAATTACATTTTAGAGTGCTTGTTGGAGGCAATAATCGGTATTAGAAATAAACCATGGACTCTAGGGTTTTAAATTAATTAGTAACCTACCACGCATAGTGCTGCTCCACACGCACAAATCCTAGTTTGGGTTACATTGTTCTGTGTAATTTGTCCCCTCCTGCCCAATGAGCAATTCCGAGGGAGCCAGGAGTAATCCATTTAGGACAGCAAGTAAGGTAAAGGTTTTGCACTTCACTCTAGCCTGGTACATTTCTACACTCCTGAGCTGCTTCTCATTATTGATTGGCTATACCTTAGGCTATTTTACATCGGCTTTGTGGCAACAAGTCGGTTGCGTCTGCAATAAGACAGTTTTTTTACACGCTCGCACGGTTTGTTACGATGCCGAGCGAAATGTGATGTAAAGTTTCACGCAGCATCTAGGATTTTAATATCACCGTATCTGACCCAGGCCTCTGGCGATAATAGTGAGCATCTGTGTACAGCCACCAAGGTAGGAAACATTCATGTCTATAACGTTATTACTTCAACACTTAGCGTCTTGGCCCCTTTAATAAACCCACACCATTCAGTTTGTTGGGTATGTCCACACCATTGCAACACATAAAAGCTGCTTTTACTTAAGTGTCCAACACTAGCCATAAACCTCGACATATTTCCCTCGAAAGAGAAATGTACTTAAACTGCGCAAAACAAGGGAAATATGTTGAGGTTTATGGCTAGTGTTGAACACTAAGTAAAAGCAGCTTTTATGTGTTGTAATGGTGTGGACATACCCAACAAACAGAATGGTGTGGGCTTATACTGCTCATTAATATCATTCATGCAAGTAGACCGCTGATTGGCCAGCTCAGCCAATGAGGCAACATGACATCATGTTCTATGAGGAAATAGCAGAAAAGGGGGGTAGCTGCACTCCAATATCAAATCTAAATCAAATCAAATTTTATTTGTCACATACACATGGTTAGCAGATGTTAATGCGAGTGTAGCGAAATGCTTGTGCTTCTAGTTCCGACCATGCAGTAGTATCTAACAAGTAATCTAACAAATTCAATATGGCAGCAGAGACTGGGTGCATCGAAAGAAATGGGGGTTTAGAGAAAAAAAATAAGTAGGCTTATCGAAAGCGCACATGTAATTGGTCAGATTTTCTGTCAGTTCTTGCCAGCGAGTGCAGAGATTCATGGAAACATGACTGTAGGAAGGCACATCGAAATGTCCTCAAGTTCATTTGGGGAAACTCAAAATGATGGTGTCGTGAAATCACTCAGGGTGTGGAAAAACATTTATGTTGTGAACATTTTAAATGTATCACATTTCATTGCAATTGTGTGGGTTACTGTGCGCAATGTCATTATTAAACTTGTCGAATTAGGTTACCCTGGTGGCAGATCTTCATGTCTTGTCACGATTGCTTTCACACACCCACTTCTTTCAACATGCCCACTCTTCTGAGACCAGTCCGGGACGCAGCTACATTTACTTTGAAATAGTTAGCATTTTATGAAACGATCTGTTTGAGATGCAAGTTTGATGTGGTGTTTTTTCTCCTATTTATGCTTTGGCCACATATGAGTCAACAACATTATTTGGGTATGAGTTAACAGAATATTAACTTTTATAAGTTATATTTTCACTGGACAGTTAGTTTAAAACAGCAATCGCCATAGTTGTTTCTGAACAACAGCTCAAATGAGATGGCCTTGAACACAGCCACAAATGACTCTACATCTAGAAGGGTGGTGATTACTGGGTTTAGAAGCCCTTATCTCGCCTATAAGGCAATCCAGCCCAGCCAGTTCCTAGAAAGAAGCAGCAGTCCTGAGAAAGTCCTGAGGAACGAACCAAAGAGCACTGACATTTCTTTTACATTGAAAGTGCCAGACAAGATGGTGCCGACAAAGGGTCGCCCTGTTTCTAGCCAACTTTCAATATTTTGTTTGTTTTTTGTTTTATTTCTTACATTATTTACTCGTCTCCAACTCAATCATCAAGTTTGCTGATGAGACAACAGTGGTAGGCCTGATTACCAACAATGACGAGACAGCCTACAGGGAGAAGGTGAGGGCCCTGGTGGAGTGGTGCCAGGAAAATAACCACTCCTTCTACGTCAGCAAAATTAAGGAGCTGATTGTGGACTTCAGGAGACAGCAGAGAGAGCACGCCCCCATCCACATCGATGGGGCCACAGTGGAGAGCGTGATAAGCTTCAAGTTCCTCGGTGTGCACATCACTGACAACCTGAAATGATCCATCTAACAGTGTCCGTCTTGGCCCCTAAGGCCCTCACAAACTTATACAGATGCACCATTGATAGAAGCCTATCAGGCTGTATCACCGCCTGATACGGCAATTGCACCGTCCGCAACTGCAGGGCTCTCCAGAGGGTGGTGCGATCAGCCCAGCGCATTACCGGGAACACACTGCCATCCAGGACATCTACAGCACACAGTGTCACAGGAAGGCCAAGAAGATTATCAAGGACCACAGCCACCCGAGCCACGGCCTGTTCACCCCGCTACCATCTAGAAGGCATAGGCATTACAGGTGCATCAAAGCAGGGACAGAGAGACTGAAAAACAGCTTCTATCTACAGGCCATCAGACTGTTAAATAGTCACCACAAGCCGGCCACCGCCCAGGATCCTACCCTGAACTTAGTCACTGTCACTAGCCGGCTACCAATCTCTACTCTCCCCTGCATATTAGAGATTGCTGCCCTATGTACATAGTCATTGAACACTGGTCACTTTAATTGTTTACATACTGTTTTACCCACTTCATAAGTATCTACTTTAATCTAGTCAAGGCTCATCTTACACATCTTCTATTCATATACTGTCCATACACATCATTATACACTGAGTGTACAAACATTATGAACATCTTCCTAATATTGAGTTGCACTCCCATTTTCCCCTCAGAACAGCCTCGATTGGACTCTACAAGGTGTTGAAAGCGATCCACAGGGATACTGGCCCATGTTGACTCCAATGCTTCCCACAGTTGTGTCAAATTGGCTGGTAGTGGATCTGTACTCCGAATAGCTTGTTCCATCTCATTCCACAGATGCTCAATTGGATTGAGATCTGGTGACTGGGCAGGCCACTGCAGTAAACTGAATTGTCATGTTTGTGGAACCATTCCTGGACAATCCTAGCCTTGTGGCATGGGTATTATCCTGATGAAAAAAATATATTTGCAGGTGGATATACTGCTTCCATGAAGGAATGCACCTGATTGGCAATGATGTTCAGATATCCTGTGATATTCCAACATTGATCCACTTTTTTCAAGGGGCCCAAGTGTGCCATGAAAACTCACCCCACATCTTCACCACCACCGGCCTGCAATTTTGACACACGGCATGATGGATGCATGTACTCATGTGTTTTTCTCCATACCCTAGGTATTTGGGCACCAATGTTGTACTGGACTGTCAGTTGAACTGTGTCTCATGCGCTGCACAATTTGTGTCAGCTTCCAATGTCCTCTCTCATCAATCACCTGTTTTTGACCACTGGCCTGCACTTGGCTGGATGTCCTTTGGGTAGGGGACCATTCTTGATACACACTGAAAACTGTTGAGCGTGGAAAAACCCAGCAGCATTGAAGATCATGACACAAACCGGTGCGCCTGGCACCTACTACCATGCCTCGTTCAAAGGCACTTAAATCATTTGTCTTGTCCATTCACCCTCTGAATGGGACACAATCTCAATTGTCTCAAGGCTTAAAAATCCTTCTTTAACCTGTCTCCTCCCCTTGTGGAAGTGGATATAACAGGTGACATCAATAAGGGATCATAGCTTTCACCTGGATTCACCTGGTCAGTCTATGTCATAGAAAGAGCAGGTGTTCCTAATGTTTTTTAACACTCAGTGTATGTGTGTGTATATATATATAATATTCCGGACTCTGACATTGCTCGTTCTGACATTTTCATAATGTGTTTATTTTTATTTTGGGGAATTTGTGTGTATTGTGAGGTGTTACTGCACTGTTGGAGTTAGAAACATAAGCATCTGCAAAATAAGTTTATGCGACCAATAAAAAAATATTTTTACTCAATTATTTTAATTCATTAGAGAGAGTGAGCAGGTGCACTCTTCAGGGAGAAGGGGTGGCGACTCCATGCCAAAACTGTCTTCTCAAATGTAGACACAAGAGGGCAGCAACAGATTACCATAAACCACGGTGTGCTGAGGAGACTCCCTTCCACTCCCTTCCATTGTATGTGCTGTCATCTCTGGCATTTATAACACATCTGACTATTTTGTTCTTTGAGGCCCTCACACTGGCCCATTTTTTCCCCCCCTTGAGACCCCAAGTTGTAGCCAGATAATTATCATTTTGCAGACTGTTTCTGTTTACTGTACTGTTTCTGTGTGCTGTACTGGGCTAAAAATGGATCAGCCCATCTGGCATTTGCCTGAAATGCTAGATGGCCAGTCCTTCCCTGATTGCATTTTATGTATTTAATAAGTATCTCACATTTCTTGTAGTAGCCTATGGTATATAAATGAATAACTAAATTGTTAGTGGCAGCAGCATGAACACTTTGACCTTGACTAAACCATGTTGTCAGGTTACAATGAAGACTGTTTGTTTTCATAGGGGGGTGGAGCACTGACTGACATGACAGTTATCAAACTCTCGGTCTGACCTCTGTTAAAACCTCTACGCGGGACAGTTGTGCTAACATAGGCTAATGTGATTAGCATGAGGTTGTAAGTAACACATTTTTTCCAAGGACATATACATATCTGATATGGGCAGAAAGCTTACATTCTTGTTAATCTAACTTCACTATCCAATTTACAGTAGCTATTACAGTGAAAGAATACCATGCTATTGTTTGAGGAGCGTGCACAATAATGAACTTGAAAATGTATTAATAAACCAATTAGGCACATCAAAATCAAATCAAATTTATTTATAAAGCCCTTCTTGCATCAGCTGATGTCACAGAGTGCTGTACAGAAACCCAGCCTAAAACCCCAAACAGCAAGCAATGCAGGTGTAAAAGCATGGTGGCTAGGAAAAACTCCCTGGAAAGGCCGAAACCTAGAGAGGAACCAGGCTGTGAGGGGTGGCCAGTCCTCTTCTGGCTGTGCCGGGTGCAGATTATAACAGAACATGGACAAGATTTTAAAATGTTCATAAAACAGGCAGAACAGTTGAAACTGGAGAAGCAGCACGGCCAGGTGGACGCGGGACATCAAGGAGTCTTCAGGCCAGGTAGGCCTTGAAGAATGGTCCTAATGCTCAGGTCCTCAGAGAGAGAGAGAGAGAGAGAGAGAAAAGAAAGAGAGAGATAATTAGAGAGAGCATACTTAATGTCATGTTAGGCAAAGATTTGAAAGAAAGGGTTGGATCCTTAAGAGGTTTTAAACTCCTATGGCAGTGATTCAGCATGTGAGAGTACAAACCCGAGAAAGTGTGTTGTTCTTATTGTCTAACTCTATAAACAAAAGCCTCTGGCCAAAACAGTACAGTACAGCACACAGAAACAGTCTGCCTTGTAAAAGTCTGTTATGTTGATGGTGTTTGGGTGCTGTGCTCTGGCAACCAAACCACTACAGTGTTGGATACTCAACAGACAGTCTTGCTTTTCTTCAGATGATGTAGTAAGAAGAGGGAATACTTGGTACTGTGACCAGACAGAACTAAAGCGGCACCATGGTTTGTCCACCATCCACTAAAAGCCTACATAGTTTTACTGCTATGTTTTAGTTTTTCTAAGAAAAAGAGTAACTGAAAAATAATAGAATGATGTGTGTGTGGGTAGCATTACCTGGATACTTAGGTATCTCTCTCGCTCTCTTGCGCTCTCATTCTGTCTCCATTTACTCTCTCTCCCATACTCTAGGTCAGAGGAGAAGGTGACCGTCTATTTCATCAACTGTGACGGGCAGAAGATCACCACTTCAGGTGCCAAGGGCAACAGTCTTCTAGACCTGGTCGTCGACCAAAACGTAAGTATCGATGGCTTTGGTGGTGAAGTGGTCTACAGGCTTATGGATACAGTCCTGGTTAAATGCTTTACTGTATATGGTGCATGCACTGTTGGCATCCTGGCAATTGCCAACATGGGTCCATATTTCTGATGCTGTGTTTATTTGATAAGATCCAAGACACATTTCCCAGAAGAAGCTGAGAAGAAGACGAAGGATGGCATAGCATTGTGTCCATATTAGGGCATGTAGTAAGACTGTCACCCTCTCACTAAGAGTGGCACTTCAACATGCTGCCCATTTACCTCTGGAACTCTGGGCACGTTTGGTTTGATTTCCACTAAATATTTGCATGGCTTTATATGGATGAGCCCCGGGATCAAACAGTCTATCCAGACAGAGTGATGGAACCGAGGGAGGGAGGCAGAGAAGAAGCAGAGAGAGAGAGAGAGGGTGAAAGAGAGGGGGTGAACACAATATGCGTCAGCAACGTCACCTTTGATGTTTGCAAGGCTTTCTTTCTCGCTCTATATTTCCTTTCTCTTCCTCTGTCACTCTTTTCTGCTCTTTTCTCCTGCACATCTGTCCTATTTAGGCATTGACATGATACAATCTGGATCCCTGGAAGGACTCAGTGGTAAAAAGAGAAAGAAAACCGGTCTGGTGTTCTGTCTTTCTGGTGAATAATTTTATGTTCTAAACATTTCCAAAAGAGACACTTAATTGTCCTGATTTTCACACGCCGTTATTAACACTGTCCTCAGGTTAGGTACTTGTGGTATGTGTGTTAAATTTTTACAATTATTCGTTTTTATGAGGAAAAACCTACATTTCTCACATTCTTAGTTTTATTTAATTTTTTTATTTCACCTTTATTTAACCAGGTAGGTAACACAGTTACACATGGAATAAACAAGCGTACAGTCAATAACACAATA
Organism: Brachymystax lenok tsinlingensis; assembly: GCA_030435695.1. Classification (NCBI taxonomy): domain Eukaryota; kingdom Metazoa; phylum Chordata; class Actinopteri; order Salmoniformes; family Salmonidae; genus Brachymystax; species Brachymystax lenok. Next base: position 18,079,723 of record CM059781.1, read on the forward strand.
GAAAAAAAGAAAGTCTATATACAATGTGTGCAAATGGTGTGAGGAGGTAAGGCAATAAATAGGCCATAGTAGCAAAGTAATTACAATTTAGCAAATTAACACTGGAGTGATAGATGTGAAGATGATGATGTGCAAGTAGAAATACTGGTGTGCAAAAGAGAAGAAAAGTAAATAAAAACAAATATGGGGATGAGGTAGGTAGATTGGATGGGCTATTTACAGATGGGCTATGTACAGCTGCAGCGATCGGTTAGCTGCTCGGATAGCTGATGTTTAAAGTTAGTGAGGGAAATATAAGTCTCCATCTATAGTGATTTTTGCAATTCGTTACAGTCATTGGCAGCAGAGAACTGGAAGGAAAGGCAGCCAAAGGAGGTGTTGGCTTTCGGGATGACAAGTGGGATATACCTGCTGGAGCGCGTACTACGGGTGGATATTGTTATCGTGACCAGTAAGCTGAGATAAGGCAGAGCTTTACCTAGCAAAGACTTATAGATGACCTGGAGCCAGTGGGTCTGGCCACGAATATGTAGCGAGGGCCAGCCTACTAGAGGATACAGGTCGCAGTGGTGGGTGGTATATGGGGCTTTGCTGACAAAACGGATGGCACTGTGATAGACTGCATCCAGTTTGCTAAGTCGTTTGGAGGCTATTTTGTAAATGACATCCCCAAAGTCGAGGATAGGTAGGACAGTCAGTTTTACGAGGGTATGTTTGGCGGCGTGAGTGAAGGAGGCTTTGTTGCAAAATAGGAAGCCGATTCTAGATTTATTTTTGGATTGGAGATGTTTAATATGAGTCTGGAAGGAGAGTTTACAGTCTAGCCAGACACCTAGGTATTTGTAGTTGTCCACATATTCTAAGTCAGAACCCTCCAGAGTAGTGATGCAAGTCGGCCGGGCGGGTGCAGGCAGCGAACGGTTGAAAAGCATTAATTTAGTTTTACTAGCGTTTAAGAGCAGTTGGAGGCCATGGAAGGAGTGTTGTATGGCGTTGAAGCTCGTTTGGAGGTTTGTTAACAGTGTCCAAAGAAGGGCCAGATGTATACAGAATGGTGTTGTCTGCGTGGCTCAGGGAATCACCCGCAGCAAGAGCGACATCGTTGATATATACAGAGAAAAGAGTCGGCCCGAGAATTGAACCCTGTGGTACCCCCATAGAGACTGCCAGAGGTCCGGACAACAGGCCCTCCGATTTGACACACTGAACTCTGTCTGAGAAGTAGTTGGTGAACCCGGTGAGGCAGTCATTTGAGAAACCAAGGCGGTTGAGTCTGTCGATAAGAATATGGTGATTGACAGAGTCGACTCCTTGGCCAGGTCGATGAAGATGGCTGCACAGTACAATCTTTTATCGATGGCGGTTATGATATTGTTTAGTACCTTGAGCGTGGCTGAGGTGCACCCGTGGCCAGCTCGGAAACCGGATTGCACAGCGGAGAAGGTACGGTGGGATTTGAAATGGTCAGTGATCTGATTATTAACTTGGCTTTCGAAGTTAATCAATGGCCGTATTTGCTCATTCAGTTTTTCAGCCAGTGTAAAGTTTTTTTTTGTCAGTTTTACAATGATGCACTGTGCAACCAATACTCATGATAGGGGAAAACCATATTTACACTAAATCAGTCACCTGAGGCAAAGCTCAAGTTGCCAGATCAAGTAGTTCTCAGTCAACTTACATGTTAAAGTAAATAACATAGTGTACCAGTCAAATGTTTGGACACACCTACTCATTCAAGGGTTTTTCTTTATTTTTACTATTTTTTACATTGTAGAATAATAGTGAAGACATCAAAACTATGAAATAACACACATGGAATCATGTAGTAACCACAAAAGTGTTAAACAAATCAATCTATTTTATATTTCAGATTCTTCAAAGTAGCCACCCTTTGCCTTGATGAAAGCTTTGAGCACTCTTGGCATTCTCTCAACCAGCTTTGAGGTAGTCACCTGGAATGTATTTCAATTAACAGGTGTGCCTTGTTAAAAGTTAATTTGTGGAATTTATTTCCTTCTTAATGCATTTGAGCCAATCAGTTGTGTTGTGACAAGGTAGGGGTGGTATACAGAATATATTTGGTGAAAGACCAAGTCCATATTATGGCAAGAACAGCTCAAATAAGCAAAGAGAAATGACAGTCCATCATTACTTTAAGACACGAAGGTCAGTCAATTCAGAAAATGTCAATAACTATGAACATTTCTTCAAGTGCAGTCACAAAAACCATCAAGCGCTATGATGAAACTGGTTCTCGTGAGAACCGCCACAGGAAAGTAATACCCAGAGTTACCTCTGCTGCAAAGGATATGTTCATTAGAGTTACCAGCCTCAGATTGCAGCTCAAATAAATCCTTCACAGAGTTCAAGTAACAGACACATCTCAAAATCAACTGTTCAGAGGAGACTGCATGAATCAGGGTTTCATGGTCGAATTGCTGCAAAGCAACCACTACTAACGGACACCAATAATAAGAAGAGACTTGCTTGGGCCAAGAAACACAAGCAATGGACATTAGACCGGTGGAAATCTGTCCTTTGGTCTGATGAGCCCAAATTTGAGACTCATAGTAGGTGAACGGATGACCTCTGCTTGTGTGGTTCCCACCGTGAAGCATGGAGGAGGAGGTGTGGGGGTGCTTTGCTGGTGACACTGTCTGTGATTTATTTAGAATTCAAAGCACACTTAACCAGCATGGCTACCACAGCATTCTGCAGAGATACGCCATCCCATCTGGTTTACGCTTAGTGGGACCATCATTTGTTTTTCAACAGGACAATGACCCAAAACACACCTCCAGGCTGTGTAAGGGCTATTTGACCAAGGAGAGGGATGGAGTGCTGCATCAGATGACCTGGCCTCCACAATCACCCGACCTCAAACCAATTGAGATGGTTTGGGATGAGTTGGACCGCAAAGTGAAGAAACAGCAGCCAACAAGTGCTCAGCATATGTGGGAACTCCTTCAAGACTGTTGGAAAAGCATTCCTCATGAAGCTGGTTGAGAGAATGCCAAGAACATGCAAAGCTGTCATCAAGGCAAAGGGTGGCTCCTTTTGAAGAATCTAAAGTGTATTTAGATATAATACTTTTTTGGTTACTACATGATTCCATATGTGTTATATCATATTTTTTATGTCTTCACTATTATTCTACAGTGTAGAAAATAGTAAAAACAAAGAAAACCTTTGAATGAGTAGGTGTGTCCAAACCTTTCACTCGTACTGTATGTTTTTGTGTGTTTTTCTTACTATCCTCGACCCATTCAACACTTCCCGCGACCCACATTTTGGTTGGCGACCCACCAGTTGAGAATCACTGCTATATTGGACCTCGAGGGCCGGTAATTGAGTAGCCCTGCCATAGAGGGCCCTCAAAGTATTGCTGGATTTCTACTAAACTAACACCTCGTGTCAAACCATGTGGGCCTCGCAATGGCCTGCACAGCCACAAGCAATAACCTAAATGCAACCATAAAGTTGGACAAGCAGATCTGGCAACCCAGACTAATAAAGAACAAACTCAAATTGGGTGCAAAGTTATCAACAATGTTGATGGAGGGCCTGAAGAAAGTAGTTAAGCCAAAGAGGCCCTGGATGGTGCTGCAGAAAGAGTTTGTTAGCGGGTGGAATGTGGCTGCAGAACAGTGTAAGAGGCACGAAGGGAAAGGGAGAGAGGGAAGGAGAGAGAGGGGGACTCCATTCGTTCTCAATCCTACTTGGACCATGTGAGGCCAAGGCTGGTAAAAACTAAGTGCTCCGATAACATTCTCCTTATTCAGAGAGAACTCTCCTCTCGCAGAAGGAAGGACGTCCTGAATGGAATGTGCATTTCAAAGGCTGAACTGATTTTAATGGAGTGTTTCTGGGCAGGTCCAGGGTGTGGGTGGAACTGTGTTTTGAACAAACCCAACGCGTGGCTCAGCCAGGTGTAAAGCTCACAGCCTCTCGCCTCTTTCTCTCTCCTCACAGTGAAAACCGCTACATGCCTTAGAGTAGACCTTAATCCAGTAGCTCCAGAACTTTATAGTGCCTTGATCCTCTGGCCTTCTGGATGTCCATGTCCCATCAAATGAACAAAACAATGTTTTTAGCTCCAACCACACACCATGGTGCCTCTCTCACTCACTTACTCTCCTCATACTGAAACTGCAGGGTGAAGGTAATATGATGATGTATTCACCCAAACATTTCAATCAAATGAACTAAACGAAAGTCAGTCAAGTTTCAACACCCAACCCTGTGTACTCTGTACATACCGTTCATAATGGAGAATGGCCTTGGATATCATTCCAACTAGCTCTCACAGTCTCACGTCAGAATTAGACATGCATCCATGTTTCTCAAATGTAAAAAGTGTTTAAGGTTAAGTTTAGGCATTAATTCTGAATGGTTAAGGTAAGGCTTCAGTCTTACCTTAACCATTTAAGTTATACTTAAATCTGAACTGGTTCTCTAGCAAATTAGTAAGAATGTCTCACCCCATGTTCAAGAATGGCCTTTTTCCCTTTATTCAGATTACAGATTCTCACTTTCAGCTATTTGAAAAGGAATTTATCTCCCAAATTGCTATTCTTTAAAACAAGCCATAGAAAGTTGGTTGCAATTTCAATTTAAACCACCAGAAAAGAAAGAACAAATAATACAACAATTATTCTGGTTAAACTCAAATATACTAATTGATAAAAATTTAATTATAATAAAAAGAAAGGTATAGTCTTTGAAAATAATATCATAAATAGGACTGGTGGAGTTATGTCACACATGCAGCTAACCAAAACATATGGAAATGTCGCTCTACCCCAAATTACAACCAACTAATTGCAGCATTACGGCAAAAATGGAAGAGGCAAGTAGAAGGGGAAAAAAGTAAGGAACTTGTCTGTCGGCCCTGCATTAAAGACCATAATTGGTTAAAGAGAATTGTGATTAAATATACCAGTTTAATTTAAGGACCAAACAATTGACAGCCGTGCCATATAGATTGCAAAATAGTTGGACCGGTGGAAATCTGTCCTTTTGGTCTGATGAGTCCAAATGTGAGATTTCTGGTTACAACCGCTGTGTCTTTGTGAGATGCAGAGTAGGTGAACGGATGATCTCTGCATGTGTGGTTCCCACTGTGAAGCATGGAGGAGGAGGTGTGGGGGTGCTTTGCTGGTGACACTGTCTGTGATTTTATTTAGAATTCAAGGCACACTTAACCAGCATGGCTACCACAGCATTCTGCCACGATACACCATCAAATCTGGTTTGCGCTTAGTGGGACCATCATTTGTTTTTCAACAGGACAATGACACAAAACACACCTCCAGGCTGTGTAAGGGCTATTTGACCAAGAAGGAGAGTGATGGAGTGCTGCATCAGATGACCTGGCCTCCACAATCACCCGACCTCAACCCAATTGAGATGGTTTGGGATGAGTTGGAAAAGCAGCCAACAAGTGCTCAGCATATGTGGGAACTCCTTCAAGACTGTTGGAAAAGCATTCCAGGTGAAGCTGGTTGAGAGAATCCCTAAAGTGTGCAAAGCTGTCATCAAGGCAAAGGATGGCTACTTTGAATAATCTAAAATATATTTTGATTTGTTTAATACTTTTTTGGTTACTACATGATTCCATATGTGTTGTTTCATAGTTTTGATGTCTTCTCTATTATTCTACAATGTAGAAAATAGTAAAAACAAAGAAACCCTTGAATGAGTAGATGTGACTGTATGTGTATATATATAAAAAAAAAATGTTGATCACTGGATTTGAACAACCTTTGGAATCAGAAGCAAATGCTTACACCCACCCCGGCAAAACTAAATCCTACTTAAAGGTAACAGAGCTCATTGTTGCTCCTTGTGGCCGGTTTCCACTACTTCCGTGACTAGTATCACGGGTGACCTTCATTCACATCATCACATTGATATCCTAATAAAGTATCATATTCTCATCCATTCATCCCGTAGTCTCTGAGGAATACAGCCCATATGATGGTGATGCAGAGCCAGGATTAGCTCATGGCTTTGTAAGGGCTTTGTAACCATCAACAAGCATCAACAAAGAGAGATGTGGAGAGATGCTAGAGGTGCTCAGCAGTACCATCAGAAGGGCCAGTACTAATTGTAGCTGGACTGACTGGGGAGGTCTTACCTCACTCGCACTGACCTCTGTGTCCCTGGAATGAGTTATGCTCTACAGTGAATTACATCCAACATAATAAGGCATTATTATGACATAATAGGGCATTCCGTTACTCAGAATGGAGTGATTTTGGAGGCTGAGGGGTTTGCCAGAATGACCCACCCACCACTAACCCCCTACACTCAACTCCCCAGATAGACACTCTGGCGCTGTGCTTGGGATTCAACCAGAACCAGACGTGATATTAATTTAATGCTTTACATTGATATAGCACATTTCACTAGGTCTGAGTTCATTAGCTATATTGATATAGTACCTTCATAAGCTGTGTCTTAACAGTTTGATTGTTTGTGTGTGTGTTCCCCAGGTGCGTGTGAGGGGACCCTGGCCTGTTCCACCTGTCTGTGATCCTGGATCAGAAGGTGTACGACCAGCTGGGGCCCATCATTGATGAGAATGACATGCTGGACCTGGCCTTTGGCCTCACTGACACGTGAGTCTTGCACGCACACACATACACACAAGTAGGCACACATACACACACACACATGTATGTAGGCATTGCCAAACACACATTGACCGGAAGATCAATGTGGCTTAAGGCCTCACAGACAAATGAGTGACACACTTGCTGATGCATACACATCACATACTATATACTCTCTCCGAAACACACAGAACACCTACAGTATGAACATGTTGAGCCTGGCCCATGGCCTAACCAGCACGTTAGTGACAGCTGGCTAACAGCTTCACACCTTCTCATAAGTCACGATACCTCAGGTAGGTTTCCAGCCAAGAGATCAAGAGATTCAGATGCCGGGTGAGATGAGCAGATTAAAGATATAATCATAGTTTGACATTGACGATTGTTTCTGCCCAATTCACTTTACATTAGAATATAATCAGTTCGGTATGAACATTTTACTAATTCCCCTCAGGTGACAAATCAAATCAGTACAATTCTAAAACATTTTCTGATTTAAATGCGTGTTTTATCTCCCTCACAGGTGCTCAGTGTCAGCAACTTGAGGCTCTCAGCCACCTTGTAGTTGAGACTTGTCTGTCTGTAACATTTAACCTGTTCAAGAGCAGATCTTTCCCCTGGCGACCTTTCACATATCTAGCATGATAATCCAGAAAACATCATTACTAATCTAACGTTATTCTCTAGAACACATCATTATCACACACTGACTGAGTGCTTAATTCTCTACTAATGAGGGATGTTTCATCCCAGTCTGATCTTTAACAAACATGCTTCTCCCACATGGCTCCCATCCAGTTTAAGCGGGGAAAAAAACAGTAACTCAGACATGTAGAATGGTAACATAACATGTTACGTAAGGTCCATTCACATGTGAATGTGAACATACTGAATGTGCACTTATCATGCTAGCATGGCTACAGATAGTTTGCTTTAACTGTCTGTAGCATTCAATTATTATCTCTTATTTTTTGGGAGGGGGGGGGCACGAGTCCCCGAAAGAGCCAAACCAAGCTACTAGTGGGAAGGGAATAGATTTGATAACATGATTCCTAAAGTGTGTATAATGACCTTGTCCCTGTACCTGCTGTCTCCTGTCCTGCAGGTCTCGTCTGGGTTGCCAGATCTATCCAGAGATCTGGAGGGAATAACGGTCCGTTTTCCAGACGGGGTGAACGACATGAGGCGGTCTGATGATGCTGGACCTACACTGTAAAACAAATGGTGTTGTTTTTACAATATTATACAATAAAAATAGCAGTACTGTATTCATTATTTACAGTAAATTGCTGTAAATCGCAATGTACTGTGGGTGATTTTTAGGCACTGGTAAATTATACCATAAATTCTAAATTAACTTTGTTTTAACGGTACATTACTGTAAAGAAGTGCTGTATTTCAAAAGGTACTGTAATTCCACCCCACAGAATACAGTACCCTACCAGTAGTTGGTGCATGGTATTGTTGTTTCTGTCTCATTTTGAGGAATGCCTTGTAAGAGGCTACATTTGTTGCAACTGTTAGAGTGATCTGGTGATGTCGAGTGATGTACCAATTTATCTGATATGTGGCAACAAGTCCTAAACCTTAAACTTTTAATGGTTGAGTATTTGCAATATCCTTTGTTTTTTTTGCCCTGTAGTCACCGCCAGTTTGTTAAGGCTTCTTGAAGTGCAAGTGATATAAAACACAAAATATTAATATAAACTGAAAAAATATAAACACAAAATGCAATCATTTCAAAGATTCAAAGAGTTGCAGTTCATATAAGGAAATCAGTCAATTGAAATTAATTAATTAGGCACTAATCTATGGATTTCACATGACTGGGCAGGGGTGCAGCCATGGGTGGGCCTTGGAGGACATAGGCCCACCCACTTTGCAGCCAGGCCCACCCACTGTGAAGCCAGGCCCAGCCAATCAGAAGGAGCTTTCACCCACAAAAGGGCTTTGGAGGCGACTTATGGTATAGAAATGAACATTTAAATTCTCTGGCAACAGCTCTGTTGGATAGTCCTGCAGTCAGCATGCCAATTGCACTCCCCCACAAAACTTGAGACATCTGTGGCATTGTTTTGTGTGACAAAACTGCACATTTTATTGTCAATGACACAAGGTGCACCGGTGTAATGATCATGCTTTATAATCAGCTTATTGAAATGCTACACCTGTCAGGTGGATGAACTATCTTGTAAAGGAGAAATGTTCACACTAACAGGGATGTAAATTCTAGAAATATGTATTTTTGTGCCCCCTCTCCCCTTGCCCTCAGAACAGCCTCAATTCATTGGGGCATTGACTATTCATGGTGTCGAAAGCGTTCCACAAGGATGCTGGCCCATGTTGACTCCAATGCTTCCCACAGTTGTGTCAAGTTGGCTCGATGTCCTTTGGGTGGTGTACCGTTCTTGATACACTTTTGACGTGAAAAACCCAACAGCGTTGCAGTTCTTGACACAAACCGGTGCGCCTAGCACCTACTACCATACCCAGTTCAAAGGCACTTAAATATTTTGTATGGCCCATACACCCTCCGAATGGCACACATACACAATCCATGTCTCAATTGTCTGTCGTGTCTTTAGTATCATTAAAGGTGAAGATTGTTATTATATCAAATCAATTCTCTGTAATTATTATTGCGTGATTAAACTAATCATGTACATTTTATTAACTAGGAAGTCGGGGCACCACGGAAAATCTTCAGATTACAAAGTTATACTTTCCCGACTATAACTCTTCAGATATGTTATCAATTAGTCTTCTATCAATGAATTATTCTTTACCTTACATCAGTCTCATTTCAAATGTCGTAGAATTCTTGTTTATCTGCACGAACCCAGCTTAAACCACGTATCATCCATACACCATGTAGTATCTGTGATCTACATCTGTTTACATTAGTTACTATGCTGTTACTAAGCAGTAATGTATTACGGCAGTGTTACGTTACTACATCTAATAGGAAATGCACATGCGCACTATTGTGCCGGGGGCTGTAGAGCACGAGAAGTTTTTGACTAAACGAGACTAACTGTACTCCCGTCTCCTGCCTGGTCATTTCTCCACAACACAAATATTACAGTGGCGACGAGGTGATTAAGCTTCTTAAACGGACATTGCTTGAAGGGAAGAATGTTGCGTGACTAATGAAACTCAAATTAATTATGTAAATCGTCAGTAATTTATATATTTTTTCAACAGTAAAAAAGACACTGCTAGCTAGCACTGCTAGTAGGTACAATATTCAGGAGCTGCCAAGTAGCAAGCCTATTGGGGTCCAGAATAGCGATACTGCCCTCTGGTGGTTAAATAAAAAAAACTGTAATTGAACCCATTGAAAATAGGCGATCTCAGTGGAGAAATATTGAAAAAAAAAATCATAATATTGAGGAAGAAACGTTAGTGTGTACATTATTACAAATGAGTGCAGTGAATGAAGTAACTGCAGAAACTTCTGAAATGAAGAAAGTGAAGAATTAGATGAAAATTCAGAAAATTAAGGAATACAAGGCATAAGGAAACTGAACAATTAACTGTGAAAATGGCAACCATTGGTCGAGTACCAGAGTTTGAGGCTACAAAAGAGGATTTTGATTCCTGTTTTGAGCGTTGGCTGGCTGCAAATGAAATCAAAGATGTAAAGAAAGCAGATGTATTTCTCAGTGTTTTGGGTCCAACTGAGTATGGATTGCTGAAAGGTCTCATTGAACCAATAAAAGCAGTGGAGTTGACCTATGCAGAACTGTCTGAGACTCTTTCAAGGCATTTCAAGCCTAAGCCAATTCTTATTGCAGAATGTTTCAGATTTTACTAACGTCACCAGAGTCAAGGGGAAACCGTGACTACATTCATGCTTTGAAAAGGCTGGCAAGTACATGTGTTTGCACGATTTCTTGATGACGCTCTCAGAGACAAGTTTGTATGTGGTCTCACAGGTGAAGCATATCACAGAAGGCTTCTGTCAGAGAAGGACCTGACCTTTAAGAAGGCCTGTGATATTGCACTTGGACTCGAGCTTGTCCACAGGGATACTATTGAGCTATCAGGACATGCAGAATGTCAGAAAGGTGTTCACAAGGTCAGTGATGCACGTGGTGAAAAGGGCTCACAAAAGTCACACATTTCTCAGTCCCGTCCTCAAGGTTACACAAGAACAAAGCGGCCCACATCACAAAGGTCTAAGCCAAGTTGCTACAGATGTGGGGGAGATAATCATCAGGACAGTGAATGCAGATTCCAAAATGAAAAGTGGCACAATTGTGCAAAGGTTGGACATCTACAGAGAGTGTGTAAAGCTCCAAAACGCACAGCTAGAGCGCACAAGGTGTCAGACGCAGCACAAGAAGAGGAAAGTACAACTGATTCAGTATTTGAACTGTTCACAGTGTACACAGCTCAACAACAAAAATATGGAATCTATCTCAGCAAGGAGTTAGCGGGAAAACCAGTACAAATGCAGCTGGACACCGGAGCGTCTGTATCTCTGGTTCCAGAGAGAAAAACTGAAAAAACTGAAAGAGTGCCCTCTTCAGCCTGCATCCATCCGCCTTTCTTCATACACTGGTGACACTATTCCTGTGTTAGGGCAGATCCAGGTACCAGTCCGGTATGAGGGGAAGGAGTGGACGCTACCGCTTGTCATTGTTAAAGGAGAAAAATCATCCTTGCTAGGAAGAAACTGGCTACAAAAGATCAAGTTGAACTGGGGAGAAATCTTCAGTTTGAGGAATGACAAACCAGTGAGTCAGGTTACACTCACTAACATGCTGGAGAAGCACAAAGAACTGTTCAAAGATGGCTATGGCGAAATACAAGACTTCACAGCAAAAGTCAGAGTGCAAGAAGGAACCAAGCCTATCTTTCACAAACCACATCCAGTTCCCTATGCTCTTAAGGAAGCAGTAGAGAAGGAACTGGACCGCCTACAGAAGAATAAAATCATCACGAAAGTAGCGAGGAGCGACTGGGCCGTTCCGATCGTTGTAGTCCCAAAGAAAGACAAGACTGTCAGAATGTGCGGAGACTACATGGTCACTGTAAATCGCTGCATACTACCAGAGGAATATCCACTACCAAACGCTGAATATCTGTTTGCCACTCTAGCTGGTGGGAAGGTTTTCAGTAAGCTGGACCTGGCATTCGCTTATCAGCAACTGAAGCTGGATCCGTAGTCAGAACAGTATCTGACCATCAATACACACAAGGGTCTATTCAGATTCAATCGCTTGGCATATGGAATCTCGACAGCTCCAGCGATATTCCAACACACAATGGATCAGATCTTGGACGGTATAGACAATGTTGTGTGCTTCATGGACGACATCCTCGTGTCAGCACCAACCATTGGAGAGCACCTTGTAGTGCTGGACAAAGTGATGTCAAGACTGGAGAAATACAGAGTGAGAATGAAATGCAGCAAGTGTGAGTTCCTCCAGGACTCAGTGGAGTATCTTGGATACAAGATTGATGCACAAAAGGCCTGCACCCAACCAACAGCAAGGTGGAAGCAATCGTAAACGCACCAGCACCCACAAATATCTCAGAGCTGAGGTCATTTTTGGGGCTCCTGAATTATTACGGAAAGTTTGTGGGAAACTTGTCCACAGTGTTGCATCCGCTTCACCAACTGCTGCAGGCCGATACAACATGGAATTGGTCCCCACAATGCGAAGAAGCATTCAAGACTTGCAAACAGCGTCTGCTAAAGAGCAAGTGGCTTGCCCACTACGACACAGAGATGAAGCTGAGACTCGCGTGTGATGCTTCTCCATACGGAGTAGGAGCCGTCATCTCACATGTTCTACCGTCAGATAAAGAACACCCTATTGCATTTGCATCACGGAAAAATTATGCTCAAATTGAGAAGGAAGCCCTGAGCATAATATTTGGAGTGAATAAGTTTCACAAATACCTCTACGGAAGGAAGTTCCAACTGCTGACAGATCACAAGCCTCTGTTGGCCATCCTTGGACCAAAATCAGCCATACCAAACCTTGCTGCACTTCGAATGCAACGTTGAGCTCTGATATTGCTAGCCTACGACTATGAGATCGAGTGCAGACAATCCAGTGATCACGCAAATGCAGATGCACAAATCAAGACTACCATGCAATAGTCACTCCGACAGTGATAGAGCAGAGATGATAGAGCAGTCTTCCAGTCTTCCATATCTCTCTCATCGACGAACTGCCTATATCTGCTTCAGACATAGCAGAGGAAAGACCCAGTGCTTTCCAAAGTCTTGGACTTAACATTAGGCGGTTGGCCAACCTTCGCAAATGACGATAACCTTCGTCCATTCATTGACAAGAAAGACCAATTGTCTACTGATCAAGGATGTGTTATGTGGGGATCAAGGGTGGTGGTACCTCAAAACCTCCAGAGGAGACTGCTATCTGACCTGCATTAGGGACATCCAGGGATCACTCGAATGAAAGTACTCGCCCGCAGTTATCTGTGGTTCCCTGGACTGGATCAGGACATTCAACAGCATGTAGGCCACTGCTCACCTTGTGAAGCTGTTCGCAACAAGCCTGCTACTGCACCTCTTCATTCATGGTCCTGGGCTGCTACACCATGGGAACGCATCCATGTGGATTACGCCGAGATTGACAAGCAACATTTCCTTGTTTGTCGTCGATGTCCATTCCAAGTAGATGGAAGTGTTCCCTACTCAACTGACCACAGCAGAGAAGACCATCAATCTTCTCAGATACCTGTTCGCATCCTTTGGACTAGTCAAGGAGCTCGTATCGGACAATGGCCCTCCTTTTACGTCAAACGATTTTGAAATGTTTCTCAAGAACAACGGAGAAGGCACATCCTGTCACCACCTTACCATCCAGCATCAAACGGCGCAGCGTAGAGAGCCGTGCAAACCTTTAAGAAGGCCTGGACTAGACTCAAGGTTCTGTCTGTGCCCACCCACCAAAGGCTTCTCCGGTTCCTGTTCACTTACCGTAACACACCACACACATTAACAGAACGTACACCAGCTGAACTGTTTCTGAAACGCCAACCACGTACCCGCCTGACATTGTTGAAACCAGCCTTGTCAAGCACTGTGGCAAAGCACCAGCTACAGCAGAAGAAGGCTCATGACAGACACTCAAAGTCTGTCAGAGAATTCAAAGAGGGAGAGAGGGTGATGGTACGTGATTTCAGACACCCCAAGCGCCTGTGGAACTCAGGTGTGATCTTGCAACGCAGAGGACCTTTGACTTACCAAGTCCAAATTGGTCATCGCCATGTCAACGTTCATGTGGATCATCTGCTACGGTCCAACGCCCCAGCAGAGACATGCCGAGAGAACAAGAACAATAACGACCCCCAGGACTATTCTCCTGACTGTGGGTGTACGGGAGAGACAGAGCCAGACCTTCCACCCGAACCTGGCCCACCAACGGAATCCCAGGAGGAGCGGAGGTATCCTATTCGATAGCGAAGGGCACCTCTAAAGCTTGACCTGTGAGTTGAGCTGTTTAAGGAGGTAACAGACAGTAAAACAAACAAACACTTTAATATGTCCTAGATAAAAGGAAAGAAAGGGGACATTACCTGGGTTAGTTATTAGGATTATTATTATCTTCAGGGCAGAATAATCCCCTGGATTTGTGCTGGGCTCTGAAAAGTCTGCTTCAACCCAGTAGTTGAAAAATGGTTAAGAATGCACTGTTCAGATATTGCATTAGTAGTTCCCCAACATATTTACCTTACTACACTCCTCCCCCATAGTGTTTATCTGTGATCTACATCTGTTTATATTAGTTACTATGCTGTTACTAAGCAGTAATGTATTACGGCAGTGTTACGTTACTACATCTAATAGGAAATGCACATGCGCACTATTGTTCTGGGGGCTGTAGAGCACGAGAGGTTTTTGACTAAATGAGACTAACTGTACTCCCGTCTCCTGCCTGGTCATTTATCCACAACACAAATATTACACACCAATTGGCTTAATAATTTATTTACTAACTAACTAAATAATCACAGAAATGCACAAACAAACAAACAGTAGATATTGGTTACTAACAATGATAGGGAAGATCCCCTAGTGGGCTAAACCGATATGACGGCTTGGTATACAAAGAAAAGGGGGTGTGGACCGATAAGGAGCGGGAAAGACAAAAAGTATCACTACACACAGTGGATAATTATATTCATTGAAATGTTAATCCTTTGCACATGAACGCTCGCTCATTCAGGAATAATTGCAATCAATATATTTACGCCCATATGTCGTTGTTGTCTTCTCTGTTGGAATCGTCGGTCCGTCTGCGGGAGAGTCAGTTCATCAGAGAGTGGTTGTAGGTCTATCGGCGGCTGTCGGTATTCGCATCCCAGTCTAGTAATTAGTATCTAAGATTTGTTCTCATTCTGTAGGGATCGATAGTCTCAGAGTTGAACCATTTCCGACATGTAGCCAATGCTCCACGTGGTATGGTTTTCTAGTCTTGGTACTCAAACCTGTGCCACCTCAGCTTACACCGAAGTATGCGTGGTCTGAAGAGGATTTCCTCAGGAGGGGGTTTTATTCGTAACAATAGAAAAGGGCGGTTCCATGACGCCAGATCATGTCTGTGCTCACGGGGGCGTAGCCGCTGACTAGTTAAACTTTACAGGGAATACAATTCTCTCAAAATTAAAGGGTAACATCACATTACATAATTTAACAAATAGTTTCATCTTTACTCATTCATTTTATACAAGAATTAGATGTTGATACATTTTTATTTAACCTTTATTTAACCAGGTAGGCTAGTTGAGAACAAGTTCTCATTTACAACTGCGACCTGGCCGAGATAAAGCACAGCAGTTCGACACATACAACAACACAGAGTTACACATGGAATAAACCAACATACAGTCAATAATACAGTAGAAAAAGGAAAAAAAGTAAATATACAGTGAGTGCAAATGAGGTACGATAAGGGAGGTAGGGCAATAAATAGACCATGGTGGCGAAATAATTACATTATAGCAATTAAACACTGGAATGATAGATGTGCAGAAGATGAATGTGCAAGTAGAGATTCTGGGGTGCAAAGGAGCAAGATAAAAAATAAATACAGTATGGGGATGAGGTAGTTGGATGGGGGGTTACAGATGGGCTATGTACAGGTGCAGTGATCTGTGAGCTGCTCTGACAGCTGGTGCTTAAAGCTAGTGAGGGAGATATGAGTCTCCAGCTTCAGTGATTTTTGCAGTTTGTTCCAGTCATTGGCAGAAGAGAACTGGAAGGAAAGGCGGCCATAGGAGGAATTGGCTTTGGGGGTGACCAGTGAGATATACCTGCTGGAGCGTGTGCTACGGGTGGGTGCTGCTATGGTTACCAGTGAGCTGAGATAAGGCGGGGCTTTACCTAGCAAAGACTTGTAGATGACCTGGAGCCAGTGGGTTTGGCGACAAGTATGAAGCGAGGGCCAGCCAACGAGAGTGTACAGGTCGCAGTGGTGGATGGTATGTGGGCTTTGGTGACAAAACGGATGGCACTGTGATAGACTGCATCCGATTTGTTGAGTAGAGTGTTGGAGGCTATTTTATAAATGACATCCCTGAAGTCAAGGATCGGTAGGATGGTCAGTTTTACGAGGGTATGTTTGGCAGCATGAGTGAAGGATGCTTTGTTGCGAAATAGGAACCCGATTCTAGATTTAATTTTGGATTGGAGATGCTTAATGTGAGTCTGGAAGGAGAGTTTAAGAGCAGTTGGAGGCCACGGAAGGAGAGTTGTATGGCATTGATGCTAGTCTGGAGGTTAGTTAACACAGTGTCAAAAGAAGGGCCAGAAGTATACAGAATGGTGTCGTCTGCGTAGAGGTGGATCAGAGAATCACCAGCAGCAAGAGCGACATCATTGATGTATACAGAGAAGAGTGTCGGCCCAAAAATGTAACCCTGTGGCACCCCCCATAGAGACTGCCAGTAGTCTGGACAACAGGCCCTCCGATTTGACACACTGAACTCTATCAGAGAAGTAGTTGGTGAACCAGGCGAGGCAATCATTTGAAAAACCAAGGCTGTTGAGTCTGCCAATAAGAATGTGGTGATTGACAGAGTCAAAAGTCTTGGCCAGGTCGATGAATACAGCTGCACAGTAATGTCTCTTATCGATGGCGGTTATGATATCATTTAGGACCTTGAGCGTGGCTGAGGTGCACCCATGACCAGCTTGGAAACCGGATTGCACAGCGGAGAAGGTACGGTGGGATTCGAAATGGTCGGTAATCTGTTTGTTGACTTGGCTTTCAAAGACCTTAGAATGGCAGGGTAGGATAGATATAGGTTTGTAGCAGTTTGGATCTAGAGTTTCTCCCCCTTTGAAGAGGGGGATGACCGCGGCAGCTTTCCAATCTTTGGGGATCTCAGACGATAAGAAAGAGAGGTTTAACAGGCTAGTAATAGGGGTTGCAACAATTTCGGCAGATAATTTTAGAAAGAGAGGGTCCAGATTGTCTAGCCCGACGGATTTGTAGGGGTCCAGATTTTGCAGCTATTTCAAAACATCAGCTATCTGGATTTGGGTGAAGGAGAAATGGGGGAGGCTTGGGCGAGTTGCTATGGGGAGTGAAGGGCTGTTGACCGGGGTAGGGGTAGCCAGGTGGAAAGCATGGCCAGCCGTAGTAAAAAGCTTATTGTAATTCTCAATTATAGGGGATTTATCGGTGGTGACAGTGTTTCCTAGCCTCAGTGCAGTGGGCAGCTGGGAGGAGGTGCTCTTATTCTCCATGGACTTTACAGTGTCCCAGAACTTTTTTGAGTTTGTGCTACAGGAAGCACATCTGCTTGAAAAAAGCTAGCCTTAGCTTTCCTAACTGCCTGTGTATATTGGTTAATTGAGAATTCGTTAATTGAGAAATGTACACATTTAGAGATATAGTTATGTGTGTTTCCTGTCCTTCGTGTGGTCTCTCTCTCTGCATGAAAAGGGGAAGAGAGTCTCCGCCAGGAATTTATGACCTGAGATAACAGAACCTGGGTGTAGGAGAGAGTGAGAGAGGGGGAAGCCACAATCTACACCCAGAAAGGGCCACGTCATGACATGTCTCAAGGGTTAAAAATCCTTCTTTAACCTGTCTACCCCCCCTTCATCTACACTGATTGAATTGGATTTAATAAGTGACATCAATAAGGGATCAAAGCTTTCACCTGGTCAGTCTATGTCATGTAAAGAGCAAGTGTTCTTAGTGTTTTGTACACTCAGTGACTCAGTGAAAAAACTAAAACATTACTTAACAGTCATTTTTTACAGAACTGTACTATGTGTCATTGGTCTGATGTACAGTAACTTACTGGCAGCCAGTTAATTACAGGAAGAGTATTATTTACTGTAAAATTACTACAGTAGCATTATTGGTAAATTACAGTAACCATATTTGATACCAGGAAATATGCTATGGGAACATACTTTAACTCTTTCTAAGGTAACTTACAGGCAACTGGCTGCCAGTAAGTTACCGTAAAAACAACAGGACATTCTTACAGTGTACAGGAAATAGCTAGTAACCTACAGTAAATAGCCAGTAAGTGAATGTCAAGTTTCCACCTAATTAAAAACAAAGTCTTTAATTATCAGTTGAATACATTCAGTTGGACAACTGACTAGGTATCCCCCTTACCCTTTCCCTTTGAAGTGATCAAATAAAACCGTTTTCCAAATGATTAAGTTCACTGCATCCACTCTGTATTTTGTTTACAAAACGTGCTTAGCCGCGGGAAGTAGGGGTGCTGAGGTTGCCGTCTATAGCAACCCCCCCACACACACACACACACATACGATTCTCAGCACTCCCACGGCTATGAAAATGTATCAAACTTTTCAGATTTATAATCTCTTAACATTCTGAGCGTTCTTCCTCTGTTCAGCATCTTTACATTGTTGCATTCTTCATTTGACAGACTCCTCCTGAGAAATGTGTGTTATGTTGCCTCCACTTTCCTCACAGTTCTAATTGAGACATAACTCACTGATGGATTGTGTGGAATCTGTTGAGGCGTGATTAGTGAAAGCACAGGAAGAGAGGCGGCTTTTACACACTCAGTCACTTGTCTGAGACATCTCACAGTGATGACATCATCTTTGTTCTGAGAGAAAGAGCCGCTGACAAACACATCAATCAACCTTCACTCTAAAAGAGGGAGTGGAGAGAGGGGAGAGATGGGGAAAAGGGTGCTGTAGGGACAGAGGGGAGAGGTTACTGGCCCAACGCTCTAACCACTAGCCTAATAAAGAAATTTGGTTGCCAATCTTAGAACAGAATTAGCCTTTACATCATTGATTGGTCTGTACAATGTAACAAAGAACTCTGTTTAGTCGCAACACTGTACTGTAGATCCCTGTACATCCCTCACCATCCTGAACTGAGGAATCCTGAGTGCAGATTCCTCTCTCAGTCAGAAGTAAAGGGTTATTAGAGGCAGAACTGTTATAATGATATTGTACTGTAGCTAAGTAGAGGCCTTGACACCGATGTACAGTTAGCACAGAACCTTGTGTAACTGAAGAGTTCCATCTGAGTTAGGTGTCAAAGGTTATTATAATTATAGCCACCCACCGTCAGGTAATTAGAGGGTGCACACATGCCTGTGGAGTCTGGACACACTCACCCCTATCACGTCTCACACACACACACACCTCTGTTCCATCTCCACCATCTCTCCCCATTCCTCCCTCGCACAACCCATTGCCTGCATTTAGCGGTCACAGGGTTCACAGTTCTTGAAGTTGCATAAGTGTACACATGCGCACAAGTGCAGGTCACAAGGGGGTCAGTGGGTAATTTTAATATCTGTCGATTCTGAGTTCTAAATCACACACACACAGGCGATCACAGGAGGAGGGAGGAGACAGTGTCAGGAGTTAGGGTCATCTTCTGCTTTTGGAACAGCTAACCGTAAATACAGTGTTACATCAGGAGTCAAACAGCACCTAAACCTTGGGGTCAGTGCAGGGGCTTTTTAGTGGAGAGACATGTGTTGGACATTATCTCTATTAGAGACTTCTAATCTAGGAAGAAATGGGGTTTTGTCATCACCAATATAGATATAAGTGCACATGTATGGAAGCACGGCAGCACAGACACACACACACACACACTATTCAGTGTGCTGTAGGGACACGGGAGAGTTGGGTAAAGGGGTGCTGTAGGGACAGAGGGGAGAGATGGGTAAAGGGGTGCTGTAGGGACAGAGGGGAGAGATGGGTAAAGGGGTGCTGTAGGGACAGAGGGGAGAGATGGGTAAAGGGGTACTGTAGGGACAGAGGGGAGAGACGGGTAAAGGGGTGCTGTAGGGACAGAGGAGAGAGATGGGTAAAGGGGTGCTGTAGGGACAGAGGGGAGAGACGGGTAAAGGGATGCTGTAGGGACAGAGGGGATAGATGGGTAAAGGGGTGCTGTAGGGACAGAGGGGAGAGATGGGTAAAGGGGTGCTGTAGGGACAGAGGGGAGAGACGGGTAAAGGGGTGCTGTAGGGACAGAGGGGAGAGATGGGTAAAGGGGTGCTGTAGAGACAGAGGGGATAGATGGGTAAAGGGGTGCTGGAGGGACAGAGGGGAGAGACGAGTAAAGGGGTGCTGTAGGGACAGAGGGGAGAGATGGGTAAAGGGGTGCTGTAGGGACAGAGGGGAGAGATGGGTAAAGGGGTGCTGTAGGGACAGAGGGGATAGATGGGTAAAGGGGTGCTGGAGGGACAGAGGGGAGAGACGAGTAAAGGGGTGCTGTAGGGACAGAGGGGAGAGACTGGTAATGGGGTGCTGTAGGGACAGAGGGTAGAGATGGGTAAAGGAGTGCTGTAGGGACAGAGGGGAGAGATGGGTAAAGGGGTGCTGTAGGGACAGAGGGGAGAGATGGGTAAAGGGGTGCTGGAGGGACAGAGGGGAGAGATGGGTAAAGGGGTGCTGTAGGGACAGAGGGAAGAGATGGGTAAAGGGGTGCTGGAGGGACAGAGGGGAGAGACGGGTAAAGGGGTGCTGGAGGGACAGAGGGGAGAGATGGGTAAAGGGGTGCTGTAGGGACAGAGGGGAGAGATGGGTAAAGGGGTGCTGTAGGGACAGAGGGGAGAGACGGGTAAAGGGGTGCTGTAGGGACAGAGGGGATAGACGGGTAAAGGGGTGCTGTAGGGACAGAGGGGAGAGATGGGTAAAGGGGTGCTGTAGGGACAGAGGGGAGAGATGGGTAAAGGGGTGCTGTAGGGACAGAGAGGAGAGATGGGTAAAGGGGTGCTGTAGGGACAGAGGGGAACATTTTGTTTATAAGAATGACATTTGTAGCGCTGACTCATACTCATCCGTGTCGTGTAAAAACAGAGGTATTTCTAGATGAAACGTCCAAAGCCCGGGGGATGTTGGGGGGTCAGATTACAACATGTGAGGTATGCTATGGGTTAGAGAAGTGGTGGTGGTGGGTGGGAATAGGCCACTGGATGAAGGTTGGCCTAATCCTTTTATATTAATGCCAGCAAAGGTCAGTCCTCTGCCCTCCTCAACCCCTCTGACATGCACATGAAAGGGAGTAGGGACCCATGCACATGGGCCAGGAAAAAGGGCAGCTTTAAAGCTAGGGAATGCATCCGGAGGTTTCCGCACACTGATCCTCAAAGCATCCAGAGAATTCTTGATAAAAGAGAGACTGGTGGCTGATAAGGCTGAGTTTGTGTGTGTGTGTGTGTGTGTGTGTGTGTGTGTGTGTGTGTGTGTGTGTGTGTGTGTGTGTGTGTGTGTGTGTGTGTGTGTGTGTGTGTGTGTGTGTGTGTGTGTGTGTGTGTGCGCATGTGTGTTAGGACAGTCGGACAGGGACCAGAGGGGCTGGGGCATGCCGGGGGCATTCGTTCATGTGAGGACACACGTCTTTGAAGATCAGACAGGGGTTTCCGGGGATCTGTTCAGAACACAGCGGAGGCCAGGTGCTTGGAATACACCCCACTGAGTACAGAGACATCACTGTCATTGAGCATTCAAGCAACGTTGGATCAACATGAATTTCCATCACTGCTTGGCTGCTCTTCTGAGACTCTGGCCAGTCCCTGTCTTCCTCTATCGCGTTTTCTTTCCCTTCCTATCCCCATCCCTTACCTCTCTCTGACAGGTGTCTTCCACTCTCGTCAGCCTGCATCCATCTTTCCCTCTCGAAGCCTAGTGTCCACCTCAGAACCAGCTCCTCAACTTGACCAGTCTGATGTTATGTCTTACACAACTGGGCTGGGGATTTGGTGTCAAGACACACAAGGCCTGTATTTTGGTATTTGGACTATTTGGAAATATAGATATCAAAACCCCTTCAGTAAATGACATCTTTATCTCTTAAAGGAATAGTCCAATCAACATTGTTGGGGGGGATTTCTTCATTAGTCCAGTGTTGAGTCACAAAATGTTCTTCATGTCAGCAATCAAGTTTTCAAGATCTAGACTTTCAAATGTCAAATTGTCACTTGCCACATCGTCATGATGATGCATTTAGCATCTTCATGATTATGTGGCAAATGACAATTAGCTTTTGAAAGATAGCTTTTGAGTGGATTTTTTTATTTAATAATATAGTCCTAAACTTTCATTTTAGGACCTAATGTCACGCCCTGACCGGTAGGAGCCTGTTTATGTCTCTTTTTGGTTGGTCAGGGTGTGATTTGGGGTGGGTATTCTATGTTCTAGTTTTTGTATTTCTTTGCTGTTGGCCGGGTAGGGCTCTCAATCAGTGACAGCTGTCCATCGTTGTCTCTGATTGGGAGCCATACTTTAGTAGCCCTTTTTTTTTTGTTTGTTTCTTTCCTTGTGGGAAGTTGACTCTGTTATTGTGTATGTGCCGTTGGTGCTACACCTGATGAGCTTCGTTTGTTGTTTTTGTTGTGAGTGAGTTTACAAATAAATCATGTTTAACTCAACCCGGCACGCTGCGCCTTGGTCCGTCCCTGAAGATCGTTACACCTAAAGTGTCCAGGCCTGTAAGAATTGCCTCTGTTGCTTTTAACTTTTCGGAAAACAATGAGAAATATTAGTTGTATCTCATTATTTGACAAAGGTATGATTGCCAAAGAGAGAACTAATCCAGATTGTACTCAACATTTGCAATAATAAATATCATTAGTCTAACATTTGTAATGACATAATATGATACATATTGTGATATCATTATCTCTGCCCTAAAGTAACATGATATGCTGGGTCCCACAGCACATTAGGTAGGGGGGGGGGACTCACTCCTGCTTCTCATTGTAACAGTGTAACAACACCAGTATGTGTGTCAGACAAGCGATAGCTGGGAGATATATCAGGATTTCTGTGTTGGGAGGTAACATGTTATATCACCCGGGTCAAGAGTGCAAAATGAGAAAAAAATACAGTTAATGGCTGTTTTGACTGGGATTGGTAAGAGAGCCAGATATTATCAACTGTGACCTCATCAGAGAGGACCATAAGCCTGCCAAACTATCTCACCCAGCAATGCCCCCCGCCCCTCACCCACCACCCTCTCAACTGGACCCAATCAAAACAAAAACAAACGCACCATCGCCAAGGAAACCAGAGAGGACCCGGGCGTGTTGGCTGCACCTGTGCTATGGGCAACGTGCCCCATTAGAAATAACAACCCTAGAGTGGAAAGAGTGTAGACAGGCAAGAGTGGCTGTCAAAATACAAGCGTACAGATGCTCAGTGTCTCAGTCTATCACTACATGGTCATGAGTTCAACAGGTGATTCTACTGCCTTGGAATTCAACAATGCTGCCAATCAGAGGATGTTCTAAATAAGTGTGTACGCTTGGATGGGGTAACCAATCTCGAATGACGAGAAACATTTCATTAGCTCCCCAGTCCCCAAGCTAATGCCTAGGCTTTAGCTTAGCTGGCAAATACAGTCTTATGATGTGCAAGAGACTGGGGTTTGGGCCCAGGCGGTCACATAAACCTGCACTGGGACCTTGTCAGAAGTCCTGTCATCTCTTGCACATTCTGTCCTCTCAAAGGGCTCAAAGTGTCAGGGACAGTAGATCACTCATGTGTATTGCAGGTTGTTAGAGCCTAGGAATGCTCGCCTCTTCAAAAATGTGACTTCTGAGGCCAGTTTAACTTCACCGACTCCAAGGCATCCACAACATGGCAATTTCAAGAGTCGAACTTTAGAGTTTGCATTTCCAAAATAACACGCTGTTTTACAAGCAGTTGTAATACCCTGTTAAACCATATATGTTTTACTACAGCCTCTACTGTTTAGCCTATGTTGTTTTGCATTGCATAGACTAATTGTGTTGCTTTCATGTGCAAACTTCAAAGAAACAACATGTCAATAATTTAAGAGGCACTGTTGGCTTTTGAATTATTTAATGTGCTGTCCACTTAATTATTTGGACATTTTGAATTGATGTGAACTAGAATGGCCTGATTTTTTTTAGTCAATTAGAAGTTTTTGGGTCAATCACGTCTACTCAGAGGGTTTGCAGTTGCACAGGACTTTTGTGAACAAAGACGGACACTATTTTGTTGAAGTAAAAAACTTGACATCTGAAGAGATTACGAATTGCATTTAGCAAAGAGACTGTTGCTTCATTTTACTTACCTATTACAAGTCTAGAGAAAGTCTAGTTAAAGTGGCAGTGCAGTTCAAACATGATTTTCAAGTTTTTTCTTCTTCTCGTCAAGACCAGTGTGTAGGGGATGTAGTTTCAGGCATTTATTTTACGCCTGCTACGTTAGGTTATGTGGGATGGAACAATTAGCCCACATGATGACGTCACAATTTGATCTGATTATAATGGACCAATGACTGTTCATCTGGGCAAGACCATCCTACAATCAGACTAAGCATTTCAAGGGACAAAGGATGCTCAGAGAAATAAATGATTAAAAACATTTGGAGTTATTTTCCTTAAATAAACAGTATTTCTTAGACATACACTACAGTGATGATTTAAAAATACAACTACAAAGACTGCTGCGGGCTTTAAACATCTATCTATCAAATTTGCTTGAATTCGCCTGCTGCTGTTTGGAGAATTTAGCCATTGTAGCCTAGGTTGTCAGATCAGGAGATGCTTGGTTTCGAGCAAATTCAGGACTTTTTTTTGTGACACTGGACCGATCCATTATTCATTTTCTGTTGGTTTTGTCTTCCTTTTTCACACACCTGGTTTACATTCCCATGATTACATGTTCCTTATTTAACCCTCTGTTTCCCCCCATGTTTTTGTGTGTGATTGTTTGTTGTTTTTTTATTCCGTGTTTCGAGTGTTTGTTTTCAACACTCATATTGGTATTTTGAGTAAACTTCATGAACACTCATTTTGTTGTCCTGCGCCTGACTCTGCCTTACCGGCATCACGGATTTACATTACAGAATCACACACCACCCAATGGAGTCAGCAGGAGCACCCAGCCCTCCTCTACCAGTTGAGGAGCGCCTTCAGCAGCATACTACAACGTTGCAGAGTCTCGGCACAGCCATGGATCGTGTGCTGAATAATATGGAGCGATGGGAGAGAGGAGGTTTTTCTGTGCCTTTACCATCATCACAACCTCCCACTCCATTACCCACACAGTTGTCCACCCCTCCTTCACCTGGTCCCAGTAGGATTCGGCTCACGCTCCTGAGGGAGTATGATGGGACGGCTGCCGGGTGTCAGGGGTTCCTACTCCAGCTGGAGCTCTACCTGGCGACCGTTCACCCGGCTCCTTCGGGACGCAAGAGCGTGTCCGCCCTCGTCTCCTGTCTATCCGGGAAAGCCCTGGAGTGGGCCAACGCCGTATGGGGAGAGGAAGGAGCGGCGTTGGACCACTACGAGGAGTTCACCCGCCGTTTCCGGGCAGTGTTTGACCATCCACCTAAGGGTAGAGTGGCGGGTGAACGCTTGTTCCACCTCAGACAGGGGACGAGGGGCGCACAGGACTTTGCGTTGGAGTTCCGAACCCTGGCCGCTGGCGCGGGATGGAATGACAGTGCCCTGATTGACCGTTATACAGTGAGGGAAAAAAGTATTTGATCCCCTGCTGATTTTGTTTTTGCCCACTGACAAAGAAATGATCAGTCTATAATTTTAATGGTAGGTTTATTTGAACAGAGACAGAATAACAAAAACGCATGTGAAAAATGTTATACATTTATTTGCATTTTAATGAGGGACGTAAGTATTTGAACCCCACTCAATCAGAAAGATTTCTGGCTCCCAGGTGTCTTTTATACAGGTAATGAGCTGAGATTAGGAGCACACTCTTAAAGGGAGTGCTCCTAATCTCAGTTTGTTACCTGTATAAAAGACACCTGTCCACAGAAGCAATCAATCAATCAGATTCCAAACTCTCCACCATGGCCAAGACCAAAGAGCTCTCCAAGGATGTCAGGGACAAGATTGTAGACCTACACAAGGCTGGAATGGGCTACAAGACCATCGCCAAGCAGCTTGGTGAGAAGGTGACAACAGTTGGTGCGATTATTCGCAAATGGAAGAAACACAAAAGAACTGTCAATCTCCCTCGGCCTGGGGCTCCATGAAAGATCTCACCTCGTGGAGTTGCAATGATCCCGAGAACGGTGAGGAATCAGCCCAGAACTACACGGATCTTGTCAATGATCTCAAGGCAGCTGGGACCATAGTCACCAAGAAAACAATTGGTAACACACTACGCCGTGAAGGACTGAAATCCTGCAGCGCCCGCAAGGTCCCCCTGCTCAAGAAAGCACATATACATGCCCGTCTGAAGTTTGCTAATGAACATCTGAATGACTCAGAGGACATCTGGGTGAAAGTGTTGTGGGCAGATGAGACCAAAATGGAGCTCTTTGGCATCAACTCAACTCGCTGTGTTTGGAGGAGGAGGAATGCTGCCTATGACCCCAAGAACATCATCCCCACCGTCAAACATGGAGGTGGAAACGTTATGCTTTGGGGTGTTTTTCTGCTAAGAGGACAGGACAACTTCACCGCATCAAAGGGACAATGGACGGGGCCATGTACCGTCAAATCTTGGGTGAGAACCTCCTTCCCTCAGCCAGGGCATTGAAAATGGGTCGTGGATGGGTATTCCAGCATGACAATGACCCAAAACACACGGCCAAGGCAACAAAGGAGTGGCTCAAGAAGAAGCACATTACGGTCCTGGAGTGGCCTAGCCAGTCTCCAGACCTTAATCCCATAGAAAATCTGTGGAGGGAGCTGAAGGTTCGAGTTGCCAAACGTCAGCCTCGAAACCTTAATGACTTGGAGAAGATCTGCTAAATCCCTCCTGAGATGTGTGCAAACCTGGTGGCCAACTACAAGAAACGTCTGACCAATCTGTGATTGCAATCTGTGATTGCCAACAAGGGTTTTGCCACCAAGTACTAAGTCATGTTTTGCAGAGGGGTCAAATACTTATTTCCCTCATTAAAATGCAAATCAATTTATAACATTTTTCACATGCGTTTTACTGGATTTTGTTGTTATTCTGTCTCTCACTATTCAAATAAACCTACCATTAAAATGATAGACTTATCATTTGTTTGTCAGTGGGCAAACATGCAGAGACAACACCCTTTCTTTTGACCAGCTGGTGGACCTGTCTATCGGGCTGGATAACCTGCTAGCCACCCGTGGACATCCGGATCGGGGCCTGTTATTTCCATCCCCCAACACCTCTGCTTCGACCCCTATGGAGTTGGGAGGTACTGCGCTTAGGGGGGTCAGAGGAGGGGCCATTCCCTGCACCCTCTGTGGCCACAGAGGGCACACTGCTGGTCGGTGCTGGGGGGGTTCCTCAGGGAGTCGAGGCGGTAGGCAGGGCACTATCGTGTCACCCCAGGTGAGTAGGCACCAGACTCAGAGCTCCCTGTTGCTCACATGTTTTTGTTTGTTGATTTTTCTGATTTTCCCCCGCATTCCCAGCATAAGGCGCAAGTCGATTCAGGCGCAGCTGGGAACTTTATTGATCGTTCATTTGTTCATAGTTTAGGGATCCACATTGTTCCTGTTGATATGCCCTTCCCTGTGCACGCCTTAGATAGTTGACCATTAGGGTCAGGGCTGATTAGGGAGGCTACCGCTCAACTAAGCATGGTTACGGCTTAGTGGAGTGCTGGGCCTACCCTGGTTGGCCTATCATAACCCCATTATTTCGTGGCAACAGAGGGCTCTCAAGGGATGGTCATGAGAGTGCTCGGGGAGGTGTGTAGGTGTTTCCATCGGTGCGACTATGGTGGAAAGTCCAGACCAGGTCTCCACCGTGCACATCCCCCCTGAATATGGCGATTTGGCTCTCGCCTTCTGTAAAAAGAAGGCGACTCAATTACCACCCCATCGACGGGGGGATAGTGCAATAGCTCTCCTGGTAGACGCAGCACTTCCCAGGAGTCACGTGTATCCTCTTTCACAGGCTATGGAAACATATGTCTCCAAATCTCTGGGGCAGGGATACATTCGGCCCTCCACTTCACCTGACTCCTTGAGTTTATTTTTTGTGAAGAAAAAGGATGGAGGTCTGCGCCCGTGTATTGACTAACGAGGTATCAATCAGATCACTGTGAGGTACAGCTACCCGCTGCCTCTCATAGCCAGTGCGATTGAGTCAATGCATGGGGCGCACTTCTTCACAAAATTGGATCTCAGGAGCGCATACAATCTGATGCGTATCCTGGAGGGGGACGAGTGGAAGACGGCATTTAGTACCACCTCAGGGCACTATGAGTACCTCGTCATGCCGTACGGGTTAATGAATGCTCCATCAGTTTTCCAGGCATTTGTAGACAAGATTTTCAGGGACTTGCTCGGGCAGGGTGTAGTGGTGTATATCGACGACCTTCTGATTTACTCCGCTACACGCGCCAAGAATGTGTCCCTGGTGCGCAAGGTGCTTGGTCGATTGTTGGAGCATGACTTGTACGTCAAGGCTGAGAAATGTCTGTTCTTCCAACAGTCCGTCTCCTTCCTAGGGTATCGCATTTCCACGTCAGGGGTGGAGATGGAGAGTGTCCGCATTTCAGCCGTGCGTAATTGGCCAACTCCCATCACGATAAAGGAAGTGCAGCAGGTCTTAGGGTTTGCCAATTACTACCGGAGGTTTATCCGGGGCTTTGGTCAAGTATCGGCTCCCATTACCTCACTGCTGAAGGGGGGACTGGTGCGACTGCAGTGGTCAGCTAAGGCGGACAGGGCTTTTGGTCACCTGAAGGCTCTGTTTACCTCGGCTCCCATGCTGGCTTATCCGGATCCCTCTTTGGCATTTATAGTGGAGGTGGACACTTCCGAGGCTGGGATAGGAGCTGTGCTGTCTCAGCGCTCGTGTACGCCACCTAAACTCCGCCCCTGTGCCTTCTTTTCAAAGAAGCTCAGCTCGGCGGAGCGTAACTATGATGTGGGGGACCGGGAGCTGTTGGCTGTCGTCAGGGCTCTGAAGGTGTGGAGACATTGGCTTGAGGGGGCTAAACACCCTTTTCTCATCTGGACCGACCACCGCAATCTGGAGTACATCCGGGCGGCGAGGAGACTTTATCCTCGCCAGGCAAGGTGGGCCCATTTTGTTTTCACCCTATTCTTCCAACCAGGTTCCCAAAACACTATGGCAGACGCACTATCCCGGATGTTTGACACAGAGGAGCGGTCCATGGATCCCACTCCCATACTTCCGGCCTCTTGCCTGGTGGCACCGGGGGTGTGGGAGCTGGACGCGGACATCAAGCGGGCGATACGTACAGAGCACACTCCACCTCAGTGTCCAGCTGGGCGTATGTACGTTCTGTCTGCTGTCCGCCACCGTCTGATCTATTGGGCCCACACGTCACCCTCCTCTGGTCATCCTGGCATCGGTCAGACGGTGAACTGTCTTAGTGGGAAGTACTGGTGGTCCACCTTAGCTAAGGATGTGAGGGTTTATGTTTCCTTCTGCTCGGTGTGTGCCCAGTGCAAGGCGCCTAGGCACCTGCCCAGAGGGAAGTTACAACCCCTACTCGTTCCACAGCGACCTTGGTCACACCTGTCGGTGGACTTCTTGACGGATCTTCCGCCATCACAGGGTAACACCACGATCCTGGTCGTTGTGGATCAATTTTCTAAGTCCTGCCGCCTCCTTCCTTTGCCCGGTCTCCCTACGGCCCTACAGACTGCGGAGGCCCTATTCACCCATGTCTTCCGGCATTACGGGGTGCCTGAGGATATAGTTTCTGATCGGGGTCCCCAATTCACGTCCAGGGTTTGGGGGGCGTTCATGGAACGTCTGGGGGTCTCGGTCAGCCTTACCTCAGGTTTTCACCCCGAGAGTTACGGGCAGGTGGAAAGAGTCAACCAGGATGTGGGTAGGTTTCTGCGGTCCTATTGCCAGGACCGGCCGGGGGGAGTGGGCGGCTTTCATCCCCTGGGCATAGATGGCCCAAAACTCACTCCGCCACTCCTCCACTGGCATCTCCCCCTTCTAGTGCGTACTGCAATGAGCCGTGAGGCGGCAGAAGGCGAGCGCCGACCGCCACCGCAGTGAGGGTCAGGGTCTGGCTCTCGACCCTAAAACTGCCCCTCCGCGTGCTCTGCCGGAAGCTGTGTCCGCGGTATGTGGGGCCCTTTAAAGTCCTGAGGAGATTGAACGAGGTATGTTATAAGTTACAGCTTCCCCCAGATTACCGTATTAACCCCTCGTTCCATGTGTCTCTCCTCAGGCCAGTGGTGGCTGGTCCACTCCAGGAGTCTGAGGTGCGGGAGGTTCCTCCGCCTCCTCTGGACATCGAGGGGGCCCCGGCGTATACTGTGCGAGCCATCATGGACTCAAGGCATCGGGCGGGGGGCCTCGAGTACCTCGTGGAGTGGGAGGGGTACGGTCCGGAGGAGAGATGCTGGGTGCCGGTGAGAGACATCCTAGACCCTTCGTTGCTGTGGGAGTTTCACCGTCTCCACCCGGATCGCCCTGCGCCTCGTCTTCCGGGTCGTCCCCGAGGCCGTTGTCGGCGTGCTGCTGGAGCCGCACTTTAAGGGGGGGGTGTACTGTCACGACTTCAGCTGAAGTTGGTCCCTCTCCTTGTTCGGGCGGATTTCGGTGGTCGACGTCACCGGTCTTCTAGCCGCTACCGATCCATTATTCATTTTCTGTTGGTTTTGTCAAGAAGACTCAAGGCTGTAATCGCTGCCAAAGGTGCTTCAACAGAGTACTGAGTAAAGCGTCTGAATACGATATAAATATGATATTTAATAAAATAAAATAAATTATACTTTTGCAAAAATGTCAAACAGCTTTTGCTTTGTCATTATGGGGTATTGTGTGTATATTGATGTGGGAGAAAACACTATTAAATTCATTTGAAAATGAATCTGTAACGTAACAAAATGTGGAAAAAGTCAAGGGGTCTGTATTTGTGCTATTTGCTCCATGACTCCTGTGCGTATTGTTGACTTTGAACTTGCTCGTTTACACGACCGTGGGACAGACAATGTTTGTTCCTACACTAGCGACTCTGACTCTCTATCGGTTACACTGTGTATAAAATATCACTTTTTCCAGAATGTTCTCCAATGAAATAAGAATAAATGCAGTATGACTCAATGAAATAACCACAGCCTCCCATCCTATTCTAACCCCCTCTCGTCGGCTTTGTATTAATGCTACCTGATGAAATTGTTGTACAATATGATCTTGTTGCCATCTGATGCACATTCAAATGTCATAGAAAAACACACTGCAAAGCTCTCCCTGTCCTCTGCAGTGCCCTGATTGTATTACTGGTGATGATACTGTATCTGGAAATGTGAATGTACACCCTGGTCCGTCTCCTGTTGCTAGCCCATATTCTGACTTGCTCTGATTTCTGCTTCACTGATTTCTTCTCTCGTGAAAGCCTGGGGTTTCTACACATTTTACCAGAAGTTTATTACCTAAAGTTGATCAATTGAAAGTGTGCGTTCACAGCTCCATTCCATATTTGTTGGTCTTTACTGAGACATGGTTAACTTGTTAGGCAGTGGTGGGGCGCTAGCTCCCCACTCCCGACACTACCAGGTGAAATGCAAGGCAAAATCCAAAAGTTGAATTATTAAACATGCATCAATATACAAGTGTTTCATACTCATCAAAAGCTCTGCTTCTTGGCAATATCACAGCGTTGTCAGATTTCAAAAAGGCTTCACGGCGAAAGCACTACATTTGATTGTTTGAGGGTAGCACCTTCAATATTTCAATAGTCTTTAGCCAGCGTGGTTCATAGAAAATGCATTTCACAGGGAAAACCTGTGCCTTACCTTTTGTAGAACTTCTGCAGAGGGCTTCCTAAGTGTCCAACGAAGACAATCCATGGGTATTTGGTTAGAAAAAGTCATTTATTATATCCATAAATCTCTGTTTGGTTGGCGCCTTGTGTTCAGAAAATCCAACGTGAAGAGAACGCGTTCAACTAAACCTATAAACTTTTCCTCAACAAAACAAAAACCAATTAAAATGCATCCTTAGCTTATCTTTATGAATAAAAGTGATAATCTTTCACTTGGATGGTCACCTAAACGTTATATAAGTCAAATAAAGTGGACCGCTCAGCCAAACGTGCGCCCAAAAACGTGCAACCGAAATAGAGCTCCTCTCACCAAAACCCCTACCTATTGAACACATTAGTTCCGATTGCTATGAAACTTTACGTATACACTGCTGACATCCAGTGGAAGCAATAGGTACTACATTCAGTGTCCTGCTATAAATACTTTTCAATAGGCACTGTCTCAAAGTGAGCCACCAGAATGACATTTCCGGATGGAATCTTCTCTGGTTTTTGCCTGCCAAATGAGTTACGTTACACTCACAGACATTATGTTAACACTTTTGGAAACCTCAGAG
Source organism: Brachymystax lenok tsinlingensis (assembly GCA_030435695.1). NCBI lineage: Eukaryota > Metazoa > Chordata > Actinopteri > Salmoniformes > Salmonidae > Brachymystax > Brachymystax lenok. Next base: position 18,112,102 of record CM059781.1, read on the forward strand.
TGTTTCCTATCCAATAGTACTAATTATGTGCATATCCTATTTTCTGAGCCTGAGTGGCAAGCATTTTACTTTGGGCACGCCAGACTCTCCAAAACCGACACCTCAGCTGCCGCTCCCTAACAAGTTTTAAGAAAGTGTGTTCTGAACACTGATGTTAACCTGTCTGGTTGTAACCTTTTTCGGCAAGACAGGTCTTTCAAGTGTGGTGGAGTGGCAATCTTTACCAAGGAACACTTTCAGTTGCTCAGTTGTCTACACCAACTCTGTACCAAACAATTTGATTTGCTGGTTTCAAGCATTAAGCTTACAAATAGCTCTTTGTTGACTGTTGCTGGGTGTTATCGTCCATCATCAGCACCGGCCTGTACCCTACCTGCCCTAAACGCTCTCTTGGCCCCTTACACTTTACTTACACAATGTAAGTAACCTAATTTATATCCCTCTAACTGCGCTGAATGCTTCTGCTGATCCCACAGCTATTGTATCCAGTAATCATGTGCCTATGAACTAGAGTTATCTCTGAAACTCACTGAGATAATACCTTTAATGATACAGTGGTAGCAATGCATGGTTATAACATCTACAGAAAATACAGAAATGCCAGTGTGGCGGTGTTGTGGTCTATATTAAGAACTACATTCCTGTAAAGCTTAGAGAGGATCTCATGATAAACACTGTTGAAGTAGTATGGCTGCAGGTTCATCTGCCTCACGTAAAGCCCATTCTCGTGGGAAGCTGCTATAGACCACCAAGTGTTAACAGTCAGTATCTGGATAATATTTGTGAAATGCTTGATAATGTATGTGATATCAACAGAGAGGTATATTTTCTGGGTGATTTCAATATTAACTGACTTTCCTCAAGCTGTCCACTCAACAAAAAGCATCAAACTGTAACCAATGCCTGCAACTGGGTTCAGGTTATCAGTCAACCTAATAAGGTAGTTACAATGAAATCATCAACATGTATTGATCACGTCTCTACTAATGCTGCAGATATTTACTTTAAAGCAGTATCCAAATCCATCGGATGTGGTGATTGAAATATAGTAGCCATATCTAGAAAAACAAAGTTCCAAAGGCTGGGCCTAAAATAGTGTATAAGAGGTCATACAATAACTTTTCTAGTGATTCTTATGTTGAAGATGTAAAGAATATTTGCTGGTCTGTGGTGTGTAATGAGTAGCAATCAGATGCTGCACTTGACAAATTATGAAATTGCTTATTCCAATTACTAATAAGCATTCACCCATTAAGAAAATGACTGTAGAAACTGTTAAATCCCCTTGGATTGATGAGGAATTGAAAATGGTATGGTTGAGAGGGATGAGGCAAAAGGTATGGCAAATAAGTCTGGCAGCACAACCGATAGGCAAATGTACTGCAAATTGAGAAATTATGTGACTAATCTGAATAAAAAGAAGAAGAAACTATACTATGAAACAAAGATAAATGATATAAAGAGTGATAGTAAAACGCTTTGAAGCACCTTAAATGAAATCTTGGGCAAAAAGGCAAACTCAGCTCCATCATTCATTGAATCAGATGGCTTTTTTTGTGGTACTTTTACCCCTTTTTCGTGATATCCAATTGGTAGTTACAGTCTTGTCCCATCGCTGCAACTGCTTTAAAGATCTTTTCATTGGCAAGATCAGCAAACTTAGGCATGACATGTCATCAACAACACTAACACTACACATCCAAGTATATCTGACCTGATTATGAATGACAAGCATTGACATTTTGAATTCCGTAAAGGGAGTGTAAAAGTTATTGTTGTCTATCAACAATGACAAGCCACCGGGGTCTGACAATTTGGATGGAAAACTGTTGAGGATAATAGTGGACGATATTGCCACTCCTATTTGCCATATCTTCAATTTAAGCCTACTGAAAGTGTGTGCCCTCAAGCCTGGAGGGAAGTAAAAGTAATTCCGCTGCCTAAGAATAGTGTGGCTCAGTTGGTGGAGCATGGTGGCATGATGCTTGCAATGCCAGCGTTGTGGGTACTCTCTGGATAAGAGCATCTGATAAATTATTCAAATGTAAAAAAAATAATTCAAGCCCCCTTTACTGGCTCAAAAAGCCAACCAATCAGCCTAGTATCAACTCTTAGTAACCTTTTAGAACTGTGCTTGACCAGATACAATGCTATTTTACAGTAAACAAATTGACAACAGACTTTCAGCACACTTTTAGAGAAGCACATTCAACAAGCACAGCACTTACACAAATGACTGATGATTGGCTGAGATAAATGTATGATAAAAGGATTGTAGGGGCTGTTTTGTTAGACTTCAATGTGGCTTTTGACATGATCAATCATAGTCTGCTGCTGGAAAAAACGTATGTGTTATGGCTTTACACCCCCTGCTATAATGTGGATAAAGAGTTACCTGTCTAACAGAACACAGAGGGTGTTCCTTAATGGAAGCCTCTCCAACATAATCCAGGTAGAATCAAGAATTCCCAGGGGCAGCTCTCTAGGGCCCTTACTTTTTTCAATCTTTACTAACGACATGCCACTGAGTAAAGCCAGTGTGTCTGTATGCGGATGACTCAACACTATACACGTCAGCTACTACAGCGACTGAAATGACTGCAACACATAACAAAGAGCTGCAGTTAGTTTCAGAATGGGTGGCAAGGAAGAAGTTATTCCTAAATATAAAAAAAAATATAAAAGCATTGTATTTGGGGCAAATCATTCAGTAAACCTCAACTAAATCTTGTAATGAATAATGTTGAAATGTATCAAGTTGAGGGGACAAAACTGCTTGGAGTAACCCTGTATTGTTAACTGTCATGGTCAAACATATTGATACAACAGTAGCTCAGATGGGGAGAAGTCTGTCCATCATAAAGCATTGCTCTGCCTTCTTACCAACACTATCAACAAGGCAGGTCCTATAGGCCATAGTTTTGTCGCACCTGGACTACTGTTCAGCCGTGTGGTCAGATGCCACAAAGAGGGACTTGGCTAATTGGCTAAGAACAGGGCAGCACGGCTGGCCCTTAAATGTACACGGGGAGCTAACATTAATTTGTGTTGACAAGCTGAATGCACTGAGCTGTCTGTTTAAACTGCTATCACACAGCTCGGACACCCATGCATACCCCACAAGACATGCCACCAGAGGTCTCTTCACAATCCCCAAGTCCAGAACAGACTATGGGAGGTGTACAGTACTAGATAGAGCCATGGCTACATGGAACTCTATTCCACATCAGGTAACTGTAGAATCAGATTAAAAAAACTGCTAAGAAAACGTCTTATGGAACAGCGGGGACTGTGAAGAGACACACAGGTACAGACATACGCAAACACACACACACACGATAGCACTCACACTCTACACACACGTACGTTGTAATATTGTTGTATGGTGGTATTATACATTTTGAATTGTAGATATGTAGTGGTGTAATAATGTTCTAAGTACTGTTTTATGTTTTGTTTTAGGTGTAATGTAAGTGCCTTAATGTGTTTGGACACCAGGAAGAGTAGCTCCAGCCTTATTTGTATTTTATTTAACCTTTATTTAACTAGGCAAGTTAATGCAGCTAATGGGGATCCCTAAGAAATATAAATACAAATACACTAAGTCTGAATTTGTCCTGCTAGCTGACCTAAACTGGGACATGCTTAAACCACCTGAACAAGTCTTAAAACAATGGGACTCCGTAAATCTCTCTCAGATTTTTACCAATCCCACAAGGTATCACTCCAAACACACAGAACAGGCTACTCTCTTTGATGACATTTTCACAAATAATTCTGATAGGTATCAGTCTGGTGTTTTCTGTAATGCCCTTAGTGATCACTGTTTTACAGCCCGTGTTCATAACGGCTGCTCAAATTAAACAACCTGAGAGCAAGCCTTCCTTCATGACCTGGCCTCTGTAAATTGGTAAAGAATCAACTTGATCCCCTCTGTCGAAGATGCTTGGACCCTCTTTTTTGATATTTTCAGGGATATTGTTAACAAGAACACCCCATAAAGAAAATGAGAATTAAAAACAGGATCAGCCCCTGGTTTGACCGTGATCTGGCAGAGTTACTCCACCTCAAGAACACCATTGGCGAAAGGTGCGTCAGGCACACAAATACTCAGGCTGATTGGCTGTAGTTCAAGCAAATTAGAAATACGTGCACTCAGGCTATCCGGAAGGCCAAAGTTAGTTACTTTAAAGAGCAGCTCTCTCTCTCTGTGGTTCTAACCCCAAGAAGTTCTGCAAAACAGTGAAAGAACAAATCCTTCTCTTCATAGCTGCCCATGTCCGTTAATGTTGATGATGTAGTTGTTACTGACAAGGAGCATGTCATTGAGCTCTTTAATCTCCACTTCATTAAGTCAAGATTCCTATTTGACTCAAACATGCCTCCTTGCCCATCCAACACTTCCTCATCTTCCAGATCTTCCAATGTGACTAACCCTGATGCTCCTCCCTCTTTTTCCCCTGCCCCGCTACACAGCTTCTCCCTGCAGGCAGTGAAAGCAGCTCCTTAAACTTGACCCCAAAAAAACATCTGGATCAGATATTTCCAACCTTTTTAACCTGTCTCACCTGATTCAGATGACCATCCTACCCATGTTAGATTACAGAGACGTAATTTATAGACTGGCCGGTAAGAGTGCTCTCGAGCGGCTAGATGTTCTTTTCCATTCGGCCATCAGATTTGCCACCAATGCTCCTTATAGGACACATCACTGCACTCTATACTCCTCTGTAAACTGCCCATTTGTGTATACCCGATGCAAGACCCACTGGTTGATCCTTATTTATAAAACCCTCGTAGGCCTCACTCCCCCTATCTGAGATGTTTACTGCAACCATATCCTTCACATACAACACCCATTCTACCAGTCTCATTCTGTTAAAGGTCCCCAAAGCACACACATTCCTGGGTCACTCTTCTTTTCAGTTTGCTGCAGATAATGACTGGAAGGAGCTGCAAAAAACACTCAAACTGGACAGTTTATCTCTACATTCAAAGACTCAATCATGGACATTCTTACTGACACTGCTTCGCGTGACGTATTGTTGTCTCTACCTTCTTGCCCTTTGTGCTGTTGTCTGTGCCTAACAATATTTGTACCATGTTTGTGCTGCTACCATGTTGTGCTGCTGCCATGTTGTGTTGCTACCATGTTGTTGTCATGTTGTGTTGCTACCATGCTGTGTTTTTATGTGTTGCTGTCATGCTGTGTTGTTGTCTTAGGTCTCTCTTTATGTAGTGTTGTGGTGTCTCTCTTGTCGTGACGTGTGTTTTATCCCAAAAAATTGTTTTTAATCCCAGCCCCAGTCCCCACAGGAGGGCTTTTCCCTCTTGGTAGGCCGTCATTGTAAATAAGAATGTTCTTAATTGACTTTTCTAGTTAATTATAGGTTAAATATATATACAGTACCAGTCAAAAGTTTGGACACACCTACTCATTCCAGGATTTTTCTTTATTTGTGCAATTTTCTACGTTGTAGAATAATAGTGAAGACATCAAAACTATGAAATAACACATGTAGTAGCCAAAAAAGTGTTAAGCAAATCAAAATATATTTTATATTTGAGATTCTTCAAAGTAGCCACCCTTTGTCTTGATGACAGCTTTGCACACTCTAGGCATTCTCTAAACCAGCTTCATGAGGTAGTCACCTGGAATGCATTTCATTGAACAGATGTGCCTTGTTAAAAGTTCATTTGTGGAATGTATTTCCTTCTTAATGCGATTGAGCCAATCAATTGTGTTGTGACAAGGTAGGGGTGGTATACAGAAGATAGACTGTTGATTCTCTTACCAAATAGGTCTATCATTACTTTAAGACATGAAGATCAGTCAATCAAATTTCAAGAACTTTTAAAGTTTCTACTATATGATTCCGTATGTGTTATTTCATAGTTTTGATGCATATATATATATTTGTCAGTTCTGCAGTGTCAGTCTATATATATTATGTATTCCTTGGGTGGTCATTTCATTCAGTCATACTGAATTTATTCTTATTTCATTGGATAACATTCTGAAAAAGGTAGTCTAAGCCTTTATACACTTAGTGTACAAAACATTAGGAACACCTTCCTAATATTGGGTTGCTCCCCCTTTTGCCCTCAGAACAGCATCAATTCATCGGGGTATGGACTTGAAAGCATTCCACAGTTGTATCAGGTTGGCTGGATGTCCTTTGAGTGGTAGACCATTCTTGATACACACGAGAAACTGTTGATTGTGAAAAACCCAGCAGTGTTGCAGTTCTTGACACACTCAAACCGGGGAGCCTGGCACCTAATACCATACCCCGTTCAAAGGCACTGAAATATTTTGTCTTGCCCATTCACCCTCTGAATGGCACACATACACAATCCATGTCTCAATTGTCTTGAGGCTTAAAAATCCTTCTTTAACCGGTCTCCCCCCCTTCATCTACACTGCATGAAGTGGATTTAACAAGTGACATCAATAAGAGATCATAGCTTTCCCCTGGATTCACCTGGTCAGTCTGTCATGGAAAGGTGTTCCTAATGTCTTATACACTCAGTGTCTATATATTAGTAATATTTCTAGCCTCTTGTTTTCCCCCTAGCTTATCATACAAGTTCATTTACAGAGATGTCCTTTTCACCATTATTCCCATGGTGATTTATCCAAGCCTTGTGGTGAGAAGGTTACACAGTGAATTCTAATGAAGCATGTTCTGTGAGGGCCAGGAGTCTTTCCTGTCCACCCTAGTTATTATAACTACTAATGACTCCATCAAGCTCCCTCACTAAACCAACCATTCCTGCTTGTACTGCTTTCCCACACATTTTGAGCAGATATTATACTTTGAGACAGGTCCAGGAAGGTGGGCCAAACCCGTGGGCTTCATGGCTCTGCTTCCATTACATAATTGGCCGTGCTCATGTCTCCCTGTCTGGCTGACTAACTCTAACAGACCTGTCAGTCTAAAAAGCAGCACCTCAGTGTGAGTGTGTGTGTGTGTGTGTGTGTGTGTGTGTGTGTGTGTGTGTGTGTGTGTGTGTGTGTGTGTGTGTGTGTGTGTGTGTGAGTGAGAGAGAGAGAGAGAGAGAGAGAGAGAGAGAGAGAGAGAGAGAGAGAGAGAGAGAGAGAGAGAGAGAGAGAGAGAGAGAGAGAGAGAGAGAGAGAGAGAGAGAGAGAGAGAGAGAGAGAGACTCTCTGGGTGACTCTACCACTACCAGACCTGCCTATCCTCTTAGACCCAGACCCACATCACTCCACCATCAGAGACCATACAGATGGAAAATATTATGTTTACATCACACTATGAGTCTGATGATTCATGCTAAACAGGTGTAAATAGTTTTCATTTGATCACTAATACAGCACTGTGCTTTTAGTATAGTACAGCTTGTCCTACTTTGTCAGTTCTGCAGTGTCGTAGTCCAGAACCCAAGTCACGGAGACCCATAACGTCAAAAAGAAGGCACAAAATAACAGAAGAACAATTAAAAAAATGTTGCCTTTTAAATAAAGAGAAATTAATACTCCCGTTGATACATAAAGATACTTTCACAAGAGCAACGTTTTATTATAATCGTTATAATTATTTTTCATAAGCATTAGACATCAGATATACAAACGGTGTGTTCTGTAGCAAATATACTCTATAGGACAGCAGCAGGATTGGCATCATGTACAAAAATACACATATGATTACTTACAGGTCGTACAACACTATAACAAGCATCATGTGAACATAAATATAGACCTCTACCTGTTGTTGAATGACAGACATGCGGAAACAGAGCTCAAGCACAACCAAACATCTACTATGACCAGGGGGAAATAACTGTACATATATGACAATATAAACACCAACAACAAGACCATATAAACATACAAATGATATGCTATAAACAACATTGACCAGCCATATAAAACAAACCCAGACACTCTTAAAATCCTCATGAATGTACGAGAGTATAAGTCCTATTAAACGTAGGACTCCTCAGCAAAGAACATTTGGTCAAAGTCGTCAACACACGGGTCACTACACTTCCTGCTCTGCCACTCCCTCTTCCCCTGGACGAGGGCCAGAGCCACCTCTTGACTCCTACCCAGGCGTGCGTCTGCATCCACCCGCCCCTGCGAGGAAAAGTAGTCCCTCACTGCCCGCTTGGCGGAGGGAGATAGGCAGATCCCTGGCTCTGAGTTTGGGCCTGCTCCGTTGCGCTGTGGCTCCACGTCAGAGACTCTAAGTCCGCTCTCAGGGAGCTGCTGATCTTTGACCCCGTGGGTCCGGGACTTGACCCTGGTTCTCTCCAGGGTAAGGCTGGAGGCTGCATCTGTCACGCATGAGGGCTCGGAGGCTCTGCGAGGCATGGTGAGTACCTTGTGGCTGGCCTCCATGGCCGGGGTGAGGGACTGAGACTTATGCCTCTGGAGGGTAAGTGTTGAGCTACTCTGTCCATAGAACACACCCTGGGGGGGCTGGATGACCTCACTTCCTATTCCAGTGGGCTGCTGGGTGACGTCACTTCCTGTGGAGGGTCTGTGGGTGACTTTGCAGGCCTGGTCGTGCAGCAGCCGTAGCTCCCTTACGGTGAGGGAATTCTCTGTGCCTCTGTAGAAGGGAGACCTACTCCCCTGTAGCTGTAGGATAGCCTGCTGGTAGGATGGAGGGCTGCTGGACCTCCTCTTGGTGGTCACCTCTACACCTTTAACCTCTGGGGATTTTGGGAGGCTGAAGCCTTCCCCTTCCCCCTCCCCCACTTCCTCCTCCAGGTGTCCGTTGTCGGGTTGCCGAAGCGACAGCCGTCGGTCCCTCTTGAACCAAGTGTTGGGGTGCAGGCCGTGGTGGGTGGAGGGCGTCCGGGAGGAGTGGGGGGGGTGGCTTTGGCTCCAGTCCACTGTGTCTCTCTTGGGGGTGAGCCCTGGGGGGAGCGGGGTAAGCGGGGTGAGAGGGGGAAGCGGTGTGAGAGGGGGAAGCGGGGTGAGAGTGGGGAGTGGGGGGAAGGCTCAGCCAAATGGAAGCCGGCGCTGGTGACATAGTCTGTGGAATACTGGGAGAAGGCGGAGTCTAGGGAGCTGAGGGAGGAGCCTGTGGGGGAGGTCGCCGGGGACGACAGGCTGGAGCAGCTTGCATCCAATCGTAAATGAGGGGGCGGGGCGTGCTTCAGCTTCCTCCGCCCGAGAGCTCCAACCCCTCCTCTTTCTCCACCTGTGACTACGATGTCTTTCAGCTGCAGAGCCCTGAGCCCCTGCTTCAGAAACACTTCATCCTCCTCTTCCTCCTCCTCTTCTTCCTCTCCCTCCATCGCCGCATCGTAGCTCGCTTTACGTGACGCCAAACTGTGCTTATCTGATTGGACAAGCAGAGCTCCGGGGGTGTGTCCGAGGGCGGGCTCTGAGCTGCGTCGTAACCTCCGAGGGCCATGTGATTGGACAAAGGACTGGCGTGGCTGTGGTTGGCGTACGGCGGAGGTGAACTTCTTGGGTCTGGGCAGTGGAGGAAGATGTAGGAGGTCAGCCTCAGGGTCAGGGTCAGGGTCTGGGTCACAGTCACTCAGCGTGATGACAGAGTCTCTGCTGTGGCTGTCTGGCATGGCCTTGTCTCTCAGAGGGAGGGACTCCTGGAATGGCGACTCTGGGTCTTCGTTTAACTCGTTCTCCAGGCTGTCGTAGGACGAGTCGTTCATCTGGAAAGATGACACATCTATGGAGGGAGTGAGAGAGGGAAAGAGAGTTTGAGTTTGAACAAACCTCCATTTCATTCAATAGATACAGGGTTTGAAATCTAAGCATAATGTGCTGTAATGGTTCCTAGCATACAGCTGCCATTCATAGAGGTTGGTTGAGGTGGTTTAGGGGGGAAGGAGGAAATTGTCTGGTGTGTTAATGAGTCACTGAGAGTGTACTAATTAATGAAGTGACTGAGGTCAACATAGTGACCCCAATCAGCAAATCTCACCGAGATACAGGCTTATGGAGAGGCCACGTCTGAGAGAACACTCAACTCGCACGCACACACACACACACACACACACACACACTGCAGCTAGTCAGGGTTAATATGCTCTTTAACGATGATAAGGGCTCCAATACACAGAACCACTGTCTTGCTGTCGACACACACATACACACACACTCATGACTTTTCTGACCCTTGTGAAGAGCTGTGTCAAATTAAGCCACTTCTGTGTTGTTTCAGTTCTGCTTGGTTTGTGACATCTCTCTTCCTCCCTCCACCTCTAGGAGGCATCTCTTTTCTCCCTGTCTATTCTGTTCCTATCCAACTTTATCTTATGAAGTCTTCTGCTACCAAAACAACATTTGTTTAGAGCACTGTACAACATAATTTTGAATTAAATGTTATTTCTTCAGTAAATAAATGGAGACTTTGTTTACCTGATCCGTGGTCACTGCTGTTGCTCTTCTGAGGGAATGCACCAAACAGAGAGGTGACATCATCTCCCAGGACCTTCCTGCAGTTCTCAATGAGGAACCGTACCAGCTCACAGACCTGGGAACAGATCATAGACCTTGTTACACAGTCACACAAGTCAAGTCCTAGATCAGGGATCCGACTGCAATTTTTACTGTAGGTTATTTCAAAGAAAGTCTTGCCAACTTTCCTACTGGCCACATACAGCCGATCAAAACGTACATGACGTAAAAAGTCTAAACTCCTTTTTCCAAGTATCACAACTTTATATTTATTATTTCTAAGAAAGAATCTTGTCTTTTCCCGGATGTTTACAAAAATATAAAACATTACAAAACCAAAATTGCATGGTATAAACCTCAAAATCAAGGCCACTAAACATATTTTGAGTCATACTCCCAAACAGTCAGTTCCAGTCTGGGACTTGAACATTTTCCTCAGGGCCAAAGCTGGCTTTTAAAGCGGACTGTTTAAAGCAGACTGTTTAAAGCGGGCTGTTTAAAGCGGGCTTTTAAAGCGGGCTGTTTAAAGCGGGCTGTTTAGAGCGGGCTGTTTAGAGCGGGCTGTTTAGAGCGGGCTGTTTAAAGCGGGCTTTTAAAAGCGGGCTGTTTAAAGCGTGCTGTTTAGAGCGGGCTGTTTAAAGCGGACTGTTTAAAGCGGACTGTTTAAAGCGGGCTGTTTAAAGCGGGCTTTTAAAAGCGGGCTGTTTAGAGCGGGCTGTTTAAAGAGGACTGTTTAAAGCTGACTGTTTAAAAAACTGTGTTTTGGTTTTGCTGCCTTCATTCGTGGAGAGTCTACAGACAGAATGAGTTTATGGAAATATGAAGGAGACAAACATGTGGCCTATCTGTGTGTTGTTGGGCCAGATATTTGTGTCATGGTTTCACAATATGTCAGCCTGTGTTACACGCCTCTGTTCAGAGGGCTACGGGAGTGAATGGACTGATAGAGCTTGGCTTTGAAGTCCAACACAACGGAACTCCAGCAAGGGAATAAGGCTAAACTGTCTTCTCTCTCGCTCTCCTTCTGTCCCTCCCTGTATAGAGCCTGGTTCTGTCTATCATGGGGGCTGCCAATCCAACTCACTGAGAAGAAGATCTAGAAACTCAATCATTAATCCAGAACCTGTTGTCATTGGTGAAGGTGTAGGGGGGCTTTTTCTGAGGTAAGGTAAGATAGCGTGCATACTTTTCTGACAAACATTTACTCAAGCCACTCAGAGACTAACATGTCTGTAGGAGCCACAAACATCTAAATGATAACCGTGGAGTGATGGAGAAGGGAGCAGAAGTGAAGTGGGGGAAAATCTGGGTTCCTGTGTGATGCGGGAGCGGATGGGAGTGTTCCAGACTGCCCAGTGCCGTTAGAGACCAGACCCACGCCAGCCCACATTGACTTGGCTCTTTGTGAGACCGCGACCGACCAGGGGAATGTCAAAATCTCACATTTTCCCCCTTCAGAGGCCCAGGAGCCAGTGGGCCACACATACAAACAAACAGAAAAAAGTGTGTGGTGTGTGTGAGAGAGAGTGTGTGTTAGAGAGAGCAAGAGTGTCTCCGTGTACGTGTGTGTGTGTTTGCTTGTTTGTGTGTGTGTGTGTGTCCATGTGAGTGTGTGTGTGTGTGTTTGCTTGTGTGTGTGTGTGTGTGTATGAGTGTGTATGAGTGTGTATGAGTGTTTGCTTGAGTGTGTCTGTGTTTGCTTGTGTGTGTGTGTGTGTTTATGAGTGTGTGTGTGTGTATGAGTGTGTGTGTGTTTGCTGGTGTGTATGAGTGTGTGTGTGTGTGTGTGTATGAGTGTGTGTGTATGAGTGTATGAGCGTGTCTTTGTGTGTGTGTGTGTGTGTGTGTGTGTGTGTGTTTTCTGGTGTGTGTGTGTATGAGTGTGTGTATGAGTGTGTGTTTGCTGTGTGTGTGTGTGTGTGTGTGTGTGTGTGTGTGTGTGTGTGTGTGTGTGTGTGTGTGTGTGTGTAAGTTTGTGCCTGTGTGTAAAGACAGAGAGGAGTGTTAAAAGCGGCGGGTTTGTCAAAACACACTCGTCCTCAGGAATCTGTAGGAAATGCTTTGGATTTTTTCCCAGTGAACCTCAACAGGCCCTAGCCTCACCAGAAACAAACACACATTTGACACGGAGAGAGAAAGATCTGGAAACAACCAGATTGAGTGTCCAATGTGTCCAAAATCGACAATAATTCAGAGAGTATTATAGACTTGATGACTTATTCTTGTTTATTATTAACTTACATTACATCTGGGGCCACTTGTGGCAAATTGAATCATTTCAGGACTAGCATGTGTTGGACACAGTCCAGTGGAAGGGTTAGTACTGTCACGTGTGCTCCCTCTCCGGCCTCTAGGTGACCAGGCAGCTCGTTATGGTGCACACCTGTCACCATCGTTACGCGCACCTGCACGTCATTAGACTCACCTGGACTCCATCACCTCCCTGATAACATTCCCTGTATATGTCACTCCCTTTGGTTCCTTTCCCAGGCATCATTTTTCTGTTTCAGTTTCCTGTTTGTGCGTTGTTTGTGTTTTGTTCATTTGTTTATTCAATTATGCATTCCCTGAACTTGCTTCCCGACTCCCAGCGCACTCATTACAAGTACTGTAAAATGGTGTGTCAATTTTTACTCTGTGTGAGTAAGTTAGCGTAAAATGTCAAGCTTTTCTGTCTGTGAAAAGATTTCACACTTGTTTTGTGTCACCGTGACTGCAAGGATAGAGATTTCAAACTTGTGTGCTTGTGTGTGTCAGTACAGATATTGAAAAGCGGTGACTAATTCAATGTAAAAGGAGAGTGTAAGTAGGTCAGTCCAGGTTTAAAGAGGAAACATACAGTTGAAGTCGGAAGTTTACATACACATTAGCCAAATACATTTAAACTCAGTTTTTCACAATTCCTGACATTTAATCCTAGTAAAAATTCCCTGTCTTAGGTCAGTTAAGATCAACACTTTATTTTAAGAATGTGAAATGTCAGAATAATAGTAGAGAGAATTATTAATTTTAGCTTTTATTTCTTTCATCACATTCCCAGTGGGTCAGAAGTTTACACACACTCAATTAGTATTCGGTAGCATTGTCTTTAAATTGTTTAACTTGGGTAAAACGTTTTGGGTAGCCTTCCACAAGCTTCCCACAATAAGTTGGGTGAATTTTGGCCCAGTCCTCCTGACAGAGCTGGTGTAACTGAGTCAGGTTTGTAGGCCTCCTTGCTCGCACACGCTTTTTCAGTTCTGCACACAAATTTTGAGGTCAGGGCTTTGTGATGGCCACTCCAATACCTTGACTTTGTTGTCCTTAAGCCATTTTGCCACAACTTTGGAAGTATGCTTGGGGTTAATTGTCCATTTGGAAGTCCCATTTGCGACCAAGCTTTAACTTCCTGACTGATGTCTTGAGATGTTGCTTCAATATATCCACATAATTTTCCTCCCTCATGATGCCATCTATTTTGAGAAGTGCACCACTCCCTCCTGTAGCAAAGCACCCTCACAACATGATGCTGCCACCCCGTGCTTCACGGTTGGGATGGTGTTCTTCAGCTTGCAAGCCTCCCCCTTTTTTCCTCCAAACATAACAATGGTCATTATGGGCAAACAGTTATATTTTTGTTTCATCAGACCAGAGGACATTTCTCGAAAAAGTACAATCTTTGTCCCCATGTGCAGTTGCAAACCGTAGTCTGGCTTTTTTATGGCGGTTTTGGAGCAGTGGCTTTTTTCTTGCTGAGCGGCCTTTCAGGTTATGTCGATATAGGACTCGTTTTACTGTGGATATAGATACTTTTGTACCTGTTCCTCCAGCATCTTCACATGGTCCTTTGCTGTTGTTCTGGGATTGATTTGCACTTTTCGCACCAAAGTATGTTCATCTCTAGGAGACAGAATGCGTCTCCTTCCTGAGCGGTATGACGGCTGCGTGGTCCCATGGTGTTTATACTTGTGTACTATTGTTTGTACAGATGAACAAGGTACCTTCAGGCATTTGGAAATTGCTCCCAAGGATGAACCAGACTTGTGGAGGTCTACAATGCTTTTTCTGAGATCTTGGCTGATTTATTTAGATTTTCCCATGATGTCAAGCAAAGAGGCAAAGAGTTTGAAGGTAGGCCTTGAAATACATCCACAGATACACCTCCAATTGACTCAAATGATGTCCATTACCCTATCAGAAGCATCTAATGCCATTACATCATTTTCTGTATGTAAACTTCTGACTTCAACTGTAAATAGTATAGCCCAGCCTGAGGCGCCTAGCAGGAGGTTGACACACTCTCTAACTCCACACTGCTGTTTGTTCTTCCATTGGACATCCTGCTTGGTCAGACAGCTACAGTAGGTAGCAACAGTATAACTTTCCTTTACACCCTGTCCTGGCCCTTGGCCTCAGCCCTCCAAACCTCCAGACCTTTAGGCGTACAGTATACACTACCGTTCAAAAGTTTGGGGTCACTTAGAAATGTCCTTGTTTTCCATGAAAACATACATGAAATTAGTTGCAAAATGAATAGGAAATATAGTCAAGACGTTGACAAGGTTATAAATAATGATTTTTCACTGAAATAATAATTGTGTCCTTCAAATTTTCCTTTCGTCCAAAAATCCTCCATTTGCAGCAATTAAAGCCCTGCAGACCTTCAGCGTTCTAGTTGTAAATTTGTTGAGGTAATCTGAAGAGATTTCACCCCATGCTTCCTGAAGCACCTCCCACAAGTTGGATTGGCTTGGTGGGCACTTCTTATGTACCACACGGTCAAGCTGCTCCCACAACAGCTCAGTAGGGTTGAGATCCGGTGACTGTGCTGGCCACTCCATTATAGACAGAATACCAGCTGACTGCTTCTTCCTTGAATTGTTCTTGCATAGTTTGGAGCTGTGCTTTGGGTCATTGTCCTGTTGTAAAAGGAAATTGGCTCCATTTAAGTACCGTCCACAGGGTATGGCATGGTGTTGCAAAATGGAGTGATAGCCTTCCTTCTTCAAGATCCCTTTTACCCTGTACAAATCTCCCACTTTACCACCACCAAAGCACCCCCAGGCCATCACATTGCCTCCAGAATGCTTGACAGATGGAGTCAAGCCCTCCTCCAGCATCTTTTAATTTTGTCTGTGTCTCACGAATGTTCTTCTTTGTGATTCGAACACCTCAAACTTAGATTCGTCTGTCCATAACAACTTTTTTCCAATCTTCTTCTGTCCAGTGTCTGTGTTATTTTGCCCATCTTAATATTTAGAGATATGGCTTTTTCTTTGCAACTCTGCCTAGAAGGCCAGCATCCCAGAATCGCCTCTTCACTGTTGATGTTGAGACTGGTGTTTTGCGGGTACTATTTAATGAAGCTGCCATTTGAGGACTTGTGAGGCGTCTGTTTCTCAAACTAGACACTCTAATGTACTTGTCTTCTTGCTCAGTTGTGCACCGGGGCCTCCCACTCCTCTTTCTATTTTGGTTAGAGACAGTTTGGGCTGTTCTGTGAAGGGAATAATACACAGCGTTGTACGATATCTTCAGTTTCTTGGCAATTTCTCGCATGGAATAGCCTTCATTTCTCAGAACAAGAATAGACTGACGAGTTTCAGAAGAAAGTTCTTTGTTTCGGGACATGAGCCTGTAATCGAACAAATCCTGATGCTCCAGATACTCAACTAGTCTAAAGAAGGATAGTTTTATTGATTCTTTAATCAGCAAAACAGTTTTCAGCTGTGCTAACATAATTGCAAAATGGTTTTCTAATGATCAATTAGCCTTTTAAAATGATAAACTTGGATTAGCTAACACAACGTGCCATTGGAACACAGGAGTGATGGTTGCTGATAATGAGCCTCTGTACGCCTATGTAGATATTCCATAAAATATCTGCTGTTTCCAGCTACAATAGTCATTTACAACATTAACAATGTCTAGACTGTATTTCTGGTCAATTTGACGTTATTTTAATGGACAAAAAAATTGATTTTCTTTCAAAAACAAGGACATTTCTTAGTGACCCCAATCTTTTGAAAGGTAGTGTATGTAAACTCTGCAAAATAATAAACGTCCCTTTTTCAGGACCCTCTCTTTCAAAGATAATTCCTAAAAATCCAAATAACTTCACAGATCTTCATTGCAAAGGGTTTAAACACAGTTTCCCATGCTTGTTCAATGAACCATAAACAATTAATGAACATGCACCTGTGGAATGGTCGTTAAGACACTGACAGCTTACAGACGGTAGGCAATTAAGGTCACAGTTATGAAAACTTAGGACACTAAAGAGGCCTTTCTACTGACTCTGAAAAACACTAAAAGAAAGATGCCCAGGGTCCCTGCTCATCTGCGTGAATGTGCCTTAGGGAATGCTGCAAGGAGGCATGAGGACTGCAGATGTCCGTACTTTAAGACGCCTAAGACAGTGCTACAGGGAGACAGGATGGACAGCTGATCGTCCTCACAGTGGCAGACCACATGTAACAACACCTGCACAGGATTGGTACATCCAAACATCACACCTGCGCGGGACAGGTAAGCCATACTGCTTGTTCTGTGCATGATCTCCTGCAAGACAGGAATGTCAGTGTTCTGCCATGGCCAGCGAAGAGCCCGGATCTCATGTCTTTGACCTGCTTGATCGGAGGGTGAGGGCTATTCCCCCCAGAAATGTCCGGGAACTTGCAGGTGCCTTGGTGGAAGAGCGGGGGTAACATCTCACAGCAAGAACTGGCAAATATGGTGCAGTCCATGAGGAGGAGATGCACTGCAGAACTTAATTCAGCTGGTGGCCACACCAGATACTGACTGTTACTTTGGATTTTTACCCCCCCATTGTTCAGGGACACGTTACTCCATTTCTGGTAGTCACATGTCTGTGGAACTTGTTCAGTTTATTTCTCAGTTGTTGAATCTTGGTATGTTCATACAAATATTTACACATGTTAAGTTTGCTGAAAATAAACGCAGTTCACAGTGAGAGGACATTTCTTTTTTTGCTGAGTTTATGTATGCCCTTGTTCTTAACTGGAAATGTAACTGGAAGTACACATGAGCAACTCACTCTCACCCAAATTTCCCATTCACATTAATACTTGATATAAGCAAGAGTATGATGTAGTAACACACATACACTTTGAATGTATGGTAGAATTATGTGATTGAAATAAGACATGAAAGTAAATTAAAGAAATTAAAAAGTTTGTTAGCAAAAAAAAAAAAGGTTTGAGGTTTGGGTCCATTCTCACCTTCTTGGTGGCCTCCCCCTCCCCCCCTGGGCTACAGGGGGCTGGTGTCCACAGCATGCTGGGAGCGATGCACACCGACAGATTGAAGGCATTCATCTGGTTGTCTTCTGCATTTCCTTGGATACAGTGGAGCACGGCAACCACGTGTCTGAGAAGCAACAGGTTCTCACTGGGTAGAAGATGGACTAACCTGAGGTGGGGGACGACGACGACAACAAAATAATCAGTGATGAAAACACAACATTGACAACATCTGGTAAGACTGGATGTGTCAGACAAAGATTTAAATAGTGGGAAGAGAATGCTGAGGGTGATCTTTGTTTTTCCTATGTGTTTGTGAAGGTTCGTTACGTGGAGTGTCAGTACCTATGGATGGCTTGCCACTTCTCCTTTTCCTCCTCTCGCTCCATCACTCCAACCCACTGCTCATACAGATCCACACAGAGCAGACTGCCTGGAACGTTCCGCAGGAAGTCCTGTTGGGCGACACAACCACAGGGACACACTTTAGGTTAGAACACCCCTTAGCAGCAGTGGTGTCGGTTTTGGAGAGTCTGGCATGCCCAAAGTAAAATGCCTGCCACTCAGGCCCAGAAACTAGGATATGCACATAATTAGTACTATTGGATAGAAAACACTCTGAAGTTTCTAAAACCATTAACATAATGTCTGTGAGTATAACAGAACTGATATAGCAAGCAAAAACCAGAGGAAAATCCATACGGATTAGCATTTTTTTTTTTATACCTTTTTCCTGTCTGCTTATTGGATTCAATGTTATGTAGGACTTAGACTGCAGTACCTATGGCTTCCACTGGATATCAACAGTCTTTAGACAGGGTTTGATGACGTTAGGTTGAATTAGAAGCGAATAGAAGAAGAACTTAGACGTGGACCCCGGAACTCAGTAGAATGACATGCACGTTCCTTAATTATCCCCTTAACATCACCACATATGCATCTTTTCAGTAGAGATTATATGAATCCTGAAAATATGGCACGTAAAATAGAACAGAATGCTATGAAATAATCTGTGCAATTCAACAAGTATGCACTGATATTATAGAGTAGTTGAGAGATGGCACAGCCAGATGTGTTTTTGCTGAAGCAATCTATCCTTTTACACTCAACGTTGTTTGTTTGTCAGCTCAGTTGTTTTTATTTTGTTGGCTAGGATTGGGTATAGTAATATAGTAATATGCCTAACTGAACAGCAGCATGTGTTCTGTGTGTGTGTGTGTGTGTGTGTGTGTGTCCTGTTCGGTCTGATCTAATACAGCTACAGGTTTCCAGGAAAGCCTCCCAACATGTGCTTTGAATTGAGTGTGTTTTTCTACCTGAGCTTTGTTTTCCACTCCAATCACTTCACTACTTTCTGTCTGTCTAAGACTTTCTATGATTTCAAACACACACACATCAACACACACACACATCGACACACACACACACACTGGATATGGCGGTGAATGTGTGTCTACAGCTGTGTTAGCTCTGTGCTGTGAATTATTCTAATGTGTTGAAGCAGGATGAAACAGATCCTTCAAACCTCCTCTCTCTCATGTCCCATTTTATCTGATCTGACAAGCCTGGCTGAACCCTTTAAACTCTGATTAATACAAAAGGACCCTGGTGTGTGTGTGTGTTGTGTGTATGTGTGTGCGTGCTCGCGTGCGTTCTGTCCTACCTTGAAGACTGCAGCGGTGACGAACACAGACTCGTGTGTGAGTGTGTGTGTGTCCTCTGTCCCATTGTCCAGTCTGTCTCTCAGCTCTCTACAGGCTTTAGCCCCTGCAGAGCGACGAAATATACCCCTAGTGTAGGGACCCTCCTGGTACAGAAACACCAGCATGTCCATGACAGGTTTGGGCAGGGTGTGGTCAGGGGGGCAGACGGAACTGAGAGACCGTCCAAACAGGCGTCCCAGGGTGGGGGGACAGGGAGGTGGGGGACAGGGGGACACCGTCCAGTTGGCTACTGGACCCCCTCCAGAAGGCCCAGTTTATCAACAACCTCTTCCTCTTAACAGACTTCTGACCTGGCTCTATAGAGAGAGAGAGGGAGAGAGAGAGGAAGGGGGGGTTTTGTCCAACATTAAAGACATTATTCCAATATGAAGTAGGGCCTATTGCTCAATAAAACACAACGAGAGGGAGAGAGAGGGGGAGAAAGTTGAAGACTGAATGGTGTTTGGAGAGAGCAGAAGAAGAGAAAAAGAGAGAGAAAGGTAGCGTGTGTGAGAGAGAGAGAGAGAGGGGGGAAGAGGCATTGATTCAGAAAGAGACTTGACTAGAGAGGGGTCTGAGTCTAATGGGGTGGAGGTGGGGCAAACTGTCTGGAGAGAGAGAGCTAGAGAGAGACAGAGAAAGAAAGAGTGTGTGTGTGTGCTTAGTGAAACCATATTACTGAGACTTGGTATATCATGTTAAGAAGCTGTGAGTCTGTTACGTGTTCATACAGTGGCAAGAAAAAGTATGTGAACTCTTTGGAATTATCTGGATTTCTGCATAAATTGGTCATCAAATTTGATCTGATCTTCATCTATGTCACTTCCAGGCCAGAGTTTTAGGCTGGCGTGTTTAGGTTTCGTTTTTGGTGAAAGGTTTTTGAGTTCTAGGTGTATTTCTAATTGGGAACCATATATATGTTTGGGGTTTTCATTAGCAGTTGGTGGGTTATTGTTTGAGCATAGCTTTGTTTATGTTTAGTTACAGTGGGGAAAAAAAGTATTTAGTCAGCCACCAATTGTGCAAGTTCTCTCACTTAAAAAGATGAGAGAGGCCTGTAATTTTCATCATAGGTACACTTCAACTATGACAGACAAAATGAGGAAACAAAATCCAGAAAATCACATTGTAGGATTTTTTATGAATTTATTTGCAAATTATGGTGGAAAATAAGTATTTGGTCAATAACAAAAGTTTATCTCAATACTTTGTTATATACCCTTTGTTGGCAATGACAGAGGTCAAACGTTTTCTGTAAGTCTTCACAAGGTTTTCACACACTGTTGCTGGTATTTTGGCCCATTCCTCCATGCAAATCTCCTCTAGAGCAGTGATGTTTTGGGGCTGTCGCTGGGCAACATGGACTTTCAACTCCCTCCAAAGATTTTCTATGGGGTTGAGATCTGGAGACTGGCTAGGCCACTCCAGGACCTTGAAATGCTTCTTACGGCCACTCCTTCGTTGCCGGGTGGTGTGTTTGGGATCATTGTCATGCTGAAAGACCCAGCCACGTTTCATCTTCAATGCCCTTGCTGATGGAAGGAGGTTTTCACTCAAAATCTCACGATACATGGCCCCATTCATTCTTTCCTTTACACGGATCAGTCGTCCTGGTCCCTTTGCAGAAAAAACAGCCCCAAAGCAGGATGTTTCCACCCCCATGCTTCACAGTAGGTATGGTGTTCTTTGGATGCAACTCAGCATTCTTTGTCCTCCAAACACGACGAGTTGAGTTTTTACCAAAAGTTCTATTTTGGTTTCATCTGACATTCTCCCAATCCTCATCTGGATCATCCAAATGCTCTCTAGCAAACTTTAGACTTGCCTGAACATGTACTGGCTTAAGCAGGGGACACGTCTGGCACTGCAGGATTTGAGTCCCTGGCGGCGTAGTGTGTTACTGACGGTAGGCTTTGTTACTTTGGTCCCAGCTCTCTGCAGGTCATTCACTAGGTCCCCGTGTGGTTCTGGGATTTTTGCTCACCGTTCTTGTGATCATTTTGACCCCACGGGGTGAGATCTTGCGTGGAGCCCCAGATCAAGGAAGATTATCAGTGGTCTTGTATGTCTTCCATTTCCTAATAATTGCTCCCATAGTTAATTTCTTCAAACCAAGCTGCTTACCTATTGCAGATTCAGTCTTCCCAACCTGGTGCAGTTCTACAATTTTGTTTCTGGTGTCCTTTGACAGCTCTTTGGTCTTGGCCATAGTGGCGTTTGGAGTGTGACTGTTTGAGGTTGTGGACAGGTGTCTTTTATACTGATAACAAGTTCAAACAGGTGCCATTAATACAGGTAATGAGTGGAGGACAGAGGAGCCTCTTAAAGAAGAAGTTACAGGTCTGTGAGAGCCAGAAATCCTGCTTGTTTGTATGTGACCAAATACTTATTTTCCACCATAATTTGCAAATAAATTCATAAAAAAATCCTACAATGTGATTTTCTGGATTTTTTTTCCTCATTTTGTCTGTCATAGTTGAAGTGTACCTATGATGAAAATTACAGGCCTCTCTCATCTTTTTAAGTGAGAGAACTTGCACAATTGGTGGCTGACTAAATACTTTTTTTCCCCACTGTATGTTCAGTATCACGATCTTCGTTACGTTCATTTTTGTTGTTTTGCCCAGTTACGTGGAGAAAGAAAGCATGTATACTGGATACCTCGCTGCGCCTTGGTCTGTCCCTTCAGGAGATCGTGACAATCTAAGTCACAACAATAGACAAATATAGTGTGCTTAAACTAATAACACACAAATTATAGTATTTTTCTTGTCTATAATGAATACATAATTTAAACATTCACAGTGTAGGTTGGAAAAAGTATGTGAACCCCTAGGCTAATGAATTGGAGTCAGGATTGGAGTCAGGAGTCAGCTAACCTGGCGTCCAATCAATGAGACGAGATTGGAGATATTGGTTAGAGCTGCCTTGCCCTATAAAAAACACTCACAAATGTTCAGTTTGCTATTCACAAGAAGCATCGCCTGATGTGATCCATGCCTTGAACAAAAGAGATCTCAGAAGACCTCAGAAGACTTGCATAAAGCTGGAAAGGGTTCTTAAAGCCTTGATGTTCATCAGTTCACGGTAAGAATGCTCAATGAGGTGACTACCTCATGAAGCTGGTTGAGAGAATGCCAAGAGTGTGCAAAGCTGTCATCAAGGCAAAGGGTGGCTACTTTGAAGAATCTCAAATATAACATATATTTTGATTTGTTTAACACTTTTTTGGTTACTATATGATTCCATATGTGTTATTTCATAGTTTTGATGTCTTCACTATTATTCTACAACGTAGAAAATAGTAAAAATAAAGAAAAACCCTGGAATAAGTAGGTGTGTCCAAACTTTTGACTGGTACTGTATGTCTGACAGACTATGAGCTCTCTGTCTGTGTTTATTTGAGTTATGTTGCACGTGTGGGTACCTGTTTGTCTGTCTACTTGGACTTTCTGGATAAAAACATTCAATGTGTGTGAAGCACAGTTTATACTGTGTTTGTGAGGGTGGGGGGGCAATAAAAGGCCCTTCCACATTAGTGGCACAACACCCCTAGCTGCCCAGAACCCTGCACGTTCAAATCTGACTTTAACAATCCACTCCAGCTTTACACTCAGTTACATTTTGGAAGCCTAATCAAAAACAACATTGTTACAGAGCTGCTCCAACATTCTTAAACGAGTCCAAGATCGTTAAAAGTTTCAAAAGTTGTAAATCACACAACACTATACGCCAGTGTGAGAAATCTTGGAGAGGGGGAATATTTAAAAGAGAGGGAACGAGGGGGAGGGAAAGCGAGAGAGGGCTGGTTGTGTGGGCAATGGTTTGATCCTTTTATGGATTTTAATGGATCCATTTTGGCTTGTTGCAAAACAGATGCCATATTTCTCTCCTAGCCAATAAAAACCTTTCATTTTCTGGATGGATTGGTAAAAATATTTGGTGTCATATCAGAGTTGACACACAGATCCAGCAGTGACACCCTTTGCCATGTTCGTAAAACACTTGTTAGATGGAAATAATTAGTCTAGTGTAGCGAATAGGGGACGGTATGGTTAAATGGAGGCTTATGTAAGAACTTGATGTGGATAGAGAGGAATCTGAGGGGTTTGTGGGTGATTCAGTGGAGCGTCCTCAATGAGCCTCCTGGAACACATTCTCTCTCTCTCTCTCTCTCTCTCTCTCTCTCTCTCTCTCTCTCTCTCTCTCTCTCTCTCTCTCTCTCTCTCTCTCTCTCTCTCTCTCTCTCTCTCTCTCTCTCTCTCTCTCTCTCTCTCTCTCTCTCTCTCTCTCTCTCTCTCTCTCTCTCTCTCTCTCTGTCTTCAGAGAGAAAGACATATGAGCGAAAAGAAGGAGGTATGAAGTAAACAAGTGCAAAAAAGAGAGGGGACACATTTTTGAAGGAAACGTAACCTTTTCTTTCTGTTGAGCCGATCACTGTCGGTAAGGGGTCTCATACCTATGAGCGGAGCCTGTCTGAGGCCCACCCGGCTGGGCTTGAGGATGAACTGGCACTGGGTGTCTGGAGGGAGACACTGGTCCAGCAGCATCGCCCCCTTGTCCTCCGGAGGAGGAATCGCATCCTTCCCTCCATCTCCTTCTGCTCCCACATTACGAATGTGACTCATCTTGATACTGAAGGGAAACTCGTGCCCTGAGGGGTAAAATAGGAGAGGGTCAGGAGGTTAGACGTCAGGGGACATGAGTCTGTCCTGAGATGTGACCAGGCCAGGTTTACAGTATACAGCTTGTCTTTTATCTACTTCGCCGTTAACGGGAGGAAAAATACCAAAGCAGAGCAACTTTTGACCGCAGAGTAAAGAGTTGGAGTAGTTAGAAGTTGCCCATGACCACTGATTAACTTCTTTGGGAGCAGCGCACGAGGTGACCGTTTTGGAGACCCTGGCTTGCCCAAAGTAAAATGCCTCCCATTCAGGCCCAGAAAATAGGATATTTTGTCTGTGAGTAAAACAGAACGGATATGGCAGGCGAAACCCCGAGGAATTTCTGTCCTGGAAAAAGTGGTTTTGACACATTGCCTCATTTAGAGCCCCTCCCTTATGAAAATGCCCTTATAAGGGCATATGAATGCAGTACCTATCGCTTCCTCTGGATGTCAACAGTCTCGAGAAAGTGATTTGATTCTTCTTAGCTGCTTTTAGAGCAGAGAAGAAGAGGAATAAGGAAGTGTACACATAGATGTCCTTACAAGAAAATGCGCGTTCATGGCTTGCGCCGCGCTGTGTTTTTTTCCTTTCTTATCGCCCAGTTTATATTCCGGTTGAAATATTATACAACATATACATTAAAGTGTTCCTAAGGATACATTTACAATGATGTTTGATTGTTCTTGGACAAGTTTATAGGTATAGGTTGAACGAGTTCTCTTCACGTTTCAATGGAGGAGTCGACGCTGTTTTTTTCTGATTATAATGCGCCAACCAAACGGAGATTTATGGATATAATACATTACTTTTTCTAACAAAAGAACCATGGATTGTCTTCGTTGGACACTTATGAAGCCCTCAGCAGAAGTTCTTCAAAAGGTAATTGATTTGTTTTCGCTGTGAAATGTGTTATGTGTGAACCGTGGAGGCGTATGAAATTATGGTAATGGCAAAAATATGTTAGGTGCTACCCTCAAACAATCAATTGTGGTGCTTTCGCCGTAAAGCCTTTTTGAAATCTGACAACGCTGTGATATTGCCAAAAAGCAGAGCTTTTGATGACTATGAAACACTTGTATATTGGTGCATGTTTAATAATTAAACTTTTGGATTTTGAATTTGGCGCCTTGCATTTCACCTGGTAGTGTCGTGAGTGGGGCGCCCCACCGCTCCGTAAGAAGTTAAGGTCAACTGCTACCTCAAACTAAATGAGATGGATATGGCTGGGTTTATGCTGGGTGTAAAAGGGCTGAGTAAAGCTGGGTAATGGAGGTAAACTCACCAATCAGAGGATAGGGGGAGTCATCCTTACAGGAGCTCATCCACAACTGGTGGTCTTTCACACAGCCCTGTAGAGAGAGAGAGGGGGCAGAGAGACAGAGAGAGGGAGCGAGAGAGAGTGGGGGGCGGACAGAGAGAGAGCGAGAGAGCGAGAGAGACAGAAAAAGAAAGACAGAGGGGAGAGAGAAAGAGAGAGAGAGAGAGAGGAGAGAGAGAGAGAGAGAGAGAGAGAGAGAGAGAGAGAGAGAGAGAGAGAGAGAGAGAGAGTCAATGGCATCAAGGGACACACTTCCAAAACATACCCATTCACACACACAAGCACACACACTCAAAAACAAGCGTACACACTTACCGAAATGCCAAACAGCTGTAGTGCCATTCGGATTACATCAGTGGTGCTGTCTGAATTACTGACAGCTAGAGTCTTAGCCTGGGGTAAAGCACAAAAACATGAAATAAATTAACACAAGCACAATCACAACCATGAAAGAACCCACACACACACAGACCTGCACCACCGCATTCGTAAACTTACATAAGCACAATTCCCAATGTCCTTTGCAAATATCTTCAAAGGAATGGTCTTGGGGTCATCCTTCTCTTTCTCTTCATTTATTCGACTGGAGGAATGAAGGAGGAAGGAAGTCAGAATTAGAAAATAACACTTTATTTCCAAGCCATACTTTTAGTCTATTCTGTACTGAAGTCAAGCCATAGAATATTACTGTCAGAGTAAGTTATGAACAATATCGTCTCCTGTCAATTCTGGTTACCTTTTGATGAGAGAAAGCCACTTCTCCTTGTGTTCCACAGAACTGCAGACAGAAGAGACCGAAAATAAGAAGGGGAAATAAAGTCGGATAACCATCTTGTTTTTCTCATCTTCTCTTACATAATGTGTCCCTGTAAAACTGCATGAATTCCTGGTGTCAAGGCATATAGTGTGTGTGTGATATTTTACAATCCCTGGCTCTCTGTGGTCAGAGTAAGGAGGAGTTACGATTAGGAATATGACCCAGGTTGTGGTGTGGTGGAGGGTTGAGAATTTACTGTTCTAGTGGTTGTTCCTTGTTCTGAGACACAGAATAACAAGTTCTGTACTGTACTGTGCTGGGCATACTCAATGAGGATTTATTAAAGGGACTTTCTCAGTATAAGTACAGAGTATACAGCAATAATACACTAACCAGTCTGCTTTCATACATAAGTGTGTGTGTGTGTGTGTCTGTGTGTGCGTGCGTGCGCGGGCGTACCTGAATGTGGCGACACAGTTGAAAGTGGGCCAGCCCATGACGAAGCTCCTTTCTGGACTGGTGGTGCCTTCACACACATCCTCCATACAGCCTGCTGTCCACATCTCACACATACGCACCTGAGCCTTCAGCTTGAAGTGTGTGGGCGACCTGCAGGAAACACAAGAGGGTCACAAACAGTTTAACACACGAGCACACACACACACACACTGAATCACATATTTCTGAGCACATACAGTACATTAATTAATATCCATGGTTGAATTCTCAACATTCCTACATTATATATATTATATATATATACAGTACCAGTCAAAAGTTTGGACACACCTACTCATTCAAGGGTTTTTCTTAACTTTTACTGTTTTCTACATTGTTGAATAACTATGAAATAACACTTATGGAATCACGTAGTAACCCAAACATTTTAGATTCTTCAAAGTAGCCACCCTTTAACTTGATGACAGATTTCCACTCTCGAATTGCAGAGTCGAGAGGAGTTGATGCCATCAGCGTACCCCGGAGACAAGCCGGGCCATGCAGTAAACTACGTCACATCCTGTTGGGCCCACAGCAAACCACCAGCACCCATGGTCCCGGTGAAAGTCAACAGTCACAACACCCACGCTCTGTTGGATTCCGGGAGTGTGGTAACGCTCGTACAAGCGTGCCTGCTGGCCCATCCGACCGACCGTGGTGAGGAGATGTCCGTCTCCTGTGTCCACGGCGACACCAAATGGAATTAGACCGGGCAGGCCACCATCGTGACTCCACAAGGGAGCTGCCAGATGGTGGTAGGTGCCGTACCTGAGTTGTCCGGTACCCCTCCTTGTGGGACGAGATTGTCCACTGTTCGCGGAACTGTGGAGGCACGAGCTTGGATAAAGAGTACGAGCCGGCGACCAACGAGAGCGATGATGGACTGCCGCCTGCGCGACCCTGAAGCAAGTGGTTGCCAGCCCCGGGTCCACGTACCCGGAGTCCGGGATCCAAGGGGGCACCGGAACCAACCTCACCTGGTGAACAACTGGAGGAGGAGCCCATGCTCCCCCTCCTCAATTTCGAGGGACCCGCAGAGACACCTGCCCTGAGACCCCCGAGGGGACAATTTGGGACCACCCAGTGGGAGGATCCGAACTTGAAAGCCGCCGCAGCCCAAATGATAGTTGTGGATGGCCAGCTGTTGTATCAGGTGTTGCACAAACAGGAGGAACTTCAAGAGGTGCTGTTGCTGCCCCGTCGGTACGTCGGAACTGTTCTTCAGCTGGCCCACACTTATTTGTCGGGGGCGCACCTGGGAATTGAGAAAACCCGGGAACGGATCGCCGCCGGTTCCACTGGCCAGGAATTTTTTACATTTATTTATTTAACCTTTGTTTAACTTGTTAGGGATCGGCTCATGAGGTGACCGTTTTGGAGAGCCTGGCGTGCCCAAAGTAAAATGCCTCCCATTCAGGCCCAGAAAATAGGATATGCACATATTTAGTACCATTCGATAGGAAATACTCTGAATTTTCCAAAAGTGTTAACCATTTGTCTGTGAGTGAAACAGAACGCATATGGCAGGCGAAACCCCGAGGAATTTCTGTCCTGGAAAAAGTGATTTTGACACATTGCTCATTTGGAACCCCTCCCTCATGAAAATGACCATATAAGGGCATATGAATGCAGTACCCATCGCTTCCTTTAGATGTCAACAGTCTCGAGACAGTGTAAATTTTCAATTTGGATGAATTAGACCAGAGAAGAAGAGCAAACCAGGAAGTGACCTTTTTATGTAAACAGTACCCAGTGCGCGTTCCCGACAAGGCGCGCAGTGTCTTTTTTACCGTCTTTATCGATCAGTTTATATTCGGTTGATTTATAATAGTAAATATATGTAAAAGTGTTCCTAAGGATACATTTAAAACTATGTTTGATTGTTCTTGGACAAGTTTATAGGTATAAGATGAACGAGTTTGCGTCACGTTTCAATGGAGGAGTGGAGGCTGTCGTTTCTGATTATAACGCGCGAACCAAATGGAGATTTATGGATAAAATACATTACTTTTTCTAACAAAAGAACCATGGATTGTCTTCGTTGGACACTTAGGATGACCTCAGCAGAAGTTCTTCAACAGGTAATTGATTTGTTTTTGCTGTGAAATGTGTTATGTGTGTGCCGTGATGGCTAATCGATTCATGGCTATGGGAAAAATATGTGAGGTGCTACCCTCAAACAATCAAATGTGCTGCTTTCGCCGTAAAGCCTTTTTGAAATCTGACAACGCTGTGATATTGCCAAGAAACATAGCTTTTGATGAGTATGGAACACTTGTATATTGGTGGATGTTTAATAATTCAACTTTTGGATTTTGAATTTGGCGCCTTACATTTCACCTGGTAGTGTTGGGATTGGGGCGCTAGCGCACCAGCAATCCCTGAGAGGTTCACTAGGCAAGTCAGTTAAGAACAAATTCTTATTTACAATGACGGCTTACCAAAAGGCAAAAGGCCTCCTGCGGAGACGGGGGGCCTGGGATAAAAAATAAAAAATACATCCAATATGAATATAGGACAAAACACACATCATGACAAGAGAGACAACACAACACTACATAAAGAGAAACCTAAGACAACAACATAGCAAGGCAGCAACACATGACAACACACCATGGTAGCAACACAACATAACAACAACATGGTAGCAACACAACATGGTAGCAGCACAAAACATGGTACAAACATTATTGGGCACAGACAACAGCACAAAGGGCAAGAAGGTAGAGACAACAATGCATCACGCAAAGCAGCCACAACTGTCAGTAAGTGTCCATGATTGAGTCTTTGAATGAAGAGATTGAGATAAAACTGTTCAGTTTGAGTGTTTGTTGCAGCTCGTTCCAGTCGCTAACTGCAGCGAACTGAAAAGAGGAGCGACCCAGGGATGTGTGTGCTTTGGGGACCTTTAACAGAATGTGACTGGCAGAACAGGTGTTGTATGTGGAGGATGAGGGTTGCAGTGGATATCTCAGATAGGGTGGAGTGAGGCCTAAAGGGTTTTTATAAATAAGCATCAACCAGTGGGTCTTGCAACGGGTATAAAGAGATGACCAGTTTACAGAGGACTATAGAGTGCAGTGATGTGTCCTATAAGGAGCATTGGTGGCAAATCTGATGGCCGAATGGTAAAGAACATCTAGCCGCTCGAGAGAACCCTAACCTGCCGATCTATAAATTATGTCTCCGTAATCTAGCATGGGTAGAATGGTCATCTGAATCAGGGTTAACTTGGCAGCTGGGGTGAAAGAGGAGCGATTACGATAGAGGAAGCCAAGTCTAGATTTAACTTTACCCTGCAGCTTTGATATGTGCTGAGTGAAGGACAGTGCACCGTCTAGCCATACTCCCAAGTACTTGTATGAGGTGACTACCTCAAGCTCTAAACCCTCAGAGGCAGTAATAACACCTGTGGGAAGAGGGGCATTCTTCTTTACCAAACCACATGACCTTTGTTTTGGAGGTGTTCAGAACAAGGTTAAGGGTATTGAAAGCTTGTTGGACACTAAGAAAGCTTTGTTGTAGAGCATTTAACACAAAATCCGGGGTTGGGGCCAGCTGAGTATAAGACTGTATAATCCTACTGCTTCCTACTGCCTGAGCTATGTTGTTGATGTAAATTGAGAAGAGAGTGGGGCCTAGGATTGAGCCTTGGGGTACTCCCTTGGTGACAGGCAGTGGCTGAGGCAGCAGATTTTCTTCAGATACCCTTGGCAACCTCCTACCGGAAGAAGACGGCATTCTCAACACCAGACGGCTTATACCAATAACGGGTCCTCCCGTTCGGTCTCCATGGAGCCCCACCCACATTCCAGCACCTGATGGACCGAGACCTCCAACCCCACCAACAGTACGCAGCAGTCTATTTGGATGACATCATCATCCACAGCCAAGGCTGGGAAGAGCACCTGGCGCGCCTCCAGGCAGTACTGGACACGCTCAGGCAAGCCAGGTTGACAGCGAATCCCAAGAAATGCAAGCTGGGGTTCAAGGAGGTGGAGTACCTGGGGTATTTGATTGGATGGGGGAACGTTAAGCTCCAGGAGAGGAAGGTCCAGGCGGTTTGTGACTAGCCCGTTCCCCGCACCAAGACATAGGTCAAGTCCTTCCTGGGGCTGGCGGGATACTATAGTTGGTTTATCTCCAACTTCGCGGCTATAGCCTCTCCCCTTACCGATCTGACCAGGGCCCGCCTCCCGAAAACAGTGAAGTGGTCAGATGAGGCCAAAGCGGCGTTCAGGCGCTTGAAGGAAGCCCTGTGCTCCCATCCGATTCTCGTGAGGCCCGATTTCCAGGTACCGATACTGGTGCAGACGAATGCCTGCGACACAGGACAAGCCACCAGGGGGAGACTCATCGAGGCCTGGTGACAGATGGAGTCTATATCACGCGGCGGTGGCTCCCTCTGCTGGACGTGTCAGGTCTCGACGGGTCCTTTTCTTTATTGGTTTAAATAAACACCCTTGAAACTGAGGTATTGTGTCCGTGTCTCACTTGTGTCCGTGTCTGATTTGTGTAGACGTCTAGATCAAAACCCCTGGTCTGCCACAATACATACACATAAATAAACCTATATACTGTACACGTGTCTCTGTCTGTGCACACGTGCACACCTCCGATACACACACTTACTCCTTCCTAACTTCCTAGCCTACTATTTTTCACCCATAATGTAATTATAGCTGTCTCCCCTGTATGGGTCAGCTCCACCTAGGAGCACATGATGTTGAATATAGGTTGGAGAGAGAGGCCCAGTTCTGCTGCCACAACATCTCAGCAACGTTGGCTCAACAATCTGATCATTGGCTGAAGATTGTTGTGGGTGGGGAGCCCCTCGGGCGCTGATGAGTGGTCTTTGATCTGGGATGGATCAGATGGATTTGATTGGCTGGGAGGTAATTATAGGCTGGATAGGAGCGAGGGAGGGATGGAGTAGAGGGAGGGAGGGAATATGGGATAAGAGAGGGATATGTCTCACAGACCCGGAACAGTGTTTTTAGAGACACCCTCTCTCACACACACACACACACACACACACACACAGACTCACTTGGCCTTGGCAATAAGGAGTGTGTCAGTGAAGAGGAAGAGGTGTCTCTCCTGCGTCTGTAAACCGGTCTTCAGCTGGGTGTGGGCGTGGGCCAGGAACACCCTCCATGGAGAGAGGAACGCCTGCACCAGGGGACACTTCTCTGGGCTGACTGGGGACAGGCAGTTCTCCCTGTCAACACACACATCACACACTGTTAGAATAACCAGGTCAACACACAGTAGAGGGGTCATTTCACGTTGGCTCCCAATAGGCCAATGGGCCAGGAGGATAACCGTTTGGGGTCAGAATGAGAGAAGGTGTGGTCCCCTGGGTTGTGTTTATGGATGAACCCTGTGCTCCCAATTCTGGTCATACAATCACAAATGCAAAGACACACAGAAGCACACAGATATAACCACTGTATCAGGTTCTAGGGAAAGATACCTCTTTCTGAATGATGTCAATATCTGCCATGGGCAAGTACAGCAGATGGAACAAGTTGGCCTTTTTCCAGGAACAACGGAAATAGTTGCAGGGCTCTGTCCTTTCCTGTTTACAGCAGGCAGTAAGATCGGATTCTCAGCTCCCATTCGAGAGATAATGGCCCTGTACACACACGCACCCACACCCATCATCCTAACCACCAACCCCAGAGAACTCCCTTCAAACCGTTTCTTCCTAAAACTGTGAAGAACCAAAAGCTTGGCATCAAATATCCCTCCACACCCATATTACAGATCTCTTTTGTCATTGACTTGTGTAATTAATCAGTTACGTATTGTAATTACCTAATGGAAGACAGAGTGACTCCGATGTGCCTTGGTCTTTATGTGTTTTTAAAACTCTTCCAAAAAGAGCGAGTGAACGAGAAAACCAATTAATCACAGACAAGGTCTTCAGTTTCCTTATTGATTCATTGCTTCTGGATGAGTATTAAATGCCGAAACCATGATTCAAAACTAGGGTGGAATTTGTAGGAGGGAAAATTGGGAGAGGTTCATACCCCTGGACCCTTTCTGAATTCTGAAATATAACCCTAACTAACACCAAAACAGAAGACCACTTAGAACAAGCTTCAAAGGCTCTCAGGGAGATTATAAAACCATATCACCCCTTCCTTCTCTAACCACTTTTCTTAATACATAATTTATCCGGGAAGTGCCTAAGTCATAGAGTCCACACACACACAGAACAGATCCACATAATATGTCTCTCTCCTTCTATACAGACACCAAACTTCAATATTCAGCCCACATCCCTTCCCCTGAATGGTTAAATGGCAGCTGAGCTCCTGTTCCATTGAAGCTGATGGATGACTGGCTAATGACCCCATTGTGTGTCATATAATGTTGATAAATTGGACATTGAGGTAATTTGCATACACATCACATACACGGCCATCTTTGTTGGGGAACAGTCCTGTGGAGCGAGATGTTGACTGGTTGTTTATTCTCGGGGGGCTCCTGTGAGGTAAGGCCTCTAAGCCCAACCCTGTGAGACAACAGCAAAACACAGCATGCTAATGTCCCAGCATGCCTTTAGGGAGAGAATTGTGAATAATGATGAGCCTGCCATCACTATATCAGACCTACTAGCCAATCAGAATGCCTAACGAATGCACCACCCACTTATCCTGATTATGGTCACACTGGCTTTCCTTGATGTACCCCACATCTCTCTCTGTCCCTCTCTTTATCTCTCTCTCTATCTCCCTCTCTCTCTCTCTCTCTGACACACACACACACACACACACACAGCACACACACACACACAAGGAGGTGGGGTGTCTCAAGGTTACCGGGGGCTGCAGCCAGGAGATGAGGTCACCCTGGTCCAGATGTGTGTGTTGTTACACCCCCCCAGTGTGGATGAGAACATCTGTAAGAAGAGACCCCCCAGAGGACAGCAGCTGGATGAACAGCTGTCCCTCAGATGCCACACACACACACACAGAAACCCTACCTCATCTACACACTACGTATGTTCTCTAAGCCCTGTGACCCTCCTGCTCTGTATCCCCCAGAGAGACACATTACACATCCTTATAGGATCTTAATAATGGCTAAACCCTGCCTATTTCTACAATTATTCTTCTTAAAATCAGATTTTAAACCTAACCTTAACCACACTAGTAATCGTATGCCTAACCCTAACCTTAAATGGGGTTAGGCTAATTTTTTTTTCATATATTTTTGATTTTGACTTTGTGGCTGTGGTAACTAGTGACAACACAGCACAACCCAGCAGGCCTTTAGGGAGAGAATGGTGAATATTGATAAGCCAGTCATCCCTATATCAGGCCGACTAGCCAATCAGAACGCCTAACGAATGTCACCACCTTCTTATCCTTATCATGGTCACACTGGCTTTCCATGATCTCTCTCTCTCTCTCTCTCTCTCTCTCTCTCTCTCTCTCTCTCTCTCTCTCTCTCTCTCTCTCTCTCTCTCTCTCTCTCTCTCTCTCTCTCTCTCTCTCTCTCTCTCTCTCTCTCTCTCTCTCTCTCTCTCTCTCTCTCTCTCTCTCTCTCTCTCTCTCTCTCTCTCTCTCTCTCTCTCTCTCTCTCTCTCTCTCTCTCTCTCTCTCTCTCTCTCTCTCTCTCTCTCTCTCTCTCTCTCTCTCTCTCTCTCTCTCTCTCTCTCTCTCTCTCTCTCTCTCTCAGCAGCTGGATGAACAGCTGTCCCTCAGATACCACACACACACACACACACACAAACCCTACCTCACCTCCACACTACGTATGTTCTCTAAGCCCTGTGACCCTCCTGCTCTGTATCCCCCAGACAGACACATTACACATCCTTATATGACACTGTCCTGTTGCTTTGCTCTGGTTAAATTCTGTGTGTGGGTGTTTGTTTTCTCTACCATATACACTCCAACAATGAATGGATAACAGCTCTCCTGAGTACTTGGGCTAATTTATTGTCGAGGTCCAGCGTCCAATATCTTTCAATTTATTATCAATTTGTCTGCACCTGTTTAGACCCAAGTTGTGCACTTGACTTCTCTGAGGTGCACAAAAGGTTTAGCAGTTTATGATGACAATCCGAGGGAAAAGTAAATACATTGGGACTTAACAAGACCCCTTGGTAAGACACAGGGAGGGAGAACTTTATGTAAATCTCATTGGCTTATGTAACTTTTGAACTTTGACCGGTTTGTCAAACAGTGTGTTTGGACCTAGCGGTGTGTGTGTGTTTTGCGTGTTTATCATGTGTGTGTGTGTGTGTGTGTGTGTGTGTGTTAGCCATCTTGTCAACCATAGTGAGAGCCCTAAGCCAAAGAGCACACTGCACCATTACACTTCTGCCAATAAACCATGGTTACGTCTTGAATGAAGAAGTCACTACCAGCAATTGGATTTATAATCCAAACTTTAGCTGATCAAGAGGACTACTCTCACTTTCTCTCTTTTCCCAACCTCCCAACCTTTCTCAAACATACACACTCTCACAAACACCTGCACACCTCTTCTATTCACAATCTGTTTCCTTATCTAACATGAGTAAGCCAGTGTATCCAGTGAGATGGAGTGGCCCCTGTAGCTGGGGAGATGGATGGACCGCTGTAGCAGGGGAGATGGAGTGGACCAATGTATCAGGGCAGATGGAGTGGATCCCTGTAGCTGGCGAGATGGAGTGGACCCTTGTAGCAGGGGAGATGGATGGACCGCTGTAGCAGGGGAGATGGAGTAGATCAATGTAGCAGGGGAGATGGAGTGGACCCCTGTAGCAGGGGAGATGGAGTGGACCCCTGTAGCAGGGGAGATGGAGTGGACCCCTGTAGCAGGGGAGATGGAGTGGACCAATGTAGCAGGGGAGATGGAGTGGACCCTTGTAGCAGGGGGGATGGAGTGGACCAATGTAGCAGGGGAGATGGAGTGGACCAACGTAGCAGTCGGAGATGGAGTGGACCCCTGTAGCAGGGGGCTGGAGTGGATCAATGTAGCTGGGGAGATGGAGTGGACCAATGTAGCAGGGCAGATGGAGTGGATCCCTGTAGCTGGCGAGATGGAGTGGACCGCTGTAGCAGGGGAGATGGATGGACCGCTGTAGCAGGGGAGATGGAGTAGATCAATGTAGCAGGGGAGATGGAGTGGATCCCTGTAGCTGGCGAGATGGAGTGGACCCCTGTAGTAGGGGAGATGGAGTGGACCAATGTAGCAGGGCAGATGGAGTGGATCCCTGTAGCTGGCGAGATGGAGTGGACCCCTGTGGCAGGGGAGATGGATGGACCAATGTAGCAGGGGAGATGGAGTGGACCCCTGTAGCTGGCGAGATGGAGTGGACCCCTGTAGCAGGGGAGATGGAGTGGACCCCTGTAGCAGGGGGGATGGAGTGGACCAATGTAGCAGGGGGGATGGAGTGGACCAATGTAGCAGGGGAGATAGAGTGGACCAACGTAGCAGTCGGAGATGGAGTGGACCCCTGAGACAGGGGAGCTGGAGTGGATCAATGTAGCAGGGGAGATGGAGTGGACCAATGTAGCATTCGGAGATGGAGTTGACCCCTGTAGCAGGGGAGATGGGGTGGACCCCTGTATCAGGGGAGATGGAGTGGACCCCTGTAGCAGGGGGGGATGGAGTGGACCAATGTAGCAGGGGAGATGGAGTGGACCAATGTAGCAGGGGAGATGGAGTGGACCAATGTGGCAGTCGGAGATGGAGTCAATGTTCCGTATATAGCTGTCACATAACGCCAGTGGTAAAAGGTAGTAGAGAGGACTCCAGGCTATTAGAAATAATAAGAGAAGTGAAGCCCTGTGTTATAAAACTCTCCATAACAGGAAATCTCCTGCATGACACATGGTGCCTGTTGGCCATGGAAAACGGGGTCATGATTATTGCTAAAACTACATTTAGTTTCTAAAATCCCCCTCCTCCCATATCTATTTCACTGCTGCAGGCCGGGGTCCTCTGTGGAAGTGTGTCCTGTATTATACTGTTCCTCAGTGGGGACTGACTTTAGCCCTGGGGTCGTAAAGCTGGAGCAGGATGACGAGACTTCTAGACGAGATGATGGGGGAGGGGGTGACGTAAGTGCCTAAGCGAAAGGACAGAGCAAAAGGCCACACGGCAACTCTGGGCACACACACACATGCTAACACACACACATTCACACACACACACACACATACACACAGTACCTCCAGCCACGAGGGCAATGACCCATTAAAGCGTTGAAAGTATTCAGCTCAACACTCCTAAGTGGTCCAGTTTCACACTTAACATGCTCCAACTCAGCCTAAAATCACTGGGTAAGCAGTCAGCACTAGAACACACATAAACATGTCAAACAACACCAGAACAGGTTTCTCTAGCTTCTCTAACACTGGAGAAATGTGTTTGTTTGACGTGTAAACATTTTTCTAGCAGGGCTGTAATTATAATTCAAGTCTCCTGGGGAACTAAATTATTTGTTCCATAGGTTCATGGGGGGAGACGCACACACACCTCAATCTAAAGACATTAAAAACCTTTTGATGGCTGTCCTTTAGAATCCCATTGTCAGAATGAACAATGATGGATAGTGAAAAAGAGGCAATTCTCCCTCTGCATTGGCCTGCAGGGAATGGGCTTTCTCATAAGTCAGGCCAGTGCTGAAGGATGGGAATGATCTCACTATGCCCTAGAAAGAGAAGAAATCCCCTAGAGTGGATTCCAGACCTACTTTCCCTTTCTAAATCAAAAGTTGAGAGCAAACAATAGAGCTGCATCTGGAACAGTGCTTTTTGTTCCTGGTCGTTTGGTCTGACTCCTGACCCTACTTGGCACTGTCTATAGAGACTACACGTAGTGATAGGTAGAAGTTAGTTGAATAGAGGTATTTGATAAGCTGTTACTGTACCTGGACATGCTTCGTGATTTGGTAAGAGCTTTGCTGATGACCAGGGAGGGGGCGGACTGCCGTCGATGGGCCAGGGTCTTCATCTGCTACGGAGAGAAAAGAGGGAGGGAGAGAATACTGTGTTCACTCCAGAATAGGCTATAGTTCACATAGTTATTGAGTCCAGAATAGGCTATAGTTCACATAGTTAGTGAGTCCAGAATAGGCTATAGTTCACATAGTTAGTGAGTCCAGAATAGGCTATAGTTCACATAGTTAGTGAGTAATTATTCATATAGTCCACTAAGTTCTGCCCCTGAGCAAGGCAGTTAACCCACTGTTCCCTGGGCGCCGAAGACGTGGATGTTAAGGCAGCCCCCCGCACCTCTCTGATTCAGAAGGGTTGGGTTAAATCTAGAAGAAACATTTCAGTTGAAGGAATTCAGTTGTACAACTGACTAGGTATCCCCCTTGCCCTAATTTACTGTAGTCATATTTACAAAGGTCATACCGGAACACACCCTGCAAGTCATAAACCACATCTCCGTCTAACGAGGGATAAGGAGGGGCGGGGAGAGAAAGAAAGAAAGAAGTAGGAAGTGGTTTGTTGCACAATGTTTGTCATCTCTCTCTGTACTGTTGATGTTTCTAGATAAATCATCTCTCTCACAAAATCAGGAATTGAGTAGGCCGCCACAGAAATGTATGTGAAAAAAAAACATGTGAATTGTGAAGCAGTATCTGCCAGTGTCTTGGGTAACATACACTATAAAAGCATGTGGACACCTGCCCGTCGAACATCTCATTCCAAAATCATGGGCATTAATATGGAGTTGGTCCCCCCTTTGCTGCTAAAACAGCCTCCACTCTTCTGGGAAGGATTTCCACTAGATGTTGGAACATTGCTGTGGGGACATGCTTCCATTTAGCCACAGGAGCATTAGTGAGGTCGTGCACTGACGTTGGGTGATTAGGCCTGGCTCGCAGTCGGTGTTCGAATTCATCCCAAACGTGTTCAATGGGGTTGAGGTCAGGGCTCTGTGCAGGCCAGACAAGATCTTCCACACCGATCTCGACAAACCATTTCTATGTACCTCGCTTTTTGCACTGGGCATTGTCATGCTGAAACAGGAAAGGGCCTTCCCAAAACTTTTGCCACAAAGTTGGTAGCACAGAATCGTCTAGAATGTAATTGAATGCTGTAGAGTTAAGATTTCCCTTCACTGGAACTAAGGGGACCCAGATCATTATTCCTCCTCCACAAAACTTTACTGTTGCCACTATATATTCAGGCAGGTAGCGTTCTCCTGGCATCCGCCAAACCCAGATTCGTCTGTTGGACTGCCAAATGGTGAAGTGTGATTCATCACTCCAGAGAACGTTTTTCCACTGTTCCAGAGTCCAATGGATGCGAGCTTTACGCCACTCCAGCTGACGCTTGGCATTGCGCATGGTGATCTTAGACTTGTGTGCGGGTGCTCGGCCATGGAAACCCATTTCATGAAGCTCCCGACAAACAGTTATTGTGCTGACATTGCTTCCAGAGGCAGTTTGGAACTCGGTAGTGAGTGTTGCAACTGTCACGTTTCTCTACTGAGGGGACAGACCAAGACGCAGCGATGTAGCCAGAATACATGATTTAATAAATCCACGGGAACAAGACGGAACAAAACAAAGAACGGAGAACGTAACGATGAACATAACTGAACAAACAAACACAGCTATGAACATACAATAACCCACGAACCCAGAGTGAAACCTACTAGCCTAAATATGGTTCCCAATTAGAGACAACGACACACAGCTGCCTCTAATTGGGAACCATTACCCAACATAGAAACACGACACCTAGAACAAACAAACCCTACACAAAGACAAAACCAAAGCGCTCCAGCCTGAAACTCGGGACTGGGCGTTACAGTACCCAAAGGCGCGGACTCGGACGCGCCGAAAAGTCTGTGGGGGGTCTTGAGTGGTCGCTTTGTCCCAGGTGGAGGCTCCGGTGCTGGCCGTGCTGGTCTGACATCCAGAACCGGAGGCCCTGGGCCTTCTCCTGGAACTCTGGTGCGTGGAGTTGGAACTGGCCGTACTGGACTCGTGATGCTCACTGGGCGGCTGGTGCGTGGAGCAGGAACTGGCAGTACTGGACTCGTGATGCTCACTGGGACTCTGGTGCGTGGAGCAGGAACTGGCAGTACTGGACTCGTGATGCTCACTGGGACTCTGGTGCGTGGAGCAGGAACTGGTCGTACTGGACTCGTGATGCTCACTGGGACTCTGGTGCGTGGAGCAGGAACTGGTCGTACTGGACTCGTGATGCTCACTGGAACTCTGGTGCGTGGAGCAGGAACTGGCAGTACTGGACTTGTGATGCTCACTGGAACTCTGGTGCGTGGAGCAGGAACTGGCAGTACTGGACTTGTGATGCTCACTGGAACTCTGGTGCGTGGAGCAGGAACTGGCAGTACCGGACTAGTGATGCTCACTGGTACTCTGGTGCGTGGAGCAGGAACTGGCAGTACTGGACTTGTGATGCTCACTGGAACTCTGGTGCGTGGAGCAGGAACTGGTCGTACTGGACTTGTGATGCTCACTGGGACGCTGGTGCGTGGAGCAGGAACTGGCAGTACTGGACTCGTGATGCTCACTGGGACTCTGGTGCGTGGAGCAGGAACTGGCAGTACTGGACTCGTGATGCTCACTGGGACTCTGGTGCGTGGAGCAGGAACTGGTCGTACTGGACTCGTGATGCTCACTGGGACTCTGGTGCGTGGAGCAGGAACTGGTCGTACTGGACTCGTGATGCTCACTGGAACTCTGGTGCGTGGAGCAGGAACTGGCAGTACTGGACTTGTGATGCTCACTGGAACTCTGGTGCGTGGAGCAGGAACTG
Organism: Brachymystax lenok tsinlingensis; assembly: GCA_030435695.1. Lineage (NCBI taxonomy): Eukaryota > Metazoa > Chordata > Actinopteri > Salmoniformes > Salmonidae > Brachymystax > Brachymystax lenok. The sequence continues at coordinate 18,152,439 of CM059781.1, forward strand.
GCAGTACTGGACTTGTGATGCTCACTGGAACTCTGGTGCGTGGAGCAGGAACTGGCAGTACCGGACTAGTGATGCTCACTGGTACTCTGGTGCGTGGAGCAGGAACTGGCAGTACTGGACTTGTGATGCTCACTGGAACTCTGGTGCGTGGAGCAGGAACTGGTCGTACTGGACTTGTGATGCTCACTGGGACGCTGGTGCGTGGAGCAGGAACTGGCAGTACTGGACTCGTGATGCTCACTGGGACTCTGGTGCGTGGAGCAGGAACTGGTCGTACTGGACTCTCTGAACGCATGCGGGAGCTTGGTGCGCGGAGCCGGGACAGGGCGTGCTGGACTCTCTGAACGCACGGGGAGCTTGGTGCGCGCGGGCCGGGACAGGGCGTGCTGGACTCTCTGAACGCGGGGAGCTTGGTGCGCGGAGCCGGGACAGGGCGTGCTGGACTCTCTGAACGCACGGGGAGCTTGGTGCGCGGAGCCGGGACAGGGCGTGCTGGACTCTCGGGCGCGCGCGTGGAGCTGGGTGCGCGGGCGGAACAGGGCGTGCTGGACTCTCGGGCGCCGCAGGGAGCTTGGTGCGCGGAGCGGAACAGGGCGTGCTGGACTCTCGGAGCGCACGGGAGCTTGGTGCGCGGGGCCGGAGCAGGGCGTGCTGGACTCTCTGAACGCACGGGGAGCTTGGTGCGCGGGCGAGCAGGGCGTGCTGGACTCTCGGAGCGCCGCGGGGAGCTGGGTGCGCGGGGCGAGCAGGGCGTGCTGGACTCTCGGAGCGCCGCGGGGAGCTGGGTGCGGCGGGGCGAGCAGGGCGTGCTGGACTCTCGGAGCGCCGCGGGGAGCTGGAGTGCGTGGAACAGGGACTGGGCGTGTAGACACCACTACACGGACTGGGATCTTGGAACACGGAACAGGGATCTTGGAACGCGGAACAGGGATCTTGGAACGCGGAACAGGGATCTTGGAACAGCGGAACAGGGATCTTGGAGCGTGGAACAGGGGTCTCGGAGCGTGGGCAGGGGACTGGGCGTGTAGAAACCTCTACCCGGACCGGGAACCTGATATGGAGAGCCGACACCATATCTCCAGCTAGCTCACTAACCCTGGCCTCATGGGTGAGTGGAGCTGGAATCTCTCGGACTGGGCTGTGGATCCGTGCCGGAGATTCTGCCCGTGGGACCACAGGATAACATGGACCCAAAAGGCGCACTGGAGACCTGGCTCGCAGAGCTGGCACCACTCTCCCAGGTAGCACACAGACCTCGGCCCGACCAATGAGTGGCGCTGGGATCTCTCGCACTGGGCTGCGGACACGTGCCGGAGACACCGCACACGGAACTGGAGCAGGATATCCGGGTCCCAGGAGGCGCACCGGAGACTTAGCGCGCAGAGCAGGCACCACTCTTCCTGGCTGAACGCCGTTTACCCGACTGATGAGTGGAGCGGGAATCTCTCGCACCGGCCTCTGACTCCGTATAGGAAACCGTGCGCAATACAGCATAGCACGGTGTCCCCTCGGTGCGACGTTCTCCCCAACGCTCTCTCCACAAGGCACGAGGAGTTGGCTCAGGAGTCCCTCCTGAACCGGCCAACCTCCTCGTGTGCCCCCAAAAGTTTCTTGGGACTGCCTTCACGGGCTTCCTAGCCCGGCGAGGTTCGAGAAACCTGCCACTCACCGGATCCCATGCTCCCATCCGATCCTCACACCTGCGCCGCTCCGCCGCCGCTGCTTCCAGTTCCTCTCTGGGTCGACGATACTCCCCAGGCTGGTCCCAAGCACTCCCATAGAATAGCTCCTTCTCCCAAGACCTAAGCTCCCGGGTCTCTCGCTGCTTGGTCTTTGTTTGGTGGGTTATTCTGTCACGTTTCTCTACTGAGGGGACAGACCAAGACGCAGCGATGTAGCCAGAATACATGATTTAATAAATCCACGGGAACAAGACGGAACAAAACAAAGAACGGAGAACGTAACGATGAACATAACTGAACAAACAAACACAGCTATGAACATACAATAACCCACGAACCCAGAGTGAAACCTACTAGCCTAAATATGGTTCCCAATTAGAGACAACGACACACAGCTGCCTCTAATTGGGAACCATTACCCAACATAGAAACACGACACCTAGAACAAACAAACCCTACACAAAGACAAAACCAAAACGCTCCAGCCTGAAACTCGGGACTGGGCGTTACAGCAACCAAGGACAGACAATTTTTACACCTTCCTAATATTGAGTTGCACCCACTTTGGCCCTCATAACAGCCTCAATTCGTTGGAGCATGGATTCTCCAAGGAATCGAAAGCATTCCACAGGGACGCTGGCCCAAGTTGACTCCAAGGCTTCCCACAGTGGTTTCAAGTTGGCTGGATGTCCTTTTGGTGGTGGACCATTCCTGATACACACGAGAAACTGTTGAGTGTGAAAAACCCAGTAGTGTTGCAGTTCTTGACAGAAACCGGTGCGCCTGGCACCTAATACCATATCCCGTTCAAAGGCACTTAAATCTTTTGTCTTGTCCATTCACCCTGTGAATGGCACACATGCACAATCCATGTCTCAATTGTCTCAAGGCTTAAAAATCTTTCTTTAAACTGCCTCCTTGCCTTCATTGAAGTGGATTTTACAAGTGATATCAATAAGGCATCATAGCTTTCATCTTGATTCACCTGGTCAGTATGTCATGAAAAGAGGAGATGTTCTTAATGTTTTGTACACTAAGGTTGGCTTAACAACCTCTTTTCAACGTGCCCTTGAAGTCCGCAAATTCCCTCTTTTACCCTATGATTTCTCACCACATCATTTCATATGGCAAACCTAATCACTATGGAACAAGGTTTAACCCTCAAAGTAGCTTGGTCAGGCTGGCAACCATATTATAACATTGCACAACATGTTACATGATGCTTCATGAAGAACTGCAACTTAGCAGTTGGTTTTACAATTCTTAGACAATGCCATTGCAATCCAGTGGCTAAGCTCAATGAATCGATATTCAATAAACCCATCAGCATTCGTGGATCATAATATTTGATTGATTCAACAAGTGAACTCAATCATGAGGACAAGCTGTATGGAACTTTCCAAAGGATCCTTTTTTCATTGGTTGCAAGCATTTAGAGGGCATTAGGGATAAACTGAGAACTTCCCTCATAAAAATATTTGTTATCAGAGAACAGTTTGGCTTGATTCTTCCTACTACAGATGTTGGATCTTAATTCGAGCCAGTTTGCTACAGCAGGAAAATAATCCTGCAGCAACAGGAAAAGTGAATTATTGTGTGGGTTATAATTAATGGCGATTTTTGTAGGGGTTGATAAAAAAAATGAAAATCAAGTGGAAATTATCAACTTCAGAAGACTTTCAAATACAACTTCCAATTAGCTCAACGACTTGCTTCTTTCCACTCTAGAAAATCTATTGTAAAGGCAAGCTTTCCACTGACCTCATACCTTCAAAGTGCAGTTACATATTCCAAACAGGGGTAGAATGGAGGTGCTGTTTACTATAACTTAATTTTATTGATTAATTGTTGTGGGCTGAGAATTTATTATCAGCAATAGTAAGGCAACGCGTTTATTGACATAGCATACTATACTAAAAAATATGTGTTACGATTGTAGGGTAATAAGTGTACATATAACGCCGCAGCGTAGCTGTGTTGAAGGCAACATCGTGATATTTGCACTGAAACTGAAGCTATATTGCAAGTCTAAAGCAATATTTATCCCATGAATTACGTGAATGATTTATGCAAATTAACATTAACAAAACTTAATGGGATTGTATGCTGAGTGGGGCGACGGATGGGCCAGACAGTAGGTCAATCCATTGACTCTGCTCCCAGTGCGCACGTACCGTAGCCGCTCAAGCACAGCGTGACTGTTGTCTGTCTGGTAACTATTCTTGCCTATTGATTTGTGATCTGAGAGCAGATTATCAGCATGATGCATAGTTCATTTGCTTCCATATTTTAAACATTACCAATCTGTATCTCAAACTTTGAGAAGGAGACTCACAACGGTCACAGAGGAAAATCGAATATAGATAAAAATGGATGTGAAACATTCTGCCGAATATGTTATCTTACTGTTTTTATCTAGGTATATGCAGTAGGTGGCAAGGCGTAATTTTGCACATGATTTTCCACAAACTGAATAACCGAATCAATTTTAAATTTTAAATACGCCTGCATTAGGCTACTTTTTTTCTTGGAACGCATTAGTAACCATAATATAATTATCCAGCAGCTGTCTGATATTATGAAATACACCAATAAATAAACACTAGTAAGTATGAAATAATATTATAGGTTAAAGCGCAGGAATCCATCCCTGAAACCAAGTGGCGCAAAGAGAAGACCCAGATTGAACCAGCTGGAAATGTAGATGATAACATACCCTCACCTTCAAACATAGACCAGTAACTCTCAATAGCATCTGTGAATAATGTACACAACCTAAATTGGGCTGGAAGCCAAATTATCATATCAATTCCCATTTAGCCTATACTTTGCCAACAATACAACATGCATGGCATGCTACCTGGCGATTGACGATATTGAGAAAGTAGCAAACCCAGTGACAAACCCAAAAGAAGACCAATACGATCCCCCTCACTACAGAATGGCACAAAAATACGTTATAATGGAAATCAAAAATCCACAATTCTCTAGTTACCTTTTTGCTGTCTGGCAGCGCGCAGAACTTGCTGTTCCCTGTCAAAGAGCCAGACCTATTCTGTCCGATAGTTCCCTGCTGGGGAGACATGGTTTCCATCAAGGCTACTACAATAGATCGACACCGACTCTTCTGCCTGCTGCCTCAGACCACAGCGCACGTATTCCTATTCCCATTGCATCCAAAATTATCCAGCGACAATACCAAACGAACAAAGAGACAAACCGGTGGGAAATCCCCCATTCACGCCAATAGAACGGATAAAAATGAAACAAAACGCGTGAAATAAACCTGGTCTGAGTTCTTTACTGACAGCTCACAGAACCCACTGACAATCCTCTCTCGTTCCTGTCAACATTCGGTCTGAAGCGCTGTAGTAGTTTCGGCTCAAACCCAGGGGTGCATTCATTTCGTCAATTCTGTTGCAAAACGTTTTGCAACAGAAACAGTTTACTCCAAACGGAAAACGTTTTGAAACTAAAACGAGAGTTTCTATTGGACAAATTCAGATAGTCCCTTTAGTTCTTTCGTTTGGTTCTTAAACGGTAAACGGTTTCCATTGCAAGACGTAATGAATACACACCATGTGTAAATATGCCACTACAGCCTGAGCTGAAGGAGGTCCTAGCGCCGCTGGGTTCCTAACCTGAAAAGTAGCACTAATTGAGGTGGTAACAGCTCTAGCTCAGGAATCACATGAAAACAGTTTGCAGACCAGGTGAAGGAATGTGCTCTGCATGCCAAAAATAACATGAATAATGTAAAACAAATCTAAAGCATGATTTTTCTCCATAGCCATGAAACAGTCCACCCCACTGTATGCACACCCAATGGAATGTGTGAATATACACTACCTTTCAAAAGTTTGGGGTCACTTAGAAATGTTTTTGAAAAACATATTTTTTCGTCCATTAAAATAACATCAAACTGATCAGAAATACAGTGTAGACATTGTTAATGTTGTAAATTACTATTGTAGCTGGAATTGGCTGGTTTTTAATGGAATATCTACATAGGCGTACATAGGCGTACAGAGGTCCCATTATCAGCAACCATCACGCCTCACAAGTCCTCAACTGGCAGCTTCATTAAATTGTACTCGCAAAACACAAGTCTCATCGTCAACAGTGAAGAGGAACTCTGCCTAGAAGGCCAGCATCCCGGAGTCACCTCTTCACTGTTGATGTTGAGACTGGTGTTTTGCGGCGGGTACTATTTAATAAAGCTGCCAGTTGAGGACTTGTGAGGCGTCTGTTTCTCAAACTAGACACTCTAATATACTTGTCCTCTTGCTCAGTTGTGCACCGGGGACTCCCACTCCTCTTTCTATTCTGGTTAGAGCCAGTTTGCACTGTTCTGTTAAGGGAGTAGTGCACAGCGTTATACGAGATCTTCAGTTTCTTGGCAATTTCTCGCATGGAATAGCCTTCATTTCTCAGAACAAGAATAGACTGACGAGTTTCAGAAGAAAGATCTTTGTTTCTGGCCATTTTGACCCTGTAATCGAACCCACAAATGCTGATGCTCCAGATACTCAACTAGTCTAAAGAAGGCCAGTTTTATTGCTTCTTTAATGAGGAAAACAGTTTCAGCTGTGCTAACATAATTGCAAATGGGTTTTCTAATGATCAATTAGCCTTTTAAAATGATGAACTTAGATTAGCTAACACAACGTGCCATTGGAACACAGGAGCTAGTTGCTGATAATGGGCCTCTGTACGCCTCCTACGGGGTAGGCCGTCATTGTAAATAAGAATTTGTTCTTAACTTACTTGCCCAGTTAAAAAAAGGTTAAAGAAATATATATTTTTTAAATAAATTATTGAATACCTCCCTCTACACCCACGCACTTACTATCAAGTTAATGGTACAGAATTGTCATAACTTTGACCCTAGACCTGATGACACACACACACATAAAAAAATCTGCCGTTTCCAGCCACAATAGTCATTTACAACATTAACAATGTTTACACTGTATTTCTGATCAATTTTATGTTATTTTAAATGGACAAAAAATGTGGGCATTTCTAAGTGACCCCAAACTTTTGAACGGTAGTGTATATATATACTGTATATATTCACACATTCACATGTATTTTTCCATACAGCTTTTCATAGCTTTTCATATATAAATATGAATGGATGCACACATGACAGTAAGTCGCTTTGGATAAATGCGTATGCTAAATTATATATTATATTGTAGCTGCCCTCGTTTATAGGTGCAGATATTGACTCTGCCACTGGTGCACGCTTTCGTGGCATAGACGATTTCCGCAGCCCTACGGGACAGAAGTTTGAGGGTTCAACGTGTTTTTTTGAAAGGAGGGAGTTGTGTAGCGACCCTGGGTTATAAGTGCTTATATCGACTCTGCCACTCGAACATGCTTTTGTGGCACAGTCAATTTCCACATGGGCTATGGGCCAGAAGGTTGAGGGTTAGCCCCCGCACTCCCTGCCTGATTCATTACAATATAGTCATGGCCTACAATATGAGTTGATCAATTCATTTATAAGTGTAAAACAATACTAAACTAACTGTGGCATTTAATACACTGTGTTATAAATGACACACTACTGTCTCCAAAACATTAGCATGCGGCTGATGATAAAGCCAGTGAGGCGCTCGTGTGAGCTGATGGATTTGATTAATATCATCTGACATTTAACTTTGAAGTGAGGCATAAAGGCCATTCTCCGACCAGATCTGTCGAGTGTTTGGAAATCAAACCTGGGGAAAGTTTTGAGTTGGACAATTATCTATTTCAGTGATGGAAAATTACTATTGACCTGGTATTTTTTTCCAAGCCTGGCATTCACTTTATATAAACCAACTGCTGGTATCTTATCTTATCTCATCTTATTATTATTAAAACAAGATACCATGTTTCTCAAATACCTGCCACATAAAAATATGACATTTTACCTTTATCTCCTGAGTGGCGCAGTGGTCTAAGGCACTGCATCTCAGTGCAAGAGGGGTCACTACAGTCCCTGGTTTGAATCCAGGCTGTATCACATCCAGACGTGATTGGGAGTCCCATAGGACGACGCACGTCCGGATTTGGTCGGGGTAGGCCGTCATTGCAAATAAGAATTTGTTCTGACTTGCCTAATTAAATAAAGGTTAAATCAATTTAAAAAAATTAAATACCTCCCTCTTCACCCACCCCCCTTACTATCAAGTTGATGGTACAGAATTGGGTCATAACTTTGACCCTAGACCTGATGACACACACACACTTCTCAGAGAGGGGAGAAAGGAGAGGAGAGGAGGGGTGAGGTTGGCCTTGCTGATAGACTGGAGGTAACTAAAGATTTAGAGGTGGTGGTTGAGGGTTTGGGCAGAGAGGAGACGCTGGGACCCGACAGACAGACAGCTTCCACTTTGGGAATGGGAACCCTCCACTCTGGGAAGCTCTGACTCCCTGTCTCAGTCCCCTAAATTTTGAAATGTTTCCCTTAATCATTCCTAGTCTGAATCCCCAGTGACAAACACCGGGAAGAAAATGAAAGGCGGAAATTTGAACATTACTCTGCCACAGTCGCTACGCCTCTCTTGGTCTCTTTAGGTTTCTCAAAACATTAGTCATGGGAGATTGGGAAGAGAGAGTTGTAGAGACAGACAGAGGGAGAAATTGAGAATTAAAAGACAGGGTTTGTGATTGAAGTGACCATAGAGGTGGCAGAGATACACAAAGCGACAACTATGGGTTGCCATGGGTTAGCCTCTTATAGACAGACATATATACAGTGGGGAAAAAAAGTATTTAGTCAGCCACCAATTGTGCAAGTTCTCTCACTTAAAAAGATGAGAGAGGTCTGTAATTTTCATCATAGGTACACTTCAACTATGACAGACAAAATTAGGAAAAAAAATCCAGAAAATCACATTGTAGGATTTTTTATGAATTTATTTGCAAATTATGGTGGAAAATAAGTATTTGGTCAATAACAAAAGTTTATCTCAATACTTTGTTATATACCCTTTGTTGGCAATGACAGAGGTCAAACGTTTTCTGTAAGTCTTCACAAGGTTTTCACACACTGTTGCTGGTATTTTGGCCCATTCCTCCATGCAAATCTCCTCTAGAGCAGTGATGTTTTGGGGCTGTCGCTGGGCAACACGGACTTTCAAAGATTTTCTATGGGGTTGAGATCTGGAGACTGGCTAGGCCATTCCAGGACCTTGAAATGCTTCTTACGAAGCCACTTCTTCGTTGCCCGGGCGGTGTGTTTGGGATCATTGTCATGCTGAAAGACCCAGCCACGTTTCATCTTCAATGCCCTTGCTGATGGAAGGAGGTTTTTACTCAAAATCTCACGATACATGGCCCCATTCATTCTTTCCTTTACACGGATCAGTCGTCCTGGTCCCTTTGCAGAAAAACAGCCCCAAAGCATGATGTTTCCACCCCATGCTTCACAGTAGGTATGGTGTTCTTTGGATGCAACTCAGCATTCTTTGTCCTCCAAACACGACGAGTTGAGTTTTTACCAAAAAGTTATATTTTGGTTTCATCTGACATTCTCCCAATCCTCATGTGGATCATCCAAATGCTCTCTAGCAAACTTCAGACGGGCCTGAACATGTACTGGCTTAAGCAGGGGGACACGTCTGGCACTGCAGGATTTGAGTCCCTGGCGGCGTAGTGTGTTACTGATGGTAGGCTTTGTTACTTTGGTCCCAGCTCTCTGCAGGTCATTCACTAGGTCCCCGTGTGGTTCTGGGATTTTTGCTCACCGTTCTTGTGATCATTTTGACCCCCAGGGTGAGATCTTGCGTGGAGCCCCAGATCGAGGAAGATTATCAGTGGTCTTGTATGTCTTCCATTTCCTAATAATTGCTCCCACAGTTGATTTCTTCAAACCAAGCTGCTTACCTATTGCAGATTCAGTCTTCCCAACCTGGTGCAGGTCTACAATTTTGTTTCTGGTGTCCTTTGACAGCTCTTTGGTCTTGGCCATAGTGGAGTTTGGAGTGTGACTGTTTGAGGTTGTGGACAGGTGTCTTTTATACTGATAACAAGTTCAAACAGGTGCCATTAATACAGGTAATGGGTGGAGGACAGAGGAGCCTCTTAAAGAAGAAGTTACAGGTCTGTGAGAGCCAGAAATCTTGCTTGTTTGTATGTGACCAAATACTTATTTTCCACCATAATTTGCAAATAAATTCATAAAAATCCTACAATGTGATTTTCTGGATTTTTTCCTCATTTTGTCTGTCATAGTTGAAGTGTACCTATGATGAAAATTACAGGCCTCTCTCATCTTTTTAAGTGAGAGAACTTGCACAATTGGTGGCTGACTAAATACTTTTTTTCCCCACTGTATAGAGGGAGACCTACAGAGAGACGGAGAGATAGAGGGACACGGGCAGGCAGTCTGACCGACAGTCATAGACAGAGACACAGAGGGACAGACAGTCAGAAACCCAGGGACAGGGAGAGTCAGACGGTCTTAGCCTGTCTGCCTTTCACATCTGCTCTCCTGTGAGGACATACGCCCCTCCCCCAGCTAATCTGATTAACTAAACTACCCAGAGAGCTGACTACCCTAATAGCTGACTTGTTGGTAGAGAGCATCGATGTATGTGTGTGTGTGTGTGTACGTGCATGACCAGAGAGGACTGGTTTAAGTTGTCCCCTAGGGGTGGAATGGTTTTGGTTTCACAGAGGGCTCAAACTGGTGTTAGAGAGGGGATGGATAAGCTGAACAGGGGATATGTTCATAAGACCCAGGACCCATTGTGCATGTGATGATTTAGTTGACTAAATGTGAGCCAGGGGGTCCTATGTTTACTGTAAGAGAGTAGCCTCTGAGCCACAGAGTGGAATTAACCAATTAATGGGGTAATGGAATAATTGGTTTTGGGACATTTATAGGCTTGAGCAGGGTAGGAAGTAAATGGGGTTGGGATGCACTGGAAAGTTCAGGAAATGCCCTCTAAATTGCTATTGCTACACAAAACAAAGCTGTCGCCCTACATATCTGTCCTGGCATGTCACTGACAGCAGAGCAACCACAGAGGTTTTCATCCTGCCAGTTATGCATGACCACGCTCTCTGTTAGGACAGTCCAGACAAGTAGCCAACAAAGGCAGGCTAATGTTGACCGTTTAGAAGAAGGAGGATAGTGGAGGAAAGTGTTTATGTGTGGCAGGCTGGTTTATCACTGGCAATGGCTTTGTTAGTCAGCGCTAATGTTTACGCTGTGAGAGCCGCGCTGTGTATGTATGTGTGTGTTTGAGCTGCTATCAGCGCCAGGGACCTCTTATCGTCCTCTCAGGGGTTAAGGGTCAAGGGTCAAGCCCTACATTCCAGGAGGGGTCAGAATCATTAGATGAAGGTCACCACTGACTTCACCCAGAGGACAGACGGTGGAAGGTTTGGTGAGGTGGTCATTAGGCTGAGTGGTTGGCTGAATGTATCCATAATTTTTGGTAAACATACGCCAGGGTTAGTTAACTAACAAACTTAATTCTAAAGACCATGACTAGATAATTAGTTGAATCAGTTGTGTTATAGCTGGGCTGGAACAAAAGCCTGCACATACTATGGATACAGTATATCTAAGTGAATGTTACATATAGCTACATATCACACTGCCTTGGTTGCCCCACAGTGATTGCCAAGTACACAACCTCCTCCATAGGTTGAAAGGTCACCAGAGGTCAGATTAGCATCCGGCAAGTACAGTGGTTGCGTTCAGTACAATAGAACTTTGTGCAGCATTGAATTTAATGGAAACGGTAGTGTACTGAACGACCAGTTGAAAAACGTTGTGATTTTGTTGGCCCAAAACGCAGTTAACATATGGTGTGCAGCATGACTTTTTTCGATTTCCGATGGTCACGCCCATCTTGATCAGGCTACATACACCTCACCACACCCACCAAACGGGATTAAGCACACCTCAAAGGCTGTTGAAGAACAGTGCATACCATTCGTTCAGTACAAACCGTCACGCAACATAGCAAACATTGAAGCGAACTGAACGCACCCCAGGACACAGAGGTCATGTGACCTGTTAGAGGAATGTTCAGAGGGGTCAAAAATCCTGTCGACAAATGGTTGAGGTTGTGTTACTAAATGACCTCATCTCAGCATGTGAACTTGTGTGAGAGTTATGTGAACGGAACTGACTTGTATGTACAGAAACAACATCCCTCAAAAACATATAATTAGGACATGTTTTGTGCTCGGTGCATAACTCTGCTGTGAAATCACTGGTAGTGGAATACATACAGCAGGACACATGGTGCTATGTACAGGACAGGAGCAGAAAAAATCACGTTCAATAGTGAGGGAGCGCTTCTGAAGATTTGTAATTTTATGGGATTCCGTTCCGTTGTGGGTTTGTTAACCAGCGAGAGGAGAGGGAAGGCGTGGTTTGGTTGATATTAAAAGACATGTTGTGTGTGTGTTTTAATGAGAGTGCACAGCTAGCCTTGCCCATTCACTGTGCAGGGACAGAAATGAACTTGGATGCAGAGTTACAGTGTTGAAGTCTTTCCATTTTCAATCCCAGAACCAACCCTTTCCAAAGTAATTACGCATGCACGCACAAACCAAACGCACGCACAAACACATGCACGCACACCCGCACACATACAGTACATGCACACACACCTGGACAGAGGATCCTCTCAGTACCTCAACAATATTTGTAGACTGTTTATAGCTTACAGAATAAGACTGAATATGTCTAAACATGCTTATCCTCTAATTATACAGACACCGCCCAATTGACCCTTCACTAAGCCCCCCCTTGGTTACTGTTGCAACATTGGACAACATTTTCCCAGGGAGACCAATTCCCCGTTCAACCACTAGCGAAATTCCCTCACAATGATCTCAAACTGTGTTCATAATACAAAATGAAATGAAACACAGACAACCCCTTGCTAATCAGGAAACTCTTGGGTATGTTGTGGAGGACTGTCATTACAATTGCACCCCTGGAACCTGGTAAACTGATGTTTGTAGTGTAGCTAAACACTGAATGGCTCTGAATTCACTGTCAGCATGCAGTCTACGCTATAACCACTTTTGGAGCTGATGTCGACAGTAGATGGGAGTTGTATTCATAACATTGCTAAATTAGCTAGCTAACATTCATTTTGAGAAAACAATTTAAATTAAGTGGCTAGCTAGCTAGCCTTAGCAATGTTTGGTGGTCAAATGAGACAGAGCTAGCTAACCAGCTGAGCTAGCAAACATATAACAAAAGTATATTTTTGGATTAGAAAATTACTCCATGAATTCAGGAATCGCAGAAGCAACTACACAAGTTATTTTTTAAAAGAAAACTCTGTTTGTATGCCACCTGTAAATAATAATACAATTGTTAAATTACGAGCCTAGTTGGTTTAGCCACATACAAAGACAGGAACCTTCCCACTAGCCATGATTGGCTGAGATAATGGATGGGCTGGACATGCCGAGAGATGAGTTCAGCTTGGTCTGTCACGTTCCACGCTTCTGTCTATAACATGATCTGCTCAGTATGTATAGGTAATCCTTTCTAACGTGGCTATTTTGAAAGATATCACAAAGAACTGCACAAGTGTTGTTAATGCTCTCCACTTTCTGGAGGACTGAGTTTTGATATCAGTGGAATGACCGGTGGAGTATGATAGCTAAGGAGATGGAGAAAATTTGGGCATTTGATTGCAAATAATACAGAGGGGGTCGAAAAGAGAACACATAGAAGAAGGCTGTTGTATAAAACACCTGTCTCTGTAAGGACAGACGCCAGGGACGAGAAGCAGGTACAGGGAGTGAACATTTAATGAATAACGGACATGAAACAGAACAGGAACAGAATACAGACAGTGTCTGGACAGGGGAAACGGAAGCGACAAACAATGCTGATACAGGGAACACACAGGGAAGCAGACAGAAATAGGGAAGGCAATCAACAAACTAAAGGAGTCCAGGTGAGTCCAATGATGCGCTACTGCGCGTGATGGTGACCGGTGATGAAGCGCAGGGGCGCGTAACAATGGTGACAGGTGTGCATAATGAAGGCAGTCTGGTGCCCTCAAGTACACCCCCTCTAGGGGCGCCAACTGGCATCCCAACTGTGCGAGCCTGACAGGCCGGTCGAGGCATGGGCGCTGGATAAGCCGGCAGGGGCATAGAAGCCCGACGAACCGGCAGAGGCGTGGGAGCCTGACGATCCGGCTGAGGTGTGGGAGCCTGACGAGCAAGACAGCCCGGACACTCTTTAATAAGCTCCCAATTCACCCGCTTTATTGACAACGTTTTGATTCTAAATGGATCTTCGTCAGGTCACCTGACGAAAATCAGTTTGGGATCGAAACGTAGTCAATAAAGCGGTGAATTGGAAGCTTAAAGAGTGTGCGGTCCGTAGCTAGCAAGCTAGAAAATAACAAAAACGTTCTTTAGAAAGTTTGCTAGATTGACATATACTAAATTCATTTTTAAACGGATGGATTTATCGTTGTTAAAATACACCAGTTACACTATTTTAGACCACCAGGCTAATGATGTCATGCAGCCTGTCGTTGTTGTGTTTATACTGTTTCATAACAACAACGACAAGTTTGATGTCGGACGATAATAGAATGTTCATGATGTCACTGCGACAACTGTCTACAAACATGTCGATAGACGTAGTATAAACTAGCCTTCAGTCTTGAAATCTTTGGTTGTTTAGTACACTACCTCACAGAGTGAGAGGTAGTGTACTAAACAACCAAAGATTTCAAGACTGAAGGTATACTCGTCTATCGACATGTTTATGTTGTCGCAGTGACATCATGAACATTCTATTATCGTCGACATCAAACTTGTTGTTGTTATGAAACAGTATAAACACAACAACGACAAGTTTGATGTCGGACGATAATAGAATGTTCATGATGTCACTGCGACAACTGTCTACAAACATGTCGATAGACGTAGTATAAACTAGCCTTCAGTCTTGAAATCTTTGGTTGTTTAGTACACTACCTCTCACTCTGTTTAGCAAATGGCCTCACATGTGAATCCTTAAAGAGATGGGTGGGGCTAAGGCTTAAGAGGGTGTGAACGATTCTGAATGAGTATAGACAAAGAAGAGGTCTCCAGTAGGTGTACCAAAACATTCAAGGAACATTTTCTCAAAAGTGCGGTTACAAGTTAATCAACTTTCAAATCAGAATTACTTTCCCATTGTTCCTCAATTGTAGGGTAGGATATCCAATATAAAAACACAATTTCAAATTGTGTTACAATTGACCGAATCAAGCCGATCGGTCACAAATTAACAGTAGGCTGAGAATAGTAAGTGGGTCAATGCATTTACAAAGACCATGAGTTTACAAAGAGAGGACAGAGGTTCAAAAACTTGATGTACATGAGTGTTTGAAACAGACAAGAGTGTGTGGAGGGAGAAGAGTGGGTGACCGGCTTATGTGAGTCAGGCTTTTCAGAAAGAGGAGATGACTCATGGTTTTCTTTCTCAAGTACTGTGGTGGCACGCTGCATGGTGACAGTCAAAACATTACATCTTTGTGATTCGCACTTCATCAGTGTTTTGATTTAGAAAAAAATCAAAAGACTTGCGTTTGCCATGGCAGACGTTATTTTCCAAACTTCTCAACTCTCCCTAGCCCTGTGCCCTAGCGGCAAGCGCTGTAATCAGTGAGTATCAGTAGGGTCAAAGGTTAGTAATGCTCTTGAATGATGAATTGAAGGTTTGGCTCCAGAAAAGGAGCTTCTGCTTCCAAAGAGCGCCCTGCTACATCTACTGGGCAGACAGTGTGTCCACTCACTTGGAATGGAGAGGAGAATAACTTATGAGGTGGTGGTATCCATTGTTTATCAGTTAGAAAATATAGAGCGGGAATTTGAGATGGATTCACTCAGAGCACCTTTGGAATGTGAATACAATATGTGCATGTCTCTTTCTTTATGTTTACAATGTGTGAGTGTGTGCCCTTTGGTGCTGCAGATTCATTTTAGGGAGGTGTGAGCAGAGGGACTCTGATGATGGTCACACAAGGGACTAATGGACAGTTATATTTCTTAGTTATTATTGAATTGCACTCCCTTTCGCCCTCAGAGCAGCCTCAATTCAACTCTACAAGGTGTCGAAAGTGTTCCACAGGAATGCTGGCCCGTGTTGACTCCAATGCTTCCCACAGTTGTCAAGTTGGCTGGATGTCCTTTGAGTGGTAGACCATTCTTGATACACACAGGAAACTGTTGAGCGTGAAAAACCCAGCAGCGTTGCAGTTCTTGACACAGTCAAACCAGTGTGCCTGGCACCTACTAACATACCCTGTTCAAAGGCACTTAAATATTTTGTCTTGCCCATTCACCCTCTGAATGGTACACATTCACAATCCATGTCTCAATTGTCTGAAGGCTTAAGAATCCTTCTTTAACCAGTCTCCTCCCTTCATCTACACTGATTGAAGTGGATTTAAAAAGTGACATCAATAAGGGATCATAGCTTTCACCTGTATTTACCTGGTCAGTCTATGTCATGGAAAGAGCAGGTGTTCCTAATGTTTTGTACACTCAGTGTATTTCGCACACACACACACACACACACACACACACACACACACACACACACACACACACACACACACACACACACACACACACACACACACACACACACACACACACACACACACACACACACACACACACACACACACACACAGGGAGAACTTCTAAACATCAGCATTTAATTAAATATTTTGTTTCCATTGTTTCCCTAGGGAAACTGGTCCTGAGGAGAAATAACGGAATCACATAACTAACCTTCACCTACTAAAAATCGTGCTAATAATCAGTCGAAGGCCCCACTGTTTCTCTCTATATTCTCTTCCCTCCCTCCCTCCCTCTCATTCGTCTCTCTCTGCCTCCCTATCAACAGACGAGCTAGACTTGTGGAAAGCCACTATCTGCTCTCTGTTCGCATGTATTGATGATAAAGTGAAAATGCAGCCGGTAGATAAACTTCACTGTGCTCAAATTCCTATCAGATAAAAGTGAACATATAGGAGACAAGAGACACAAACCTCATTGCAGAGGAGGGAGTTGATTAAGTTATTTATACCACCTACCTCTCACAACATTCAGTTGACATTAAAAGACAGAAGAGAGAGGGAGATGAGAGACGAGGAATGAACCAAAGAAATGACATTCTATCTCTCTTTGGTGTGTGTTATCTTGTGTCTGACGGATGAAGGACGAGGGTTTGCTTTTTGCCCTAGTTCTCCCCAGAGACAGACACTGACTATGTTTCTGCCCTGACAACATATGATATCTGTACATTTTCAATCTGTCTGTCAGTGCAAGAATTGGCCACAGGATTTATCTGCAGTGTCAATCAGACGAGTAACAAGAAATCGAAAACCAAAAGATATTAAACCAGAGTTATCTGTCAAATCGAAACACTGTGTTCTGTAACCGATGTAGGATCTTAATTTGATCACCCTTTTGCAGAAAACTTGTAGTGTATTTGAGCTTTAAAAAGGCTTCAGAAATGTGTAACTTCCACCTTGAATTTTCAGACTTTCCCTTGTGCATTAATTATAATCCACATAATAATTAACATTTCTTGTAGCTTGCAGGATTACCTTCCTGCTGTAGAAACATTTGCTAAAATTAAAATCCTATACCTGTTAGCTTTCAGAGATTAAACTGACACCATGACACAACGCATGTTGATACAACGCACACTGCATGTACATATTCATTACAGTACAGTAATTCATTTTAACATAAAACTATCAGCAGTATGGTTCAAATTCATTCATCATTAAACCATTGAAGGAATTTGAAACCCCTAGTGTTGTTCTCTTCTCTTTGGCTGGCTGCAGACTCTGAAACAAGATTTTCCCTCCCTCCCGGAAAATGTCCCTGTGTTCAATAAAATCTCTCTCTATTTTCTCCTTCCAGCTGTCCTGTCGGTCATCCATCATCTGCCACATCCCAGAATAGAACAGTATAGCCCACTGGATGAATCAGATGCTCCATTGATTCGTTGGGTGCTTGAAGGAAAACTTAATTTCTATAATCTCTGCTCTATCGCTCTGAATTCTGCAAAAGTCCACATGAAAGTCAATTATCCTGTTTATATTTTTTTCAGGCACTGTGAATGGACAGCCTTCTATGCCTCCATGGAAGTTTCACACAGTGAGATTGGGTGAAGGCTTCAAACAGAATAAGATGAAAAAATAAAACATTGTGTTTTTACTACATTATTCCCAGCCAGGATTCCCTAGTGCAGAAACCACTGTGCCCCAACCAACCTAATGACCTAATTGCTTCACGGATGGCTTGGGAGGCAGAGCAACCCAGAGAGCCCAACTCAAACCAGCCAATCTAATTGGCCATCTTGAAGCAGCTTGGCTCACAACATTCCAACTAGGATGTGGAAATAATCCCACCAACATCGACCGCAGAATAGTACTTCCAGAGAAACAGATATAGTACCCCTCTTTTACGCTACTGCTACTCTCTGTTCATCATATATGCATAGTCACTTTAACCATATCTACATGTACATACTACCTCAATCAGCCTGACTAACCTGTGTCTGTATGTAGCCTCGCTACTTTTATAGCCTCGTTACTGTATATAGCCTCGCTACTGTTATTTTCTCACTGTCTTTTTACTGGTGTTTTTATTTCTTTACTTACCTATTGTTCACCTAATACCTTTTTTGCACTATTGGTTAGTGCCTGTAAGTAAGCATTTCACTGTAAGGTCTACTCCTGTTGTATTCGGCGCACGTGACAAATAAACTTTGATTTGATTTGATTTGGTAGACAGAACTGTGTGAGTTATGGAAATCAAACCACAGAGACAAACATCCTACCTCTCTTCCTCATACTTCAGGGTCTAATTGTTCAATCTGTTCTCTAGATCATGAATTTACTAGATAGTGAATGACGGCCTGGAGCATTCTAGTTCTTTCTCCATTTCTCTAGTGGCTTGTGTATTAAACGTAGCCATGTTGACTCATGTTGTCTCCTCAGGACATCTGTGACCAAAACAAACCCTGTTAACCCCTACCTACCCCCTTTACCCCCCACCCTCTTTAATCCTCCCTGACCAGGTGCTCATTCTGGGGGTCGGCTAATTCTCCTTCATCTAATTGGGGGCTGTTTGCACCAAAGGTGAACAGTAGAGGGAGCTCCTCCTCTTTCTCGCCCTTCTCTCCCTCTCCGGCCTCTTGCCCTTCTCTCCCTCTACTCCCTCTCCTTAGAGTCCTCAAAGCGGTTGTCCAAAAGTTGTCAAAAGGGCGCCTAAGGCTGTCAGAGCCCATCTCATTATAAACTCTATTATCCCTCCATTCCTCCATCGTTCCCCTCCTCCCTAACCTGAAAACATGGGGTCATTGAGACATAATCTTTCTTATTTGGTCTAATTACTAACCGCCACACCGACGTCTAAGATCTGATCCGACCGCCTCAGCTTTCAGAGACAGATCGATTTGAGGGTTGTTGTTAGCACCTACAGAACTGTACTTCCGTATGTACATTTCTGGGAATAGGTGTGATTCTGAGAAAAGGTGTGCTGCGTTAAGATACAAAATGACCATACATGAACCAATATTTGTTACAGTAGGCTTATCAGTGATAGCCACCTGTTGATTAGGCAACAATTGGACCCCCCTCTCTATACACTCTGCTTGCAGTATGTGTGTGCACACGTGTGTGTGTGAGATAATAGGGATGTGGTGGAGATACAAACCTGATCATATCAT
This sequence comes from Brachymystax lenok tsinlingensis, assembly GCA_030435695.1. Classification (NCBI taxonomy): domain Eukaryota; kingdom Metazoa; phylum Chordata; class Actinopteri; order Salmoniformes; family Salmonidae; genus Brachymystax; species Brachymystax lenok. Next base: position 18,171,861 of record CM059781.1, read on the forward strand.
TCCCTCTATGTACACAAAGACGACCCACATTCCCTCTCACCAACCTACCCAGCTCACGCTATAGAGTCAAGGCACATGCATCAACACATGCAATCCACACTTACATTTACTTTATAGTAAATATTTACTCTAAATGTAAAACGCTTGGAAGACCTACAGCCAGAGGTTGGAACTGGTTCAGGGAACAGAACCAAAAAAATTAAAAGAACAAACATTTTCAAGGAAGAGAAATTAAACCTGAAACGAAAGTGATCCATACTTGTTCTGGAACAGAAACGTTAATTTAAAAGCATGGGAACCGCTTAATAATGTTATTTTACGTTCAAGTCATTTTTTTTATAGTTTCACAAAAGAAATGCAACAAAGTGTCTATGCAAAGCCCTCACTCTGTCACTAAGAAATGTATTCCAGTGTCTGCCTGCAAAATTATTATATTTTCCTGTGCGTGTGAGGGTTTAGGCTACCTGGCCCTCCCTCCTCTGGAGCATTGGCTACTGTACTGTGGACCTCAGATAATGCATGTCATAACAAGATGCCCAGCGCTTCAAGCCTCCTCCTCAACCCTCTCTCGCTTTTTCCCCACCTGTAAAACAGTGGAACATAACAAAAAAAGAGTACTTCTGTTCAGAACAAAATTATTGGAAAATAATTTTGGTTACAACCCCTGCCTATTGCACATTCCAGCTTCACGCCCCCAATCTCTCCTGATCACTGTTATACTGTAATAACTCATATGGTGTCAATATATAGCTAATCCAAACAAAAACCTGGGCCGCAATTTTTTAAATCACAGACCTTATAGGACCTCTCGTGTTTCATTACCAGAGTTCCACCGCATTCTGCTCACTGCTATACCAAGCACATGTGACGGACACACACGCATTCATACACATACACACACACACATGCATGCACACACACACTCCTAACTTGCTGCTACCATGCTCACGCGAAGGCACCTGATGCTCTACTGTAACTCTGTGAACTACCATCAGAAAGACAGTCACAGTCATGCGACTCTGGGGAAATGTCTGTAACGTTGCCTGATCGGTCACATAGGTCACATACATATAGTCATATACACTGAGTGTACAAAAACATTAGGAACACCTGCTCTTTCCATGACATTGACCTGGTGAATCCAGGTGAAAGCTATGACTCCTTATTGATGTCACTTGTTAAATCCACTTCAATCAGTGTAGATGAAAGGGGAGGAGACAGGTTAAAGAAGAGTTTTTGAGCCTTGAGACAGTTGAGACATGGATTGTGTATGTGTGCCATTCAGAGGGTGGTGAACGGGCAAGACAAAATATTTAAGTGCCTTTGAATGGGGTATGGTTTGAGTGTGTTAAGAATTGCAACGCTGCTGAGTTTTTCATGCTTAACAGTTTCCTGTATCAAGAATGGTCCACCACCCAAAGGACATCTAGCCAACTTGACACAACTGTGGGAAGCATTGGCGTCAACATGGGCCAGCATCCCTTGTAGAGTCAAAGTCAAAGTCAAAGTCACCATTATTAGTCAGTTGTACAACCGAATGCCTTCAACCGAAATGTTTCTTCCGCATTTAACCCAACCCCTCTGAATCAGAGAGGTGCGGGGGGCTGCCTTAATCGACATCCACGTCTTCGGCGCCCGGGAACAGTGGGTTAACTGCCTTGTTCAGGGCAGAACGACAGATTTTTTCCTTGTCAGCTCGGGGATTCGAACTTGCAACCCTCCGGTTACAAGTCCAACGCTCTAACCACTAGGCTACCTGCCGCCCCCATGCCCCAACGAAGAGAGTCCATGCCCCAACGAATTGAGGCTCTTCTGAAGACAAACCGGGGTGCAACTCAATATTAGGAAGGTGTTCCTAATGTTTTGTACACTCAGTGTATATTACGTATTATCACAAGGAACACTAACCCACATATTACAGCATATGGCAAAGTGATATGTCTGAATATTCATCGAGACACATCGAATGATCAAGTCTCTATATTACATTTTTTTTGTTTGGATTAACTGTCCACTTTAGAGATTTCAGTTGAGAATCTTTAGAGGTAGAAGATAGCCAAAGCTGTCTATCCGAAATGTACAATGTACTTCACACGATAACTACGTTAACTCAAAAGGAAAACTACAAATTCCACAGCTAATGAGCAAGACTGGATCAACAGGTGTCTCTCACTCACTCAAAGGGGCAGACTGGGACCAGAAATCGGGTCTGGCATTTTTAACACTGACAATCTTTTTCCTTGAGGCCCTAACAACAGCTAATTGTTTTCCTTGAGGCCTCAATTATTAACCTAATAATGCTAATTTAGTGCACATTATTTTTGTTAGACAGGCCCACTAAGCTAAAAATGCCTGAAATGCCAGATGGCCAGTCTGTCCTTGCTCACACTTCATCTAAAAACAAACACGTGCCTGAGCCCACATTGCCAAGGCCCTTGCCACCAGTGTTGAATTATATCCTAGTACAACACATGAACGAGTGTGCCAAGAGGGTAGAAAAGACAAAACATTAGTAAGGTAAGTTAAGGTAGTGTGGTTTTTCACTCACTTTCACCTGGCAGAACTCTACACAGCTCCCAGACCTGTCCCTCTTGGGGTCTTCAAGATTGCCGTCTCCAAGTAAGAGCTCCATGTCAAACTTCTTCTGTACCAGTGGCATCTCCCCTGGGCATATCTCTGAGTGTCTGTGTGTGTAGACACAGGTTCAGTCACAGGTAAGTTGAGATACAGCAAGTTTGAGATTTAGTCGGTCTAACTTGATTTCTGTATTCCTTCCTCCTCTCGTCTTCTTCTTCTTCTTCTTCTTTTTCTTCTTCTTCTCTTTTTCACCTATCACCTCTCTCCCTCCCTCTCTCTGTCTCTCTCTCAGGCGTGCCCTACCCACACATTCACACCAACAAGTGTCTGGGTGTGTGTGCTGCCTGGTAGCAAGAAGAAGCTGAGCCCTATTACTCAGAGTCCTCCATTAGTAGATGGAGAGAGCATGGCTACTCTAACCAATGCTCCACTCCACGTTATCCCGTCCAGAGTAGCCCCACCGTGGGAGGGTGAGTCAGGCAGTGGGCTGCCCTGTCCAGGCTAGCTCTGTCTGTCCCTCTCAGCTCAGCATTCTGTCAGGTGGAAGATCTGCTCACACAGGTCGGGGGAGGGGATAGGGGAGGGGCTCAGGTGGTAAGGGGTGGGGTTTGTGGCGCCCTCCAGGCATATTTAAAAAAGGAGGGAAGCAGCGAGCAAATTATTGTAAATCCCCAACACCCCCCTCTCTCCGCTGCCCCTGCCTTTAGTTCACTCTTAACAGATTGCCCTCTATCTCCAAATTCCACACATTACTCTTCTCCACCTCTGGGTAATTTCTCATACAACACCTCTATAGCCAGTCAACTCTTCAATCACTCATCTCCCCTCTCCGTGTCCTCTATTCCTTCATCTCAACCTCCTCCCGTTTATGCCTGGAGGTGAGAGAGATCAGGGAGAGGAATAGGGGAGGAGATGGAGAGGTAGAAGAGATGGGAGGGGAGATAGACTGACGACTAAAGCCTGAGATCAGAATAACAAAATGACTTGTCTGTCAGTGTCACTCAGGGCTGCTCCCTGTTGTTGGGCTCCTTCACACCCAGCACTGATTCAATGCCCATTCAAATTCAAACAAATACATGTCATTGTTTTGTCCCAAGGAGCACAAACCACCAATGAAAGTGAAGACAGGCAGTGTTTGTCTTCTGCTTTGGCACTGTCTACTCTTTTATGCAAGTCACACGTGTTTGACTGAGAGTATGTGCTTGTGTCTGTTTATATGTCTGTCAGGCATTATGTTTATGTGTATGTATGTATGTATGTATGTATGTGTGTGTGTCTCCATGTACTGTATGTGCATTGTGTGTGTTTTTACATACATGTTCAGTACTATACAATTCAGAATGGTGCAATGTCTCATAGAACAGGTGCCAGGTTGGACAGACAGTCTGTTGACACAGAAACAGGGTAATAAAACACATCCTGTGTCTGTGAACCTGTCTGTCAGCAGGGAAGATTAGGGATCCCCTGCCTGCCACCAACCCAATGTCAGACTGACAGCCATGGTTACGGAGGTTTAGTGTGGAAACCAAAACACACAGAGGTGCATCCATGTAGAGTGCATACTCTCTCTCCCTCCTTAACCTCTCTCTCTTTTTCTCTCTCCCACCATATCCCCCCTCTCACTCTCCTTACCCCTTCTCTCCCTCCTTTGCTCTGCACCCACCTGTGTGTGCCTCCAGTAAGAGGCATGTGGAGACGTTTCAGTCAAAGATAGAGGATTAGCTACCACCACTCAGCCAGAGACATTTAGAATTGCTTCAATCTCCCTCACAGGATAGAGCAAATAATCCTGGAGAAACTAAATTTAACAAAACCAAAACAGTGAAAGAATAATCCTGGAGGGCTAATAAGGAGGGCTAACAAGGAGGGCTAATAAGAAGGGCTAATAAGAAGGGCTAATAAGGAGGGCTAATAAGGAGGGCTAACAAGGAGGGCTAATAAGAAGGGCTAATAAGGAGGGCTAATAAGGAGGGCTAATAAGGAGGGCTAATAAGAAGGGCTAATAAGGAGGGCTAATAAGGAGGGCTAACAAGGAGGGCTAATAAGGAGGGCTAATAAGAAGGGCTAATAAGGAGGGCTAATAAGGAGGGCTAATAAGAAGGGCTAATAAGAAGGGCTAATAAGGAGGGCTAATAAGAAGGGCTAATAAGGAGGGCTAATAAGGAGGGCTAACAAGGAGGGCTAATAAGGAGGGCTAATAAGGAGGGCTAACAAGGAGGGCTAATAAGGAGGGCTAATAAGAAGGGCTAACAAGGAGGGCTAATAAGGAGGGCTAATAAGAAGGGCTAATAAGAAGGGCTAATAAGGAGGGCTAATAAGAAGGGCTAATAAGGAGGGCTAATAAGGAGGGCTAACAAGGAGGGCTAACAAGGAGGGCTAATAAGAAGGTCTAATAAGGAGGACTAATAAGGAGGGCTAACAAGGAGGGCTAACAAGGAGGGCTAATAAGGAGGGCTAATAAGGAGGACTAATAAGGAGGGCTAATAAGGAGGGCTAATAAGGACTAAGCTGGAAGAAGAAGACGTGCACACTTTATGCAAACCTGAGTGTGAGATGTGTTGAGAGAGCGAGGCTGGCTCTATATATAATTCTGTCACACAATAGAGATATTTATGATAGCAGACTTTTGTTAGTGTGTTGTCATGATGCAAACATACACACTGACATTACTTTATACGGTAATGAAGCCAAGGATTCTAACCCTAGAGCCAAGGTCCCCCTGACAACACTGTACAATGAACATGGACGGAAGGTTTGCCAAGACCACCTGAGTATCTGATATTCACTGTTCCATTCCGTTTCTCAAAACGGAATCGTACATTTGAAATTAACTGAAAGTAAACTAGTCAAAAATAACAGATCACTTGGCCTTAACCGGTCGGTCTTTCTAGGAGTAAACCTATTTCTGAGAGAGTTGCAAGAGAAAAGATATGTGCTGGTAAAGAAGGCCATATTTTGATGATATTTGACTGTTCTGTGTATACTGTGTTGATTAAGTAATGTACCATTAGTATAAACAAACTCTTATCACAACATGCATATGTTTATGTTCTCCAATTTCAATGGTTCATGAAAGCAATGTGAGTGTACATGTAAGAATTACACTCATATCAGCATGCTAAGAGGCAAATGTAACTGTTTATGTAGTATAGTCATTTATTATGATGGGGATTTTCTCTGCCTTAAGTTTGGACAGAGTTTCACTACATGCATGAAATGATGCCTAAAAACGATCCTTACACACACAAAAACATGCATCTTCTCTCTCATATAAATTGCACACACATTGGTGCATTTACCAACCCAGTATCACAGATTATTGTGAAATAGACATAAATTGCTTATTGGAAATTTGTGACAGGCACATATTTTTTTGTGTGCAGTACACAATTTTGTATACAGTGCATTTCAATCACAGATAAAGACAGTAGGTTACTTAAGACATAAACTATAGGAGGGAGGTTGGGTGGGCATGTAACGAGATAGGAGGGAGGTTGGGTGGGTGTATAACTCTAAATAGCAACCTAAAGGTTGTGTGTTCGATTCTCATCATGGATAACTTTAGCATTGTCGCTAATTAGCTGCTTTGCTACTACTTTTGAGCTAACCGTAACCGTAACCATTTAACCTGTGCCTGTCACGAATTTCGAATAAGTAATTTGTGTCTATTTCACAATAAGCTGTGATAGTGTGTTGGCATTTACACAACATGCTGATGTGGAGATTTACTTCCATCTAAACAGTCTTATCATCTAGCAGCAGCAGCAGCATTCTCTCACACCACATTTTAAACAACCACCTTTGCTCCTGTTTTTTTCGCTAATGGGATCATGGCCCATTGAAGCTTTATTAATCCCTAGCAGCCACTTGACAAGTCGTGCTAACAATGAGTTTAAAGGGAGAGGGAAAGAATACAGTGGGGAAAAAAGTATTTAGTCAGCCACCAATTGTGCAAGTTCTCTCACTTAAAAAGATGAGAGAGGCCTGTAATTTTCATCATAGGTACACTTCAACTATGACAGACACAATTAGGAAAAAAAATCCAGAAAATCACATTGTAGGATTTTTTATGAATTTATTTGCAAATTATGGTGGAAAATAAGTATTTGGTCAATAACAAAAGTTTATCTCAATACTTTGTTATATACCCTTTGTTGACAATGACAGAGGTCAAATGTTTTCTGTAAGTCTTCACAAGGTTTTCACACACTGTTGCTGGTATTTTGGCCCATTCCTCCATGCAGATCTCCTCTAGAGCAGTGATGTTTTGGGGCTGTCGCTGGGCAACACGGACTTTCAAAGATTTTCTATGGGGTTGAGATCTAGAGACTGGCTAGGCCACTCCAGGACCTTGAAATGCTTCTTCACGAAGCCACTCCTTCGTTGCCGGGCGGTGTGTTTGGGATCATTGTCATGCTGAAAGACCCAGCCACGTTTCATCTTCAATGCCCTTGCTGATGGAAGGAGGTTTTCACTCAAAATCTCACAATACATGGCCCCATTCATTCTTTCCTTTACACGGATCAGTCGTCCTGGTCCCTTTGCAGAAAAACAGCCCCAAAGCATGATGTTTCCACCCCCATGCTTCACAGTAGGTATGGTGTTCTTTGGATGCAACTCAGCATTCTTTGTCCTCCAAACACGACGAGTTGAGTTTTTACCAAAAAGTTATATTTTGGTTTCATCTGACATTCTCCCAATCCTCATCTGGATCATCCAAATGCTCTCTAGCAAACTTTAGACGGGCCTGAACATGTACTGGCTTAAGCAGGGGGACACGTCTGGCACTGCAGGATTTGAGTCCCTGGCGGCGAGTGTGTTACTGATGGTAGGCTTTGTTACTTTGGTCCCAGCTCTCTGCAGGTCATTCACTAGGTCCCCGTGTGGTTCTGGGATTTTTGCTCACCGTTCTTGTGATCATTTTGACCCCACGGGGTGAGATCTTGCGTGGAGCCCCAGATCGAGGAAGATTATCAGTGGTCTTGTATGTCTTCCATTTCCTAATAATTGCTCCCACAGTTGATTTCTTCAAACCAAGCTGCTTACCTATTGCAGATTCAGTCTTCCCAACCTGGTGCAGGTCTACAATTTTGTTTCTGGTGTCCTTTGACAGCTCTTTGGTCTTGGCCATAGTGGAGTTTGGAGTGTGACTGTTTGAGGTTGTGGACAGGTGTCTTTTATACTGATAACAAGTTCAAACAGGTGCCATTAATACAGGTAATGAGTGGAGGACAGAGGAGCCTCTTAAAGAAGAAGTTACAGGTCTGTGAGAGCCAGAAATCTTGCTTGTTTGTATGTGACCAAATACTTATTTTCCACCATAATTTGCAAATAAATTCATAAAAAATCCTACAATGTGATTTTCTGGATTTTTTTTCCTCATTTTGTCTGTCATAGTTGAAGTGTACCTATGATGAAAATTACAGGCCTCTCTCATCTTTTTAAGTGAGAGAACTTGCACAATTGGTGGCTGACTAAATACTTTTTTTCCCCACTGTACATCCAATTAGGCATCTGTCTGTCTAGGCACCCACGGCCCACGGTCACCCCAACACACCGTGTTTTCATTTAAAACTCTTCATGATGTTCTCATTATTTTCCCGCAGGAGAGCTAGGCCATTAGATAGAGCATGTTCTCAGACCACAGGGTGGTTGTTAGTGTAGCACTAGGCTAGCCGGCCTGATTAGCACATCAGGAGACAAGCAGGCAGGGTTCCAAAGGGTCATCCAGTAAGGTATGCGTTCAATCAGTAGGCTATGCTATAGAACTGTAGTGGGGTTATGAGATGTTTATGTAGCTACAGGCCAGTACTATGTTAAAAGAGATTGATTTAAGAACAAGTCCACTGAACAGTTGTCTATATGCAGAGATGGGTTGACAATACCTTATGATTCAGTTCTTAAGTCTATAACAAAGTTAGAGACACAGCTTTTGGTAAAGCTAGTGACTTACAAAAAAAGAACAAAACATAACAATTCCTAAAGGAGAAGTTTACCCAAAATCCAGAAACTCCCAAGTGATTACATACATTGGAGAGAGCCTGGCATTACATTGAAACTAGTTCAGTCGAGTTCGCCCTCTCCCCCCTCTCTCTCACTGGATTTCAGAACTGAGACAGCTGCAAAAACGGGTCATGTGACCTGTTACGTTGCAGGCCTCACTCTGCTCCGTTGTCAGTGAATGCATGACATGCATTTACAAATCCGCGAACTGTGGACAAATTCATTGTTTTATTGAAAGCGTACAGCCGAATTAGCTATTTTTGTCAAAATTACTATCGGTTTTGAGTCAGGAAGTGTGTACTTTTCAATCGAAAACATTGTTTTATATCATTATTTTATGTAGCTGACTGCCACAGCAGTGGAGATGAGTAACAACTGTGCATGTGAGCCGTTGTGCGGGAAACCCTGCTCACGATATGCCCTTTTGTCACAGCTTTATTTGGTGGGAGAAGGAGCTGGTGCAAAAGTTGATTGTTAGGCCTATCGCAGGTAAAGTTAGTGACACAAAATGGAAAAAGAGATGGTAGCAAGAGCAGGCTGGTGTTCGGTCCCTGGCTGCACTTTATACATGAAATCAAGGGAGGAAGGCACCAAATGTCACAGTTTTCCAGTAAAAGATACATAGAGATGCAGAAAATTGTAAGTAGCAATTATAAATAGTAAATACGATGTACAAACTCCTGCCGCCAACATTACATCTCTGTCACGCCCTGATCTGTTTCACCTGTCCCTGTGATTGTCTCCACCCCCTCCAGGTGTCGCTTATTTTCCCCAGTGTATTTATTGCTGTGTTTCTTGTCTCTCTGTGCCAGTTCGTCTTGTATGTTTTTCCAAGTCAACCAGCGTTTTTCCCGTTCGCCTGCTTTTTGCTATTCTCCTTTTTCTAGTCCTCACGGTTTTGACCCTTGCCTGTTTTCTGGACTCTGTACTTGCCTGCCTGACCATTCTGCCTGCCTTGACCACGAGCCTGTCTGCCACTCTGTACCTCCTGGACTCTGATTTGGTTTTGACCCTTCTCTTGCCTACTCTTTTTGGATTAATAAACATTGTAAGACTCTAACCATCTGCCTCCTGTGTCTGCATCTGGGTCTCGCCCTTGTGTCATGATAATCCCTGCATGTGTAAGTAAAGCACTTCAGCGACGATGCATATGAACAAGAAATGCGATCTGAAATTATGGGGACAGAAAACCGAAGGATACATAAGCAATAAGGCCCGCCGCGTTGCGTCATGCCTAAGAACAGCCCTTAGCCGTGGTACAGTATATTGCCCATATACCACAAACCCCCTAGGTGCCTTATTGCTATTATAAACTGGTTACCAACTTAGAGCTGTAAAAATAAATGTTGTCATACCCATGGTATAAGGTCTGATATACCACGGCTTTCAGCCAATCAGTATTCAAGGCTCGAACCACTCAGTTTATAATAGAAGATACAGCTGTTGCTACTGTATTTCCATGGACTGGATCTGGCACAGTGCCAAAATACAAAGGTGTGTTTGAGAAGAGAAAACAACAAAGCAAGGGTGCAGGTATGTAGCCTGATCCTTGAAGTTTGAGGTGTTCTTATTGTGTTATTACCATTGCACCATCATGTAGACAAGTTTAGCCTTTAAAAGAAAGCAGTACTTCCCTCCATGTACTCTGAACATTTCATGACTCTATGCCCAAGGAAATGTATTCAAAATAGCTTCTGTAGTTTCATAATTGTATGTTTAATGGGAAAATATGGTAATTTTTTTGGAGATAAGAGGTTTTCATCAGACAGCAATGATATGTGCCCTATGCATTTATGACAGGGGGGTTGAGAAGACAATTATCAGGTTTGAAGGTAAGACCCAGATGCAGACTGTGTCGAAGTAACAATGTTTATTACAGCAACAGGGGCAGGCAAACGACAGGTCAAGGCAGGCAGGGGTCGATAATCCAGAGTAGTGGGGCAAAGGTACAGGACGGCAGGGAGGCTCAGGGTCAGGTCACCCGAGGTCGCTAATCCAGAGGTGGGACAAAGGTACAGGACGGCAGGTAGGCTCAGGGTCAGGGGCAGGCAGAGTGGTCAGGCAGGTGGGCTCAGAGACAGGACAGGCAAGGGTCAAAACCAGGAGGGCGAGGAAAAGAGAGACTGGGGAAAAGCAGGAGCTGAGACAAAACGCTGGTTGACTTGACAAACAAGACGAACTGGCAATAGACAAACAGAACACAAATACACAGGGGATAATGGGGAAGATGGGCAACACCAGAGGGGGGGTGGAGACAATCACACTGACTTCTGTGGCTAGCTACCGGAGGTGAGAACGGGGGTTGAAAATGCTTCGAGGGAATCCAAAAGTGAAGGTGGAGGTAGGGGACGATTATGGCCAAGGAGGTGCGTGTGCATGGACGTTGAAGGATCTGGCTGAGGAGATCGCCAAGGTGTCGGAGCCCAGAGGCCGCTTGCGGCAGGACGTTAGAGTGATGGCGGCTGAAGCGGGCTTGAGTGCTTCATCGTCTGTGTTTCGCGCGGATTCTGGTGGGCGGACCGAAGGGGTGACGTCGACGCGGCGGGAAGAGGAATATGTGGCTCAGGATGTAAACAAACATGGCGGCGCCCAGTGCCGGTTGCGTCCGTATCTGCTAAGACCCCGAAGTATTCCGGTAAGGCGGATTGGGAAGCTTTTCATGCCCAGTTTGAACTGTTAGCTAATTTTATGGGGTGGTCGAATGAAGATAGGGCACTGCAGTTGGCTTTATGCCTCACAGATGATGCTCTGGCCTGTTTGATATTGATTAGCCCAGAGGACAGACGTGATTATGGTGCTTTAGTGGGAGCACTCAGGAGGCGCTATGGACAGTGTGTACAGCCCGGGCTGCTGCGCTCCGAACTGAGAAATAGACGCAGGTAGCCTGGAGAGCCGCTACGGGTCCTAGCTAATGACATTGAGAGCCTTTCTTGTCGGGCATATGCTCACATGCCCCCCTCCGTGCAGAGCGAGCTAGCACGGGACCAGTTCATACAGGTGCTCTCTCCTACGAAGCTGCGCATACAGACCCAGCTGGCTCATCCTGAGTCCTTGCAGATAGCCTTGGAGATGGCTTTGGAGAGGGAGCTGGTGTGGGCTGGGGCTTCAGCTGGGGCTTTGGTGGGGGTGCAGGGAGACAGACCCACTGTGCGGGCTGGGGGGCAGAGCAGCCCAGAGCCGGAAAAGCCTGCGTGGGTGGCTAAAATGATTGAAGTCATTCGTGCTGTGTCGCTACAGGCGGCACGAAACACACGCCCTGGTCCCAGGGTCTGCTGGGGTTGTGGCCAGCCAGGCCATCTGCGCCGGGATTGCCCCATGTCCACCAGAGCTCAGGGAAACGGCTCGGGGTCCGCATAGACCGGGGAGTGCGGACCCCTGGGAAAGGAATAATGACTCTGACAGTAGGGGGCAGGTCTGTGCGTCATCCTGTGTGAGTGGCAGGTGTTTAGGACCCTTGTATCCTGGGGTTGGACTTTCTTAGGAGCACAGGCTGCCAGTTAGACCTAAATGGGGGCACACTGAGCTTCCAGGGAGGGCCGGCAGTCACCATGGCCCCCCCTAATGTCACATTCACTCAACCCGACAAACCCTTTACTCCAACAGTTAAAGCAGCAGAGACTCATGGCTTCCCCCCCTCCCCCACATCGGTGTGTGACTTTTCCCCAGCGCCTCTGTCACCTACGGCTGTATGTTACATTCCCTCAGCTACCTCCACGACACATCCCTCCGTGAGCCCGGGCCGCGCACCCCCAGCCCAGCTACCCCAGATGGGAGAGGAGAGGACACTGTCTACAGTGAGGGAGATATGGGGGAGGAACTGTGTTGGTCTTGACCCCGAGCAGCAGAAACGGTTGTGGCAGTTGCTGTTTGAATTCAGAGACAGCTTTGCACTGAGTGAGGAAGAGGTGGGTCAGACTCATCTGGTGCAGCATGAGATTGATACAGGTGATGCTCGACCCATCAAGATGCGTCCCCGCCGTATCCCGCTGGCATGCCAGGAGGCGGCAGACAAGGCTGTGTTGGAGATGCAGCGGGCAGACTTCATCGAGCCCTCAGACAGCCCCTGGGTGGCGCCAGTCGTCATGGTTCCTAAGAAGGGGGGCAAGCTGAGGTTCTGTGCGGACTACAGGCGGCTGAATGAGGTAACCAGGAAGGACTCATGCCCCATACCACGTATCGATGAGTCGCTGGACCTGGTTAGGGGGTCCTTCTGGTTCTCCTCACTAGACCGCCGCAGTGGCTACTGGCAGGTGCCCCTCTCCCCAGATGCCAGAGCCAAAACTGCGTTCTCCACTAACAGAGGACACTGGCAGTTCAAGGTCCTGTGCTTCGGCCTGTGCAATGCTCCAGCTACTTTTGAGCGTTTGATGGACAGGGTGCTGGATGGCATCCCCAGACAGCAGTGTCTGGTATACCTCGATGACATCCTTCCAGTCAACCCTGGTGGCGCTATGGCGTGTGCTGGAGCGGGTGGCTGCTGCAGGTCTGAAGCTCCACCCCGAGAAGTGCCACTTCATGAGGAGAGAGGTGTCCTTCTTGGGCCACCAAGTGGGGAAGGAGGGAATCAGCACCATGGAGGACAAGGTGGGGGTTGTCCGAGACTGGCCCACCCCCACCGACCAGCGGCAGCTGAAAAGCTTCCTGGGCCTGGCCTCGTACTACAGGAGGTTTGTACGGGGCTTCTCAAGCGTCACTGCTCCCCTAAACCGCCTGCTGCCGAAGGGCAAGGCCTTCACTTGGACAGTGGAGTGTGAGGAGGCCTTCAACACCCTCAAACGTGCACTGATCGAGGCCCCTGTGCTCGCCCCCCCTGACCTCACCTTGCCCTTTATCCTGGACACAGACGCGAGCAATGTGGGCATGGGTGGGGTGCTGGCCCAGGTGGAGCCAGAGGGGGAGAGGGTGGTGGCGTACTTCAGCAAAACATTTGACAAACATGAGCGCCGCTACTGTGTCACCCGGCGGGAACTCCTTGCTGTTGTGGCTTCCGTCAAACACTTCAAGTACTACCTGGGTGGCCTGCCCTTTACGGTAAGGACTGGCCACTCTGCTCTCCAGTGGCTCATGTCTTTCAGAGAGCCAGAAGGGCAGGTGGCACGATGGTTGGAGGAGCTTCAGCCGTACGACTTCATAGTGGTGCACAGGGCAGGGGCACGCCACTCCAACGCCGACGCCATGTCCCATCGGCCCTGTACTGCAGACGGCTGCCGCCACTGTGAGCGGAGAGAGGGACGTGAGAGAGAGCTGTGTGCAGAGGAGGGGGTCTGTGCCACAGTGTGTTGGGCGAGCGGGCCTGTCTGCGGTGAGCTGCAGACTGTCGACGTGGCTGAATGGGGGCATCAGCAGGGACGGGACACAGACCTACAGCCAGTGCTACAGTGGGTAGAGGCACAGATGAGGCCGCCGTGGGAAGAGGTGACAGCGTTCTCACTCGCGACCAAAGGGTTGTGGTCAAAGTTTGAGAGACTGCGGCTGGCTGATGGCGTGCTACAGCGGGCATGGAAGGAGTCAGCTACGGGAGAGGAGAGGTGGCATGTGGTGGTCCCAAAAGCACTGCGGGAGGCTGTGCTCCAGAGTACTCATGGGGGGGTGGGGACTGGACACTTTGGGGTCACAAAAACACTCCGCCGCCTCAATCAGGGCTTTTACTGGGGGCAGCACAAGAGGGATGTGGAGGACTTTTGCCGCCGCTGTGACAACTGCACAGCGAGAAAGGGCCCCCCAGGCCGCTCTCATGCTCAGCTCCAACAGTTCCCAGTGGGGGCTCCCGTGGAGAGGGTGGGAGTGGATGTAGTTGGGCCGTTCCCCACCACAGACAGTGGAAACCGCTGGGTGCTCACGGCCATGGACTATTTCACAAAATGGCCCGAGGCCTATGCTCTGCCTGACCAGGAGGCAGAGACCATCGTCGACGCCCTGACAGTGGGGATGTTCAGCAGGTTTGGAGCTGCGGGGTCCATCCACAGCGACCAAGGCAGAAACTTTGAGTCCCGTGTTTTCGCCACCATGTGTGAGAGGCTGGGTATGCACAAGACCCGCACTACTCCTCTCCATCCTCAAGGGATGGCCTTGTGGAGCGCTTCAACAAAACGCTTGGACAGCAGCTGGCCATCGTCTCCGCCAAACACCAGCGTGACTGGGACAAGCACTTGCCTATGGTCCTCATGGCATGCCGCTCCGCTGTCCAAGAATCCACCTCCTTCATGCCTGCCCTCCTCATGCTGGGGAGAGAGATCCGCGTTTGGTCGGCCCCTGCATGGCCCTCAGGTTCCCCCAGGGCCGGAGTATGCCCGGAGACTCCAGGACCGCCTGGAGACAGCCCACACCTTCGCCAGAGAGCAGCTGGTGAATGCAGGTGTGAGGCAGAAGAGGAACTATGACGTGCACACCCGGGGAAGGCACTTTGTGGCTGGGGAGCTGGTCTGGGTCTACAGCCCCCTAAGGAAAAAAGGCAGATGCCCCAAGTTGGACAGTCACTGGGTGGGACCCTGCAGCGTCCTGGAGAGGGTAGGGGAGGTTGTTTACCGGGTGCAGCTTCCTTCCAGGGGGAGAAAGGTGGCACTGCACCGGGACAGGTTAGCCCCATACAGAGGGCCTCTTCTCCCCAAACCTCAGGGACCCCACAATTCCCCTCTCTGGCAATGACATTCTCCAGGCACCCACCCCCAGGTGCCGCAGACAAGGCTCCAGACAGCCCACTCACCGTCTCCCTCCCTGTGTCACCGCGTGGTTCCCCAGAGCCACGGACTGTGTTCCCCTTTCCCGCATCCTTGACCCCCATATCCCCGCCTTCATCTCCTGGGTCCCAGAGGGGCAGCCCCCTGCCACGGATGGAGCCCCGTTTCACATCAGGACACTCTGCGACCATCACGGCCACACAGACAGAGGAGACCTCCGGGTCGCTTCAGAGACTTTGTTTGTTCCCTCGGGGACGAGGGACTTTGTGGTGGGGGGGCTGTGTAGCGACCCGCGCAGACAGCTGTGTGTTATGTGTTAGGTTTTTAGTTGGTTGTGTTTTACTTACCAGTACCCCAGTGTTCGCGGTGTCCGACATGCCAATCAACCTGCTATCTGCCAATCACGGGAATGCCTGGAATGTTCTGATGCCGGGCATCCTGGTGATTGGCGGAGTGGCATGAAGGGGGGTTGGGTAGGGGGATGGAGCATTGGAAGTTAAGGCCAGGTTTTGCCATTGTTCTCTCTCTTACGTCTGGCCTTCACAAGAGAAGGTGACGGTTGGTTTGTGGGGTATATTGCATTTATTTGGCGTGGGCTACGGCCAAACAGTAGCCTGTGTTGAAGTTGGGTTAATAAACCGTTAATTCGTAACTCAAACCTCTGTCTAGACAAATGTTCCTTTTATGATCTAGTCAGGTCATTACGAATAAATACCACACATGCCTTATCACCCCAGATCCAATGTCAGAAAAACGACAAGTGAAAGGTTAATGTTATTCTTGGAGATGAGTGGTTTTAGCGACGGCTTGGCAGGTGACCTGACCTCACCTGGGCCGGTCGTCATCGACAACGCTCCAGGAAAACATTCCTGAGTCATGATTGGGAGGAGAGAATGAGTCAAGGGGAGCAGTCATCCAGTAAGAGACCACACACAAAGCACTGAATGTCTGCCATTCACCTGCCGTTCGTCCGCTTGTTCACTGCATAGTATGTTTTTGGGACCAACGCCGATGGCGTTTGACTGCTGTCTGATTTTGCCCGTTTCTACATGTAGAATCGCTTTGCCCGTCTTTACTCTTCACCAATCAGAAAAGAAGATAAAAAAGAAGAAAAAAATAGGATACTGTCCCCAGCACTTTTCCCACCCCCTTGCAGCTTGCTAAATGAGCCAGTCACACTTCATATACAATGAATGAGATGATAGCTAGCTAAGTGCACAGACACAGTGCACACAACACTAAATCCTAATCTAAGATAGCTATCTGGCCACTGTAAATAGTAACATCACGATGGATTAGTTTCATGAAGCAGCTGCCTGTTAGCTGCTGATCGAGTCAGTGGAGTGTCTTTAGCTAACTAGCTATGTTGTGCTAGCTAGCGAATGACATGCTAACCATTTAGCTAACATTAGCTAGCTAGAAATGTGCCTAGTTGGGCTAGCACTGGCAGAACGGGATTATGGAGAGTGAATAAAATTATTTCTTTATCATCTTGCTAGCTAGCTATCTAGCTGTGGCCATATGGCTAGTATCAACAAGGGCTTTCTAACACAAGCAGCTAAGTGGTTAACTGACATTGGCTACCTACAACTAGCAACAAGGGGACGCAATTTCTGGTTGGGAGTATTTTAACAAAGCTGAAGGATGATGATCTATGCGGATCTGTGCTACGTGAAAACAAAAAATATTGCCGACATTCTGTTCAGAGGTGCTAAGTAGTCCTACTCTCGGCAGGCAGGCAGACGCTCAACAATCCTACCGGTCTGAGCCCTAAGGTATGCAGTCAATCAGTTGGCTATGCTATAGAACTGTAGTGTGGTTGAGACATGTTTATGGAGCTACAGGCCAGTGGTAGTATGTTTCTATAGATTGATTAAAGAACAAATCCACTGAATATTTGTCTATATGTTGTCTATATGCAAGATGGTTTGACAATACCATTCATCTATAAAATGTTTGACAGTTTTGGTAAAGCTAGTGACCCCCCAAAAATTATGAAACAAAACAATCATTAATCTCTAAATTGTGGCCAAACTGGCCCCCAGAGCACATTAAAACCACAGCACACAAAAACAATAGTTGAGGTCTGTCAGTGTTGAAATCCATGCCTCAGTGATTAGGAAGGCCAGGGGTAGTATCAATCCTTCACTCACATGACCTTGTTGACATGGTGATGACTGAAGGAGATAGGCGTGATCCTGAGCATGTTGAATAAATATCACACATGCCTTATCGCCCCAGATTCAATGTCAGAAAAACGACAAGTGAAAGGTTAATATTATTATTGGAGATAGGCCTAAGTGGTTTAGCGAGGGCTAGGCTTAGCGCATGTTTAGGGATATCTCTATCTCATCTCTTCTGACCTAATCTCCACACACACATACACTGCTCTCACATGGAGTGGAGGGCAAACACTCCCTGAGGAATCCATGTGTACACCCCCCCTCATCCCCTTCCACTCACAAACCTCTTTCTCTCAGTCACCAGGCATGAGCTAGGGCTGAAGTCACACGGGACTGCTTAAAACCTTATTTCATTTAACCATTCTTCAACCAGGCAAGTGTTCTGAGGGAACCTTGAAAAACAACAGGTGAGTATAGAAAAAAGTGTGCATAATAAACCCATCCATTAGTCTTTTGAGTCATCTTGAGTTGTGTTCTACATAGGAACAAAAGCCGCCGTGACTCGTGACTGTTGTGCCTATTGTTGGTACAGGGCACGCAGCAGGCTGGCACTGCCAGTAATCATACTGATTGTAATAATCTAGTTATCTGCTTCAATTTCCAGCACCAGCACACTTTCTCTCTCTCTCTCTCTCTCTCTCTCTCTCTCTCTCTCTCTCTCTCTCTCTCTCTCTCATGATGTACTCTAGGAAGAGTACCTGCTGCTTTGTGTTCAATTATCACTGCTCATGCTGCGTTACGAACACCACTGATCCAGCACATAAAATTCCAATTAGAACACATTTAATTTTCCACGATCTAGCATGCAATGTACTACCAAAAATCTGAGGGTGACTATAAACTCTAGCGTCTGATGTCGCCAGTAGACAATAATTCCAATCACCCATGGCCTCTGGAAGCCAACTCCCTGCGTCTGCTTCTTTATAACAGCCATCATCACGCCGCAAATTATCCCCCTTTGTGAGAGAGGCTCTCTGGCTTCAGTGCTAATGGGAGAATTAGCGTCCTCCGCTAACTTGGCTAGCTCGAAGCGTTATTGAGGGCTGCTAATAGCCTAGCACGCTAAAGCCAGGTTGGCAGCCATCAATAATCAGGAGGGGAGCGGATCAGCTGGCTAACCCAGCATGATTGGTCATTAAAAACATCACAAATGTCTAAGGATTCACAGATTAATGCATAACATCTATTTAAATGTATCCCCCCTCTGTTTTCATACTGCTGCTACTCGCTGTTTATTATCTATGCAGTCCCTTTACCCCTACCTACATATACAAATTACCTTGACTAACCTGTAGCCCCGTACATTGACTCAGTACCAGTACTTCCTGCATATAGCCTCGTTGTTATTTTTTTACTTTAGTTTATTTAGTAAATATTTTCTTAACTCTGTTTCTTGAACTGCATTGTTGGTTAAGGGCTTGTAAGTTAGCATCTCACGGTAAGGTCTACATCTGTTGTATTTGGCGCATGTGACAAAGAAAATGTGATTTGAACATCTGCAAAACCAAATTTATATATGAGAAGCCCCCTTTAGTGTGGAAAAATCACAATATCTAGTAAATGTCAGAAGAAATTGTGTGTGTGTGTGTAGAGGTTTCTCCATGACAGGGGCACATAAGCCCAGCCAGCCAGGCATGATGCTGATGATGATGATGACTCAATTCTGCTTGGAGGGCCAGCCCAGCGCCCAGCACTCCTCCTTTGTCAACTACAATCCTCCTCTCATCCTCCACTCCCTGCCAGCAGATCACATGGCTTCTCACTCTGCATCTCTGGCTCAATACTCTGGAAATACCAGAGGGCTTCTAGTCTGTGCTGTGGCCTATTTCAAAACAACACGGTCAGCAATTCCCCCCTATACAGCAGTACTCACTCAGACTGACTAAAGTAAACTTGGCCATGAAAACCAAATAAACTGTTGTTTACAGTTTTCAGATGATTGTACTAAAAATCACAATATTTGTTTGTATTGGTAGTGTGGCAGCACGTTCATTACTTTGGATACATTGTGCTGTTTGTTAGCTTCTGGCTGGGTCCTGCCCCAGATCCAGCTAGATGCCTCAACCGAATTAATGGATAAGATGGGCAACGTATAAATGGGTGACATTAGGCGGTGCCTATCTTGCTAATTCGTTTAGGAGGCATAGCTACAAGTACATCATGGATCAGAACAACAAATGGCATTGGCCGTGGGCTCATCTTAACATTAAACAACTTTTGGGTTTGGAACCAAATAAAAAACAAAGTTGACTGAGCTATCACTTTCAATCTTGTTGACAACTTGATGGATACTTCAAAGCATATTAACTTTTTACTCATGAAAAAAAGCATGTGCAACACACTTACTGATACAGTAGTAGGCCTACATATCAAGTATATGTTCAAGTGTATGTTTAGGAGAATATTAGACAGCCAGCACATATTAGACAGTCAACACACTAACCATAACAGTAAATCTCCCTGACATCACATCATATTTACCGTACCTTGATGCCCGGTAGAAATGCAGGCCATACAGATGTAGGATCATAATTTGATCATCCTGTTGCAGGAGAACTGTATTGCAATGCAGGAAATGTAAAAATTTGTGTATTTCGTAATTTCCACTTTGAAGTTACATACATGGTTTTCCCTTATGAAAAATGCATCAATGTATAACGATTAGGTAATGTCTTACTTCAACACTGTATGTTCTGTATGACAGATTTACTGCCCTCTGTAGAGACATGAGAATAATGTGGTTTATTTGCATGTTTTTTTCAGAAGTTTCTTTGATGATTTCGATGTGGACAAGGGGTCACACTCACGCTCCTACTCAAGGACACAACAGTGGTAGGCCTGATCACCGACGGCGACGAGACAGCCTATAGGGAGGAGGTCAGGGACCTGGCCGGGTGGTGCCAGAATAACAACCTATCCCTCAACGTAACCAAGACTAAGGAGATGATTGTGTACTACAGGAAAAGGAGGACCGAGCACGCCCCCATTCACATCGACAGGGCAGTAGTGGAGCAGGTTGAGAGCTTCAAGTTCCTTGGTGTCCACATCACCAACAAACTAGAATGGTCCAAACACACCAAGACAGTCATGAAGAGGGCACGACAAAGCCTATTCCCCCTCAGGAAACTAAAAGTATTTGGCATGGGTCCTGAGATCCTCAAAAGGTTCTACAGCTGCAACATTGAGAGCATCCTGACTGGTTGCATCACTGCCTGGTACGGCAATTGCTACAGAGGGTAGTGCGTACGGCCCAGTACATCACTGGGACTAAGCTGCCGGCCATCCAGGACCTCTACACCAGGCGGTGTCAGAGGAAGGCCCTAAAAATTGTCAAAGACACCAGCCACCCCAGTCATAGACTGTTCTCTCTACTACCGCATGGCAAGCGGTACCAGAGTGCCAAGTCTAGGACAAAAAGGCATCTCAACAGTTTTTACCCCCAAGCCATAAGACTCCTGAACAGGTAATCAAATGGCTACCCGGACTATTTGCATTGTGTGCCCCCCCCAACCCCTCTTTTAAGCTGCTGCTACTCTCTGTTCATCATATGTGCATAGTCACTTTAACTATACTGTCACAGGCCGGCTCATAGCCTGTGGCAAAAATGAGTAGACACGAACAACAGGTATAGGCCAATCAAAAAGGTTCTTTATTATAAACCAAAAACTATTAACTTTAAACAAAGAAAAAGGAATGAGGTGTGAAAATGTCATAATGTAAGGTGTATGTAAAGTGCAGGGATGCGTGAATCTGTGTGTGTGAACATGACTGAGTGGAAACTACGTAAAACTACAAAGGAACAAACAAAACAGGATCATACCTGGAGGAGCAGAGAGAGGGAAGTGATTAGTGAAGCAGTTTAAATACCCTGAGCCCAGGTGGCTCCAATCACTAACGACCCTCCTCTGCCTGCAGGAGGAACCGCCCCTGCAATGCAGAAGAGGGGCCGTGACATACATTCATGTACATAATACCTCAATTGGCCCGACAAACCAGTGCTCCCGCACATTGGTTAACCGGGCTATCTATCTGCATTGTGTCCCACCACCCACCAACCCCTCTTTTACGCTACTGCCACTCTCTGTTCATCATATATGCATAGTCACTTTAGCCATATCTACATGTACATACTACCTCAATCAGCCTGACTAACCGGTGTCTGTATGTAGCCTCGCTACTTTTATAGCCTCGCTACTGTTATTTTTAACTGTCTTTTTTACTGGTGTTTTTATTTCTTTACTTATCTATTGTTCACCTAATACCTTTTTTGCACTGTTGGTTAGAGCCTGTAAGTAAGCATTTCACTGTAAGGTCTACTCATGTTGTATTCGGCGCACGTGACAAATACACTTTGATTTGATTTGAAAGATATTTCATTCACAATAAATAAAAAAATGTAGGCATACTTGAACTTTTCACAAATGAAGAATTATAATTTTGAATTATTGTCATACATCTCTTCTAAGCTACTGCCCAGAACCCTCTTTCCACACCTCTTGGTCTCTCTCTGGTCTCCTCTTAACCCCACACACAGGTAATCAAAACCATAGCTACAGAATCTGGAGGTCATTAGAAGGAGTAAATGACAAACCTCACTGGCAACAAAGGGCTGGCACATTGGCAATGCCCAGGAATGCCTCTGGGACTTGCAGCGAACCCACCACTAAGCTATGTGAGGCACCAGGCCCTTGCTCAAATCAAATTTTATTGGTCACATACACATGGTTAGCAGATGTTATTGTGAGTGTAGCAAAATGCTTGTGCTTCTAATTCCGACAGTGTAGCAATATCTAAAATGTAATCTACTAATTCCACAACAACTACCTGATACACACAAATCTAAGTAAAGGAATGGAATGGGAATATATACATATACATATATGGATGAGCAATGACAGAGCGGCTCAGGCAAGATGCAATATATGGTATAAAATACAGTATATACATATGAGATGAGTAATGCAAGATATGTAAACATTATTAAAGTGCATTATTAAAGTGACTAGTGATCCATTTATTAAAGTGGCCAATGATTTCAAGTCTGTATGTAGGCAGCAGCCTCTCTGTGTTAGTGATGGCTGTTTAACCACACTGTTCTCAACTCACTGTCTGTGTGGGTGGACCATTTCAGCTTATCTGTGGTGTGTATCCCGAGGAACTGCTGACCCGTCGATGTGGATAGGGGGGGTGCTCCCTCTGCTGTTTCCTGAAGTTCACGATCATCTCCTTTGTTTTGTTAACGTTGAGTGAGAGGTTGTTTTGCTGACAAAAGTGCCCTCACCTCCTCCCTGTAGTCTGTCTCGTCGTTGTTGGTAATCAAGCCTACTACTGTTGTGTCATCTGCAAACTTGATGGTTGAGTTGGAGGCGTGCATGGCCACGCAGTCATGGGTGAACATGGAGTACAGGACATTTCGCTTGTTTGATTGCCTAAATACACTGTTTGCATTCGGCCATAATCCCAGTCACTTTTCCATGGTTAAATGCGGTGGTTCGCACTTTCAGTTTTGCACGAACCACTGCCATCTATCCACGGTTTCTGGTTAATGTAGGCTTTAATAGTCACAGTGGGTACAACATATCCTATGCACTCCCTTATAAACTCACTCACCGAATCAGCGTATACATTGATATTATTCTCTGAGGCTACACGGAACATGCCCTGGTCCACGTGATCAAAACAATCTTGAAGCGTGGATTCCGATTTGTCAGACCAGCATTAAATAGTTCTTAACACAGGTACATCCTGTTTGAGTGTCTGCCTATAGGAAGGGAGGAGCAAAATGGAGTCGTGGTCAGATTTGCCAAAAGGAGGGCAGGGGGAGGGCTTTGTATGCATCATGGAAGTTAGAGTAGCAGTGATTTTGCCAGCACGAGTACTACAGTCAATATGTTGATATAATTTAGGTAGCCTTGTTCTCAAATTTGCTTTGTTAAAATCCCCAGCTACAATAAATGCAGCCTCAGGATATATGGTTTCCAGTTTGCATGAAGTCCAGTGAAGTTCCTTGAGGGCCATCGTGGTATCGGCTTGAGGGGGGACATACACAGCTGTGACAATAACCAAGGAGAATACTCTTGGGAGATAATATGGTCGGCATTTGATTGTGAAGAATTGTAGGTCAGGTGAACAAAAGGAATTGAGTTCCTGTATGTTGTTACAATTACACTATGAGTCGTTAATCATGAAACATGCAACCCCGCCCTTCTCCTTCAAAGAGATGTATATTCCTGTCGGCGCGACGTACAAAGAATCCAGGTGGCTGTATCGACTCCGACAGCATATCCCGAGAGAGCCATGTTTCCGTGAAATATGTTACATGTTACAATGTTACAATCCCTGATGTCTCTCTGGAAAACAACCCTTCCCCTAATTTCATCTACCTTGTTAACTAAAGACTGGACATTAGCAAGTAATATACTCGGAAGCGGTGGGTGGTGTGCGAGCCTCCGAAGTCTGACCAGAAGACCGGTCCGTCTACCTCTTCTTATGGGGGCGTTGTTTTGGGTCAGCCTCTGGAATCAACTCAAATGCCCTGGGTAGTTTGGACAAAGGATCAGCTTCAGAAAAGTCGTATTCCTGGCCGTAGTGCTGGTAAGTTATAGCTGCTCTAGTGTCTAATAGTTCTTCCCAGCTGTATGTAATAACACTTAAGATGTTCTGGGCTAACAATATAAGAAATATATTTATATATATATAAATACTGCAAAGTTTCCTAAGGACTAGAAGCCCTCTCTGTCCACACCATTTTACATTGCTTTATCCAACTCTAAAAACACTCATATGCAGTGCATTGGGAAAGCATTCAAACCCCTTGAATTTTCCACATTTTGTTACGTTACAGCCTTATTCTAAAATTGATTCAATTGTTTTTTCCCTCATCAAAGCAAAAACAGGTTTTTATAAATATTAGCAAATTTATTAAAAAAAGAAACTGAAATATCACATTTACATAAGTATTCAGACCCTTTACTCAGTACCTTGTTGAAGCACTTTTGGCAGTGATTACAGCCTTGTGTCTTCTTGGGTATGACGTTACAAATTGGCACACCTGTATTTGGGGAATTTGGGGGATCCACAGTTAGTTTCAGGTCTCTCCAGATATCTTTGATCGGGTTCAAGTCCAGGCTCTGGCTGGGCCACTCAAGGACATTCAGAGACTTGTCACTCCTGCGTTGTCTTGCCTGTGTGCTTAGGGTAGTTGTCCTGTTGGAAGGTGAACCTTCACCCCTGTCTGATGTCCTGAGAGCTCTGGAGAAGGTACTTTGCTCAATGAATCTTTCCCTTGATCCTATTTTTATTTATTTTTTATTTTATTTCCCCTTTATTTAACCAGGTAAGCAAGTTGAGAACAAGTTCTCATTTACAACAGCGACCTGGCCAAGATAAAGCAAAGCAGTTCGACACACAACAACACAGAGTTACACATTGGAGTAAACAAACATACAGTCAGTAATACAGTAGAAAAAACAAATCTATATACAATGTGTGCAAATGAGGTAAGATAAGGAATGTAAGGCAATAAATAGGCCATGGTGGAGAAGTAATTACAATATAGCAATTAAACACTGGAATGGTAGATGTGCAGTAGATGAATGTGCAAAGTAAAAATACTGGGGTGCAAAGGAGCAAGATAAATAAATGAATACGGTAGGGGAGGAGGTAGTTGGTTGGGCTATTAACAGATGGGCTTTGTACAGGTGCAGTGATCTGTGAGCTGCTCTGACAGCTGGTGCTTAAAGCTAGTGAGGGAGAAAAGTGTCTCCAGTTTCAGTGTTTTTTGTAGTTCGTTCCAGTCATTGGCAGCAGAGAACTGGAAGGAAAGGCGGCCAAAGGAGGAATTGGCTTTGGGGGTGACCAGTGAGATATACCTGCTGGAGCGCGTGCTACAGGTGGGTGCTGCTATGGTTACCAGCGAGCTGAGATAAGGCTGGGCTTTACCTAGCAGGGACTTGTAGATGACCTGGAGCCAGTGGGTCTGGCGACGAGTATGTAGCGAGGGCCAGCCAACTAGAGCATACAGGTCGCAGTGGTGGTTGGTATAAGGGGCATTGGTGACAAAGCGGATGGCACTGTGATAGACTGCATCCAGTTTGCTGAGTAGAGTATTGGAAGATGTTTTGTAGATGACATCGCCGAAGTCGAGGATCGGTAGGATGGTCAGTTTTACTAGTGCAAGTTTGGCAGCATGAGTGAAGGAGGCTTTGTTGCAAAATAGAAAGACGATTCTAGATTTGATTTTGGATTGGAGATGTTTAATGTGAGTCTGGAAGGAGAGTTTACAGTCTAGCCAGACACCTAGGTATTTGTAGTTGTCCACATATTCTAGGTCAGAGCCGTCCAGAGCCGTCCTGACTAGTCTCCCAGTCCCTGCCGCTGAAAAACATCCCCACAGCCTGATGCTGCCACCACCATGTTTCACCATAGGGATGGTGCCAGGTTTCCTCCAGAAATGACGCTTGGCATTCACACCAGAAAATCTTGTTTCTCATGGTCTGAGAGTCCTTTAGGTGAATGTTGGCAAACTCCAAGCGGGCTGTCATGTGCCTTTTACTGAGGAGTGGCTTCAGTCTGGCCACTCTACCATAAAGGCCTGATTGGTAGAGTGCTGCAGAGATGGTCGTCCTTCTGGAAGGTTCTCCCATCTCCACAGAGGAACTCTTGAGTTCTGTCAGAGTGATCATCGGGTTCTTGGTCACCTCCCTGCCAAGGCCCTCCTCCCCTGATTGCTCAGTTTGCCCGGCCGGCCAGCTCTAATAAGAGTCTTGGTGGTTCCAACCTTCTTCCATTTAAGAATGATGGAGGCCACTGTGTTCTTGGCAACCTTCAATGCTGCAGAAATGTTTTGGTACCCTTCCCCAGATCTGTGCTTTGACACAATCCTGTCTCTGAGCTCTACGGACAATTCCTTTGACCTCATGGCTTGGTTTTTGCTCTGACATACACTGTTAACTGTGGGACCTTATATAGACAGGTGTGTGCCTTAACAAATAATGTCCAATCAATAGAATTTACCACAGATGGACTCCAATCAAGATGTAGAAACATATAAAGGATGATCAATGGAAACAGGAAGCACCTGATCTCAATTTCAAGTCTCATCGCAAAGGGTCTGAATATTTGTGTAAATAAGGTATTTTCTGTTTTTTATTCATTATAAATTAGCTAAAATTTCAACAAAAAAATCACTTCGTCATTATGGGGTGTTGTGTGTAGGTTGATGAGGGGAAAAAACGATTTAATTTCATCCATTTTAAAATAAGGCTGGAAAAAATCAAGGGGTCTGAATACTTTCCGAATGCTCTGTATGTCTGTAGTGCTTGAACATATTTTGTTATTAGATTTTTTTTAAACCTTTATTTAAATAGGCAAGTCACTCGGCCAAACCCACCCCAAACCCGGATGGCGCTGGGCCAATTGTACGCCGCCCTATGGGACTCCCGTTCACGGCCAGTTGTGATACAGCACGCGATCAAACCAGGGTCTGTAGTGACACCTCTTGCACTTAGATGCAGTGCCTTAGACAACTGTGCCACTCGGGAGCCCTACATTGAACATGTAGCCAAGTTGATTTCTGTAGGTCACTCTGTAGAATGATGTAATTGAAGATGCCATTAGAATAAGTATACTAGGAGTATTGGGATTCCCTGGTGGAAACAGTGCTCTACTACCATAAAACCTTTTGTCCAGCAAAGCCCAGACGAGCCAGGCCTAGCCCAGGCTGAATACCGGAAATTCCCCTTAGTACAGTACAATGGATTCCAGATGGGGAAGCCCTGAGCAGGAGAGTGGGGTAGTGAGGTCTGGAGACCTGTGTGTATCATGGTGAAATAGAGCAGATCTAATTCACGCAGGGGGAGGGAGGGATGGGAGAATGGAGGAATGGAAGGAGCACAGGAGAAAGAGAGATAGATACTCAGCCCCATGTTGTTGATGTTGTTTATGGTGGCTGATGACGTCTCAAGACAGAGTCTCTGTGTCCATGGTTATGTATAGCTGCTCTCTCTCTCTCTCTCTCTCTCTCTCTCTCTCTCTCTCTCTCTCTCTCTCTCTCTTTTTCTCCCCCTGTCTCCATATCACCCTTCCTCTCGCTCTCCTCTGCTAACCCCACACTCCCTGGATAGTTTATTAAATACTACGTCTCCACCTGCATATGAGCTCTCTATTATAGCAAGTAAGCTACTATTCCTATACTGTACAATACTGTTTTATTGGAATTAAATTGGACATAGTAGGCAGTACTTATTAGCCAAAATAAAATGAGGCTTTTTAAACTACCACGTACATACGCTACCGTACAAAAGTTTGGGGTCACTTAGAAATGTCCTTGTTTTTGAAAGAAAAGCGTTTTTTTTGTCCATTAAAATAACATCAAATTGATCAGAAATACAGTGTTGACATTGTTAATGTTGTAAATGACTATTGTAGCTGGAAACAGCAGATTATGGAATATTGTTTATGGAATATCTACATAGGCGTACAGAGGCCAATTATCAGCAATCATCACTCCTGTGTTCCAATGGCACGTTGTGTTAGCTAATCCAAGTTTATCGCTTTAAAAGGCTAAATAATCATTAGAAAACCCTTTTGCAATTATGTTAGCACAGCTGAAAACTGTTGTCCTGATTAAAGAAGCAATAAAACTGGCCTTCTTTAGACTAGTTGAGTATCTGGAGCATCAACATTTGTGGGTTTGATTACAGGCTCAAAATGGCCAGAGACAAATAACTTTCTTCTGAAACTCATCAGTCTTTTCTTGTTCTGAGAAATGAAGGCTATTCCATGCGAGAAATTGCCTAGAAACTAAAGATCTCGTACAACGCTGTGTACTACTCCCTTAACAGAACAGCGCAAACAGTCTTTACAACATTAACAATGTCTACACTGTATTTCTGATCAATTTGATGTTATTTTAATGGACAAAAAAATTGCTTTTCTTTCAAAAACAATGACATTTCTAAGTGACCCCAAACTTTTGAACGGTATTGTATGTGTAAATCAAGGTTATTTTCTTGAGGCAATTTCCTCTGGGTATGATGGGATTCAGAAGTATCTGTGGTATGTTGGGTTCTCTCTGGTTATTTTCTGTGTTTGTTGCAGGGCTGTATTTTGGGTATATTCACTTATCAGGCACTCATCAAGTTAACCACAATCCCAGACTCCTCCAGGAAGCCCCAACATGTGGCCGCTCCAAAAACCAGCCAGTTGATTGGCTAAGAGGGTAGCTAAAAACAGCCCAATGATTGGCTAAGAGGAAAAAAGGAAGGAGAAAGGAAGGTGGGGACAAAGATTGTATATGTTAGGAGAAATGATGATGGAGACCAAACCCAATCTTTACTATGGTTTCAAGCAAAACATTGCCTGCATGAAGGGAGACATGTTTTGTTATGTAATATCCAAGTCACATTCGACAACATCACAAACATTGTTGCTTTATCCTCATGGAGTAATGGCCTCAGCCATCTGATTGTATTGTTTTACAGAATGGGTTGTGGAGACACCACGAGGGGCAAATACCAACATACATGAATACTAAAAGGGACACACAGTGTGAGTCAAACCTCTGAGTCTATATGACAGCAGTGGAGGATGATGACATATCTGACTAGCCTAATATAGCAAGCGTAGAAAGACACCTGAGCAGAGATCCCACTTCCTTTTTTCAGGGAAATAGAAGTTAGCTTGAAAATACTGTATCCCTGAAAACCAGAAACTTCCGCTTTCTGCCAACACCGCTAAGGGTGCACTCTGACAAACAACCACATATTTCAAACGTGGTATGACTGAGTCCAATATAGGTGCGCCATTATAATGATGAATGCTCATGTTTTGCAAATAAAAGTGTTATTCCCTGCTTCTAAAGGTTTAGAGGTGCTCAGTGCTTATGACAGTGTTGCTCACTTCTAACGAAGGTGCATTGTCTTACATCAGGTAGCGAGGAGAATCATCTGCACTGATCAGTTGAGGGACTAACATTTCAGAAAAACAATGATGCTTATGGTGTTATGTTGTTTATGTGGTTTTAAATCAAAACATCCTGTGTCAGTTACATTACAAGAGCTATGCCCGTCCCTTAACTACTTGTTTCAGATGCTGTATCTGTCTTCCTGTGTACTAAGTAAATATGGCAGAAGCTCTATGACGTAAACAGCATTCCTGTCTCCATATTATTAGCAGTGTTTGTGTGTGAACTGTACTGTGGGTCAACAGGAAGTGGCACTAATGGATGGACAGCGGGCGCTGAAACATGCTGTTATTTTCCCATCATCCCCCAGCCTGAGCATAAAAACATCTAACCGATCTAACCCCCCTACGGTGTATCTCCTTGGCACGACTATAAGGACACTAGGTAAATCTATTATGTTTATAGTTTTGTTTCTGTGTGTGTGTGTGTGTGTGTGTGTGTGTGTGTGTGTGTGTGTGTGTGTGTGTGTGTGTGTGTGTGTGTGTGTGTGTGTGTGTGTGTGCGTGTGTGCGTGTGTGCGTGTGCATGTTCGTGTATTGGGAGAAGAAGGGGCCAACCCCACTTTTCAATTGACCCTATTTTGAAATCTTGCCTGACTCTAGCCTCTCCCTATTGTCTCCCAGTATTTGTATTTAATTTTATGTAACCTTTATTTAACTAGGCGACAATGACGACCTACCAAACGGCAAAAGGCCTTCTGCGGGGACGGGGGCTGGGATTAAAAATATATTTTTTTATAAAAATATAAGACAAAATAACACATCACGACAAGAAAGTATCAGTAGCCTACACAACAAAGGGCCAGTGGATCTTCCTTTGCCCTCTCTCCCTGCTGTTACATAAACCTCCCCTTCAAAACCTCTCACATAGCTAACTAAGTGGGAAATACAATCAGCGGTATGTCCTCCCATTACACAACAAGCACAGGTTGTCACTGGAGAGAGAGAGAGAGAGAGAGAGAGAGAGAGAGAGAGAGAGAGAGAGATTGAATTGAATTGAGAAAGAGAGAGAGAGAGAGAGAGAGAGAGAGAGAGAGAGAGAGAGAGAGAGAGAGAGAGAGAGAGAGAGAGAGAGAGAGAGAGAGAAAGGCTGAAAGGAGATCAGCTGGGCTGCTTCCTTCCTCAACTAAATTCATTTTAAATGCTGAGGCTCTGTGGCTGAAGCTAGCCTGTGGGTAGGAGTTAGCGAGGCTTAGCGTAACTAAGAGCTATTACCTCCACCTGTCTCCTCTCCTCTCCACAACATCCCCTCAGGGACTCTGGCTGCTGCCACTACATGAAAGCAACCTCTGGTCAAGCATTAAATGTCAGAGGAACATTGTGGAAAATGTGTTATAAGGTGGAGTTCTGTGGTTTTAAATGTTGAGAAATGTTGTTTGTTGCTGAATGACATTTACCCAAGAAGGAACATGCGACGCATGAAGTACTGTTGTTTGTAGATACGTAGTAGATACACATTGATCAGTGCTAGAATAATTTAACGAACAGCAGATTGTCCTTGAATAGCCTTTGTCAAAAGGTGAGAGGCCCAGGGATGGCATTTTAAAATTAAGTCATTTAGCAGACACTCTTATTCAGAGGGAACAGGGTGAAGTACCTTGCTCAAAGCAACTAGGGTGAAGTGCCTTGCTCAAGGGCACAGACTAATTGTATTTTTTTTACCTAGTCAGCTCTGGGATTTGAACCAGCAACCTTTTGGTTACTGGTCCAATGCTCTTAACCGCTAGGCTACTTGCCACCCAATTCTAAGGTAAAGTATTGGAGTAATCTCCTACCCTGAGCCAGGTTGATTGTTTCTCAAAACTCAATTGCAATCACAAGATTAGGTCATAAAAAGAAGGATCAGGTTAGAAAATACTGAATTACATCACATACCACATGGACTGACATATTTTCATAAAAGAGGAGTTTGCCTTGCATCCTGGGAAACAAGAGGATAATGGTCTACTATAATACAGGCCTTTGATTGATTTGTTTCTTCCATTATGTAGCATCGTTTCATGGGCCTTTGGATGACAAACAAGGTACATTCTTGGACTACAGAGGCTGCCGGAGAGCATCGTGGAGAGACGGTGCAGTACAGTTTTACACAATATAGCCTATAGCGTTCCTGAGACTTTGTTTGAAACAACCATACAGTATACTGTATGTCAGATTAGAGTAGATACACCCTGTTTACACACCAACACAGTTTAGTTTTTTTGACAGACAATGTATGGTGGTGACTAAAGCTATGTCTGGCAGCTGAAAGCTTCCCACTGGGCACATACGTCAATTCAACATCTATTCCACGTTAGTTCAACGTTAATTTCATTTAAATGACATGGAAACAACGTGTGTGCTCAGTGGGATTTAGTAAATGACAAACAGAAAAAGTCCTTTCCAACTTAGAGCAGGCAAACAGCTGGACATGATCTGACCAAAACTGGTATCAAACATCCATCCCCCCAAGCACACACACACATTCTCTGTCAGTGAAGAGATGTGGTTTGAGTTATTTCTGAGTTTTGTTTGTCACTTCCAGATGGCAGATTAGGCAAATATTTGGGTCAGTGATGTTTCACATTTGCTTTAATCCAAAAAAGGCAAATTACATCAACACTTGTGGGCGCTCTGAAGGAAGGGGAGGTCTTACAGGGAACTGAATCACACAAACAAACTCTCACAATCCTACCAATGTGACCAAACTATGATCACATGTCACTTTTAAAACACTTTCAACATAATATATTTTCACAAAAGATGCCGCCGGCATGGGCCTAGTCACTTAACTAAAGTGTTGACTGTAGATCTGTGAAAGTCTGTGTAAGAAATAGACATGATCTTTAGCAGGCGTTACATTTTGTCACGATCTCCGGAAGGGACAGACCAAGGCGCAGCGAGGTATCCAGTATACATGCTTTATTTACACACGTAACTGGGACAAAACAAGCGAAGACGAAGATCGTAAAGTTGAAACATAACTAATGCCACAAACAAAGCTATGCTCAAACAAAACAATAACCCACCAACCCCTAGTGCAAACTACAAACATATATATGGTTCCCAATTAGAGACAACGACACACAGCTGCCTCTAATTGGGAACCATTACCCCAACATAGAAACACAACACCTAGAACAGAAAAACCCCTACACCAAAACAAAACAAAACACGCCAGCCTGTCTTCTCAGGCCTGGACGTGACACATTTTGCTACATCTTTTCTTTAAATCAAGCAACATGTTATATACTGTAACACGATATTTAATCTCCCTCCCTCCTTCAATTTAAATTATTTTTAAGTCTTCATCGGCATAAAGTTACTGTTTACCAGTACAATTCCTGGACACTACTTACTGAGGGGCGGAGGTCAGCAGCTGTGTACACAATGACAGCACTGGTCACGTCTTATAACAATTAAGGAAATGGCTGTTATGAATTAACCATTATCATCAGGGTATGGTTATCCTCTTCTTTATAGTTTATCTCAGCAATGTGCTACTTCATTGTGCATTTGTATTTGTATTTATTATGGATCCCCATTAGCTGCTGCCTTGGCAGCAGCTACTCTTTCTGGGGTCCGGCAAAATTAAGGCAGCTATACAATTTTAAAAACATTACAATACATTCATAATAGATTTCACAACACACTAAGTGTGTGCCCTCAGGCCCCTACTCCACTACCACATATCTACAACACAAAATCCATGTGTATGTGTGTGTATAGTGCGTATGTTATCATGTGTGTGTATGCATGTGTCTGTGCCTATGTTTGTGTTGCTTCACAGTTCCCGCTGTTCCATCTGTTTTTTAAATCTGATTCTACTGCTTGCATCAGTTACCTGATGTGGAATAGAGTTCAATGTAGTCATGGCTCTATGTAGTACTGTGAGCCTCCCATAGTCTGTTCTGGACTTAGGAACTGTGAAGAGACCTCTGGTAGCATGTCTTGTGGGGTATGCATAGGTGTCTGAGCTGTGTGCTAGTCATTTAAACAGACAGCTTTCAACATGTCAAAACCTCTCACAAATACAAGTAGTGATGAAGTCAATCTCTCCTCCACTTTGAGCCAGGAGAGATTGACACTTATATTATTAATGTTTGCTCTCTGTGTACATCCAAGGGCCAGCCGTGCTGCCCTATTCTGAGCCAATTGCAATTTTCCTAAGTACTTCTTTGTGGAACCTGACCACATGACTGAACAGTAGTCCAGGTGTGACAAAACTAGAGCCTGTAGGACCTGCCTTGTTGATAGTGCTGTTAAGAATGTAGTGCAACGCTTTATTATTGACATACTTCTCCCCATCTTAGCTACAGTTGTATCAATATGTTTTGACCATGACAGTTTACAATCCAGGGTTACTCCAAGCAGTTTAGTCACCTCAACTTGCTCAGTTTCCACATTATTTATTACAAGATTTAGTTGAGGTTTATGGTTTAGTGAATGATTTGTCCCAAATACAATGCTTTTAGTTTTTTGAAATATTTAGGACAAATTTATTCCTTACAATCCCATTCTGAAACTAACTGCAGTTGCTATAGTAGCTGACGTGTATAGTGTTGAGTCATCCGCAATCATAGACACACTGGCTTTACTCAAAGCCAGTAGCATGTCATTAGTAAAGATTTTAAAAAGTAAGGGGCCCTGGGGGAATTCCTGATTCTACCTGGATTAGGTTGGAGAGGCTTCCATTAAAGAACACCCTATGTGTTCTGCTATACAGGTAACTCTTCATCTAAAATATAACACATATGTTTTTCCAGCAGCAGACTATGATCGATAATGTCTAAAGCTGCACTGAAGTCTTACAAAACAGCCCCCACAATATTTTTATCATCAATTTCTCTCAGCCAATCATCAGTCCTTTGT
The DNA here is from genome assembly GCA_030435695.1 of Brachymystax lenok tsinlingensis. Lineage (NCBI taxonomy): Eukaryota > Metazoa > Chordata > Actinopteri > Salmoniformes > Salmonidae > Brachymystax > Brachymystax lenok. The sequence goes on from CM059781.1 coordinate 18,206,116, forward strand.
GTAAGTGTGTGTAAGTGTGTACGTCTGCTTGTTGAATGTCGTGCTGAAAGCATGCTGTTGAATAAGCGTGCTGAAAGTCTGTTGTCAATTTGTTTACTGTAAAATAGCATTGTATCTAGTGTAACAGGCTGATTGGTCAGCTATTTGAGCCAGTAAAGGGGGCTTCACTATTCTTAGGTAGCAGAATTACTTTTGCTTCCCTCCACACTTTCTTGAAGGCTTAAACTGAAGATATGGCAAATATTGATAACCCATTTCGCTGAATGCGTGGGGACAAAATAAAAGCCCACCTAGCTTAGACTGCAAGAGAACACCTTTGAATTCCTGAAGTTATGTAGACAAGGTTGAACCGGTTCAAACAGAAAGTGTGTGTCTGTGTGAGTGTGTATGTCTATGTGAGTGTGTGTGTGTGTGTGTGCGAGTGTGTGTGCGAGGCAGGGGAGACAAACGGTCTCCCCTGACTCCTCTAACCTTAGCACAAAGTGTCATGCAATGGTCTGACACCCATCTAAGGTGTAATTTATGCAAGGAATTATGTAAGGTCATTCTATAACAAACCCTGAACGCCTAGCACAGTCCATAGCACATCTTACAGATGAACAGACACTATTGACTAAGGGCACTTAAAAACATGATCAAGCATTGCAACTGTGGAGTGAAAGACTAAAGCATGAAAATAGGTGTGATGAAAGAGGGAATAGAGGAGAGGTGAAAGAGGGATGACATGTCAGGTTGACAGAGGTGGGAGAAGTGTAAAATGTGAATAAAGCGGAAATAAAAGGGAAGAAGAGAGAGCGGGTAGGAGACACGCAGGTTGGAAAGCAGTGTTGGTGGTGTATGAGAAAGAGTGGACATGTGTGAGTGTGTGTGTTAATGAACACTGACAGCCTGTAAAACAGCCTTAACTTCTTAGGGATTGGCAGCAGAGGTGACGGTTTTGGAGAGTCTGGCGTGCCCAAAGTAAAATGCCTGCCACTCAGGCTCAGAAAATAGGATATGCACATAATACTATTGGATAGAAAACACACTAAAGTTTCTAAAAGTGTTAACATAATGTCTGTGAGTATAACAGAACTGCTATAGCAGGCGAAAACCCGAGGAAAATCCATCCGGAAATGCAGTTTTTGGTGACCTTTGCTCTGTTTGACACTCTCCCCATTGACTTCAAGGCAATCCAGCTCCTGTCAACAGTCTATATACAAAGACTGGGAGTGAATGGAGTAAGAGGAACGGATAGGAACAGGAAATGGTAAGGGTACCTGAAATGTCAACGTTTTCTCAGGCGCGAGTCTGGGTGCGCGCCCCACTTTATTTTACTTATATAACGTTTAGGTGACCATCCGAGTGAAATATTATCGCAAATATTCATAAAAGGATAGCTAAGGATGCATTATAACTGGTATTTGATTTGTTTAGGAAAAGTTTATAGGTATATTTGAACGCGTTCTCTTCACGTTTCAATGGGCGATTCGACGTTGGATTTTCTGAACATAACGCGCCAACCAAACAGAGATTTATGGTTAGCGCCCCACTGCTCCCTAAGTAGTTATTAATAAAGATATGTGGAGCCTCCTCAGCCCTGCAGCAACATGTGTGTGCCATACATTTCTCAATCCCTTAAGGAGAGCCATCGTGCATTCCCTACACACACACACACACACACACACACACACACACACACACACACACACACACACACACACACACACACACACACACACAGAGGTCTAGTTCAGGTTCAACACAGAGTATTTTAAGTGCCCTTAGTCAATAGTGTCAGTTCATCTGTTTAAAGACAAAGTTAATGCAATGGTGGCCATTGGTTTTCAGGGAACTGTCACCAACAAGCACACTTCAGCCACAGGCTTGCATGGCTTATGTGTTTTGGCATCACAAATGTAGACAGACCAGTACAGAATATTCTTGTTTAGTATTTTTTAGGACCACAGGAATCTTATGTGCTACATTGGGAGACCTGGTTGGAACCGTAACCATACTGTAACTTTGCTAAACCAAAAACAATTGTGTGGTATAAAAAAGCGAGCAAAATTCAAACTGACAAATTGAGTCCCGTTATGAAGGAATAGGCTTACTGTACATGTGTCCTCCACGTTGGTCTGGGAAAGCTTGGAGCATCGATGCTGTGTTGGCAGAGCACTGCCCTGAGGGAGAGGATGACAAAACATTCTGGAGACGTATCGGAGAATGGTCTAAGATCCCTCCCAATGTGTTCTACAATCTCATAAAACATTTTTGAAAAACGCCCACTGTCGTTATTCCCCGGGGGGGAATACAATATGGCTCAGTATTGGTGTTTTTGTTAATCTTTATCAATGGTAACAATAATGTTGGACCTGGCTATACTTGCTTTCTGTTATGCATATAAAAAAATTACCATCTCTACACAACAGGCATGCACGTGTGTCACACGACTGTAATGACGAGCTTTGACCAGGTATCTTCTTCACGCAGTATTTGAACATTTTGAAGATTTATTCAAATTCCCTGTGTGGAATAGTAATAAACTGAATTCTCAGCTGAATACTAAACTGTAGTACTACACTGAACACAGAGTATGACAGAGATACTGTATGTATGCGTCATCACTGTGCGTCCGTGGCACATTCCCCATCATTATAATTTTTTAAAAGTGGGTTGCCAATCCACCTCATATTTCCAATGCATGATGTTAATATTATTACCATCCTGTATAAAGCTCTGGAACCGGTCAAGCTAGGTCAACAGCATTTCTGTGTAGGGTTTTTTCTCCTCAGCACATGCAGAGTGAATTTCCACAGAGACTGATAAAAAATATTTTGGAAATGGTACCATGTGAGGAGCCTGGTACAGGGAGACAGACCACCATGGCATTGTCTGTTTTAGTTAAAGTCTACTCTTACGCAATCTTAATCAGTCAATGCCTCATTGTTCCTGACATTGACTGGGCTGTTCAGCTCTTAGGGAGGTTGATGTTTTGGATGTGGTCCTGGTTCCAGCACCAGTCATCCTGGTTAATAATAATCTGTCTAGGCACTGGCACTGAGGCCCAGAAACAATCTGTCCTGGTCCACTAACCAGGCCTGAACACGAGGCCTGAATCAGGAATATGTCAAATTCTGTTCCCCTTGGTTAAAGTGTACATTCTGTTAAAGTTTCTCCACCATCAATTGACCTCATCACCTTAACAAGCTCTTATCTAACTTCTAACGTATCTAACTCCCTCCCTCTTACAGTACACATACTGTACTTCTAGCATCCCTTTATTTTCACTTAGAGGTAAAGTTAACCAGGAAGAGGAGGACATCAGCTTGACGTCGAAACGTCAGTCACCTGTCCTCATCCTGTACAATGGATTAAAATGAGCTAAAATAAAGCAATCTATGCTTTTTTTGTTGAATACTCCAACTCCTTTCTTCCTCGAATTAGTAAATTGGAGGTTTTTCTTGGTAAACCCTTCTCATGATTTTTGTCATTGTTGTTGAGCACCCCTCCTTTCCTTGGAAAGGACCATTAAACACCCATTTGAGCCATGGTAAGAAGATTAGTACCTATTGTGTGTGTGCCGATTGGGTATGTCGTACTCCCCAGCTATCAACAGTCAGGGCTATACTTCTGACAGTGTATAGGGGGTTGATCATCTTTCCGTCAATCCTGAATAGTCTCCCTGCCACTGAAAAACATCCCCACAGCATGATGCTGCCACCACCATGCCTCATTATAGGGGTGGTGCCAGGTTTCCTTCTTTTTTGGTTACTACATGATTCCATTTGTTATTTCATAGTTTTGATGTCTTCACTATTATTCTACAATGTAGAAAATAGTAAAAATAAAGAAAAACCCTTGAATGACTAGGTGTGTCCAAACTTTTGACTGGTACTGTATATATAAAAAATCTTGCATATCTTAATTTATTGCCACAATTGCCGAATATTACGCATAATAATATAAGCACCTCTAGGAAGGGTTGTTACCCATAACAACGGCCGGTAGTAGGAATTCTACATTTTTGTCAACAGATGTGGGATGCATACACTCACTCACCCCACCCACCTCTGCCCCTCTCTCCCCTGAATGTGTATACAGTTTTACTTAGAAATGTATAACCCATATCTGTGCAAAAGTGAAGACTATCGCTCTGTCACAACTCCTGCTTGCAGACACACATGGGCTCTGGCATTTGCAACCATTTTCCTTACTCACTCACTCATCACACTTTTCCAATCACACAAAACACACCTGCACTCCTCTCACATATATACCCGTTCATACCCATACACTGTGCCATTTATGTCCTCTGTTCGTCGTTTTTTTATTTCTACTTTTGTGTTCCAGTTCCTTGTATTTGGGGATTTATTATTTCATGCATTGTCCTATCTTTTATCTATTTATAAATACTATACATAAAAAATTAAATACAAATTATTTTACAACATGAATAGTATAGTGTATTTATAGTTTCTTTATTAATTGTTGTATTTGATTATTTCTGTTTATTACATTTTTTTATTACAATCCCTACCCTTAATAGTGTTGGATGTTCCATTTTATTTAGAATAGCCATGGAGTGGTCTTGGTGTCTCAGAAACAGTTGGTTATCAATGTATAGCTTGTCAACTACGAGAGCACTGAGAGCACTGTACATTCTTAACCAAAGACCAAAAGCTACAGCCAACTCCTCTGTGTGTCAATATCCTCAAAGGCTAAATAAACTGGTCCTGATTTCTTCATTGCATTCTTCTTCTTCAAGCATACAGTACTGTAAATACATACCTCTAGACAAAGACCATGAGTACAATGGAGGTTTAAGTCAATGGTGCGAAAAATCTTTTGTTGAAAGCACATTCCACATATTTCTGGGCATGCTATCTGAATTGACAGATGTTTTATTCCAAGTTGAAATGAGGGGATTAAGAAAACTTGAGCATTGGAATGTGGTCGTACAGGAATCAAGTGAACGGAGCAATATGACATTATGGTCAGTCTGAAAACGTTCTGCTGAATCTTCAGTCCTATTGACCTATTTTCACATAGGAGAGGCCGACAGTGCCGGGGACAGGAGGTATGGCTGGATTCCCATGTGGCCCTCACTCCATCCACACTGTAAAACAAAGCAAAGACACAAAAACACACAACGCTCAAATATTTAGAGTCTGACTCAAGCTTAAGAGCTGTGACTGCAAATGTTCTGATTGGACAGGTTTTTTTCCTTCACTGTTTTTACTGTGTAAATCTGATCCACTTGTGTGACATTGTCTGTTTGACAGGTAGAGCATATAGAACACAAACATATGAATTCCTCTCATCTCTCACTCTGAGCCGACTATGGCTCTTGTGCAATATCTTAAAACAGCCAGATAACCCAGTTCACAGTTATGTTGTTGTGCGCAGACCCAAATGTCAATGAAAACTGGTCTTGTTATTATCCTAAATATTGTCCAGACTCTGCCTCAGCATGAGAATCATTACATTAAAGTCTTAATGGATGTCACAGATTGAGCCGCTGCACGACACCAATGAAATAAAATGATATTTCCAGATTACATTCAGAAAGTGTTAATCAAATCCTGTTCCCCAATAAACTGGGAATACCTCAACACTATATCGCCATGGTAACCCATTGTTTTATAAGATGGTGGTGGTATCCAACAGGCGAAGTCATTGGTGTGGGCAGATTAGTTACACATGTAAATGACTCAAACCCAGTTGGATGGAGAGACATCATCAGTCCTATATCGCATAAACAAAGGGGTGTAGTCCCAGGCTGATGGTCTGTTTGCATCTGGCTAATATAGTGCAGTAAAATCCCAAGCACACGCCATCAGGGTGCAGGGGGAGAGGGAGACATTACAAGAGGCAAAAAGTGGCCTAAGAGCCTCACTCAGAGGTATTGTCATCATGACCACCCCTCAAGAGAACGCCTGATTTGACAAGCACTTAATCAGTACACACAGAGAACTGTGTCTAGCTACCAAAGTGTGTTAATGTTGATCTTTTCATTACAGTGACATCCATCCCAGAGTCAGTACTAGTGTGCCTGTGTGTGTGTCTCCCGGTTTGGTTGAGTGCTAATGCAGCGCTTCATCACCTAGAGCAGTGTCTTCTCTCATTAGGAAGTAGTGTGGAGCCTAGAGCTGAATGATGGGAGCTAACTCTCAGTGGATTAACATGAGGGGACGTCCATGGTCATGAGAGTGTTAGCTAGGTTAGTGGTTATGCTAATGCCAGGAAGCCAAAGGGCCATTTAAGGCACCATATGAAATGTGACTAGGGAAGAGCGATCGACGACAGTGAAGAGAGAGAGAAGGCAAGATAAGGACAGAGAGAACATCAAAGACTAGAGGGAGTGCCTGCGGAGGGCATCGGAAACCCCGGCAGGATGAGGGGGTGACACAACGGGTAAAGGGGTGAGTGTGTGTGTTTGTGTGTGTGTGTCCATGCGTGCACCTCCAGATATCTGCCAGTCAAACCATCGCTTGGTTGAACCCGTGACCTCAATTAGATACGTCTACCAAACATTGACGTCATTCATTAGAAACTCTACAAACAAACAAGACTACAAAGCATCCAAACTGTTAGGCTACAAGTGCTCCATGCATTTGAGAACAGCACAGGCCCGTGGCGAAATGAACGGAGCGCTGGTCATGTGAGAATACACATCCACTACAGTTTTGAGTTTTGATAAAGAACTTACATTTTTCTTAATTGTCATGGATCCCTCTGGTACGGTTGCTCATTCCATGCACCAGTTTGAGGTCTACGTCACCGGCCTCTTGGAACTGAACTGTATCATTACGCACACCTGGTCCCCATATTCTCTCCTGATTAGTAATTGTGTAAATGTGCCCTTTGGTTCTCATTGGGTTGTCGATTATTGTTCCAATGTCCGTTGTACCTGTGAGTACCTGTGCTGTGTTTTGGCTTTCGTGCCGTTTGGATGTGCATATATGATTACGGGTCTCGTCCCGTGGTGTATCATTGTGCGCTTGTGTTTTCGGGTCTCGTCCCATGTATGTATTCAAGGTACTCCTCGCTCATTTGATTGGGTTCAACCCTGTGTTTTGTACACGTGTTTGTTCGGTCTTCGTCCTCGTGCCTTTATATGGCACGCTGTACTTTGGGTGGAAATAAAAAAAACGATTACGCATTCCTGCGCCTGTCTCCCGATCCTTCACACATCGTGACATTAATAAAAAGTATGTTATCTAATATCTATTTCCACAGAATTCCTCATGGTTGGTTTTATATACAACCATGGCATGCCTTGTAGCTCGAGACCGGGTGTAAGATTTCTGTTAAACTGGAGCCAAAGATTCTCCCTAACTAGAGCTGGAGTGACTTACAGCATATAGGTAGCCTAGTCGTTATGCCCCTGAACAAGGCAGTTAACCCACTGTTCCTAGGACGTTATTGAAAATAACAATTTGTTCTTAACTGACTTACCTAGTTAAATAAAGGTCAAATAAAATACATCTCAGGAAGCTATTCATTAGAGAGAGCATGGAACCTCTACCCTGTAGATAAGATTTCTCTCTATCCTGAAACAGACTAGAAAGAGTAGGCCCGGGGCTCTATCTTCAAATGGCCATTCAGAATGACTATGATGATGGAGAAATGTATGGAACCAATGCCTTCCTTGAATTTGACATGCTTCAAGAACTATCAAGATGCAGTGGGATTTATTTTTATAAATGGGTTATAGCACTTGCATAGCACTTTCCTAGCTAACTAACATGTGTATTGTGTTTCTTTTCTTCCCCCCATCACCTAAATCAAATCACATTGTATTGGTCACATACACATATTTAGCAGATGTTACTGTGGGTGTAGCAAAATGCTTGTGTTTCTAGCTCCGACAATGCAGTAATATCTAACAATTTCACAACATATAACCAATACACACAAACCTAAAGGAATTTAATTAAGAATATAATTAAGATACACCTGTACTGACTTCACCTTCTGGATGATAGCGGGGTGAACATCGTTGCTCGGGTGGTTGTTGTCGTCCTTGATTATATTTTTGGCCTTCCTGTGACATCGGGTGGTCCGTCCAGGTCTTACCTAGTGTTCATAGACAGTGAATACTACGGGTTATGTATGCCCACAGGCCTCTTGCCTAAGCACTCCCTAGGTGCCTTCCCCTTCCCCCTGGGAACAAATGAAACAAACTACTTCACAACAAAACTGAGAAAAAAAACTAACTCAGGATATTAAAGAAGCTCTCTCTCTTTGAGCAACAAACTAACACAGAACATAACAATCAGCAACAACTAACATAGTACATACCAAAATCTCTCTTAACAACAACCAACTCAGGACACACTTCATCCTCAGCCATCAGCCTCATCTCCCTTCTGAGCAACAGAACACTGGCTTATATAGCGGGAGGAGGAGTCTGTAATGGGATACAGCTGTATCCTGACGAGGGGCCGGGGTCAGCTCCAATTAGCAATGGGGGAATTTCAGGAAGCCATCCTGAAACACACACATACAAGCAAAACCACAACACAGAAACTGGGGAACGTAACAGCTGTCAAGCTGGAATTCTGGTAATCAAATCAAACTTAATTTGTCACATGCGCCAAATAAAACCAGTGTAGACCTTACCGTGAAATGCTTACTTACAAACCTTTAACCAACAATGCAGTTCAAGAAAGAGTTGAGAAAATATTTACCAAATAAACGAAAGTAAAAAGGAACACAATAAAATAACAATAACGAGGCTATATACAGGGGGTACTGGTACCGAGTCAATGTGCGGGGGCACAGGTTAGAGGTTATTTGAGGTAATTATGTACATGTAGGTAGGGGTAAAATGACTTTGCATAGATAATAAACAGCAAGTAGCAGCAGTGTAAAAACATATCGGGGGGGAGGGGTCAATGTAAATAGTGCGGGTGGCCATTTGATTAATTATTCAGCAGTCTTATGGCTTGGGGCTAGAAGCTGTTAAGGAGCCTTTTGGTCCTAGACTTGGTGCTCCGGTACCGGCAGCCGTGCGGTAGCAGAGAGATCAGTCTATGACTTGGGTGACTGGATTCTTCAACAACTTTTTGGGCTTTCCTCTGACACCGCCTAGTATGTAGGTCCTGCATGGCAGGAATCTTGGCCCAGGTGATGTACTGGGCCGTACGCACTACCCTCTGTAGCGCCTTACGGTCAGGATGCTCTCGATGGTGCAACTGTAGAACTTTTTGAGGATCTGGGGACCAATGCCAAATCTTTTCAGTCTCCTGAGGGGGAAAAGGTGTTGTCGTTCCAGGTCTCTGACCTCCTCCCTATAGGCTGTCTCATCATTGTTGGTAATCAGGCCTACCCCTGTTGTGTCATCAGCAAACTTAATGATGGCGTTGGAGTCTTGTTTGGCCACGCAGTCGTGGGTGAACAGGGAGAACAGGAGGACACCCCTGAGGGGCCCCCATGTTGAGGATTAGCGTGGCAGACGTGTTGTTGCCTACCCTTACCACCTGGGGGTGGCCCGTCAGGAATTCCAGGATCCAGTTGCAGAGGGAGGTGTTTAGTACCAGGGTCCTTAGTTTAGTGTGTGTGTGTGGCCTTCTTCCTAGAGACACTGACAATATCTGTTGCATAATTTCTCAAAAGCGTAGACACCTCATCTCTCTTCATTCAATGACAGAGATACAGTGTACAGTAAGGTCTAACCATTCACACTATTTTTATTTATCTAACCAGGTAGGCCAGTTGAGAACAAGTTCTCATTTACAACTGCGACCTGGCCAAGATAAAGCAAAGCAGTGCGACAAAAACAACAACACAGAGTTACACATGGGATAAACAAACGTACAGTCAATAACACAATAGAAAAATCTGTATACAGTGTGGGCAAATGAAGTAAGGAGGTCAGGTAATAAATATGCCATAGTGGCGAAGTAATTACAATTTAGCAATTTACACTGGAGTGATATGTGCAGATGAGGATGTGCAAGTAGAAATACTGGTGTGCAAAAGAGCAGAAAAACAAAAACAAATATGGGGATGAGGTAGGTAGTTGGTTGGATGGATGGGCTATTTACAGATGGGCTGTGTACAGCTGCAGCGATCAGTAAGCTGCTCTGACAGCTGATGCTTAAAGTTAGTGAGGGATATATAAATCTCCAACTTCAGTGATTTTTGCAGTTCGTTAGCAGCAGAGAACTGGAAGGAAAGGCGGCCAAAGGAGTAGGGACACTATGATGTCCAGGGACACTATGATATCCCTGGAGTACAGCAGACCACATAACAGATCTGTCTCACACTCTGACCACATCTATACTGTACATTATTGACTAACAGCAATATTGTAGTGCCAGTAATGCCATGTGATTAAATTGGATTAATCTAGGTTAAGATTATGATTTGGAGAAGATATGTTGATCCTACATCTGGGCATGAAGGCAACATCTTCAAAGAGCCATGTGAAGAGGTCCAGAGCTTCTACTGATGGATCACAGCAGAGAAGCCTATTCCAATATTCCACTGGACAATTTTACCTCACAGGCCTAACAGTAAGCCAGAGAATAAATATCCCACTTGAGCCTATATCCATTCTCTTCATATCCAGTGGATTTTCCATTCATTTGTCTCATATAGTTTGGATGGGTCTCCACCAGACCAGGTGTAAGCCTGAGTCACAAGGCACAAGACACTACACTACACCCCTCTATGAAGAGTCATAATAAACAGTGGTCTAAGTTATATGGACTCCAATCCACTTTGGTTTATACTAGAGCAGAGCTGGGAGCTTTAGTAGACAGGGGTAGAAGGTTTAGTATAGATTAAAGTGCCAATCTGTGATTTCTATATATTTTTTTAATCATTTACACTCCCCTGCATATGTATTTGGACAGTGAAGCTATTAGGTGACAGTACAGAATGTCATCTTTTATTTTAGGGTATTTTCATACATATCTGTTTTACTGTTTAGAAATGTTTGCACTTTATGTATCTAGTCCCCCCATTTGAAAGTGTCATAAGTATTTGAACAAATTCACTTATATTGTATTTAAGTAGTCTAAAGTTTAGTATTTGGTCCCATATTTTTTGCACACAATGACTAGATCAAGCTTGTGACTCTCAGTTTGTTTTGGTCGTGTTTCAGATTATGTTTTGCCCAATCCTGAGCTGAATGGTGAATGATGACTGGAGTCATTTTATTTCTAAGTGAGTGGATATAAGATGTTTCTGAACCCTTATAAATTAATCCCGATAATGCCATGATTAAGAAAAATCATGAATGAATCATGAATAATGATGAGTGAGATGTCGTCGGATGGAGTTAACTTTCCAGATGTTTATGGAGTAAATGGAATGGTATCAAACACATCAAACACGTGGTTTCCATGTGTTTGATACCATTCCATTCACTCTATTCCAGCTATTATTATGTGGAGGAGAGACATGTAGGCCAAATGTTCAAGTAGTGAGTCATCATCAATAACACACTGTGGTCAAACTATATTTATGGACCACAATTACTGGTACACATGAAGAGTTTTGATGTTTGTTACAATATATCTGCCTCTTCTAAGTTTTCTAAATAAATAGTTGTCATAATATTGATGTAGTGACTAGTGAGTTATGCATAACAAGGCCTGAGAATGCAATCAAAGAGATTACAAAGACGAACAAAAAAAATAAAAATGCCCTGTTCTGAACTGTTTGACGAAAGTTTGTGTTTCATGCAGTACTTATAGTGAATGGAGACCTACAGATAAAACACATACATTCTCTCTCTCTCTCTCTCTCTCTCTCTCTCTCTCTCTCTCTCTCTCTCTCTCTCTCTCTCTCTCTCAATCACTCATTCACAAACACACTGAAACACACTCACTCCTTCACACACACTGGAACCCTCAGTGACGACCCCCACCTTGCCCTGAGAATGTGTATCAATGCTGAGAAGCAGGTCAAGCATTCTGAAAGTGCAGCAAAGTGAGATAATTGTCACACTGTGATTTACCCAGACAGCTTAGGGCTTACCACTCAAATACACCCCCACCTCTAAAGACCCCACCCTCCGCACCCCCCGGCACAGTACCATTCAAAAGGCCACTGTTTCAAAGGCAATTGTTCCCGATCTGAGGGGGCGGGGGGAGTAATACCTGTTTATGACTGACAGGCCCTGGGATGGTTGGCGACAGTGTGATTAGTGCCCGAACGAAGGCCCTCTGATGTGGCTGTGTGTGATATCCCTGGCTATTAGGGCCTCCGGTCCCTCCTAAATACCCCCTTTAGGTCCTACTGGTACCTCCACCTCCCAGCACTGCTTTGAAGACAGGGTCAATGAAGAGTGGAGGGGATGGGGGAATGGATGGGGGAATGGAAGAGGGGATGGGGGAAGAAGGAAAGCCCTGAGCGAGAGAGGACCAGGGACGCTGAGGGTTCACACAGAGTAGTATGTGGTGGCATTCACTTCTTGAATTCAAATGAACTTGGGGAACTTAGTTCCCAACTTAAAATATTTTCCAGAAACTTCAACATATCCTCTCGCATCTAACAATATTATATACTCTACAAAGAATAATAAATCAATGTTGGTTGTTAAGAGCCATATTGGCTTTGAAATATAAGGACTGATTCCAGGAGACGTTCTTTAAAGACGGAAGACCATCTGAAGACAGAAAACCTCTTTATTGAGTAGGCTTATTAATACATGGACCCAATGAGCACATTGAGTAGGATCAGTGTATTGTGGAGATACAATATGGCCCTCTGTATCTCTCCCATTACCTTTCATGCAATAACGCCATTGGCACAACTTATTTCACAAAAAGAGCAATCCTGTTTGTGTCAGCTGGCCTATATTTAATGAGAAGATCTACTGTATAACTCTATGTTCCCTTTCTAGCCATTGGAGATATCTACAGATTTAGACTAATGAATGGTAAAATCACAACAAAATAGCACAAATCTTTTTTTGCAAATACTGGTCAATACTGTATAATGTTTGTTGTTTTGATCAATACAGTAGGAGTGCCTATGCAGTTTGCACATGGTGGAATCAAGTGCTTTCAGGTCAACAGCTCTTCCTTTTGAGTGCATGGAAAAGGGCTTTCAGAGGGGAGAACAAAGAGGCTAAAAAAGGTTTAGAGACGTTTGTTCATTCCTTGCCCATGCTCTTTTCACGTCATGACCGACTGGCCCAGGGGGGGTGTACTTAGTACCAAACCCTGAGTGCCAGAGTCTCCTGGAGTGTCTGCTGACCTTTTCATGTGTTCCAGAGACACAAGCCTGAGCAGGGAGGCAAATACTGTTAGAACACCACACTGTAAATCCAATGAATCCAATGAATTATTGGGAATTGGGGATTGTTGTTATGAAACATGGAGTATGAAACCCGGGGGGTGGGTATTGACCCACATTTGGGGGGAAAGATGGGGGTATTCCCCCGTCGACCCCCAAACCCCCCTGGGCAGCCCACCTCATTGGTTCATTACCCGTGGTAAACATTCTTCTCCCCCTGCCAGTCTGCAGCTAGCCCTGGTAAATACCATAAGCCAGATTCCTCCATAGACAGACTCGTACATCTCTTTGCACTCTAGGCATCTGTCTGATAGGCTACAGTCAGTAGGATGAAGCCATGCCTCTTTTTTGCCATACTTACCCTAGGGCTGTGACGGTCATGGAATTTTGAATGACGTAATTGGTCAGCCAAATGACTGCGGCCACTGTTATAACTGTTCTAATAGCAACAACAAAAAGAGTGTTTTAAGATGCAGATTTTCTCCTCTTCTCCGCTCCTGACTACATGTACTGCTGCTGCAGAGAGGGGGGCATTGCCTAGGCAACTAGACTTGTTTTCTACAACACCTTGCTTGTTTCAGCAACAAAGTTTCTCCAGGTTCTAGAGTCCATATTACAGCAGAAACAGACTCAACTGCACGTATGCCCGGCTGTCCCGTTTTCAGTCTGCTGTTTATTCCACCCCCCCATGACGTCGGTTACACGGTAATTGTGCCAGACCTATCTTATTCTACACTAGTCTGTCTAACACATAACTCGAAGTCTTCCTTTGATGTTATAGTGGTAATGAAGGGGGCTGTGCTATTTTACTGATTGGTTCTCCTCTGTGTCTTTCTCACTCAAACACCCACATGGACAGCCACACACAGCTCACAAGCCTCACCTGGTTGAATGTAGGGCCTACTTTTTTTCTTTACCTCAGGCTGGTGGACGCAGGCTGAAGGGCAAAGTTGTTGTATTTGACTGTGTTTACTACATTACCTACGCTGTCTGGCCTCTGCTCCTGGAAACCTGTCACTTCCCATTATTCAGCTCCAATGCACAGCTTGCGCTGCCCTTAGGCACCATGTTTGGAATACTGCAGCTGCACACAGATCGAAGTGATGTCTCCTCAGCCCCAATGCTGAGCATTAATGAATGTATACTGTGGGAATCAAACAGTTGGTCACAATTATGAGATTTAAATATTTAGACATTAGATCAATTAGGTCAACTTACATGTAAAACAAATTTTAAATTGTTCTTTCTCACTGTCTGCCCCAAAGCACTTGTTTCACCTATAGGCAATAACATGTACATAATTAACATATTCATACAACCAACTTAAATATTATTACTCATTTTAAATAGAGGGTTTACCATTGGGCTACCCGAAAGGCCAATATTAAGTAGGTTCATCTTACCTTCAAAAGTGAATCTATGCAGCCAGCTATACACTCATATCCCCCTTGGACTGGTTCGTAAATAAAACATTGTCCATTCAGCTTTAAAGGTGTCGATTTTCTTCCTTAACCCCATTTAATGGCAAGAAGGTGAAAAAAACGTAGGAAATATGCATACTTTCTTTATTCTGTTTAAAATGTATTGTTATCATCATGCACTTAACTGTGCACAATGGTCAACGTGTTCTTCAGCCTACCTGTCTTGACCACAGGACTCCCAGACTACATCACTGCCGGGTACAGGCGGAAGGCCAGGGATTGCTAAAGTATGATATGGCGCCCTCAAGTGGGAATTCTGGAGAAAACGTGACCTTTGCTCCGCAGCCTCCTCCATCCATCCTGTCGTCTGCACGGTCGGGCCTTTCCATCTGCTCGTGCGTGCCTTTATGAGCACGTGACATAATTGGAGGCAGAGGACTTTGACAGAACATTCTTTCAATCGATGCTTTGTGAACCGCAGTCGTCAGTTCAAAAATGTCGGACAGATCGCCTCGAGCCGACAACCCGAACTCTGTGGTTTGTAACATATGCGGTATTGCTTACACTTTACCAGGTAAATTCATTGTAATAATTATAATTTAACAGTCCACATATTGTCATTCGTGTTGTTTAAAGTTTTAGCTTTATCTAGCTAACGCTACTTGTCAAATTGCCCACCTGTTGGCTAGCTTCAGACCACGTTGTGGCTACCAAAAGTTATACGGTCCATTTTCTTCAGTAAACAGGCGAACTGTATTTATACAGTAACGTTATATAGTAGCTAATAATGCACAAAAGGACACGTTCTTAGAATGCTTACATTTTGTTGACTTATCAAGAGTTTGGTCCAGACACATCATTCTGCCTATAGCCTGCCACCGTGCCAATACGTCTGGAATGGACCATTATGGCCAGAGAGGAAGTATCTTCCTTTAAACGTTAACTCTGTTATGACACATGGACATTTTTTGTTGCAGGTTTAGGCACCTCCTCCCCCCAACCTAAAATGCACAAAGCGTTATAAAATACATTTGAATGACATTCATCTTTTCAGAGGACGAAATCGTTGGCAACCTTCCCAATGTCCTCCTGTGTTCCCACATCTTCTGCACTACCTGCCTGCGCTCGCTGGAGTTTAACAATGTCATTCTGTGCCCTGAATGCAAGGTACAGTACAGTACTAGCACCTGATGTCAGCTATACAACAAACACTACATGAAACTGATGGTCACATATATAATATTTCAAAAGGGGTAAAGCTGCAAATGCAATGGTGAATGTATACAATTCCCTGTATATCTATAGGCCCTATATTTTCAACATTTACAGTAATATAAATGTGCCGAATACAACAGGTGTAGACCTTACAGTGAAATGCTTACTTACAAGCCCTTAACCAACAATGCAGTTTTAAGAAAATACCCCCCCAAAAAAAAAAAAGTAAGAGATAAGAATAACAAATGTTTAAAGAGCAGCAGTAAAATAACAATAATTGGGCTATATACAGGGGGTACTGGTACAGAGTCAATGTGCACCAGTGTCGAGGTAATTGAGGTAATATGTACATGTAGGTAGTGTTATTAAAGTGGCTATGCATAGATAAGCAGTTGCCATACCAGGCAGTGATGCAACCCGTTAGGATTCTCTCGATCGTGCAGCTGTAAAACCTTTTGAGGATCTGAGGACCCATGCCAAATCTTCTCAGTCTCCTGAGGGGAAATAGGTTTTGTCGTACCCTCTTCACGACTGTCTTGGTGTGCTTGGACCATGTTAGTTTGTTGGTGATGTGGACGCCAAGGAACTTGAAGCTCTCAACCTGCTCCTCTACAGGAAAGTCGATGAGAATGGGGGCGTGCTCAGTCCTCCTTTTCCTGTAGTCCACAATCATCTCCTTTGTCTTGAGGTTGTTGTCCTTGCATCACAAGGTCAGGTCTCTGACCTCCCTATAGGCGGTCTCATCGTTGTCGGTGATCAGGCTTATCACTGTTGTGTCATCGGCAAACTTAATGATGGTGTTGGAGTCGTGCCTGGCCGTGCAGTCATGAGTGAACAGGGAGTACAGGAGGGGACTGAGCACGCACCCCTGAGGGGCCCCCGTGTTGAGGATCAGCGTGGCAGATGTGTTTCCTACCCTTACCACCTGGGGGCGGGCCGTCAGGAAGTCCAGGTGCAGAGGAAGGTGTTTAGTCCCAGGGTCCTTAGCTTAGTGATGAGCTTTGAGGGCACTATGGTGTTGAATGCTGAGCTGTAGTCAATGAATAGCATTCTCACATAGGTGTTCCTTTTGTCCAGGTGTGAAAGGGCAGTGTGGAGTGCAATAGAGATTGCATCATATGTGGCTCTGTTGGGGCGGTATGCACATTGGAGTGGGTCTAGGGTTTCTGGGATACTGGTGTTGTGAGCCATGACCAGCCTTTCAAAGCATTTCATGGCTACAGACATGAGTGCTACGGGTGGGTAGTCATTTAGGCGGGTTACCTTAGTGTTCCTGGGCACAGGGACTATGATGGTCTGCTTGAAACATGTTGGTATTAGACTCAGACAGGGAGAGGTTGAAAATGTCAGTGAAGACACTTGCCACTACACTACATAATCAAAAGTATGTGGACACGTCGAACATTTGCTCGTCGAACATCTTAATTCAAAATCATGGGCATTAATATGGAGTTGGTATAACAGCCTCCACTCTTCTGGGAAGGCGTTCCACTAGATGTTGTAACATTGCTGCGGGGGCTTGCTTCCATATTCAGCCACAAGAGCATTAGTGAGTTCGGCATTGATGTTGGGAAATTAGGCTTGGCTCGCAGTCGCCATTCCAATTCATCCCAAAGGCGTTCGATGGGGTTGAGGTCGAGGCTCTGTGCAGGCCAGTCAAGTTCTTCCACACCGATCTCGATAAACCATTTCTGTATGGACCTAGCTTCATGCACGGGGCATTGTCATGCTGAAACAGGAACGGAAGGCTGTTCCAACAAATATTTCCCTTCACTGGAACTAAGGGATCTAGCCCAAACCATGAAAACCAGCCCCACTATTATTTATCTGCCACCAAACTTTACAGTCGGCACTATGCATTGCGGCAGGTAGCGTTCTCCTGGTATCCGCCAAACCCAGATTCGTTCGTCTGACTGCCAGATGGTGAGGTGTGATGAATCACTCCAGAGAACGCGTTTCCAATGGCGGTGAGCTTTACACCAATCCAGCCGACGCTTGGCATTGCTCTTGGTGATCTTCAGCTTGGGGATCTTTCCATGCTCGTCCATGAAGCTCCCGACGAACAGTTATTGTGCTGACGTTGCTTCCAGAGGCAGTTTGGAACTCATTAGTGAGTGTTGCTCAAACTCCACTAACCTATTTTACCACCTACGCAAGAATCATGTGAAACAGTACGGAGAGAGTCAAAAAGTACAGTCGAGTGCTCAAAACAAACCCCCCCCCCCCCAAACTAAGACGTTGCAAGAAGCTTTTGCCCGCGGCACACCATATGGCAAAGAATCACGAAGATGGAAGGAGATAACAGCTGCCGTTACAACTTACATCTATCTGCAAAGACATGGCCCCAATTTACACAGTTGAGAAATGGGGGCTTTGTGAGTTGGTGCTAACACTTGACCCAAGGTACTAAATGCAAATACGGGGGCGGCAGGGTAGTCTAGTGGTTAGAGTGTTGGACTAGTAACCGAAAGGTTGCAAGTTCAAATCCCAGAGCTGACAAGGTACAAATCTGTCGTTCTGCCCCTGAACAGGCAGTTAACCCACTGTTCGTAGGCGGTTATTGAAAATAAGAATGTGTTCTTAACTGACTTGCCTAGTAAAGGTAAAAAAATAATAATAAATGTGACATGTATTAATGCCAAAATAACAGGCAAGCCCCCAAAAATATATATTTTAGGCCTATATTTATTTTTTGAAGCTATAGTTAGTTTTCTATTTACCTTTTTAGATTTTATACATTAATATTGTTTTGTTACATGCTTAAATAAATGCTCTAAATAAAAGGAGAAATAATCAAATATGAGTAAGTACCTTTTATTTGTTGAGTATAATTCAAAATGTAATAAGAAATAGGCCTTTACTTACATGTGGTCATCAATTAACTATTTATTCATTGAATTTACAGAAAATGTGCTATATCGTGATGTATCGTTATTGGGATATGAAATTACCTACAGTGGGGCAAAAAAGTATTTAGTCAGCCACCAATTGTGCAAGTTCTCTCACTTAAAAAGATGAGAGGCCTGTAATTTTCATCATAGGTACACTTCAACTATGACAGACAAAATGAGGAAGAAAAATCCAGAAAATCACATTGTAGGATTTTTAATGAATTTATTTGCAAATGATGGTGGAAAATAAGTATTTGGTCAATAACAAAAGTTTATTTCAATACTTTGTTATATACCCTTTGTTGGCAATGACAGAGGTCAAACGTTTTCTGTAAGTCTTCACAAGGTTTTCACACACTGTTGCTGGTATTTTGGCCCATTCCTCCATGCAGATCTCCTCTAGAGCAGTGATGTTTTGGGGCTGTCGCTGGGCAACACAGACTTTCAACTCCCTCCAAAGATTTTCTATGGGGTTGAGATCTGGAGACTGGCTAGGCCACTCCAGGACCTTGAAATGCTTCTTACGAAGCCACTCCTTCGTTGCCGGGCGGTGTGTTTGGGATCATTGTCATGCTGAAAGACCCAGCCACGTTTCATCTTCAATGCCCTTGCTGATGGAAGGAGGTTTTCACTCAAAATCTCACGATACATGGCCCCATTCATTCTTTCCTTTACACGGATCAGTCAGTCTTGGTCCCTTTGCAGAAAAACAGCCCCAAAGCATGATGTTTCCACCCCCATGCTTCACAGTAGGTATGGTGTTCTTTGGATGCAACTCAGCATTCTTTGTCCTCCAAACACGACGAGTTGAGTTTTTACCAAAAAGTTCTATTTTGGTTTCATCTGACCATATGACATTCTCCCAATCCTCATCTGGATCATCCAAATGCTCTCTAGCAAACTTCAGACAGGCCTGAACATGTACTGGCTTAAGCAGGGGGACACGTCTGGCACTGCAGGATTTGAGTCCTGGCGGCATAGTGTGTTACTGATGGTAGGCTTTGTTATTTTGGTCCCAGCTCTCTGCAGGTCATTCACTAGGTCCCCCCGTGTGGTTCTGGGATTTTTGCTCACCGTTCTTGTGATCATTTTGACCCCACGGGGTGAGATCTTGCGTGGAGCCCCAGATCGAGGAAGATTATCAGTGGTCTTGTATGTCTTCCATTTCCTAATAATTGCTCCCACAGTTGATTTCTTCAAACCAAGCTGCTTACCTATTGCAGATTCAGTCTTCCCAACCTGGTGCAGGTCTACAATTTTGTTTCTGGTGTCCTTTGACAGCTCTTTGGTCTTGGCCATAGTGGAGTTTGGAGTGTGACTGTTTGAGGTTGTGGACAGGTGTCTTTTATACTGATAACAAGTTCAAACAGGTGCCATTAATACAGGTAACGAGTGGAGGACAGAGGAGCCTCTTAAAGAAGAAGTTACAGGTCTGTGAGAGCCAGAAATCTTGCTTGTTTGTATGTGACCAAATACTTATTTTCCACCATAATTTGCAAATAAATTCATTAAAAATCCTACAATGTGATTTTCTGGAATGTTTTTCCTCATTTTGTCTGTCATAGTTGAAGTGTACCTATGATGAAAATTACAGGCCTCTCTCATCTTTTTAAGTGAGAGAACTTGCACAATTGGTGGCTGACTAAATACTTTTTTGCCCCACTGTACATCGGGATATGAGATTTTGGCCAAATCGCCCAGCCCTACTGTCAGCAATGGGTGTGGCTGAAATAGACGAATCCACTCATTTGAAGGGGTGTCCACATACTTTTCTGCCAGTTCATACTACCTACCAGCAGGCTAATTGGCTGCAGTGTGAATAAGTAGTGTAGTTGTATGAAATGCAGTGGGTGTTCCTGCAGGTTGAGTCCACTCTTCCTGAAGGAGGGGTGGAGGGACTGCAGGTGGACAGCAGAATCATAGGCCTCATCTACACAGCCAAAATGAACAAAATGAAAAGGTATATAACAGTTTATTTCACATACTTATAAATACACATGTCAGCCACTATGATTCACTTTGCTGTCCAGTTGACCTTACACACATATTAAGAGCATGATTTATAAATGGAAAACATTTCAATATTATTTCCCCCTATTCAAATTTTTCTTTTCATTGTCCATTTAGCAGCTAACTCAGAGCGAACACTCTCTACCGTTCTCCTCAGACCAATATGGGTCCTTTAGTTGGGAATCACACAGATTCTGTCTCGTGTCTCAATGATGAACAAACACTCTAAACTGGAAATACAGTGCATTTGGAAAGTATTCAGACCCCTACACTTTTTCCACATTTTTTCCATGTATTCTAAAATTGATACAATTATATTTTTTCATCATCATTCTACACACAATACCCCACAATGAAAAATCGAAAACAGGTTTTTACACATTCTTGAAAATGTATTACAAATAAAAAAACATATCTAAAATTGATTAAATCGTTTTTTTTCCCCCTCATCAATCTACACACAATACTCCATAATGACGAAGATTTTTTTTTTTTTTTGTTTTTACATTTTTGCTAATTCTAAATAAACTGAAATATCACATTTACATGAGTATTTAGACCTTTTACTCAGTACTTTGTTGAAGTACCTTTGGCTTGGTTGTTGCTCTGACATGCACTGTCAACTGTGGGACCTTTTATATAGACAGGTGTTTGCTTTTCCAAATCATGTCCAATCAATTGAATTTACCACAGGTGGACTCCAATCATATTGTAGAAAAATCTCAAGGATGATCAATGGAAACAGAATGCACCGGAGCTCAATTTCTAGTCTCATAGTTAAGGGTCTGAATACTTATGTAAATAAGGTATTTCTGTTTTTTATTTTTAACTTCGCTAATATTTCTAAAAAACAGTTTTTTCTTCGTCATTAAGAAGTTGTGTGTAGATTGATGAGAAAAATATATATATATATTTTTAATCCATTTTAGAATAAGGCTGTAACATAACAAAATGTAGAAAAAGTAAAGGGACCTGAATACTTTCCGAATGCACTTGATGTAATCATTCTCATTCTGTAGACAACCTTTTATTTTTGTTTATTAAACTCTGGTAGAGACAGACCGAGGCATCACAGAGTCAAATCCTCGTCTTCACCTGTCGAGGAGGACACAAAACAGGTATATTTTAACATTAATATAAGTGTGCTTGGCCTGTCTGATCAGTAATATCCAAGCTACAGTATCTCCTGGGAGTCAGTCAGCCAAACACACAGATGCAGGTTATTATTTAAAGAATGCTGAAGAAATTGAAGAATTTCCGTTGTTTCTATATAGTAGGCAATATGTGTTCTGTTCTAGGGTCCAGATGTAGAGACGGCACTGAAAGCAGTAGAAGAGGCTCTGTCTCAGGCCTCTGAGAACATGGCCAATCTGGACAACATCCATCAGGTGAGCGACAAAAGGACTGTCCCACATCTCCTGTCCTTCCATCTGTACTGATCCAATAATACTATGGCCTGGTTTCCCAGGTAACAGGTAACATCTTTCTTTCATACAGGGCTGATTTCCCAGACACAGATTAAGCCTAGTCCTGGACTAAAAAAAGCACATTAAATGGATAATATACATTGCGCATGCTTTGTAGTCCAGGACTAGGCTTAATCTGTGTCTGGGAAATCAGCCCTGTATGAAAGAAAGATGTTACCTGTAGCATACTTGCTGTGTTGCTTTCCTCTGCAGACTCTGGTGAAAGGCCTGACGGTGCAGGTGAAGAGAGAGAAGGCCAGACTGCTGATGGAGATAGATGAGGCTATGGACAGGGCCTTCACCATCCTCAATAGAAGGTACACTACTCTACAACCACCTCATACCTTCCTCTCACTAATGAGGTAGTGTGTTATGTATTTTCAGCTTCTGCTACTTATTGTGTGTGTATTGAGCTTGGCTGTAATGCTTTTTATCAGGGCTGATCAAATAGACTTATACAGTGAGTGGACCCTCCCATAATTTTTCTGGTTTCATGGTGTGAGGTGTAATTCCTGCATTGTCAGGAAGGGGGCACTGGTGGCTGAGCTGACCAACATAGAGCAGCACTTCCCATCCAGCAGGAGGGAACTGGGCCAGGTGGAGGAGAGGATGAGGGCCCTGGAAACAGCCATGCAGAAGGCCAAGCAGGTCGGACAGCACCCCTCTCTGGAGAGCTACTGCGACCTGGAGCAGGTACATACATGCATACATGCATACATACATACATACATGCATAAACTGCACCTTCTGGTTGTAGAGTGGCACTTCAAGGAATACGAGGTGTGTTTGTGTGTTGAACAGTTGTTGGAGACCCTGCAGGCTCCTGTGGATGTACAGTCGTTTGACCTGAAGTGTCTGTCTCTGGGCTCTGGACTGAGGTGAGTCAATAAAGTTGACCTGAATTACAATTTGAAACCCTGTAGCTATGTGGCCTGACCTGAACTCTGCTACTGTAGTTTGAACTCCCATCTGACCCATGGCGCGCATGTGTGTGTGTCAGCTGCATAGCTCAGCAGGATGTGCTGGGCAGGAGTCTGAAGGCGTGTCTGAAGATCAACATTGGGAACGCCAAGATGTACGTCCTGTAATTGATTACAGATAGAAGAATATATATTTCTTTATTTACATGTTTTAACTTCCTTTTGAACTCACCCCTCAGTCTGACAGATGAGCTGATCCACAGAGACAGAGAGAGGGTTCCCCAGGAGCAGGCAGGGCCCAATAGGAAGGCCCCCCTGCTCCCACACTCCCTTAGCACCAGAGAGCCCAGCCGGCCCCAGCAGCAGGAGAGCCAAACGATGATGCCTCCCCCACCCAGCACCAGAGAGCCTGTTCCACCTCACCAGGAGCAGGAAAGCCTGAGGATGACTAGGCATACCCGGGGCCCCTCTCCCAGCCCTGGCCCTCGGCCCTTACCCAGCTCCAGCCCTGTCTCAGACTCCGGACCCAACGTCATCATAGAGGAGATTATGGAGGAGATTGAACAAGGAGGAGAAGGGAAGGACGAAGTCAGTTTGAAATCCTGCCATCAAGTCACCACAGCCTCATCTAAAACCACTGCAGCAGGGTTCTCAGTTGGAGGTTAGTGACAATGTCACAGCAACATTTAGAGAGCACGTCAGTGCATGTCTGCTGAGGTACACCGCATCCCCATTATCCATAGGATAATAATGGTGTTTCTTGGTTTCTGATTTTAGTTGTCCCAGCCCACCTGTCTGAGCTGCAGCAGGCCAGTGAGAGACAGAGAGGCCAGAGGAGCAGCAAGAAGATCCAGGAGGACCTCCCCCCTGTCAGTCAGGGGAAAGGTAGAGGAGAGACAGACATCTAGTCTGGACACTGTTGATCCACACAACACACATTTCACATGATAACATTACGTGGCCAGTTATGGCCACGTAATCTATAACTTGATGAATAGAGACACATAGAAACTGTGAGTGTGTGTGCAGTGTTCCAGGAGTGGGTGATGGTGACCCATGTGGTGAACCCTAACCACTTCTACATCCGCCACGTGGCAGAGCAGAGGGCCTGTATTCTGCTGTCCAAGAAGATCAACTCCCTCTGCTCTGGAGAGAGAGGACTGTTCACAGCCAGCGACATACTGGAGACTGGTGAGATCACTGTGTGTGTGTGATACCTTACTGTGGGTATGACCCTCTCTAGGCTCTGGTGTTTGTGAAATGAAAGCAGTGAGATGTTGCCACTCTGACTAATGCGCATGTGTGTCTCCGTCAGGCTCCACAGTGTTTGTGAAGTGGAAGGAGGGGATGTGGTGTCGGGCCACCCTGACAGAACTGTTTCAGAGAGGTCACCTGGACCCGGTCCGCAGCTGTCCTGTTCCTGAACTTCACCGTGTCAGAGTCTACTTCCAAGACTACGGTTTCTGCAATGGAATAGCCCTGCAGAGGTACAGACACACACGCACACACATGAAAAACCTAGTAGGCATGAAAAGGGACATAACATTGATTTGTTTTTTCAGTCACCCAGGTCTGTCTTTCTTTTCCACCTCTACTTCCCCATTCCCAGTGAGGAGGCGGGTCCAGACCTATTCATCAGGGACATGAATGAGCGTCTGAGAAGAGTGGACGTGGCCGGCCAATCAGAAATGAGCCGCTGGCTTCCTCAGGCTATCAAGTGTTCCCTCAAGGACATCGTGCCTGCAGACCTGGTAAGTCGATGACATGGTGCCTGCAGACCTGGTAAGTCGATGACATGGTGCCTGCAGACCTGGTAAGTCGATGACATGGTGCCTGCAGACCTGGTAAGTCGCTGACATGGTGCCTGCAGACCTGGTAAGTCGCTGACATGGTGCCTGCAGACCTGGTAAGTCGCTGACATGGTGCCTGCAGACCTGGTAAGGGGAATACATACAGCCATCTATCTTTTTCTTCAAGTGAAGGGTTGTTGTATAAGTGACTAGGATGAGTTTAGATGTTTGCTTTACCTGCATCCCCCTCCTTTTCCTCTCCTCTCTCCCAGACTAAAGGCTGGAGTGCGGAGGCCCAGGATGAGTTTCGTCGTGTGGTGGGTTCAGCCTCAGTAGAGATGCAGGTGTTTGGTCAGGAGAGAGGTGCTCTGCTGGTGGACCTGAAGAAAGCCCCCATGGACAGCGGTTCCAGCAACATGCCCATGTCCCTCCGAGAGTACCTGGTCTTCCTCGAGCTCGCCAGGTACGTACATACTCAGGGTTCGAATGGTCATGAAAATCCTGGAAAAGACATGGAATTATTTTATGGTGTTTTCCAGGCCTGGAAAGGTTTTGGAAAATGATCAAATCTGAAAAGTTAACTTCTTAGGGAGCGGTGGGGCGCTCCCGACACTACCAGGTGAAATGCAAGGCGCCAAATTCAAAATCCAAAAGTTGAATTATTAAACATGCATCAATATACAAGTGTTGCATAGTCATCAAAAGCTCTCCTTCTTGGCAATATCACAGCGTTGTCAGATTTCAAAAAGGCTTTACGGCGAAAGCACCACATTTGACTGTTTGAGGATAGCACCCCACCATAAATTCATAAGCCTTCACGGTTCACACAAAACACATTTCACAGCGAAAACCAATCAATTACCTTTTGAAGAACTTCTGCTGAGGGCTTCCCAAGTGTCCAACGAAGACAATCCATGGTTCTTTTGTTATATAAAGTAATGTATTATATTCATAAATCTCTGTTTGGTTGGCGTGTTATAATGAGAAAATACAGCGTCGTCGACTCCATTGAAACGTGAAGAGAACTCGTTCAACTTATACCTATAAACTTGTCCAAGAACAATCAAACATAATCGTAAATGTATCCTTAGGAACACTTTTATGTATATATAGTATAATATTTCAACCAGAATATAAACTGGGCGATAAGAAAGGAAAAAAACACAGAGCGCGCCAGCCGGGAACGCGCATTTTCTTCTATTGACATCTGTGTGGCCACTTCCTTATTCGTCTTCTTCAACAATCTAAAAGCAGCTAAGAAGAATCAAAACACTTTCTCGAGACTGTTGACATCCAGAGGAAGCAATAGGTACTGCATTCATATGCCCTTATATGGGCATTTTCATAAGGGAGGGGTTCCAAATGAGGCAATGTGTCAAAACCACTTTTTCCAGGACAGAAATTCCTCGGGTTTTCCGTTCTGTTATACTCGCAGACAAAATGTTAACACTTTTAGAAACTTCAGTGTTTCCTATCCAATGTTACTAAATATTTGCATATCCTATTTTCTGGGCCTGAATGGGAGGCATTTTACTTTGGGTACGCCAGGCTCTCCAAAACCGTCACCTCGTGCGCTGCTCCCAAAGAAGTTCATCTAATTTATTTAGACACAGTTTTTAAATATTTTATCAATCAAATTAAAATCCACATCACACAGGATTGGAATGACACTTTTGCACAGCTGTGTTTAATGCATCACCTGCATTTGTGAGAAAAGAGTGGGCTGTTGCTCAAGGAGAGCGAGACAGTCAAACATTGCAGCAGCAGGTAGGCCTAGCCTGTAAAATATGTTATACAACAGGTGGGTCTAATTCTGATTGGTTAAAACCGCATTCCAGCCGGTGTCTATTACATAAGATACCACCGGCTAAATCTATGCCGTTAAAATGCGTATTTACTCTGTTCCATCTGACTGGGCAACCCGCTGTCTCATCAGCCCAGCCAAGCAATTTATAATCTCGATCTCCACTATAAAAAGCATCTAGACATTATCTCACATTTATTTTAGACTAACATTGTTTTCAACCGCAGAGATTGGTATAAACCTTTTGTCTCCGACATTTGCAACATTGTTTCAATATTCAAATTTGATCTCCAGCTGTCCCATAGTAATGAACGTGACGAGACAGGCAGGCAGCATTTCTCAGCCAGTAGAAATCATGAATCAGCTGGCATCATTTTTATGGGTACATACAAAGAAATGTAAATTGGAAAAAGGTAAAACTAAGCGAAGTGCAACTAGTTTGCAGTCTTCAGTTTGAAGTGATTGTGTTAGCTGAGTTGTTGGCTAGCTCCTCTGAACAACAGTGTCCTGACAAGTGAGCACATTTTCTATGCCAGGTAAAATCGCGCCTCATTAGCTCATTGTTATAAATGTATCCAAATAAATGTCACTAGAAAACAGCTTAAACAAATGCAACTACTTTTCTGTTACTGGCTGCAGTTTTTGATGTGACTAAGTTGGCTAGCTTGCAAGCAAGGGATAAGAACATTGCCAGCTAGAATTGCAATGGAACATTCAGAACGAACGATTGGGTCGCATGCATAGATGCAGAACAAAAAGACTGAATGACTGGGTCGCGTCTCTGGCAACCGAACCGATAGAACAACCAGCCGGCTTGGTTAGCAACCTTAGATTTGTGTTGGGACTATCCATCTTGTGGAAGGATGAAGTAGTATGAATAAATTCATCAAATGAATGTTTTTAATGAAAATATGTCAATCATTATTGTAATATGTTGGTAGCACGTTGTATAAAAGTGATAATGCCCTCGAAGCCGGTGTTTGGAGAATATATTGTCACGGTTTACCGGCCCTGGACTTTCTCGGGCCTAACAACACCCGTGCCAACTTCTTGGGCATTGTCACTTAAATAGAGAAGACTAATAACTAGGTAGCCAATTCAAAACATATCTTGTGCCCTTTAGTTAACATTAATACAAGCTAACAATAGCTAAACAGTTTTCGTCATGTCCCAAACACTCGCGAATAAGGCCATACAAAGTTGATTTACATTTTTGAACGACTCCGATGATTCATTTTAAACTATTCTTTTTGACGAAACGAACAATACACTTCACCATTGTATTAGTTGAGATTCGGTTCAAATGCGGTGAATCAAAATAAGAATTTGTGAATCGTGAACAGTAATTTTAGGAAAAAGGATTAGATGTAGCCTTTCTTTTGGATTAAGTGGCTTCAACTTGTTTTGTAGATACTTATAGTTTATTTGGGCATCCAATGTATGGGACATTGCAACTCAATAGATGCTACTCAGCCTGCAACGTAAACACTTCTAAGGTAACTAAAATAAATTAGAAAAGGTACATTTCCTGAAGAAAATGTGTGGGCTTGCTTCAGCTGAATAAAAGAATTGTAGCCTATCAAAGCCATTTTATCTTTTGATATATTGATTGAGCAAATTATTTCAAAAGGAATAAAATGTATTTGGTTGTAATGTTGCAATTTTATACATCAAGGGTGGCCAACCATCCTCCAGAAGAGCTAATGGCTTGGCTGGCTTTTATTCCAGTCCCCCTCTAACAAACCACATTTTAGAAATTAGCTGCTGAACCGGACCTTAATAAACTGTCTCTGTGTTTGAGCAGGGTTTGATCAAAAGCCTGCACACCCAGTAGCTCTCCAGACTGACCTCTTGTTTTGTACTGTTGCCTAACAGGTATTCTACTTTGGGGGGGTTAAGTGCTTTGCACAACGACAGGAGATGGTACATGGGATCAGAGAGAAGCCTCCCAGAGTCGATACCAGATTACATACTGTTTTATACGTACACAGACGCCAGCAATTGTTGGTCATGGAAATTTGGTTAAAAGTCATGGAAAAGTCTTGAAATTCCATTTCTTAACTTGTGTATGAACCCTGCATACTGTACATATCCAGTGTTTCCCATATGAGTTTTGCGGAAGGCTGCATCAGTTTCTTCCTTGTTGCCATGGATAATCAGTAGTAATATGTTTGTCCCGTTCTGCTGCTGTAGGTTTTACTCTCCGGTGGCGTGGAATGCCAAGACTGTGCCGTGTGGCAGGAGGCCTCTCCAGTTCTACCTTCCTGTCTTCCCTCGTACCAACGTAGAGCTCAACGCTGTGGTGTCCCACATTGACACACCCTCACACTTCTACATCCAACTGGTGGGTCACACACAAACATTCAACACAAGCACATGAAAGCATTATCCGCTGATATTCCAGTGCCCTCTCTAACTCTTCCCCCTCGCTGGTTAAATGCAGGTTGACAACATGGAGTTCCTGCTGCTGACAGCCAAGCTGCAGGAGTGTTACAGCTATGACTGCCCCAGCAGGGGGACCAGAGGAGAGGACCAGGACTTGGAGGTCTACTGTCCTGTCCTGGATCAGGCCTGTGTGGCACGCTTTGACGACAAGGTCTGGTACAGGGCCCATGTCATCGGTCAGTACACTGTGTCTGTGTGTGAGTACACTTAGGGCAGAGTCATGGTAGTCTCCTCCTATTCTGCTCTCTGTAGTCTTACATGAATGGCGCTGATGCGTAAGGTAGTATAATCAACTGGCTAATGAATGGCTTGGTACTCAGCACCCTGTTGTCCCTCTAATCTGAATGATGAGGATAAATGTTGGTGGGAGTTAGAGGTCCCGTTCCAAAATGGACCCGGGGCTTTCCCAGGCAGACACAATGCACAAGGAAAATGTTTAAACATAGAGATCCGGTCAGGTCCACAACCTAGCACAAGAAAATCCCATTTGTTTTGGTACTTTATTAACCGGAGTGGAGGAAAGGAGAGGGAGAGAAACAGAACGAGCATGGCGATAGGGAGAAGGGGCCTGCGGTGTGTCTGTGTGTGCAGTGAGTGACACGAGCAGGCACAGAAAGAGAGAGCAACGGCAAACACTGTTAACTCGCGCTAGCAGACTTCTTGCTAGTTATTTATCATCCTATCTGTTTAAATAATACCTGTCCTACCTGTTTGTTTTTGGTCTTTGAGACCGTGGGACTAGCAGTCATTGGCATGACGGTTACCGACTGACAAAACGTAATGACCGCCACAGCCCCTAGGTACACTCATTGAGGTCACAATGTGTTTTTTTTTACGGTATTGTCCCTTTAAATCAGTGGTTCTCAAACCTCTCCTGGGGGCCCACAACCGTTCCATGTATTTGATCTATTCCAGAACTAGCACATCCTGATTTTAAATAGTCAACTAAGTGAAATCTGGTGAGCTAGTTCAGGGTTACAACAAAATTGTGAAATGTCTGGGGATCCCGAGGAGAGGTTTGAGAACCACTGCCTTAGATAATAAATTATATGCCAGCTCCAAAAATGTTTGGAAAAGAGTCTACCTAAAGACTAGAATGTTATTGTGTGCTTAGGTATTCCCGGGGGCAGGAAGGTGGAAGTCCAGTTTGTAGACTTTGGCAACAACAAGATTCTGTCAGTCAACGACCTGAGGAAGATCAAGGATGAGTTCTTTGCCCTCCCAGCAATGGTGAGGTCACACTACGCTAGAGTATGTTGGATGGAGGATAAATAAGGCTGACTGTATCCATATACCATCCCAGCATTAACTGCTAGGGTTGGCAGACCGGGCAGGGCATTCATATTATTCAAATGACTCTCACATTACCTCTTCCCCTCCACCCAGGCCATCCAGTGCTACCTGGCTGATGTGATTCCTCTGGAAGAGGGTGAGACGTGGAGCGAAGAGTGTATAGAGAAGTTCAAGAGTCTTGCTGACCAGAGACTTGTGACCGCTGTGGCCACAGGTAAGACGGGTAGAACTGGCGGGTACTCCTTTCACACGGCAGTTGATTGATTGTGTCTTCTGAACCCCCAGAGGCTGGTCGAAGGGGCAGGGGTCTGCCAGTCAGGCTGTTTGAGACAAGTGATTCCAGCGAGCCGTTAGCAAACATCGAAGATCTGCTGGTCAATGACCAGCTGGCCTGCTTCAAGAAGGGGTGAGTGTGTGTCTGTCATCTCACAGCTGGATACTTCATGGGTAAAGTCAATAACTAATCTTATTTAGACTTTTTGATACCTGTACACACAGATGTGGGTATGGTTCCAAAAAGGAGATGTTTTGTTTTACCCCATCTCCCTCTCCCTTAGCATCAAATCTAAGGACACCCAGGCCCCGGTGGTAGACACCACAGTTTGGGACCCCCCACTCGAGGGTCTTCTGTGTGAGTCTGAGCCAGCCCCTGCCTCCATGGTCCAGGAGACCCCAGAGCAGGACCAAGACCCCCAAGAGATCCAGTCCTACCTGATGCTGCCTGCCAACCTGAAGGACCTGAGGGTCAGGTTGACCCATGTGGTCTCACCCGGGAGCTTTTTTGTCCAGCTGTTACAGATGGACACCCAGCTCAAGAGGTCAGCCAGTGGGGATGGGGAGGAGGGCAAGGAGGGACAGACAATGGCTTACTGAAGCCTCACCGAATCCAGCAGAGAATCTTGGGCTGTGTTCACACAGGAGTCTTGTAACTGGAGTGGATTGACAAACATTGACTTGATTTTCAATAATGTGTGACTTTAGAATGAGACGCTGATGAGAGGTCTGTGTCGTTTAGTTATCACTCTCTCCCTTTCCCTCGCTCTCTCCCCCTCTCTGTTTCAGGGTGTATGAGTTGTTGAAGCTGGAGTATGCCCGTACAGAGCCCCAGGAGATAGAGTGGAAGGCAGACATGTACTGTGCTGCCTACAACAACGGGGTCTGGGAGAGGGGCCAGCTCTGCTCTCCTGTTTCACTCAGCTGCATTGCTGAGGTAGTACACACACACACGCACACACCTATCCTTTAAGAGCCACAGAAGTGGACAAGGAGTGGGTTTAGAAGTAATAACATTGTAGCAGCTGATTGCAGTCGATTTGTCATTACTGTTTCATCAGTGATTGACAGATGGGTACATCCAGCTGTAACTGCAGTGTGGTGTTTTGTCTCCACTTGGTGTTAGGTAGTTCGCTGTGATTTTGGCAACAAGGTGAAACTCCATGTGAACAACCTGAGACCACTGCTGCCCAGTCTGGTTGGCTGTCTGGTGCTGGAGTGTTCCCTCAGTGAAATCAGGTGAACACACACATAAATGCAGGTATACGAAGGGCCGACCTCAAACACTGATCCCTGGCAAAATGTCCTGAATTAGTAGGCCTTTCACAGAAATATATTCTGACAGGTTTCCTCAGGGCATGAGCTATTTATCACACCTATCCTAATGGTGGAGCAAGGGGCATGCTATTCTCCTTAGACCTCATTTCAAATGTATTCTCACTCTTTCTCCCTCTCTCGCTCCATTTCTTTCTCTCTCCCTCTCAGACCTGCAGGTGGTCGTTCCACCTGGACAGCCACAGCGTGTGACTTCATCTCCTACTACCTGACTGGAGCCATGGCCATCATGACCATCAAGGTGACGCCACATCGCACACCTTTTCCTAGCCCTACCCATTCCCCACACTTATGTGAACTCCAAGCAAAAGTGTGTGTGTGTATATAGACACACACACACACACACACACAGTACCAGTCAAAAATATACAGTACCAGTCAAAAGCAAAAGTTTGGACACACCTACTCATTCAAGTTTTTTAATATATTTTTTTAAATGTTCTATATTGTGGAATAATAGTGAATCAAATGTATTTGTCACATGCGCCGAATACAGCAGGTGTAGACCTTAGAGTGAAATGCTTACTTACAGGCCCTTAACCAACAATACAGTGTTAAACAAATCAAAATATATTTGATGACAGCTTTTCACACGCTTGGCGTTCTTTTAACCAGCTTCACCTGGGATGCTTTTCCCACAGTCTTGAAGGAGTTCACATATGCATTTTTTTGGCTGCTTTTCCTTTACTCTGCGGATCAACTCATCCCAAACCATGTTAATTTGGTTGAGATCGAGTCATTGTGGAGGCCAGATCATCTGATGCAGCACTCCATCACTCTCTTTCTTGCTCAAATAGCCCTTACACAGCCTGGAGGGGTGTTTTGGGTCATTGTCCTGTTGAAAAACAAATGATAGTCCCACAAAGCGCAAACCAGTTGGGATGGTGTATCGCTGCAGAATGCTGCGGTAGACATGCTGGTTAACTTCTTAGGGATCAGTGGTGCGCTAGCACCCCACTCCCGACACTATCAGGTGAAATGCAAGGCGCCAAATTCAAAATCCAAAAGTTGAATTATTAAACATGCACCAATATACAAGTGTTTCATACTCATCAAAAGCTCTGCTTCTTGGCAATATCACAGCGTTGTCAGATTTCAAAAAGGCTTTACGGCGAAAGCAGCACATTTGATTGTTTGAGGGTAGCACCTTCACTATTTTTCCCATTACCATGAATTCATTAGCCTTCACGGTTCACACAAAACACATTTCACAGCGAAAACAAATCAATTACCGGTTGAAGAACTTCTGCTGATGGCTTCCCAAGTGTCCAACAAAGACAATCCATGGTTCTTTTGTTAGAAAAAGTAATGTATTATATTCATAAATCTCCGTTTGGTTCTCGCGTTATAATCAGAAACTACAGCCTCCACTCCTCCATTGAAACGTGAAGAGAACTCGTTCAACTTATACCTATAAACTTGTCCAAGAAC
Source organism: Brachymystax lenok tsinlingensis (assembly GCA_030435695.1). NCBI lineage: Eukaryota > Metazoa > Chordata > Actinopteri > Salmoniformes > Salmonidae > Brachymystax > Brachymystax lenok. Next base: position 18,239,649 of record CM059781.1, read on the forward strand.
AATCAAACATCCTTTTTAATGTATCCTTAGGAAAATGTTTATGTATATTTACTATAATAATTCAACCGGAATATAAACTGGGCTATAAGAACGGAAAAAACCACAGAGCGCGCTTGGCGAGAGCGCACGTCCTCTTCTATTGACATCTCTGGGGACACTTCCTGATTCCTCTTCTTCTCTGCTCTATTAGCATCTAAAGAAAATCTGAACACTTTCTCGAGTCTGTTGACATCCAGAGGAAGCGATCGGTACTGCATTCATATGCCCTTATATGGGCATTTTCATAAGGGAGGGGTTCCAAATGAGCAATGTGTCAAAACCACTTTTTCCAGGACAGAAATTCCTTGGGGTTTTGCCTGCCATATCCGTTCTGTTTTACTCACAGACAAATGGTTAACAAATATGTGCATATCCTATTTTCTGGGCCTGAATGGGAGGCATTTTACTTTGGGCACGCCAGGGTCTCAAACGGTCACCTCATGCGCTGCTCCCTAAGAAGTTAAGTGTGCCTTGAATTCTAAATAAATCATTGAAAGTGTCACCAGCAAAGCACCATCACACCTCTTCGTCCATGCTTCATGGTGGGAACCACACATGCAGAGATCATCCGTTCACCTACTCTGCGTCTCACAAAGACACGGCGGTTGGAACCAAAAATCTCACATTTGGACTCCTCAGAACAAAGGACAGATTTCCTCCAGTCTAATGTCCATTGCTTGTGTTTCTTGGCAAAAGCAAGTCTCTTCTTCTTATTGGTGTCCTTTGGTAATGGTTTCTTTGCAGCAATTCGACCATGAAGGTCTGATTCACGCAGTCTCCTCTGAACAGTTGATGTGAACTCTGTGAAGCATTTATTTGGGCTGCAATTTCTGAGGCTGGTAACTAATGAACTTATCCTCTGCAGCAGAGGAGCATTTAACTCTGGGTCTTCCTTTCCTGTGGCGGTCCTCATGAGAGCCAGTTTCATCATAGAGCTTGATGGTTTTTGCGACTGCATTTGAAGAAACTTTCAAAGTTCTTGAAATTTTCCGCATTGACTGACCTTCATGTCTTAAAGTAATGATGGACTGTGGTTTCTCTTTGCTTATTTGAGCTGTTCTTGTCATAATATGGACTTGGTCACATTAAAAAGGAAATAAATTCCACAAATTAACTTTTAACAAGGCACACCTGTTAATTGAAATGCATTTCAGGTGACTACCTCCATGAAGCTGGTTGAGAGAATGCAAAGAGTGGCTACTTTGAAGAATCTCAAATGATGTCTTCACTATTATTCTACAACGTAGAAAATAGTAAAAATAAAGAAAATCTCCTGAATGAGTAGGTGTGTCCAAAATTTTGACTGGCACTGTGTGTATATATATTTGTATTGGACAAATAAAAAAACACAAATTACAAATTTAAACAGATATGTCCTTTTTATCCCCCTATACTCATTGAAACACCTCCCTACCCTTAACAAGAAAAACAGCATACATACAAAAATAAATAGAAACATACAATTGGAAATAATACCTGTTGGCCAGCATTCTTACTCCTGATCAATAGAAGGCAACTGTTCAAAAAAGGAAATTAAAGGCTGCCATCTCAAGAAAAAGTTATCAGAACAACCTCTCAAAGCATTTATATTTTTCTCTAAGTGTAGAAAACAGGTCTTTTAACCAGGCTAATACAGTAGGAGGTTTGGAGGATTTCCAATTAAGCAAGATCTCCCGGCGGGCTATAAGGGAAGCAAACACTACGCCTGCTTTACCTTTAGTAAGACTAGGCAACAAAGATGTAACTCCAAATATAGCTATTAGAGGACAAGGCTGCAGGTTGGAGTGATTTCAACATCTATCATGTGTCATTTGTGTCTGGGAGGAATTTAGTAAGTTTTTCTTTGGTGTAGTGAATTCTGTGCAAGACCTTGAACTGAATTAAACTTAACCGAGCACATGAGGATATGGAGTTAACCCTAAGAAGGGCTTCCTCCACCAGTCATCTGAAAGTTCAAGTTCACTACCCCAGTCTGTCTTGATTTTGTTTATTGGAGAGGGTTCAGCGTAAAGCATAATGTCATATAATCTAGAAATCAGGCAGGGACTCTTCTAGCAACGTCTTGGGAGGTAGTTGAGGAAAGGTGGGAAAATGAGAGCGAACAAAGTTACGGGCTTGAAAATAGTGGAAAAGATTAGAATTAACCAAATTACATTTAGCTACGAGATCATTAAATTGCCACAAACTTCCCATCTAAAAATACATCTTTGAAACATACCAAACCTCCCTCTCGCCACAAAACAAAAGCCTGGTCGAGTTTGGAGGGTAAAAATAAGTGGTTGTTACAAATGGGGCTTAGAGGAGAAAGGGCAAAAAGTCTAAAATGTTGACAAAATTGTTGGCACAATGGGGTTTCCAGTATACTTTGAAGGACAGTGGGGCACAAGTAAGAGCAGAAAGGGAGGATGATTGGCAGGAGTGTGCTTCTAGTGAGCACCAGTTGTGACTTGGAAGCATTACACCAGACCATAATCTTTTGAATATTGGCTGTCTAATAGTAAAGCAGTAAATTTGGAAGTGCCAATCCTCCATCTTGTCTCCTTTTGAAGTATTGCTCTACGTATCCTAGGTGATTTGCCAGCCCAGATAAAATGACTGAGCCTAACTTGGGGGGGAAAAATTCAGCAGAAAGATCAGCAGACATTGAAAAAGGTATAGAAACCCAGGTAAAATGTTCATTTTAACAGATTGGATTCTGCCAGCTAAGGACAGAGGCAGACTATCCAGCATTGTAAGTCTGCTTTAACTCGACTGACTAGACTTGCAAAGTTCGTTTTATGGAGGGTAGCCAAAGGTGTTATATTCAAACCTAAATAGGAAAAACCAGAGGGCAACAGACGGAAAGCCAGGGCTCCAGGGTGAATTTGCTTGGCAGCGGGGTTGATCGGAAAACATTCACTTTTCTGAATGTTCAATTTGTAACCTGAGTGATCCAAATTTGTTTAAAATAGGCAGTATGTTATCGACAGAGTTCACAGGGTTAGTGATATATAATAGTAGATCATCTGCATACTGTGAACTTTGTTCTTCACCAGCACGGTGGAGACCATCCATGGTTTTACTTGAGTCTCTCTTTACCAGCCTTTTCCTCTTCTCTCCAGGAGAACACAGAGCAGCGTCCGGTGCCGGTCTCTCTGTACTGCTCCAACCGGGCCGGGCAAGACGTCAGCATCGCAGACTTCCTGGTTAGTGAGGGCCTCGCCTTAAAAGAGAGGAAGCCACAGTGAGTAACAGAACTCTGTTTGTGGATGTATGTTTCACAGTTGAGTATAATGTTTCCTAGGACCCATGTCTTTCTGCTGGCTCTACTTATCTGTCCTCTTTGTCTCTGTGCTACAGAGCGTCCCCCATGCCTAAACTAGAGAAGTTATCAGACTCTGACTCCAAGTTCAAGGGCCTTCAAAACAGGACATCTAACACAGAAAACCAGCCCCCCTCCTCTGACTGGTCAGTCTCCCCTCGACCCCTCTCCACTGCCCCTACGCCTCCCAAGCCGGCCCCCCGTACCAACCCCTCCCCAGAGAAGGTGAAGACCCAGGCCTACTGCCCCCCTGAGCTGCCCCACTGTGGACGCACTCTGATGACCATCTCAGCCATCGGAGAGGATGGCCTCATCTACGCCATGACTCACCACGCAGGTACCCCCCCCCACATACACATACACTGAGTTTACACAATTTGACACAGACTTTCCATGACATAGACTGACCAGGTGGAAGCTATCCCCTTATTGATGTCACTTGTTAACTTTACCGGCTCCAGCAGAAAAACTGACTGTTTTGGAGAGCCTGGCGTGCCCAAAGTAAAATGCCTCCCATTTAGGCCCAGAAAATGGGATATGCATATATTTAGTACCATTGGATAGGAAACACTCTGAATTGTCCAAAACTGTTAACCATTTGTCTGTGGGTCAATCAGAACGCATTTGGCAGGCAAAACCCTGAGGAATCTCTGTCCTGAAAAAAGTCATTTTGACACATTGCTCATTTTGAGCCCCTCCTATCCAAAATGACCATATATAGGCATGTGAACTCAGTGCACGTCGCTTCCTTATGATGTCATCAACCACGAGACGGTGTTTTACTCCATCTTGGGGAATTTCGGCCATTGAAAAACAGCATGGAACGAGAGACCACTTTATGAAAACTCTTCAGAGTCTTGGCGTGCATGAGAAGGCGCGCTGTGCCTTATTTATCGTTTTTAGCGTTCAGTTTATATTCGGCTGATTTATAATAGTACATATCGTAAAAGGGTTCCTAAGGATACATTTAAAACTATGTTTGATTGTTTTTGGACAAGTTTATAGGTATCATTTTAACGAGTCGGCGCCGAGTTTCAAAGGAGTAATGGAGGCTGTCGTTTCTGATTATAACGCATGAACCAAATGGAGGATTTATGGATAAAAGACGTTACTTTTTCTAACAAAAGAACCATGGATTGTCTTCGTTGGACACTTAGGAAGACCTCAGCAGAAGTTCTTCAACAGGTAATTACTTTGTTTTCGCTGTGAAATGTGTTATGTGTGTGCCATGATTGCTAATCGATACATGGCTATTGGAAAATATGTGAGGTGCTACCCTCAAACAAATGAATGTGCTGCTTTCGCCGTAAAGCCTTTTTGAAATCTGACAACGCTGTGATATTGCCTAGAAACAGAGCTTTTGATGAGTATGGAACACTTGTATATAGCTGGATGTTTAATAATTCAATTTTCGGATTTTAAATCTGGCGCTACAGGTTTTAGCTGGTAGTGTCGGGATGATCCCGCTAGCGACCCACTGGTATTTGAGTCGTTAAATCCACTTCCATCAGTGTAGATGAAAGGGAGGAGACCGGTTAAAGAAGGATTTTTAAGCCTTGAGACATGGATTGTGTATGTGGTCCATTCACCCTCTGAATGGCAAAGACAAAATATTTAAGTGCCTTTTGAACGGGGTATGGTAGTAGGTGCAAGGCGCACCGCTTTGTGTCAAGAAATGCAATGTTGCTGGGTTTTCCAGGCTCAACAATTTCCTGTGTGTATCAAGAATGGTCCACCACCCAAAGGACATGCAGCCAACTTGACACAACTGTTGGTAGCATTGGAGTCAACATGGGCTACCTTGTAGCATCCATGCCCGAAGAATTTAGGCTGTTCTTAGGGCTAAAGCGGGGGCAACTAGGGCTGTGGCGGTCATGAAATTTTGTCAGCTGGTGATTGTCAAGCAAATAACTGCCGATATCACAGTAATTTACCGTTAATTAGCATAAACACATTTATTATCTCCTGGCTTTCACGCATAGCCTACAAGCCACTGATGCAGACCTTTGGAACATCTACATTTTAAAAAGTCCAATAAATCCATTTAATATAGCCTACACGTCACAATAAATTCATTATTTATTTAGACAGGTCTAAATAAACATGATATGAAGAAAATGGAGTCTTATTTCAGAAGAACAGAATAGCTACTCTAGTTAATTTAGCAGACAAGATTTGCTTAGAATTCTGTGGCATTATTTTATAGTATGAAGAATATTGAACATAGCTGAATAAAATAGAAGTGATGATTTAGAGTAATAAATTATTTCAGAGGGAGTGTGCACGTGGCTATTCTGTGTTGAGTGGTTAACAAAGAAACAGGTACTTCTATACGCTTCATTTAGTTATTTATGCAACTTTGGTTGTGATACAAACGTTGGGCTATATGTTTTCATTTGGAAAACATTCTAAGGCTGCATAATGCGAATCTAATGATTTGAAGAAAGGCATGAGCGCTTTGTTTCTTGCGCAGGCTTCACACACTTCATCAGTCTCTCATTCACAATTTTGACAAGCACTTGATAATATTCTCACCAGGCCTCGGATTTTCCCGGCGGCATCCCACTTGTGTGGGATACCTGCTGTGTCCGTTGTGCCCTTGGGCTGAATATAATAATTATAATTCCCGGCTGCCAGTCGCCGTGCTCCAAAGCACCTCTCACTCACATGGCTCACTCAGATATCTCAGTTCTTATTAGCCAATGCCCATCACGTGATCGGGTCCTTCTCACAGGCATCTCAGCTCCGAAGTAGGCTACAAGTGAAGACCGACACATCGGGGTCGCAACTGTACCTGCCCTTCTTATCGAATTCAATGAGTAGGCTTAACAAACAGCACAAGCCTATCTCCCATTGTACAAAAGTTGACCTATTCTATTGGTCAACGTGGCCTCCTGTGCGAGAAATAAATATTCCATACATACTCTGGGACAGATGTGGGATGCAATAGATCCCAAATTAATACAACCACTCGCATAAAAAAAAACTTAGAATAGCAATGAGGCTGATTCAACAGATCATAACTTTTAGCTTAAAATGTTGATAAATGATTAGTCTTAATTCATATTATAAGCGCAGCAATGCGCACACGGCAGTAGGCTATAAGGGTGATTGTTCCAAAATGCAATTAATTAGCGGGAAAACACCATTCTCAAAAGTGACCGCAAATGCAATTATGCATGTAATGCTTTATTATAAAGGTGCATTTTTATGGTGAAAACGATCTTCCTCAAACTAGAAATTCACACGCTGCCTATACCAGTTTACCATAGGGATGGTGCCAGGTTTCCTCCACACGTGACGCTTGGCATTCAGAATTGTGTTTCTCATGATCTTAGAGTCTTTTAGGTGCCTTTTGGCAAACTCCAAGCAGGCTGTCATGTGCCTTTTTACTGAGGAGTGGCTTCCATCTGGCCACTCTACCATAAAGCCTGATTTGGTGGAGTGCTGCAGAGATGGTTGTCCTTCTGGAAGGTTCTGCCATCTCCACAGAGGAACTCAGGAGCTCTGTCAGTGACCATCGGGTTCTTGGTCACCTCCCTGACCAAGGCCCTTCTTCCCCGATTGCTCAGTTTGGCCGGGCGGACAGCTCTAGGAAGTCTTGTAGGTTCCAAACTTGTTCCATTTAAGGATGGAGGCCACTGTGTTCTTCGAGACCTTCAGTGCTGCAGAAATGTTTTGTTACCCTTCCCCAGATCTGTGCCTCGACATAATTTTGTCTCCTTCGACCTCATGGCTTGGTTTTTGTACTTACATGCACTGTCAACTGTGTGCCTTTCCAATTAAGGTCCAATCATTTTGAATTTACCACAGATGGACTCCAAGTTGTAGAAACATCTCAAGGATGATCAATGGAAACAGGAAGCACCTGAGCTCAATTTCGAGTTTCATAGCAAAGGGTCTGAATACTTACAGTTGAAGTCGGAAGTTTACTTCCGCTTAGGTTGGAGTCATTAACTTTTTAACCACTCCACAAATTTCTTATTAACAAACTATACTTTTGGCAAGTCGGTTAGGACATCTACTTTGTGCATGACACAAGTAATTTTTCCAACAATTGTTTACAGACAGATTATTTTACTTATTCACTGTATCACAATTCCAGTGGGTCAGAAATTTACATGCACTAAGTTGACTGTGCCTTTAACTAGTCAGGGAGTGGTGGTGCGCTAGCGCCCCCCACTCCCGACACTACCAGGTGAAATGCAAGGCAAAATCCCAAAATTGAATTATTAAAAATGCACCAATATACAATTGTTTCATACTCATCAAAAGCTCTGCTTCTTGGCAATATCACAGCGTTGTCGGATTTCAAAAAGGCTTTACGGCGAAAGCACTACATTTGATTGTTTGAGGGTAGCACCTTCAATATTTTCCATAACCATGAAATCTTTAGCCAGCGCGGTTGATAGAAAATGCATTTCACAGGGAAAACCTGTGCCTTACCTTATGTAGAACTTCTGCAGAGGGCTTCCTAAGTGTCCAACGAAGACAATCCATGGGTATTTGGTTAGAAAAAGTAATTTATTATATCCTTAAATCTCCGTTTGGTTGGCACCTTGTGTTCAGAAAATCCAATGTGACGAGAACGCGTTCAACTATACCTATAAACTTTCCCTCAACAAAACAAAAACCAATTAAAATGCTTCCTTAGCTTATCTTTTATGAATAAGTGATAATCTTTCACTTGGATGGTCACCTAAACGTTATATAAGTCAAATAAAGTGGACCGCTCAGCCAAACGTGCGCCCAAAAACGTGCAACTGAAAAATAGCTCCCCCGACTAAAACTTCTCCCAATTGAACACATTGGTTCCGATTTCCATTAAACTTTACCTATACACTGCTGACATCCAGTGGAAGCAATAGGTACTACATTCAGTGTCCTGGTATAAAGACTTTTCTAAAGGCACTGTCTCAAAGGAAAAGGAATGAGATTTCCGGATGGAATTTTCTCTGGTTTTTGCCTGCCAAATGACTTCTGTTACACTCACAGACAAAATGATAACACTTTTGGAAACCTCAGTGTTTCCTATCCAATAGTACTAATTATGTGCATATCCTATTTTCTGAGCCTGAGTGGCAAGCATTTTACTTTGGGCACGCACAACTCTCCAAAACCGACCCCTCAGCTGCCGCTCCCTAACAAGTTAACCAGTCAGGGATTGCTGGGTCGCTAGCGGGGCTCGTCCCGACACTACCAGCGAAAATCTAAAGCGCCAAATTTAAAATCCAAAAGTTGAATTATTAAACATCCACCAATATGCAAGTGTTCCATACTCATCAAAAGCTATGTTTCTTGGCAATATCACAGCGTTGTCAGATTTCAAAAGGCTTTCTGGCGAAAGCAGCACATTTCATTGTTTGAGGCTAGCACCTCACATATTTTTCCAATAGCCATGTATCGATTAGCCATCATGGCACACACATAACACATTTCACAGCGAAAACAAATCAATTACCTGTTGAAGAACTTCTGCTGAGGTCATCCTAAGTGTCCAACGAAGACAATCCATGGTTCTTTTGTTAGAAAAAGTAACGCGTCTTTTATCCATAAATCCTCCATTTGGTTGTAGGCGTTATAATCAGAAACGACAGCTTCCACTACTCCATTGAAACGCCGGGCGCGAACTCGTTCAAATTATACCTATAAACTTGTCCAAGAACAATCAAACATAGTTTTAAATGTATCCTTAGGAACACTTTTACGTATATTTACTATTATAAATCAGCCGGAATATAAACTGAACGCTAAAAGCGATAAATAAGGCACAGCGCCTTCTCATGCACGCACTCTGAAGAGTTTTCATAAAGTGGTCTCTCGTTCCATGCTGTGTTTCAATGGCGAAATTCCCCAAGATGGAGTAAAACACCGTCTCGTGGTTGATGACATCATAAGGAAGCGACGTGCACTGAGTTCACATGCCTATATATGGTCATTTTGGATAGGGAGGGGCTCAAAAATGAGCAATGTGTCAAAATGACTTTTTTCAGGACAGAGATTCCTCAGGGTTTTGCCTGCCAAATGCGTTCTGATTGACCCACAGACAAATGGTTAACAGTTTTGGAAAATTCAGAGTGTTTCCTATCCAATGGTACTAAATATATGCATATCCTATTTTCTGGGCCTAAATGGGAGGCATTTTACTTTGGGCACGCCAGGCTCTCCAAAACGGTCACCTCATGCACCCATGCCCAAGAAGTTAAACAGCTTGGAAAATTCCAGAAAATTATGTTGTGGCTTTAGAAGCTTCTGATAGGCTAATCAACATCATTTGAGTCAATTGGAGGTGTACCTGTGTATGTATTTCAAGGCCTACCTTCAAACTCAGTGCCTCTTTGCTTGACATCATGGGAAAATCAAAAGAAATCATCCAAGACCTCAGAAAAAAATTGTAGACCTCCACAAGTCTGGTTCATCCTTGGGAGCAATTTTCAAACGCCTGAAGGTACCACGTTCATCTGTACAAAAATAGTACGCAAGTATAAACACCATGGGACCACGCAGCCGTCATACCGCACAGGAAGGAGACGCGTTCTGTCTCCTAGAGATGAACGTACTTTGGTGCGAAAAGTGTAAATCAATCCCATAACAACAGCAAAGGACCTTGTGAAGATGCTGGAGGAAACGGGTACAAAAGTATCTATATCCACAGTAAAATGAGTCCTATATCGACAACCTGAAAGGCTGCTAAGCAAGGAAGAAGCCACTGCTCCAAAACCGCCATAAAAAAAGCCAGACTACGGTTTGCAACTGCACATGGGGACAAAGATTGTACTTTTTGGAGAAATGTTCTCTGGTCTGATGAAAGAAGAATAGAACTGTTTGGCCGTAATGACCATTGTTATGTTTGGAGGAAAAAGGGGGAGGCTTGCAAGCCGAAGAACACCATCCCAACCGTGATGCACGAGGGTGGCAGCATCATGTTGTGGGGTGCTTTGCTGCAAATACTAATTGAGTGAATGTAAACTTCTGACCCACAGGGAATGCGATGAAAGCAATATAAGATGAAATAAATCATTATCTTTATTATTCTGACATTTCACATTCTTAACCACATTCTTACAGTGGTGATCCTAACTGACCTAAGACGGGGAATTTTTACTAGGATTAAATGTCAGGAATTGTGAAGAACTGAGTTTAAATGTATTTGGCTAAGGTGTATGTAAACTTCCGACTTCAACTGTATGTAAATTAGGTATTTCTGTAAATTAGCAAAATTTCCTTAATCTGTTTTTGCTTTGTCATTATGGGGTATTGGGTGTAGTTTGAGTGGGAAAAAAACAAATTAAATAATTTTAGAATAAGGCTGTAACGTAACAACATTTAGAAAAAGTCAAGGGGTCTGAATACTTTCCGAAATAACTGTATATGCCTATGGGCTAGGCTACATGAGGTGTGTGACTATGTTTTGAAAAAGTCGCAAAAAAGGCATGATGTTTCTTGTCTGCACATGTTGGGAATTATTCACAAGTGAAAGGTTAATATTGGCACCCATCAGACTATTCTTAATTCAATCTTGTCTTTACATATGCTAAATAATAGTGTGAAATGTGTTTTAATGTCATCTATGCACTTTTCCCATGATTCATTTTCATGATTCATTTTTATGCATTAGCATAAATCCATAACCAAAGCATGTCTCATAAAACACATAAAATCCCTTACCTTTCGAAGAACTTCTGCTGATGGCTTCCCAAGTGAAAAAAAAGTCATTTAGAAAAAAAAAAAGTCATTTATTATATCCATAAATCTCCGTTTGGTTGGCGCGTTATGTTCATAAAATACAGCGTCCACTCGCCCATTGAACCGTGAAGAGAACACGTTCAACCTATACCTATACACCAAGAGCAATCAAACATCATTGATAATGTATCCTTAGGAACACTTTTATGTATATTTACTATAATATTTCAACCGGATTATAAACTGGACGATAGGAAAGGAAAAAACCACAGTGCGCGTGAGTCCGTGAACGCGCATCCTCTTCTGTTTACATCCTGTGACTAGTTCGAAATTCTTCTTCTATTACCATCCAGAGCAACCTAACATCACCAAACACTGTCTAGAGACTGTTGACATCCAGTGGAAGCAATAGGTACTGCAATCTTACTCCCATATATGGCTGTTTTCAAAGGGAGGGGTTTAAAATGAGGCAATGTGTCAAAAACACTTTTTCCAGGACAGAAATTCCTCGGGTTTTCGCCTGTTATATCAGTTCTGTTATACTCACAGACAATATTTTAACACTTAGAAACTTCAGAGTGTTTCCTATCCAATAGTACTAATTATGTGCATATCCTAGTTTCTGGGCCTGAGTGGCAGGCCTTTTACTTGGTGCACGCCAGACTCTCCAAAACCGACACCTCAGCTGCCGCTCCCTAAGAAGTTAATGAAGCCCCATACAAACATGGTCTCTTTTTTGCTTTCTTGAGTAAGGCAGCTCCAAATGCAGGTGTTTCAGCCTAGCTTAGTGCTTCCTGTGTTGGTGGGGCAGCCAGCGGAAAATACGGAGCGTATGAGTAGGTAATGTTCTCTAGTTGCGTCGTGATCGGCTCAGTGTTCTGTCACTCATGGGGGACACTACGTCACCACAAAATCTACAGGGAGAGCTCGAAAATTCAAGCCCCTTGGGTGCTGCCATAGAAGTGCCCATCCAAGAAGGCTCAAGGTCATTGGCCACAGATAAAATGACGTCAAATCACGTGTTTGGTCTGATCATGACATCTTTTTCAATCCTTGTCCTATGAAGAGAAATTATAGATAAACGTATTGGTGGTCATCGGCCAATGGACATAAACATTAGACAAAAAAGTTGGAAATTGCAAATTCAACAATGAGTGGTTTGGAAAGAGTCAGTGGCTAATTGCAAGCATTGCAAAGCAATCATTGGCCTGCTATTCAGTGTAGTGGATGTGTGATCCAAGTCTGGGTTTAAGGGTCTCATTTTCAAAATGGCCATGCTGTCAATCCAGCATGACTTCTGCCGCTTTCAAGACAACTGGAAACTCAGGGGGAAAAACAAGCTCTGACTGGGGAAATACGTTTTGAACAGTCATCCAACTCGGGAATTCCAATTCGGGAACTCAAGCCTCTTTTCTAGAGCTCCGACCTGAAGATCGCTAACATCATGATTCGACCTAGTTTTTTTTCAGAGTTCCCAGTTGTCTTGAAATCACCATAAATCCAGAGAATGCCAGACTTTGACGAAGTTTGATAACAAAATTTGCCCACAAAGCACCGCCGAGCCACCTTCCTGTTCAAGTGAACACAGCACAAGGTGAGTCTTCTGTAAACTGGTCATCTCTGTTTACCTGTCGCAAGACCCACTGGTTGATGCTTATTTATAAAACCCTCTTAGGCCTCACTCCCCCCTAGCTGAGATACCTATTGTAGCCCTCATCCTCCACATACAACACCCGTTCTGTCAGTCTCATTCTGTTAAAGGTCCCCAAAGCACACATCCCTGGGTCGCACCTCTGTTCAGTTTGCTGCAGCTAGCGACTGGAACGAGCTGCAAAAAAACACTAAAACTGGACAGTTTTATCTCAATCTCTTCATTCAAAGACTCAATCATAGACACTTACTGACAGTTGTGGCTGCTTCGTGTGATGTATTGTTGTCTCTACCTTGCCTTTGTGCTGCTGTTTGTGCCCAATAATGTTTGTACAATATTTTGTGCTGCGACCATGTGCTGCTGCCATGTTCTCTCTTGTAATATTGCGGTGTCTCTTGTCATGTGTGTTTTAGTCCTATATTTTTAGTCCCCTTCCCCGCAGGAGGCCTTTTGGTAGGCCATCATTGTAAATAAGAATTTGTTCATCTGACTTGCCTGGTTAAATAAATTAAATATTATAAATTGTATTGTATGCTGCTGCATAAATTGTGTAATATACCAGGGAGATGTGTATACTGTAGCTAAGAAAGTAATACTTATGTGTATGTTGTGTAGTAAGCTGTTAGTAATCTATGTGCCTCACCCTAATAATTTGGTACCTTTTCCCCTCATAATTGTGCCTACTGTTCTGACTTTGTGGTGCACATAGCCTGTTTTAGAGAAATGTAATCATTGAATATTGTAAGGGCTTTCATTGTCTGTTTATATGCCCCCTTTATGGTTCTCACTTGGTGTACATGGAGAATACTGTAAGAACGGCCCATGTTCTGAATTCTGTTGCTGTACATTTCAAAAGTGCTGAACAAATAGTTATATTGACTCCGTCCTAGCGCGCTCATTAATGTCTTAATCGAAATTACGAATTGCCTCTTCCCCTCATCGTCCCCTTATGCCATAGTTTGTTCATCTCAATTGTCAGTAGAAACCACATTTGTTTTACCTTTACGGGATTGGTGTCCCTGTACCGGGACGGTTGAGCTAACGTGCACTAATGTGATTAGCAAACTTTCCAGGACATAAACATGTCTTGTATGGGCAGAAAGCTTAAACTCTTGTTAATCTAACTGCACTGTCCAATTTACAGTAGCTATTACAGTGAAAAATACCATGCTGTTGTTTGAGGAGGGTGCACAACAACATTTATCACGGCAACTGGTTACATTCAGTAATCTTGCTCTGATTTGTCATCCTGAGGGTCCCAGAGATAAAAATGCAGCGTAGTTTTGTTTGATAAAACCCATTTTTATATTCAAATGTAGGAACTTGTTTCTTCAGTTTGAACCCCTGCTGTCTCTGGCTCCACACCCACCGGCCCAGCAATCTAGATGTGTATAAGCTAAAGATCCATCATGTATGACATTCCTGGGAATGTGTAAACTTACATTTTGTATTACCACATAATTTTTGTATGTTCTCTGTAGTTATGTACTTAAATGTATAAATTGACCAATTTGGCACATTTGGGTAGACTTGATACAAAATATAGTCCACTATTGCAATGCTTCAAAATATAAATTACCCCTAAGCTGCAATATTATATAATACTCTTTCTATTGCATTTCAAAGATAATAGAACAAAAAAAATGTTTTTTTCTTTTCTTTGTATTATCTTTTACCAGATCTAATGTTTTATATTCTTTTACATTAATTTCACATTTCCACAAACTTCAAAGTGTTTCCTTTCAAATGGTATCAAGCATATGCATATCCTTTCTTCAGATCCTGAGCTACAGGCAGTTAGATTTGAGTTTGTCATTTTAGGCAAAAAAAAAAAGAAAAAAAAGGGTCAGATTCTTAAGAGGTTGTATTGTGTAGTAATAATTAAGTTTTCCCCACCAAGATTTACATGCTAACATCGCCACTGTGGTCATCATAACAGCCGTAGGTGACACACTCAATATTAGGAAGGTGTTCCTAATATTTTGTGCACTCAGTGTACATGCGTAACTACTGTGTGTTTGGCAGGGCGTCAGTTTGAGCAGCTGCGGGAGCGTCTACAGCAGCACATAAAGACTCTGCCCAGGCTGAAGCCCTACACCTGGAAGAGTGTCCTGGGCTGTGCTGTCATGGGCTCTGACATGCTCTGGTACAGAGGAGAGGTGCTGGAGGTCATCGGAGGTCACGTTAAGGTACAGACAAATAAATACTGGGATTTTGAACATTTTATACAAATTGTCTATACGAAACTTACAAGACCCCAACCTATACGTGTGTGTTCCAGGTGCGCTACGTGGACCAGGGTCTAGTGGAGAACATCCCAGTGTGTCACGTCTACCCCACAGTGTTGTGTGAAGACATTCCCCAGCTCTGTATGCCCTGCCAGCTGCACGGAGTCATACCTGTGAGTGGACTAGATTCAGAATCACGGTGGTTCAGTGTTCCATCTCAGTAGCTTCCTCTCCTTCATCTGCAGTAGCCCCCCCCCCCTCTCTCTGTTCAGGTGGGCAGGACGTGGCAGTGGGATGCTGTGGCTCTGCTGAAAGAGCTGCTGCTAAACCGCTGTGTGGACATGCAGGTTATGGTGAGGTGGACACTACACACACAAAGATGGTATGTTGGTGCTTGGGGGATATGAGGTGATCCTGTCGGTTTGAGTGCGAGTGCCTCACTATAAGCTGCAGGCAAGGCCCTGTATCAGTTGTGCATGGACTCACTGACCTGATGTATGATGAAATGTAACAAAAAACACGACTGTGTTAGGAACTGCCTGAGGACCCCCTGGGCTGTCTGACAGTACAGATTTCTCTGGATGGCATGCCTCTAAGCAGAATCATGGTTCACCACCAACACGCCTCTGTAGACCAGGCTGTTGCATCCACGCAGGAGGTAGGTAGGGAGGGGTGGGTGGGTATGTTAACATTACCGTTGTTTCAATCCTTCCCCCCTCCCCCCCATTTTGTTTTTGAAGTAGGCTTTGATTCAACACAGTTGTCTAAATCTGTGATTTTCCTCAGGAGCTGGTGGTGTCATCTCACCTAAATCTAGACGACTGGGACATTGACACAGAGGTATGGTTATTCAGTGCTATCTGTATAAGATGTTTGAAATTGCTAGTGTGCACACTGCGATATAACCTGCCAATTACATTTGTTTATTTATTTATCGAGTGTGAGATTGTCAGTCAATCATCCCCACTGCTCTGCTGTGTTTTCCTGTCTTATGTACAGGGGTTGGAGGATCCAGAGCCAGTACCGAGGGTGTTCTCATACCCAGACCTGCCTGAGAAAGGAGAACGCTTCCGGGTCAGGATCAAACACCTCCGGACCCCCAACGAGGTACTACCACTTCCCTACCCAACTGTAATGTCAATTTTGAAATTATATGATATGCCTTTTGCAACATTTTGCACTTTTTCTACTGCGTGTATGTTTGTTGCAGGTGTTCCTGTATCCCTTAGATGGCAGTAGTTGTGTGGAGTCTGGTGGGGAGAGTCTGGAGGAAGCACTGAAGACAGTCCATGACAGGATTGACCGTCTGGCCATGCTCTCGGACTTCGCCATTGGTAAACCACAACACGATCACAAGCACTTTCCATGGACTAAACTTCACAGTTAATCCTTAATGCTTTTACTAAAACATTTCCATAGGGTCTTGTAACAGGGACCTATAACGAGCTAGGTGGTAAAGTGCTGACTTGTTGATCCTGTGTGTCCATCTCTCCAGAGGCCCCGTGTCTGGCAGAATACAGTGATGGGAAGTACTACCGTGCCAAGCTGCTGGGCTTTGCTGGCCTCAACCCTGTTAAGGTCCTGGTCAGACACGTGGACTTTGGCTCTGACGACACCCTTCCCACACACAAGTAAGCCATATCTCACTGTGGGCCCAATCCTACTGGAGATTGGAGCATAAGTAAATCCCATTTTCGTGCAGATTGATTGTCTATTATATTGACAAGATAGTCAAGTGACCGCTCTAACAATGGAAATACACGTCCTCAAAGATGGAAGGCAGGCAGGAGGCGAGATCAAGTGGGACCATTCTAGCCAATGAGAGGGCAGATACGCATGTGAACAGGCCTTCGAGCAAGAGCAGTGGTTCCCAACCTTTTTCGGTTACTGTACCACCAACAGAATTTTGGTCTGCCCTGAGTACCCCTGATTTACTCTCATGTGCATTTTACCAGTAAGCCTATGGTCTTATGAGTCCTAGTACCCCTGGTTGGGAACCTTTTGAGATCGAGGACTCATCTTTGTATCTGTGCCATTATAGCGTCTGACAGCATGGGCAGTGCCATTGAGGCTATCTCCATTTTAAAGTAGTAAATGTTCTTATTCTTCATTGACTGGTTGCTCTCATATCATAGGAATCCCCACCCTGTTGACTACTTTAAAATGGTGGAAGTCCTCAACGGCAATGTCCACGCTAAAATGGGTTATATAGTCCTCTATCTCTGACAACAGGCAAAAAGTCATTTTTTTCCCAAAGTTGCCGAAATGCAAGTGCGTCCATTTATATCAGTGCATTTGTTTACAACCTAACCATTACAAAACTTTTATTACATCACATAGCAAATTAAAAAATTTTGTTGACCAAATTAGACACTCATTGACCTCCATACAAAAATGTCTCTTATTTTTTGGACAGATTTTGGGCAGAGTAAAACTCTCGCTTTGCCTCTTCCTCTCTGGTTACCGGAGGTTATATGGTGTCTTTTTTTGTCCCTGTCAGGCTGCGTCAGATCCCGGCCCATCTCCTGCGGTTTCCCTGTAAGGCCATCAAGGTGCGGGTGGCGGGCTTCAGACCACCCCGCCTCAACCTGGAGAAGGAGCGCCTGTCCTACAGGCCAGAGTGGAGCCTGAAAGCTGCCCTGGAGATGATTGACCTGCTGCACAGCTGCTGCACCGCATCCGTTACCGTGAGCAACATCTGCCTTAGTTATCCCCGTCATATCAGTGGCAGTCATAAGAAGCTGGATAGACAATGACACATTAAGTGTGGTCATGGTTATGATAGCCAATTAGGTAATTGTGAGATGGTAACCTTGGTGCTGTTGGTCATCTCCGCCAATCATGATAATGGTGATAATGAAGCTATAGTGTCGTTTTTACGATAATGGTGTGAATGAAGCTAGTGTCGTTTTTACGATAATGGTGATAATGAAGCTATAGTGTTTTTATGATAATGGTGATAATGAAGCTATCGTGTCGTTTTTATGATAATGAAGCTATAGTGTCGTTTTAATGGTAATGCTGTTTCCTGGTTGTCTCAGGCCACTGAACCGGAGCTGTCTGTGTTCCTGTATGACGAGGATGGAGCTCTGGTCTACCTGCCTCTGGTGGAGAAAGGACTGGCTGACTTTGACTGAGACACTACAGCAAGAGACAAAGGTGGGTTTGACTCTCACTCAGGAGTAGTGTTGCACGGTATACCTGTACCATGGTACCAAAATGTCATGATACCAACATTTTTGAATCACGTTGTACAATATAATACTACCACATTTTTCAGCCCTACCGATCTAAAGAACCAGCTGGCACTGTTTATTAAGTCAGTTTTGTTCATAAATTGTTTTCATTAAGCAACATCAACTACTCTCTTGCGCCAATCCAGTAATGTTCACTTTCAGGTGCATCTCACGTGTGGCAGCTGTAATCAGCCAGCTGCATCCCTACCAGCCTTCACTCACCTGCTTCTCTCTGCATCCCCTACCAGCTTTCACTCACCTGCTTCTCTCTGCATCCCCTGCATCCCCTACCAGCCTTCACTCACCTGCTTCTTCCTGCGTATCTATTCTTCCGTCAGTTTTTTAAATATAATTTGGCTGTGGAGGTGAGCGGGGATGCAGACCCTGATGAGCCATCCGTTGTTACATTTGATACATTGTATAATTTCATTGCCTGGTATGACCAAGGTTACAGGCCAGTCTAAGTAGGCTTTGCAATTTCAAGTTCGCTGTCACGCAGCACCGCTTAGCGACAGGCATGCTTGCAGCTTTACAGCAGAGGACTGTCTAGCCTAAACGGTTCCAGAAATATGACCCACATTAGCAGAGCTACCTTTTTCTTCCTGCACGATTTTGGACGCATTTGATATAATTTCACAAACCATGTCACCCGGGTTGCTAATTATTGGTTTAACGTTCAGTCATATTACCTAGCTAGCTAACAATCGGCTAACTTGACAGTAGGTCTAGGCAAATTTGTGTGTTCGCGAATCAGCTAATTTTGTGTGGCTGAATGGGCTGCACGACGAGTTGATAAGCCGGGTAACTAACGTGGCCATTTTGTTCCTACCATGATTTTATTTCAAGTAGGATAGTAGCCTACACAAGAAATAACTAGTATTGATAACCATACACTTACCTACATAGTCTACTACTCAATGGGGAGGGCATGAATGTCAACACCGCGACACAGTACTCTTCGCTCGCCCATCACTCCAGCAACAGTGTGGGAAGTAGCTACCTAGTAGCCAATGTCAGGGTGATAGTCACAGTAAGCACACGCATACAACACACACTACCCCCTTCAAGGTAGGATTCATATAGGCCTAATGTAAACCTAAACTATATCAGAAATTATCTTTCTGGTGCTCAAATTCTGTTCTTTGAAAGTTGGGAGCTGTGTTTGATTGAGATGCAGTGTTTTCCCCTTGCTGTCACAATGACATTATGCATGTATACATCTTCCTCCCATTCCTCCATCAATCTATGCAGTTTTCAATTATACAATGAACAGTGTGAATTTAATTAATTAGAAGTGTGAATGAATATCAGTTTTTTTGGGGCATGCCCATAACGTTTAGAAAACGGGGAAACAGGCCACTGCATCGTATGGTCAGTAACAACACTGCTCAGGAGTGGTTTTCAAAGAAAGTGTCATCTGTTAACACTAATCAGTTTGTTCAAGAGCAACATCAAGTCTTTCTGTAGTCTGAATATGTTATCAAGTAACCTCTCTCCTTTGACCCCTCCAGAGATCTGCTGTGATGTTGGGCAGGTTCTTCAGTTCCCTGTTCCTTCTGCATTGTGCTGCCTTCAAGATTTTTATGTACTGTATATTCAACATTTTGTTTTATTTAAAGATATTTTTCTGAGCAGAATGTATCTAAGTTGGCTGAGCACTTTATTTTCTATCTGAAATACTGTCTGTATGAAGGGTACAGAAGTATTAAAGTTTTCATTTAAAACTGCTTCAATGTGTCAGACTCCTAATCAAATCCATGTGCATACATTTAGGGAGTGTATTAACATTTTATTTTACAAAAGAAATTACAATCAGCTAAAAATAAATAAATGTTTACAAATAAAACCGACACTCTCACAACAAACGTTCAACTGTGATTCAGCCTTAGCGTAAACAGTCCTAGGGCCTGTTGTCCATGACAATGTTGCCGTCCTTGTCTTTGACTCTGAGGCGTCCGGTGGGGTAGCGGGTCTCCTGTCTGCCATCTGTATAGACTATCTTCAAAGTGCCATCTGGGTACTCCCTCGTTTTATAGTCTGCTGTGTGGACCTCTTTCTGGCCTGTGTTGAACCGGATCTCCTTACTGCCATCCCTGGAGGAGAGGAGAACGTGAGGACAGTGGTGAAAAATACACGAGAAAGACGTACTTAAACAAAACCCCTTGTAACCACTGACTTCAGATTGGGAACTCTTCATCAAGAGCTCTTACCTGATCAGATACAGGTGTGGACTTACAGGTTAACTTGTATGATGGTTCCGTCAGTGAGCGCACACTCCTCCGTCCCATCTGGATACAGGTTCTTAACTGTCTGGTCAGGGTACGTGATCTCCTTATAGCCATCAGGGAAATGCTTCTCTACAAAAGGAAATTAGGACTTCTTATACATGTTTCGGGTCAGAAGGAGGTAATTAAGTATATTTCCATCAAATCCCACCAGTCTGGTTGTTGGGGAACTGCAGAACCTCAATGCCGTCAGGATAGGTGGTGTGAGTGGTCTGGGCATCAGCATAGTAGTAGATCTGTAAGAGGACCACATTAGTTGATCCTTACACACACATCTGGGATTCATGTAAGTTTTATATCCCGATTAAGGAAGATGTTGAGCTAATGCACTAAGGTAAGGGAAGGGTCACTGTCAGTAACTCACCACTCTCTGGTCAGCCATAACCTGCTTGATGTCCCTGTTGAAGAAGGTGACTTTGGCTGTCAGTCCGTCCGCTAACACCTCCTTCCTGGTCCCATTGGGAAAGATGATGAGTCTCCCTCCACAGGCCAACACTCTCTCCATCTTAGCCAGGAACACATACCCCAGTCAATGTAGAGCACTTTGAGCACCTGGAAAAGCACTAAATAAATCCATGAATACAATCCAGTCATATACACAGTGTACAAAACATTAGGCACACCTGCTCTTTCCATGACAGACTGACCAGGTGAAAGCTATGATGTCGGGCGGCAGGTAGCCTAGTGGTTAGAGCGTTGGGCCAGTAACCAAAAGGTTGCTGGATCAAATCCCAGAGCTAACAAGGTAAAAATCTGTTCTGCCCCTGAACAAGGCAGTTAACCCACCATTGGAAATAAGAATTTGTTCTTAACGGACTTGCCTGGTTAAATTAAAAAAAGTAATCTGTTAAATCAGTGTAGATAAAGGGGAGGACACGGGTTAAAGGATTTTTAAGCCTTGAGACATGGATTGTATATGTGTGCCATTCAGAGTGAGTGGGCAAGACAAGATGTAAGTGCCTTTGAACAGGGCATGGTACAGTTGTGTCAAGAACTGCAATGCTGCTGGGTTTTTCACACAACAGTTTCCCATTTATCAATAACGGTCCACCACCCAAAGGACATCCAGCCAACTGTGGGAAGCATTGGAGTCAACATGGGCCAGCATCCCTGTGGAACGCATTCGACACCTTGAGTCCATGCCCCAACAAATTGATTCTGTTCTGAGGGCAAAAGGGGGTGCAACTCAATATTAGGAAGGTGTTCCTGTTTTGTAGACTGTGTGCAGTATTTAGAAAGTTGGGCCAATGCGGTTTCTGTCTGAATGTTCCGAGACTCCACTTTCTCCTCAATAGCCGTTGCTAAGTGATAATTGACGCTTCCGCCTTGTGCTGTTTATTTCTGAGTTTTCAAAACCTATGAAGATGTCCAGTGAAAGCAGATATAACATTTGTTGACAACACAGTACTGCCTTGGATACACATTATCCTGAATGCTAATAAATAAAAATGCCTGTCAAATAGCTGCTCCGTTTTGCTGGTTTACAGTCATTTCTGCGGGGGACTGTCAGAACGGTCGGCGGCGCCCTCATATTGTTACACCACCAACATTTTGAGAATAAAGGCGCTAACATGGCATCCGTTCTAAAACCTGGCCAAACTCTCTTAATATAATGTATGGCTCTGAGACAATACCTGCTTTGAGTGACAAACAATTCAAAATTATTTTCACAGAATTCCAGATCCCTATCCTCCCCCCTCACCTTTCCATCAGGGTGAATGATGACATCCTGACTTAGCTCTTGCTGCTCATTGACCTCTGTGGACTCAGTCTGCAGACCTCGAGCCCTCTGTGGGTACATTCAAACACCACAATGGTGGTGTATACACATAGATCCTATTAAAAAGACCAATACAGTTATGTTATGTAATTTCTCTGGGTGTATAGCAGTGTGGAGCTATACACCCAGGAGGTACTTTAAATAATTAAAAAGGCTAGTGATTTATGTCAGATGAAGGCTGTGCGCGGTCCTAACTCACAGGGGATAGGTTGTGTGAGTGGTCGTGGCTCTGTGGTGGGTGGTGACTTCTGGTCAAAGATGGTTGTTCGTCTGAGCTGTAATCGGGTGCTGCGGCTGGTGTAGGGGCTGACCTTTTTAGGATGCCCCTGATACCTTCTGTTAAAGATAGACAGCACAATGTAGAACAATACCTCCACATATGAATAAATATAATTTCTTGATTTAACTCAGTCTTTGGTAAGTATCATGATTAGTCCATATGTAGCTGCATTCCTTGTACCTTCAATAGCACCACTGCCTCTAGAGGAGCTACTGCTCTGTGGTGGGCTGCTCCTCACTGTTTCAGGACTCTGAACACAAACACACTGCATTAGTCCAACAGAGAATTTAACAACCTTCGTGGTGAATTCAGAACACAGAGAATAAAACAGGAAAATCACAAAATGGTGATAGTAGTAAATCTAAACTCACTGCCAATTTGAGGCCCCTGGCTCCAAGAGCAATGTTGCTGTCGAATGGCCTGGGTCCCTCCCTCTCTCTCTCATTCTCCCGCCTGTCTTCCTCTCTGTTGCTGAGGCGTAGTTTCTCCAGGGTGCGGACCTCGTCTCTCAGGGCACTGTTGTCTGAGCTCAGGGAGTCTATCTGCTGTCGGAGACGGCTGTGTGTGGTGGACCAGCGGCTCTCTCTCCGCTTCAGCTCCTCCTGTAGGGAACTCAGCTGCTGCTTCAGGGCCTGGGGGGGGGGCAGGGTCGTTGACGGATTCAAGACCTGTCTGTGTGTGTCTGCGGCAGTTAGCCTAACGGTTAAGAGCGTTGGGCCAGTAAGCGAAAGGTCACTGGTTCGAATCCCCGGGCCGACTACATTAAAAATATGTTGCTGTGCCCTTGAGCAAAGCAATTAACCCTAATTGCTCCTGTAAGTCGCTCTGGATAAGAGTGTCTACTAAATGACTAAAACGTCTCACCTGGATCTCGTCGCGCTCCCTCTTGTCTGGTATGGCCCTGGCGGCGGAAGTGTGCTTCTCAAACACCAGCTTCTTAGTCTCCTCCCTCTTGAACTCTTCAAACCTGGCCAGCTCCTCAGCCTTCTGCTGCTCAAACTCTGCCCTCTCCTTCCTGGAATAGAATACCTAATATTAATCATTTTAATATGTGGGTTATTAAATATTCATTTTGTAACAATGCCTTTGAATGAGGGGGAAACCATCCCATTCCAGTTCAGACCAGATGGTTGTTACCTGAGATATTCCTTTTTATTCTCGTTCTCCAGTCTGAGTCTGGCCAGGGCAGCGTTCTCTGTCCTGAATCGTTCTCTCTCCCTCAGCTGCCTGGACTGCTGCTGCTGGCCTGACCACCCCCACACACACACGGTTTAATGCTGGTGCTACCAACTTTGGAAGGGAAAACAGTTGCTGGTGAGATGCTCCGCTGGGTTAAGAGTGTGTTTGCACCGTCTTTCTCACCTGGTCCGTTCTCAGACTTCCTAGGCTCTGGTTGAGGTGGAGGAGGGGCCTGGGTCTTGGGCTTCAGCGAGGGGAACAGCCTGGCCATAAGCTGGGAGGCGGGAGGAGGATCTGGCTCCTGGTTGGCTTCTGTGATAACTGACACCCTCTCCAGCTCAGCCCCTTTGGCCACAGCCACCTTTCTCTTCAGCATCCTCTCTGGGGGTGAGACGTCATTCTCGGTTACTGTGAGTGTGTGGCTGTTCCCTGTAGCAGCGCCGTTTGTACTGCTGTGGTCCTCAACGATTCTGCCAGCCTCCTCCAGGTCATTCCAGGTGTCATGATCATCAAACAACCACCAACCCTTGCGGTCCCCCTCGTCTCTGTCCTCCAATAGAGTGGAGACATCAAGGTCACTCTCCCTGCCCCCCTCTGCCTGGCCTGAGCCCCACTCTCTGTCCTGATATGACCTCTTGTCGTATAGAGGGTTGGATGTGGGGAGTGTGTTTTCCCAGGGGTTGCTGGGAAATATAGTTTGGTACGGCGGTCGGGCTACTTCCTCCTGATCTCCAAATTCAGAGCTGCTGTGGAACGAGATAGAGATTTCCTCATGTTGCTTGCGGTCACTCACTTCATCTTCCTCCTCAGTGGCTTTTCCTTTTCCCCTCATCACAACCTCCTTTGCCCTCACAGCAGATACTCCTGATGATTCAGAGGAGCTGGTCCCTGTTCCTAGGCCACTTTTACTGCTGCCTCCGCTGTGAACCCCTTTAGTTGGCGAGGGTTTGGGGGATTTGATTAGAGTGGAGGACAGACGTTGAGGGTGGCGCCCCCAGCTGCCATGGAGGGGGTGTTGCTGGTCCAGCTGCAGCACCTGTAGGTTTACATTTACTAAGCAACTGTGCAGCATTCATTTGTGAAACATACAAAAAATGTAATGCCATACAAAAGACAGGTAAAAAAGCATTACAAACCTTCATAACGAAGGATGAGTTGGAGGAGAAAGAGAGCTCCTCGGCTGCCTGCTCCAGCAGCTCAAACTCTCCCAGCTCCACACACTCCTTGTGACGGTCACAGTCCCAGCTCTGCAGCTTCTCCTGAAACGACAGCTCAAAGGAGTACTCTGAAACAACGCCTGGTTTTCCCTCTACTGCTCCATCTAGTCTCAATGGACCACTTCCATTCCTCTGCAGGGCCCCAGTCCTCTCCTCAAGCCCAAACTGTTTAGTTACAGCTGCAGGAGTTCTACTCACAGGCTGAGAAGTCCCACACACCTTGTTACTAATCACATCCCTAGGTCTCAGAAGGTCAGGTGTCGCCATGTTCTGTCTGTGGTGACTGCCCAGGTCTCCGGGTCTCACTGCGTCTGGCTGTGCTGCCTTGCTGTCTGGTCTGCCACTGTCCAGAGGGGGTGAGCAGGGATCTCTGGACCTAGTCGCCTTGTTGAGCACAGCAGTCTTGCGCTGTATGGGAGGCCACTGACTGACCCTCTGGGTGGGCTTGGGTTCTGAGGTCCAACAGGTGCTGACCTTGCCCTGGGATTTGGGGTCTTTTTGGAGTCTCCGTCTGTTAGGTAATGGGGCTTTGCTTCTATTGGTGAATCTGGAGAGGCCCTCCCCTCGCCTCAGGAAGACCCTATTGGGAATGGCTCTTGGACTGGCACCCTCAACTGCCTCTGGGCTCTTTTGGGATGGAGAGAAGAGCTTAGCATTGTCAATGTTGCACGCACCCCCCAAAAGGGAATGGTACTGTAGCTCCAAAGACCACCATACCTAAATCAACCTCAAACTTGTCACTTGTGTGAGCTCAGCCCATATTTAGTGTAGTGATGATAGGGTTAGTTTCTGACCTGCTGCTGGGTGGTCTTCAGTTTCTGCTCCTCCAGTCTCAGCTCTTCCTCCGGGAGCTCCTCAAATGTCTGCTTCTGCCCCTCTATTCCTGGTTTAATGGGTCTTTAATGAGTAGAGCATAAACACACAGCTAAATCGCTTCTTCGTAGTCTGTACTGTCAGTTGCCAGAGAATAGTGAAATAAATAATGTTAAGACATTTTCATCTCAAATATTAAATTAAACATGTACCTGTCCTGTGAGTCTTGTTCACTGTCATCTTTGTATGCTTTGCAGTCTTCAGTCATAGAGGGAGCAGAATGGGGGGATAACATGACTTCTTCCATCTCCTCATTATCACCCGTATGATCAGCATCCCCACTCAGCTGATGTTTGTGTGGACTGCTCCATGCTTCTGTCCCTGTTTGAGTTACAGAGTTTGAGTCAATGCTCATGTAAAAAGCACTTTTAAATGTTTAAGCACCTTGGCACATTTTACATTTTAGTCATTTAGCAGACGCTCTGATCCAGAGCTACTTACAGTTAGTGCCTCCGTCTTAAGGTATCTAGGTGAGACAACCACATATCACAGTCATGGTAAGTACATTTCCCCCCCAGTAAGCACTTTTCCAACCCAGTGTTTGGTCCTGATCCTCTCCCTCCTGCTCCTGGCCCCTTGGAGGCTGATGGAAGGTAGGCCCCTGTCTCCAAAGCTGGGAAGACTCAGGCCCTTGTGGGGGCCCTATAGGGAAGTTCTGGGCTGTTGGGGGTCTTTGAGAGAGGGGGGCATCCCCCAATAGAGTGCCCTCTCTCCAGTCTGCTCCCGTCAACCTGGAGGTCTCTATGTAATCTGTGGGAAACCACACAGTCTTGTCTAAATCAGGGGTGTCAAACTCAATAACTGGTGCTTCCTGCTCCATCCAGAAAACTGAGTAATACCACCGGAATAACAACAATGACATAGCAATAACACAGTGTGAGCATGTTTTCAGTACCTGCTCCATCCTGTTGAGCCACATGCACCATGCCCGGTATCCTCTGTTGCTCCTCCTGGAGACGGACCAGCTCCTCCAGCTGGTGGGCTTTCAGCTGCTCCTGCATGTGCTGCTGCCACTGCCTCAGCTGAAACACGGCACATTACAGTACCAATAAGCACTGCTTCCAAATACAGCACACATCAATAATCAGTGCCTCAATTACAACAAAGCATAGGCCTAGATAACAGCACTATGGGCTGCAGTCCTTATGTTCCTGTTGTACAACACTAGACAGGCCTATCTACCTGAAAGTGACAAGTCATTCCAAACAGTTCTCAAATATTTTATGAAGCCATTCAACAAATGTATTTTTTCTAACCTGTTTAAGTATCAGGGGTAGGTCCTGAGACTGCCTTACCAACTTCTCCATACTATCCATCTCTCCAGGTAAAGTCAACCCTTGAGACGCCGCTGTCTGCAGTCCAGCAAACTGTCTTTCAGACAAAGGCCTATCCCCAGGTCGCTGGTTCTGTTTGCTCAATTCTGTCCCGGACTCAGCATCATCGACGAGGGAATTTACACTGAGGCAAATGCTGCTACTGGAGACCGGGAGGGGAATGAATTGAGAGGCGAAGGAATCGTCCACATCCTGGGACCCCCATACAGAGCTATGTCGAAGAGACTCAGCCAGGTCTAGGGAGTGGTTCAGGATAACCCCAGCATGAGAACTGCTTGGCATCCATCTGGTAGGGAAGTTTGTTTGGCACTGCTGAGCCTGTAACTCAGCTGGAGATGACATGGAAGTACTCTCAGGGCTAAACCGAGATTAAATCAGATTTTAGAGACAAGTCAATATAAGAAGGCGTGCCTCATTCAGAATGCACGATCAAGTGAATAGCTACCTAATTTAGCTAGTTATGAATGTCACAGTGTAGTTAGGCTTTAGCTACGGCAAAAAAAAGACAGTTTAAAGGGACTGTTAGCAACAGCTTGCTACCTACAGTTTGCCCACTGTGCATTTTACACTAGTTGCAAGAAGTTGTAGATGCCTGAATCGTAAAGTACCTGTAACTACCTTATAATATGGCATGTTGCGTGCTAAATGACATATATGTTTTATAATGTTGGAAACAACAGCTTAGTTAGCAGTCTAACGTTAACGTTACTAGTACCTTCTACTCCATTGACAACGCCTTGGTTTGACTAGCAAACTAGCTAGCAAACTTGCAACAAAGTCTTACCATGGCAGGCAAGTAAGACAACATTCGTGCTTCAATTATATAATGATGGATACATAGCGAACTTACTTAACGTACCTTGTTTACATGCGACAAGTACACGTATTCGGGGTATTTTCGTTGTGAAGACACAAGGAATGGGAGTTTCGAGATTTCGAAGTGTTCCGCCACACCAAAAAAATGGGTCGCATTGCAATTTGGGTAATGTAGTAACTAACGTTAAATAAATGACTCGGAAGTGGGTTTCAAACACAATTCCCATTGGTCAATTGAACGTTTCAAGAAGTTCAAACGCATTTCTACTTTTGAACGAATTTGACCATTATCCTAAACTTGTCTTGATAATGGAGATAGTACTATGCAATACCCACGGTAAATTAGTTTATTTTTGCATTGACATAGTCAAAGTGTTGTGTTATCATAATGATTATACTGTTATTCGTGCCTGCTGAAACGAGATGCTTTTCTGAAACGTATGCTAGCTTGCTATTGTAGCTATCTAACGTTACCAGGTTGGGAAGTTGGCTCAATTGTGTTTTCTTCATCTCTTGGGGCAGAATATGATGTTAGCCACCTGCCTAATAATAATATTAACAGAATTGAGCCATCATATCAACCAACAAGGATAATAACGTTAGTAAGGCAGGGACGCGTTTTACTGAATATGAACTCATGTTTTGATCTATTTGACTTGTATTTACACTAACCAGGCAGCCCATGCATGCTGAAGACAGGAGTGAAAGAAGGGCCAAATAAGGGTAAAAGCTTCTACTTGTGCGGGGAGCGTCAACAGGGGTCTCCCTGTTATTTCACCCAAGTGGCAGGGTAGGTGGTTCTCTCATGTCAGTTCATTGATGCATGTTTCTCTTTTCATGAAGAGCACTAGCTACATCCTAACTGATATCTGACAGTGGCATTCTCAAAAGCCATCTAACAAAGTACAGGACTTATACAATAGTCATGTACTGAAATGACTGATCTGTTTTATGGCTTTCATTAGTATCCCGGCCTCACACTGCCTGCTTCATGAGGATTCTATGGTGGAACTCCAGACTCTCATCCGCAGTCAGCAACAGCAGGGCTACAGGTCTGTGTCCTGTGTGTGGATGCTTCCTCTAACTGTAGCTATGATCTATGGTTTGTGTTCAGGTGCATTATCATACTGTATCTCACTCTCTTTTCTCTTCTCAGGTTGTACTACCGGTGTGTTTTGGGGAAGAAAGCAGGTCAGAGGTGGTGTGGCAATGTTCCCTGGACTGCGGTAAGCACCTCTAACTCCTGGTAATGATGAACATGCAGTATACATAGCCTAGTTCATGGCCTATTACTGTCATGGCAAGCACTTGTTGAATGTGTTTCAAAATGGCTGACTAGTGCTTCACCCCTGCAGCCAGAGGCAGAGAAACGCAGCCCACTGTCTGACAGACAGCTGCAGCCCTCCAGCCTGCCCCCAGAGAGAAATCCATTCAAGGCCCCAGGCAAGTCTGACCAGACGTCAGAGTGGAGGAGACTCCAAGATGGGGGGAGACTGGAGGACGAGGGCAAAGGAAAGAATGAGAAAGGTGGAGAGAAGGAGAAGCGTCACAAGAGTGTAGGTAAAGAAAGTGAACATGGTCGAGGTATGGCGGAAGAGGAGGAGGAGGAGGAGGAGGAGAGGGGGATGTCAAGTCCCTCTGAGTCTTGGAGAGACAAACAGCTTCCAGCAGGGATGAAGATAAAGAAGAGATTATCAGGCGAGGAGAATAAGAAAAGTTCTGAAACATCACCTAAGGAAAAGGAAAAGCCTGCCAAGGAGACGAAAGACAGAAACAAGAACTCAAACAAAGACAGCCAGAGAGAGGCTGAGAAAAGCAACAATTCTAGCCCGAAACCCCAGGATACAGAGGACACACACAAAGCCTCAAAGGGTCGTCATGAATACTCCCCACGAGAGCCACCAACCAATAGCCTCAAAGAGTCTGGAAAACATGCTGGGAAAAAGCCAAGCACAGAGAGGAAGAAGAGCAGCCCCTCCGACCCAAATGACACTACATCTAAAGACACCCAGGCACCTAAGAGCACACAGAAGACCAAAACCCCAATCCCACAATGTGATAAACCAGCGCAGCGACTTTCCACTCCAACAACTGAACAGGATAAGGAGGCAGAGAAAAGGACTGCTTCATCATCACAGCAGAACCAGTACAAGTCCCATCGTGGGAACCAGTTTGGAGAGTGGCGTTGTGATGAAGATGATGATGATGTCCAGTTTGTGTCTGTTCAGCCAGGTACACAGACGACGACTCTAGTTCCAGTGCCCCTGGTCCAGAAAGCACTGACATCCTTCCCAGGGTTCCAGCCTGCCTCTCAGGTCAAAGGTCAGCAGGAGGACCCCAGGGCCCTGCACAGCCAGCTCACCGCTCAGCTCAAACAGAAGAAGGTGAGGGACACCCGTATGTATGTGTGTGTGTGTGTGTGTGTGTGTGTGTGTGTGTGTGTGTGTGTCAGAATGTACACTGAAATAAATAGTTAATATTAATATTCTTTCCCTCTCTCAGGCCACTCTGTTGGTGGTGAATATGTCTGCTCTACCTGATAAAGGGGAGAGGTTGAAGAGTCAGGTCAAAGACCTGGAGGAGGCTCTGGAGTCTCTCTGCCTCACCACTTCCACTGAGCCAGGTAAGACCCTAGCAGGATACTTGACTGTTTGGCTAACCACAACATTGCCTACTGCATTGTCGTTAGGCTACCCTGGGGCGGCAGGGTAGCCTAGTGGTTAGAGCATTGGGCTAGTAACCGAAAGGTTGCAAGTTCAAATCCCAGAGCTGACAAGGTACAAATCTGTTCCTAGGCAGTCATTGAAAATTTGTTCTTAACTGACTTGCCTTTTAAAATAAAATAAAAAAATGTAGGTACTTCAAGCACAAACTCAATTTAACGTTCTGTTTTTAGAGCCTCAGGGTGACGAGGATAATGCCAAACCGAAGCCCACTCCCAGCCAGTACAACCCATTCAGCTGCCCGGGAGGCACCGTCCTACTGCCCATTGCTCCTGCCCCCCTCCAGTACCAGGCCTCCACCAGCTCAATGGGGCTGCAGCTCAGCCAGGGATACACTCAGATGTATGGAGGTATGGAACAGGGCTACACACACACACACTTGGTATTCTTGTACCCTGCTCTAGTCAGGTATAGTCCTATCTCTGTGATCACCATCAGTAAATCTTCTGTCTTTCCCTAATTGTCCAGTGAACCCCCAGAGCCAAGCGTTCTATGGAGGCAGGATGACAGACAACCGTCTGCTAGCGGTGAAGAACGCCACCTCTGAGGCCATTGACCACCTCCACAGCTCCCTGGAGTCCTGCCCCGACCCCGACGCTGAGGTTACGGACCCGAAAGGCATCAAGGCAAGACCTCCTTATACACTACTTAATGCCTCAACCCTTCTAAACCTCATATTGTACACACTGTTGTCTATGGGTATTTTACCCTAATCTACTGTGGTGTTGTGGTCGTTCTCATTGGTCAGGTGCCTCTATTGGCCCATCAGAGACGAGCCCTGGCCTGGCTGCTGTGGAGAGAGACCCAGAAACCCTGTGGAGGGATCCTGGGTAAGGTCAACCAGCCTGTCTGTGTTGTTGCTTTGATTGCAGCAGCCCCAGGGGTTTTGTAAGGAGTTGAATGGCCAGAGTATTTAAAAAACATTCAGAAAATTCATTAACAACATTTCTCCCCTAATCCTCAGCTGATGACATGGGCCTGGGGAAAACCCTCACCATGATCGCTCTCATTCTGGCCCAGAAGAAAAAGCAAAAGGAGGAGAAAGACGCTAAATTGGAAGGCTGGATCTCCAAAAATGGTAATATTTGGTAATGTATGTGAACTATGTGTGTGTGTGTGTGTGTGTGTGTGTGTGTGTGTGTGTGTGTGTGTGTGTGTGTGTGTGTGTGTGTATATATATGTGTATTTAGTAACTTGTGAATGATATATTTGTTATACCCTGTATTGTGTTGCAGACTCTAGCCTGGTAGTGTCTCAGAGCACTTTGATCATCTGCCCAGCCTCCTTGGTTCATCACTGGAAGAAGGAGATCGAGAGACACGTCAAGAGCAGCCGACTCAGTATCTACCTGTACCACGGGCCCAACCGCCAGAAGAACGCAAAAGTGTAAGACACACACACCTGAGTCATCTGTTTCCCTGAGTTGAACACACTTGTGTCACCTAAAAGACTGTCACACTGTCAAGTGTACAGGTTACTTTTGACACACCTTTTATTTGTTTTCTATCTCCCGCTCTGATAGGCTGGCTGAGCATGATGTGGTGGTGACCACCTACAGCCTTGTCTCCAAGGAGATCCCAGTCCAGAAAGAGGACGCAGAGAAACCTAGCAAGGACTCTGAGGATGTGGTAAGAATAAACACACAGAGATAAACAGTGGGTAATGTATTGATGGTGCTAATGATGCTACGACGTTGTCCCCTCTCGCTCCCTCTCCCCAGCCATCAGCCCTGCCTCCTCTGCTGCGGGTTGCCTGGGCCCGCATTGTGCTGGATGAGGCCCACAACATCAAGAATCCCAAGGTGCAGACCTCCTTGGCTGTGTGTAAGCTGAGGGCCAAGGCCAGGTGGGCTGTTACCGGGACCCCCATCCAGAACAACCTACTGGATATGTACGCCCTGCTCAAGTAAGTCCATCAATATCTTACTCTACCCTTATATTACACATATCATACCACATGTCTAATAACAATACACCCCCTCCACAGAATCCTCTGGTAAAGTCTCTGCCTGTGTTTGTCAGGTTTCTGCGCTGCGCCCCATTTGATGAGTTCAAGCTTTGGAAAACCCAGGTAGACAACGGCTCTAAGAGAGGAGGAGAGAGACTTAACATTCTGACCAGAACTCTGCTGCTCCGACGCACCAAAGACCAGATGGACTCTACCGGAAAACCTCTGGTACATGACACACACACACACACGTTAGCATATGTGGATAATGAGCTGACTTATTTTCTTTCTTCATTTTCCAGGTGAATCTGCCAGATCGGACCTGTGAGGTGCATCACCTGAAGCTGTCTGAAGAGGAGCAGTCTGTTTACGATGTGGTGTTTGCACAGTCCAGGTAACAACTATATCTGATTGGTATCTGACTTCGCTCTCTGGGTCTACGGTTTATGACACCTGGATGACCGATTCTTTAAACTTTTTCTCCTAGATCCACTCTGCAGAACTATCTGAAGAGACATGAGGGAGACAACGGTAAAAAGGGAGACAACTCCAATCCCTTCGACAAGGGTAAGGGAGGTAACCTTTCTGTTTAAAAAAAAAAATAATAATAATCTGTTTGAGTTCATGTGTCTTTTTCTCTAGAGGTGTGTGAATTTGAACAGGATACCAATGTGAGACCTTGGTGTGTGTGTGTGTGTGTGTGTGTGTGTGTGTGTGTGTGTCAGTGGCTCGTGAGTTTGGAGTGTCCCAGGCGGACTCTGTGTCCTCCTCGCAGCAGACCCAGGGCCTCACCAGCACTGTTCACATCCTGTCTCTATTGCTCCGACTCAGACAGAGCTGCTGCCATCTGTCTCTGTTGAAGAAGGTACAAACACACTTCTACCTTTTTTTAATTTAACTTTTATTTAACTAGGCAAGTCAGTTAAGAACACATTCTTATTTACAATGACGGCCTAACCCGGACGACGCTGGGCCAATTGTGCGTCGCCCTATGGGACTACCAATCACGGCCGATTGTGATACAGCCTGGAATCGAACCAGGGTGTGTAGTGACGCACTGAGATGCAGTGCTTTAGACCTCTGCGCACTCGGGAGCCAGACTTGTGGAGAGAGCCCGACCTGCGCTCCTCTCTTTTATCTCTAGGGTCTATGGAACAGGCATCTGTTTTGTTTTTACCTGCTGCTCTTCTCTGTGTGTCTTGCTCCACAGACTCTGGGTAAGTTTGGTCTGTCTTTACCTGGTGTTCTCTTTGTGTCTTCTTCTAAGACCCTGGATCCGTCTGAGCTGCAGGGGGGATGGGATCACTCTCTCCCTTGAGGAGCAGCTCAATGCCCTGTGCCTCTCCTCCGAGCCCTCGGGCCCTGACCCCAAAGCCACCGTGTCCCTCAATGGGCGTCGATTCGCCTCCGATCTCTTCAAGGACACCCACGAGAGCACCAAGGTGATCAACTGCCTCCATGTATACTAAAATGTTTGTTTTTATATGGCTATCTGGTGCATCTATATACTCTACTACCTGCTTGATTCTCTTAATATTCTTGTTGTTTCAGATCGCTGCGATTCTCACAGAGCTGAAGGAGATCAGGCAGCAGAGTGAGGCTCAGAAAAGGTAAAACCACACACCTAAATGTAGCCCATTCAGACTACAAATGTTTGGTGTCATCTGGATGATGTAGTCCTGGCAGACAGATATAGAAGAGCTTGATAGACAACTAAAGTCCATGACAAATAGAGGATTATTGGTAATAGAAAATGTTTCCCTTGTGGTAGAGTGGGGTATACAAAATGGGTCAACTTTAAGCACCTCTGGAATGTTTTGGCATTCAGGTTAAAAAAGTCCCTGAAGGTTTCCTTCAAATCTAAAGGGGTGCAGTCAGAAAGTGATTGTCGTTATGTTGCAGTTTGATTGTACAGTAATCGTAAATGATAATCATCCATTGTCTCTGTCTGTCAGTGTGATAGTGTCCCAGTGGACCAGCATGCTTCACATCGTGGCCGTCCACCTGAGGAGAATGGGCCTGAGCTTCGCTGTCATCGACGGCACTGTCAACCCCAAACGCCGCATGGACCTGGTCGAAGAGTTCAACACTAACCCTAAAGGACCACAGGTATCGTATGGACAACCGCTCTACCTACTTTCAGCTTTGGATACAGTGTCGGGGGTGGAGTTTAGACAAGGTGTTTTGTGTTTCTAGGTGATGCTTGTGTCTCTGTGTGCTGGAGGAGTGGGCATTAATCTGATTGGAGGGAATCACCTCTTCCTCATGGACATGCACTGGTGAGACCCACAACACACTCGCACACACACACCCATCCACCACTACCATCTGAGTGGTCTTTATTGATTTATACTGTGGTTCTGACAGGAACCCAGCTCTAGAGGACCAGGCCTGTGACCGCATCTACAGAGTGGGTCAGCACCGAGACGTCACCATCCACAGGTAAGAGCATGCTCGGGTGCAGAGACTGTAGGAAATCTCACTGACATATTTTGAGGTTGTGCCCTGTTGGATAAAGACATTGTATACATCTGATTGCTGATGTGAATGCTTACACTGAGCATGTGTGTCCCTATCCCTGTAGGTTTGTGTGTGAGGGCACAGTGGAGGATAAGATCTCCATTCTGCAGGAGAAGAAGAAGGATCTCGCACAGAAGGTGCTGTCAGGGACTGGAGCCTCCTTCACCAAGCTCTCCCTGGCTGACCTCAGGGTCATCTTTGGGGTCTGACGACCAGGAAGTAAGGGTGGTGGGGGCAGCCAGACTGAGGACCAGGTAGTAGGGGGGCCAGCCATACTAAAACAAATATGTTTGCTAGATTTATGTTATGTTTGTAAAGGCTTCACACTTGCTGTGTATGAATCTGGTTGATGAAAACCCCCTTTTGCCCTTGTTGGCTACTGAGCACTACAGTACATTTTGGCACATAGTGTGGCTAATGTGGTTGGCACTACTTTGCTGCTATGTGCTTGAATGCTTTGCTGCTACTTTTCTCCATATGGTCTTCTAGCAGGTTGCAGAGCCTCAGGCCTACTAGCTGTGTACTGTTGTATTTCCCATATCCAGCACTCTGTTTCACATGCTGTATTCCATGTGTTACGACAAGGACCTTGAGTTTCTCCTGGTCGGGCCACGTGGTCTTTTCATTGAATACATTTTAAGTATAATTTGTAAGACCGACTTGTATCTCTGCTGGGTCATGTTATCTCTAATCTTAATGACTTGTACCTGTTGTGTCTGTAAACTTTTAGTGTTTGATTATGAAGACTTCCTCAAGGCTGTTGGATGTTTTTTAATAAAATATTATTTATTACAGTTGATCAAACTGCTTATTCTAAGAATGAAAAGTTGCATGAATTCCATAAGAACAGTCACTGCAATGGGTGAAAATATGTTTAGATTTCGAATTAATAACGAAATATACACAAAGAGTTGATGTTTAACAGAAAGCATCCTAAATAATCCCCCAGAGAAAATGACCCAGGGTCTTCATAAGTGGCTAAGAGAATCATTTAAAGTGGCAAATAGCAGATAATGATCCATCTGACTGTTGATAACCCAGTATTGTTATGATGGGTAATAAAGACAATACAATCAGTAATCATACAAATGTACAGCCAAATGTATTACAAAAGTGGGTGTTATGACTTGGGTTGTTTGTGAAAGTATTCTGGTTAAAACCATACCCAGTTCAGAGTTCTTCAAACCTGAGATGATGGAATGATTCTCTCACTGAAAGAGAAAGTCCCTAAACCACCAGTCACATGATTTAGAATAAAACTCAGGCATGTTAACACAGACAAGTACATACAGGGGAGGGGTTATGGAGTATTGTTTAACTATTAACAACACAAGAAATATACAATTTCATGAAATACACATTGCTCAAGCTAAAATGTCCAGTAGCATTAGGCTACCGGCAATATTAATCTATTTGGTGATGTTTTAAGTTGTGTAAAATCTGGTGCTCAACATTTTTGGATTTGCCTTTTTTTATATGAGGTTGCTGACAAATTGTTTATGCTCAACCACCATTCTCACTTTGCAAAACCAGTGGTTATTCACCAATCTCTTCCACTGACAAAAACATTTAAGGAAACTTGACATGCTAATTGTTATTTACTTTCATTTCTCCTTGTGATGAGAACATTCCTCTTCCGACCTGTCAGTAAAACAGTCTTCCGGAGGTTCAAATCTAACTACTTGTCACATGCGTCGAATACAACAGGTGTAGACCTGACCGTGAAATACTTACAAGCCATTAACCAACAGCGCAGTTCAAGAAGAGTAAAGAAAATATTTACCCAAAAAACTAAAGTAAAAAATAATAAAAAGTAGCACAATAAAATAACAATAACGAGGCTATATACAGGGGGTACCGGTACCGAGTCAATGTGCGGGTAACAGGTTAGTCGAGATAATTTGTACATGTAGGTATGGGTGAAGTGAGTGTGCATAGATAATAAACAGCGAGTAGCAGCAGTGTAAAAACAAATGGAGGGGAGGTGTCAATGTGAATAGTCCGGGTGGCCATTTGATTAATTGTTGAGAAGTCTTATGGCTTGGGGGTAGAAGCTGTTAAGGAGCCTTTTGGTCCTAGACTTTTGGTCCTAGACTTTGTTTGGAGTACACGTCCTGGTAATCCATCTGGCCCCGTGGCTTTGTGAATGTTGTCCTGTTTAAAGGTCTTGCTCACATCGGCTACCAAGAGCATTATCACACAGTCGTCCGGAACAGCTGGTGCTCTCATGCATGCTTCAGTGTTGCTTGCCTCGAAGCGAGCATAAAAGGCATTTAGCTCGTCTGGTAGGCTTTCGTCACTTGGCAGCTCACGGCTAGGTTTCCCTTTGTAGTCCTTAATAGTTTTCAAACCCTGCCACATCCGACGAGTGTCAGAGCCGGTGTAGTAGGTTTCAATCTTAATCCTGTATTGACGCGTTGCCTGTTTGATGGTTCGTCCGAGGGCATTGCGGGATTTCTTATAAGCTTCCGGATTAGTGTCCCGCTCCTTGAAAGTGTCAGCTCTAGCCTTTAGCTTGATGCGGATGTTGCCTGTAATCCATGGCTTCTGGATGGGATATGTATGTATGGTCACTGTGGGGACGATGTCGTCGATGCACTTATTGATGAAGCCGATGACTGAGGTGGTATACTCCTCAATGCCATTTGGTGAATCCCGGAACATATTCCAGTCTGCTAGCAAAACAGTCCTGTAGCGTAGCATCCGCGTCGTCTGACCACTTCAGTATTGAGCGAGTCACTGGTATTTTCTGCTTTAGTTTTTGCTTGAATTATGGTCAGATTTGCCAAATGGCGGGTGGGGAAGAGCTTTGTATGCATCTCTGTGTGTGGAGTAAAGGTCGTCTAGAGTTTTTTTCCCCTCTGGTTACACGTGACATGCTGGTAGAAATTAGGTAAAACTGATTTGTTTACTTGCATTAAAGTCCCTGGCCACTAGGAGCGCCGCTTCTGGATGAGCATTTTCTTGTTTGCTTATGGCCTTATACAGCTCGGTGAGTACGGTCTTAGTGCCAGCATCGGTTTGTGGTGGTATAAATAGATGTCTACGAATAATATAGATGAGAACTATCTTGGTAGATCGTGTGGTCTACAGCTTATCATAAGGTACTCTACATCATGGGAGAAATACCTCGACTTCTTTAATGTTAGACATTGCGCACCAGCTGTTATTGACAAATAGACACACACCCCCTCATTTGATGATACATCAGTAGCAATACAAGGATATAACATTTACAGAAGAGACAGAAATTCTTATGGGGGAGGTGTTGCTGTATATTTTCAAAGCCAAATCCCTGTAATGCTTAGAGAAGATCTTATGTCAAGTGTTATTGAAGTGTTGTGGTTGCAGGTTCACTTGGCACATCTAAAGCCTTTTCTTTTGGGGTGTTGATATAGGCCACCAAGTGCTAACAGTCAGTATCTAAATAATATGTGTGAAATGTTTGATAGTGTATGTGATATAAACAGAGAGGTCTACTTTCTTGGGGACCTGAATATTGACTGGTTTTCATCATGTTGTCCGCTCAAGAGGAAGCTTCTTACTGTAATCAGTGCCTGTAATCTGGTTCAGGATATTAATCAACCAACCAGGGTGTTTACAAACACTCCATGAACAAGATCATCTACATGTATCAATCACATTTTTACTAATACTGTAGAACTTTGTTCTAAAGCTGTATCCGTACGATTGGATGCAGTGATCACAATATAGTGGCTATATCCAGGAAAGCCAAAGTTAGAACAGCTGGGCCTAAAATAGTGTATAAGAGATCATACAAAAGAGTTTGCTGTGACTCTTATGTGGATGTTAAAAATATTTGTTGGTCTGATGTGATTAATGAGGAGCATCCAGACGCTGCACTTGATGAATTTATGAAATTGCTTCTTCCAATTATTTATAAACATGCACCTGTTAAGAAACTGACTGTTAGAACTGTTAAGGATCCATGGATTGATGAGGAATTGAAAAATTGTATGGTTGAAAGAGATGGGGCAAAATGAGTGGCTAATAAGTCTGGCTGCACATCTGACTGGCTTACTTACTGCAAATTGAGAAATTATGTAACAAAACTCAACAAAAAGAAGAAGAAACTGTATTATGAAGCCGAGATCAATGATATAAAGAATGATGGGAAACAAACTTTGGAGTACTTTAAATGAAATTATGGGCAGAAAGACAAATTCAACTCCATCTTTCATTGAATCAGATGGCTTATTCATCACAAAACCATTTGATGTTGCCAATTATTTTAATTATTATTTCATTGGCAAAGTGGGCTAACTTAGGCCGGAAATGCCCACGACAAACAGTGAGCAATTATATTCATGCATAAAAAAACTAATAATGAAAGGAAAGCAGTGCAAGTTTGAATTTTGTAAAGTTAGTGTGGGAGAGGTGGAAAATGTATTGTTAATGATCAATAATGACAAACCTCCTGGCATTGATAACTTAGATGGAAAGCTACTGAGGATGGTAGCTGACTCTATAGCCACTCCTATCTGTCATATTTTTTATCTGAGCCTAGAGGAATGTCTTTGTCCTCAGGCCTGGAGGGAAACCAATGTAATTCTGCTACCCAAGAGTGGTAAAGCAGCCTTTACTGGTTCTAACAGCAGCCTTATAAGCTTGTTGCCAGCTCTTAACAAACTGTTGGACAAAATTGTGTTTGACCAAATACAATGCTATTTCTCTGTAAACAAATTAACAACAGACTTTCAGCATGCTTATAGAGAAGGGCACTCAACATGTACTGCACTGACACAAATGACTGATGATTGGTTGAAAGTAATTGATAATAAGAAGATTGTGGTACTGTTAGCTGTACTGTTAGATTTCAGTGCAGCCTTTGTTATTATTGACCATAACGTGTTGTTGAAAAAACGTAAGTGCTATGGCTTTCAACCTCTGCCATATCGTGGATTCAGCTATCTATCTAATATAACTCAAAGGGTTTTCTTTAATAGAAGCGTCTCTAATGTCAAACATGTAAAGTGTGGTGTACCACAGGGCAGCTCTCGAGGCCCTCTACTCTTTTCTATTTTTACCAATGACCTGCCACTGGCATTAAACAAAGCATGTATGCTGATGATTCAACCATATACGCATCAGCAACCACAGCTAATGACCGAAACCCTTAACAAAGAGTTGCAGTCTGTTTTGGAATGGGTGGCCATTTAATAAACTGGTACTGAACATCTCTAAAACTAAGAGCATTGTATTTGGTACAAATCATTCCCTAAGTTCTAGATCTCAGCTGAATCTGGTAAATAACGGTGTGGCTGTGGAACAAGTTGAGGAGACTAAATTACTTGGCGTTACCTTAGATTATAAACTGTCATCGTCAAAACATATAGATTCAATGGTTGCAAAGATGGGGAGAGGTCTAGCCGTAATAAAGAGATGCTCTGCTTTTTTGACACCACACAAAAAGCAAGTTCTGCAGGCTCTAGTTTTGTCTAATCTTGATTATTGTCCAGTCGTGTGGTCCAGTGCTGCAAGGAAAGACCTAGTTAAGCTGCAGCTGGCCCAGAACAAAGCGGCACGTTTTGCTCTTAATTGTAATCAGAGGGCTGATATAAGTACTATGCATGCCAGTCTCTCTTGGCTAAGAGTCTTCTTTTTATAAGAAACATTAATGTGTTAAATCCAAAATTGTTTACATAGTCAACTTACACACAGCTTTGACACACACAGTTATCCCACCAGACATGCCACCAGGGGTCTTTTCATAGTCCCCAAATCCAGAAGAAATGAAAGCAAACGTACAGTATTATGTAGCCCTTATTGCATGGCACTTCCTTCCATCTCATATTGCTCAAATAAACAGAAAACCTGGTTTCAAAGAACAGATAAAGCAACACCTCGCGGCACAACGCCTCTCCCCTATTTGACCTAGATAGTTTGTGTGTATGCATTGATATGTAGGTGTCATGATGTGGCCCTTTCTGGGTGTAGATCGTGGCTTTCCCCTCTCTCACTTTCTCCTACACCCAGGTTCTGTTATCTCAGGTCGTAAATTCCTGGCTGAGACTTTCTCCCCCTTTTCATGCAGAGAGAGAGACCAGAGAGTGAACAAAGGATTTCACGTGGCCGAACTCTTAAATCCCCCAAATGGGAAAATGAAACTATATGTCCACTTGTGGGAAGGGTCCGTGGACACTTAAGGGACATTTATGACGAGTGTGTTTCATTTGGTGACCTCGGAGAGGACAGGAAACACACATAACTACAGTGAGAGAAAAAGTATTTGATCCCCTGCTGATTTTGTATGTTTGCCCACTGACAAAGAAATGATCAGTCTATAATTTTAATGGTACGGGACCATGTACCGTCAAATCTTGGGTGAGAACCTCCTTCCCTCAGCCAGGGCATTGAAAATGGGTCGTGGATGGGTATTCCAGCATGACAATGACCTACAACACACGGCCAAGGCAACAAAGGAGTGGCTCAAGAAGAAGCACATTAAGGTCCTGGAGTGGCCTAGCCAGTCTCCAGACCTTAATCCCATAGAAAATATGTGGAGGGAGCTGAAGGTTCGAGTTGCCAAACGTCAGCCTCAAAACCTTAATGACTTGGAGAAGATCTGCAGAGAGGAGTGGGACAGAATCCCTCCTGAGATGTGTGCAAGCCTGGTGGCCAACTACAAGAAACGTCTGACCTCTGTGATTGCCAACAAGGGTTTTTCCACCAAGTACTAAGTCATGTTTTGCAGAGGGGTTCAAATACTTATTATTAAAATGCAAATCAATTTATAAAATTTTTCACATGCGTTTTTTCTGGATTTTTTGTTGTTGTCATTCTGTCTCTCACTGTTCAAATAAACCTACCATTAAAATTATAGACTGATCATTTCTTTGTCAGTGGGCAAATGTACAAAATCAGCAGGGGATCAAATACTTTTTTCCCTCACTGTATATCTCTGAATGTGGACATTTCTCAATTATGGGGTTTGCATCTAATTCTTGTATATAATGAATGATTAAAGATTAAACTATTTGTGAAATGTTGTGATGTTAAACCTATAATGTGAGAGAATTGTATTCCCTTTAAAGTTTAACTAAGTCATTGAACCGTCCCCGTGAGCACAGACATGATCACCCGTCATGGAACCGCCCTCTTCTACTGTTACGAATAAAAGCCCCTCCTAAGAAAATCTTCTTCAGACTAAGCAAACCCACAGCGTGAGCTGTGATTGCGAATTGTTAAGACCACAAAAATCTCAGTGTAAGCTAAGGTTGCAATGGTTGTTGAATTCCTAACCATAAAATCAAATAATTGTATTTGTCACATACACATGGTTAGCAGAGTGGAGCAAAATGCTTGTGCTTCTAGTTCCGACCATGCAGTAGTATCTAACAAGTAATCTAACAATTTCACAACAACTACCTTATACACACAAGTGTAAAGTTATGAATACGAGTATGTACATATAAATATATGGATGAGCGATGGCTGAACGGCATAGGCAAGATGCAGTAGATGGTATAGAGTACAGTATATACATATGAGATGAGTAATGTAGGATATGTAAACATTATGTAAAGTGGCGTTGTTTAAAGTGGCTAGTGATACATTTATTACATCAAATTTGTAATTATTAAAGTGGCTAGAGATTTGAGTCAGTATGTTGGCAGCAGCCACTCAATGTTAGTGATGGCTGTTTAACAGTCTGATGGCCTTGAGATAGAGGCTGTTTTTAAGTCTCTCGATCCCAGTTTTGATGCACCTGTACTGACCTAGCCTTCTGGATGGTAACGGGGTGAACAGGCAGTGGCTCGGGAAGTTGTTGTCCTTGATGATCTTTTTGGTGGTGTAGGTGTCCTGGAGGGCAGGTAGTTTACCCCCGGTGATGCGTTGTGCGGACCTCACTACCCTCTGGAGAGCCTTACGGTTGTGGGCGGAGCAGTTGCCGTACCAGGCGGTGATACAGCCCGACAGGATGCTCTCGATTGTGCCTCTGAAGAAGTTTGTGAGTGTTTTTGGTGACATGCCGAATTTCTTCAGCCTCCTGAGGTTGAAGAGGCTGTTGCTGCGCCTTCTTCACCACGCTGTCTGTGTTGGTGGACCATTTCAGTTCGTCTGTGATGTGTACCCCGAGGAACTTAAAACTTTCCACCTTCTCCACTACTGTCCCGTCGATGTGGATAGGGGGGTGCTCCCTCTGCTGTTTCCTGAAGTCCACGATCATCTCCTTAGTTTTGTTGACGTTGAGTGAGAGGTTATTTTCCTGACACCACACTCCGAGGGCCCTCACCTCATCCCTGTAGGCCGTCTCGTCGTTGTTGGTAATCAAGCCTACCACTGTAATGTCGTCTGCAAACTTGATGATTGAGTTGGAGGCGTGCTTGGCCACGCAGTCATGGGTGAACAGGGAGTACAGGAGAGGGCTGAGAACGCACCCTCGTGGCGCCCCAGTGTTGAGAATCAGCAGGGTGGAGATGTCTTTCCTACCCTCACCACCTGGGGGTGGCCCGTCAGGAAGTCCAGGACCCAGTTGCACAGGGCGGGGTTGAGACCTAGGGTCTA
The DNA here is from genome assembly GCA_030435695.1 of Brachymystax lenok tsinlingensis. Lineage (NCBI taxonomy): Eukaryota > Metazoa > Chordata > Actinopteri > Salmoniformes > Salmonidae > Brachymystax > Brachymystax lenok. The sequence goes on from CM059781.1 coordinate 18,283,273, forward strand.
AAACTTAAGGACGAGTTTGGAGGGTACTGTGGTGTTAAATGCTGAGCTGTAGTCGATGAACAGCATTCTTACATAGGTACTCCTCTCGTCCAGATGGGTTAGGGCAGTGTGCAGTGTGATTGCGTCGTCTGTGGACCTCTTGTCTTCCGACACCGACAGAGATGGCCGCCTCGCTTCGCGTTCTTAGGAACTATGCAGTATTTAGTTTTTTTATGTATTATTTCTTACATTGTTACCCCAGGAAATCTTAAGTTTTATTACATACAGCCGGGAGGAACTATTGGATATAAGAGCAACGTCAACATCACGACCAGGAATACGACTTTCCCGAAGCGGATCCTCTGTTTGGTCCACCAACCAGGACAATAGACCGGATCCCAGCCGGCGACCCAAAACAGTGGCGCCACAGGAGAAGCTAGAAATTATGTAAACCTGGGATGCGAATACCGACAACCGCCGAAACATCTATTCTATGAGAAAATTTCTGAATGGTACACTGAAGTACCCAAACTAACCACGAAAGACTTTGATCTTCAGGGAAACAGGAAGAGAGAGAGAGAGAGAGAGACTCGGATGAACTCTCCAGCAGAATACAACAATGACATACACCGTAAATATGTAGTTGCAATTATTCCCGAATGAGTGGCTGTTCATGTGCAAAGGATTAGTATTTCAATGTATATAATTATAGACTGTGTAATGAATCCATTTAGTCTTTCCCGCTCTTTCTCAGTCAGTCCACACCCCCTTCCCTTTGTCCACCAAGCCATCGGTTTAGCCCACTAAGGAATCTTCCCTATCATTGTTAGTAACCAATATCTACTGTTTGTTTGTTTTTGCATTTCTGTGATCATTTAGTTAGTTAATAAATAAATGATTAAGCCAATTGGTGTATGGATGATTTATAGTATTTACGATGTTCAGATGAGACTGACGTGAGGTAAAGAATAATTCATTAATAGAAGACTAATTGATCAGATATTAAAATATCTGAAGAGTTATATTCGGAAAAAAGTATAACTTTGTAATCTGAAGATTTTCCGTGGTGCCCCGACTTCCTAGTTAATTAAATTTACATGATTAGTTTAATCACGTAATAATAATTACAGATAATTGATTTGTTAAAATAATAGTCTTCACCTTTAATGATGCCAAAGACATGACATAGGCTATGTGTGCCTTTTTAAAAATGTATGTAGTTCTGTCCTTGAGCTGTTCTTGTCTAATGACGTTCTGTATTATGTCATTCTGTATTATGTTTTGTGTGGACCCCAGGAAGAGTAGCTGCTGCTTTTGCAACAGCTAATGGGGATCCTAATAAAATACCAAATACCTTGTCTTACTAGACGTAGCTTCTCTGTCCTGCCAATGCATGGAAAATCCTGCCAGCTCAATATTATCAGTGTCGTCGTTCAGCCACTCGGTGAAACATAAGATATTACAGTTTTTAATGTCCCGCTGGTAGGATAATCTTGATCGTAGATCATCCATTTTGTTTTCCAACGATTGCACGTTAGCCAATAGAGCGGATTGCAGTGGAGGTTTACTCACCCGCCTACGATTTCTCAGAAGGCAGCCAAACCGCCACCCCCTTTTTCTCTATCTTTTCTTCACGCAAATGACTGGGATTTGGGCCCGTTCCCGTGAAAGTAGTATATCCTTCGCGTCGGACTCTTCAAAGAAGAGTCCAGTTTGAGTAATCTCTCTTCTGATGTCCAGAAGTTATTTTCGGTCATAAGAGACGGTAGCAGCAACATTATGTACAAAATAAGTTTAAAAATAAATAAAAAAATAACAAAATATCACAGTTGGTTAGGAGAACGTAAAACGGCAGCCATCCCCTCTGTTCCATCATAATAGTTTTCCTGATCAATCTCTAAGGTTGATTCATCTGAACGTCCATATTGATCTTGATGCTCCTAGCCTCCATTCTGGGGTCCACTCTGAGAGCCCCCATTAATGCTTTCTCCACTCTGAGTTTGTCCACTCTGTGTGCCTTCACTCAGTGTGTTCATCCTGTGAGAATTCTGATTCTATTTTATGCATTGCTCTGTCCTCTTCCTCCTTATCTTTTGTCTTCAGCCTCTTCATAGTACCCATCATACAGATATTCCCGGTATGACTTGGCTCTGGATGTTACACAAACCCACAGAGCCAAGATAACTGTCAAAATACTCAATCCTCCTGTCTCAAAGTAATGAGATTTTTGTAATTCGTGATTTGAAAAATCTCTTTCTTATAATAAGCTACAGAACATTCATTAAATAGGAAGTAAAAGATAGGTGACTAGAATACATTACATATCAATGGAATGTTGCTGCTTCTTCTTTTGTCCAGTCTTTTTGATCTTTGCATGATAGTTGCTCTTTGGAAATTGTGGATAGGAAACACACTAACCAGTTTCCATCAATGAGTGCTGTTTTCACCCATGAAAGTCCAGCTGATAATGACCTCAGGAAACGCATGCAACAACGAAAAATGAATTCATCCTACAGATTTTCATGACAAGAAACAATATAAGACAAGGCAGCGACATATAAACTGCAGGCTATTTCATTGTAATACGGCTGACAAGGACAGGTGAAGTTCAGTTTGAAAATGTAATGGAAAATGATGAAAAAGGCAACAATGCCAAAGCACTGCAGCCTTTAGCAAACAACTTAAGGAATAATTCAGAGTTTAGGACTGGGTGAACAGCATGCACTGGCATACCAGCTCAAATAAGGACAAAAGGATGTATGGAGTGGTGCTCTGTGATTGTGTATCATGCGCTGGTTGTCTTTTATAGCTATATCTTAAAAGGTGGGGTTACTGAGGTAAGGTGTTGTATTTCCCCTTATGGAATCTGGCCTAAGACATTTTCGATACAGCCCACAGGTTTCACCTACTTGCTAACACTTGCCAGTGGTATGCATTCTTGTCAACTGAAGTATGTTTGTTAGTGTGCATTCCAGCCAAATTCATTCCAATGTTTCTTATGTTTTTTTAAAGGGCAACACTCAGTTTTACTTTCTTTTTGAGTGCTTGATTCACTTTTCTCCCCTTTTATAGTTACATATTACATCAAACAACAACTGCTCCCGAGCGGTCTAAGGCACTGCATCTCAGTGCAAGAGGTGTCACTGCAGTCCCTGGTTCGAATCCAGGCTGCATCACATCCGGCTGTGATTGGGAGTCCCATAGGGCGGCGCATAATTGGCCCAGCGTTGTCCGGGGTAGGCGTCATTGTAAATAAGAATTTGTTCTTAACTGACTTGCCTAGTTAAATTAAGGTTCAATTTTAAAAAATGAAGGGCTAATCTCAACAAATTGAGATTACATTACAAGTACATACTCAATGCATAGTGCAACTGATCAATGCTGTTTGAGATTCTGTATTATAACAATTGTGAAGATCTCCAGAGACACATGACCTTTACTTGCCATCTTGACCATGCATGCTTTATATGATTACATAAGAGTACATTATATTTACAATAACCTCAATGTGGCCATGGATGTGTTACTCTTGGCCATTTACTGTATTACAAAAGTAATATTGAATTGTGTTTGGTTGAGAACACAACCAAATATAAACATTAAAAGGAGGTGCATCTACTGCATGGGTAGTTTCATCTGATCCACTGGCTTAATCCTCTTATTTAACTCTTATTTTTGGTTGAGTTGGAGATGTGAATCAAAGTGATTTTGAATTGTGTTTGGTTGACAACGCAACCAAGTACCAAATTTAAAGAACATGTATCTTCTACTTGGATAGTTCCGTCTGTGCCACTGACTTGTCTGGCTTTATGTGTTGGATTCACGTCTCCATCTAAACCAAAAATCTAAGTTAAAGAATAGGACTAAATCAAACTTTTGCTATGAGAGATGGGTTTATTTACAGACCAATTCAGTTGAGCAATTCTTGTTCAGTGCAACATAATGTAGTGTGAACTAGGTTCTTCTGAATGTTTGAATGAAGCCCACATTCTCAACAATTTGAGACAGAAATCGCTCTAACGGGATAGTCTTTTCACACAGCCTCATCATTATTAGTTTCACAATATATCACTTATTTTTCTACAGTCTAGGCAACTATGGAAGGTTTGTTTCAATCTAAAAATGTTGTTTTATACAGTGAGGTCCAAAGTATTTGGACCGTGACATGTTGTTGTTTTGGCTCTGTACTTGAAATGGTAACATGACTATTAGGCTAAACTGCAGACTGTTGCCATTAATTTGAGGGTACTTTCATCTATATTGGGTGAACTGTTTAGAAGTAACAGCACTTTTTGAACACTGCCCCCATTTTAGGGAACCAAAACTATTTGTACAAATTCACTTACACTGAGTATACCAAACATTAGGAACACCTTAATAATGAGTTGCACGCCCCCATTTTGCTCTCAGAACATCCTCAATTCTTTGGGGAATGCAGGCTACAAGGTGTCAAAAGCTTTCCACAGGGATGCTGGCCCATGTTGACTCCAATGCTTCCCACAGTCGTGTCAAGTTGGCTGCATGTCCTTTGGGTGGTGTACATTCTTGATACACACAGGAAACTGTTGTGTGATAAACCCAGCAGCGTTGCAGTTCTTGACACAAACCAGTGCACCTGGCACAAACTACCATACCCCGTTCGAAGGCACTTATATTTTTTGTCTTGCCCATTCACCATCTGAATGGCACACATACACGATACATGTCTAAAGGCTTAAAAATCCTTCTTTAACCAGTCTTCCCTTCATCTACACTGATTGAAGTGGAATTAACAAGTGACATCAATAAGGGATCATAGCTTTCACCTGGATTCACCTGGTCAGTCTATGTCATGGAAAGAGCAAGTGTTTTGTATACGTATGTGTATTAAAGTAGTCAAAAGTTTACTAGTTGGTTTCATATTCCTTGCATGCAATGACTAAATCAAGCTTGGGACTCTACAAACTGTTTGGATGCATTTGCAGTTTGTTTCGGTGTGTTTCAGATTATTTTGTGCCAAATAGAAATTAATGGTAAATAATGTTTGTGGCATTTTTTTGTCACATTTATTGTAAATAGTAATAGAATAAGTTTCTGAATACTGCTACATTAATGTGGATGCTACCATGATTACGGATAATCATGAATGAATCGTGAGTAATGATGAGTGAAAATGTTAGAGGCACAAATAGGGCTGTGGTGGTCATGACGTTTTGTCAGCCGGTGATTGTTAAGCAAAAAACTGCCAGTCTCACGGTAATTGACTGTTAATTAACATAAACACATTTAGAATCTCCTGGCTTCCACACATAGCCTACAAGCCACTGATACAAACCTTTGGAATATCTACATTTTAAAAAGTATAATAAATCCATTTAAAATAGCCTACACCATCACAAAAAACAATCCATCATTTATTTTAGGTCTAAAGAAACATGATATGGAGAAAATGCAGTCTATTTCAGCATACTCTGAGTTTTCCTTATGGATCTAGCTATGCCTTATATGGCTGTGGGCTACACTTTTATTTAGCAGACAAGATTTGCTTAGAATTCTGTGGCATTATATTATTGTATAGTATGAAGAATACAATTGAACATAAAAATAGAAAGGATATTCTCTGAATAATTTCAGAGGGAGTGTGCACATCCCGCTATTCTGTGTTGAGCAGTTCACAAAGAAACAGGTCTTCCTATATGCTTAATTTAGAGTTATTTATGCAACTTTAGTTGTGATACAAACATTGTGAATATGTTTAGATTTTATTTTTATTCTAAGGCTGCATGATGCGACTCTAATGGTGATTTGAAAAAGGTCCCATGAAAGGCATGAGCTCTGCTTTGTTTCTTGCGCAGGCTGCACAGACTTCATCAGTCTCTCATTCACAATTTGACAAGCACTTGATAATATTCTCACCAGGCCTGAAATTTACCCGGCAGCATCCCCCTTATGTGGCCATAATGCCCCCTAAAAAAATCCATGCCTTTTGTGGCCAAAGTGGCTGTTGTGCCCTTGAGGTGAATATAATAATTATAATTCCTTTCACCTGGCTGCCAATCGCCATGCTCCAAAGCACCTTTCACTCACATGGCTCTCTCAGATATCTCAATTCTTATTAGCCAATGCCCATCACATGATCGGGTCCTTCTCACAGGCATCTTCGAAGTAGGCTACAAGTGAAGACAGACACATCAGGGACGCAACTGCACGAGTCCTTCTTATCAAATTCCAAGGTTCATATTGAAGATGTTAGAAGAACTCCCCACATGTACTTTTCGTCAGCCAACAAGATGTGTATGCCTAATGAACAGCAAAAGCACTAGTCTATGTCAATCTACTATCCCCCATAGTACAACAGTTGATCTATTCTATTGGTCAACGTGTCCTTCTGTGTGAGAAATAAATATTCCTAATATACTCTTCAACAGTTGAGAAATAAATATTCCAAAACTCTACGACAGTTGTGGAATGTGATAGATCCCAAATGAATACAACTACTAGCATCAACATTTTTTAAAAAGCAATGAGGCTGATGCAACATGAAAACGCTTACCTTAAAATGTTGATCAACTATTAGGCTATTTCTTCATATTATAAGCACAGCAACGTGCACATGGCAGTTATTTGGCCAGTTTAGTTGTGATACAAACCTTATTAACATGCAGTATATGCCTAAGGGCTAGTCTACATGAGGTGTGTGACTATGATTTGAAAAAGTTGCAAAAAAAGGTATGCTCTGTTTCTTGCGATACTGCAAAGGCTGGGCATCATTCAAGTGAAAGTGAAAGGCTAATATTGCCATGATGTGCTTTGAAAGGCTGGTCATGGCTCACATCAACACCATTATCCCAGAAACCTTAGACCCACCCCAGTTTGCATACCGCCCCGACAGATTCACAGATTATGGAATCTCTATTGCACTCCACACTGCCCTTTCCCACCTGGACAAAAGGAACACCTACGTGAGAATGCTATTCATTGACTATAGCTCAGCGTTCAATACCATAGTGCCCATGAAGCTCATCACTAAGTTAAGGACTCTGCAACTGGATCCTGGACTTCCTGATAGGGTAGGTATCAACATCTGCCACGCTGATCCTCAACACGGTGGCGCCTCAGGGGTGCGTGTTCAGTCCCCGCCTGTACTCCCTGTTCACCCATGACTGCATGGCCAGGCACAACTCCAACACCATCATTAACTTTGCCGACGACACAACAGTGGTAGGCCTGATCACCGACAACAATGAGACAGCCTATAGGGAGGAGGTCAGAGACCTGGCCGTGTGGTGCCAAGATAACAACCTCTCCCTCAACGTGATCAAGACAAAGGAGATGATTGTGGACTACAGGAAAAGGAGGACTGAGCATGCCCCCATTCTCATCAACAGGGCTGTTGTGGAGCAGGTTGAGATCTTCAAGTTCCTTGGTGTCCACATCACCAACAAACTATCATGGTCCAAACACACCAAGACAGTCGTGAAGAAGGCACGAAAAAGCCTTTTCCCCTCAGAAGAATGAAAAGATTTGGCATGGGTATCTTAATTACCTCGACTAACCTGTGCCCCCGCACATTGACTCTGTACCGGTATCCCCCTGTATATAGCCTCACTACTGTTATTTAACTACTGCTCTTTTTTGTAATTTTTAATCTGTAATCTATTTTTTACTTAACCCTTATTTTTCTTAAAACTGTATTGGTGGTTAAGGGCGTGTAAATAATTTGACACGTGACAAATTAAATTTCATTTGATCAGACTATTCTTAATTTGTATCTTTACGTATAGGCATACTCAGACCTGATGCTAGAACAAATCAGTTGGATGGGCATTTGATTTCCATAGGTCGGGCCGTTTTTTCACGGGATATCCTATGTGCGCACACTGACAGCCGCCACTCAATCAGCTAGACCTATTGTCGCGCGCACTACCCAAATGTAAACAATCCACAGCAAAAAAAAATTAAGCTAATGATCCTCTGTGGCTAAGTCATGCTCCCTGGTGAAGTATTTTGAAGTATTTTATTTAGACAGGAGTAATTATATAATTTTGGCAAAAAATCCACCAGCATCCTAACAGTGCACTGTGCACCCGCAAACGTACCTTCCCAATTCGTAAGAGGCCGAAACCAGATGTCTGTAGGCTATATAATGATGAGATGCCTTCGCCCTAACATGTCTTCGTCCTAACAATGGGAGTCTTTGTCCAAAAGGCGGGAAGGCAGGCGATAAGCTTAGTTCTGAATATTATTCCCATAGAAACGCATTGGGCTTATAATGGACATATTTTGGCGATAGTGAGCCTTCTTGCTTCGCCTCTTCCTCTCTGCTGAAAATATATTACCGGAGAAAGAATCCGGGGAAACTAAATAGCTTCCCTTTTATATGTAGCCCATGTATCTGATGCTGTCTGGTCAGAAATAGTATGACATGACATACTCTTTTGGTCCATCCAGCATCAGATACATGGTCTACAAATACTGAGACAGAGAGGCGCTGTTTTGCTCGCTTGGGTGCTTTAATTGAGATTGATGCATCTTTCTGTCAGCGCACGTCTCAGTCAAATAAATGATTAATATTTCAATATTTTATTTGGACGGGAAAGGAGGTACAGTAGGGTGGGCCAGGCCCCCTAATCATGCACAGAACGAGCAGTATGGCTGGTGGCATTGTCATGCTGGAGGGTCATGTCAGGATGAGACTGCAGGAAAGGTACCACATGAGGGAGGAGGATGTCTTCCCTGTAACGCACAGCGTTGAGATTGCCTGCAATGACAACAAGCTCAGTCCAATGATGCTGTAACACACCGCCCCAGACCATGACGGACCCTCCACCTCCAAATTGATCCCGCTCCAGAGTACAAGCTTCGGTGTAATGCTCATTCCTTCGACGATAAACGCAAATCCGACCATCATCCCTGGTGAGACAAAACCGCGATTTGTCAGTGAAGAGCTCTTTTTGCCAGTCCTGTCTGGTCCAGCAACGGTGGGTTTGTGCCCATAGGCAACGTTGTTGCCGGTGATGTCTGGTGAAGACATGCCTTACAACAGGCCTACAAGCCCTCAGTCCAGCCTCTCTCAGCCTACTGCGGACACTGATGGAAGGATTGTGCGTTCCTGGTGTAACTCGGGCAGTTGTTGTTGCCATCCTGTACCTTTCCCGCAGTTGTGATGTTCGGATGTACCGATCCTGTGCAGGTGTTGTTACACGTGGTCTGCCACTGCAAGGACGATCAGCTGTCCATCCTGTCTCCCTGTAGCACTGTCTTAGGCGTCTTACAGTACGGACATTGCAATTTATTGCCCTGGCCACATCTGTAGTCCTCATGCCTCCTTGCAGCATGCCTAAGGCACGTTCACACAGATGAGCAGGGACCCTGGGCAGGGACTCTGTCGCTGTACATTTCAAAATGTTGAACAAATAGTTATATTGACTTCGTCCGTCCTAGCTCACTCATTAAAGTCTTAATCGAAATTACGGATTGCCTCTTATCTGCTCGTTGTCCCCTTATTCCATAGTTGTACATCTCAATTGTCAGTAGAAACCACATTTGTTTAAGCAAGTCAGCCATATCACCTATGTTTTTTTTAAAGGCAGTAAATGGGGCTGAATTAACTGTTTTGCTGCCGGACAAGGCTTCGCTGATAGCCAGGTGGGTAGCTCTAGCTAGGTCCGGCCGGCCGTCCAGATATGTAGGTTCGGCCGGCCAGATAGCTAGGTCCTGCCGGCCAGATAAGTAGCTCCAGCTGGCCAGATATGTTGGTTCGTCCGGCCAGCCAGACAGCTAGATCCGTCTGGCCACATAGCTTGGTCCGGCGAGAAGGCCAGACAGCTAGGTCCGGCCAGCCAGACAGCTAGGTCTATCCGGCCGGCCAACTAGATAGATAGGTCTGGCCGGCCAGATAGGTAGCTCCACCCAGCCAGATAGGTAGTTCCAGCCAGATAGGTAGGTTATTTGGTGGCATGGGATTATATTTAGTATAGTTTTATCTAAAAAGGATAACTTTTTAAATGTTTTACAATTTACATTTTTATGAAAATCACTGAGGAGGATGGTCCTCCCCTTCCTCTGAGGAGGAGCCTCCACTGAATGAAATCAAAGTGTATTTTTCACCATGTAAGGTACAATTCAACATTAGAAAATGGCCGCCTTGGTCCGTGTGCTGAGATATAAGGGAAAAGGGTGTATTCTTATTTATCAGGATGCCTACACCTCTCCTGTTACTACAGAAGGTGGCAGCATAAGCCTCTCCAACCCAGCTCGTCTTTAAATATACCATTTCTCTTTTTTAGAAAACCACATATGCTGACAATCTCTTTAAGTGTTGGAGAAAAAAAAGCATACGATTCTCTATCTTGAATCCCGTGCATATTCCAAGTAATAAGTTGGATTTTGTTGGTCTTTATGTGTATACAATCAAAGTTAACCTAGTCTATTCCATCTATTATTGAAGAACCTGTTAAAACATATTAGCAGACATGTTGTATGAGGGCAGTGGGCATTCCATGAAATGGGAGAGTCATAATATGAATGCATAGTTTTTGTATACATTACATATATAGTGTGTGAGCATGTGGGCTGAGCAGACATTTAACAGATAACACACAAAAAAACATAAATTTAAGTACTTCCAACTCTCCTAATGTACCAAAATTATGTGGATTGTGTAATTGTAAATACATTGGAGAAAGACTGCCACTTAAGTATTGTGGTCGGTTTGTATTACCTTGTAAATTAAATTTAAATATAGTGGCTGGTGGGGGTCTACTTGGGGAAAGTGGGTCAACTGAGAGATTGAAGTGAGATGAGTGGAGGCTCCACACACACCTAAGAGAGGTGTCTGATGGCTTCCCAGTCACCCCATCCCAATACCCCGGATAGAGCCTCTCTCCACTCTCACAAATAACCACCATTGAATCTTAGCTATAATGACAAACAAGGCAAACAAATGACTAGACATCCTCTCCTAATCTGTCCAGAACTTTCTATTTAATTTTACAGCAGGTTTCCAAGTCACACAAATAAATACACTTACATTGTTGTATAGTTGTATCCTTCTTTCACTTTCTCCCAAGCCAATCACAAAAAGAAATACAATTACATTGTAGTATAGTTGTATCCTTCTTTTGCTCTCCACCTCCCCCTCCCTGTCCCCGCCCCTTTACCCCACCAAAGCCAAGATTGTCCCAACCTCCTGTCCTTACCCACCCTTATCCACCCAAGACAATATTGTCCCAACCTCCCATCTCTGACACACTTACACCCATCCATCCATTGACTTACTCATCCATTCTCATTAATTCTCACACAACATATACCCTATGTATCCACACACCCATTCTCTCCCACCCTCCTACACATAATCATATTCACCATCTGTCATTACCCTCCCAATTCATTCATACACACACCCATAGAACAGGTATTGACATACAGTGAGGGAAAAAAGTATTTGATCCCCTGCTGATTTTGTACGTTTGCCCACTGACAAAGAAATGATCAGTCTATAATTTTAATGGTGGGTTTATTTGAACAGTGACAGACAGAATAACAACAAAAAAATCCAGAAAAACGTGTGTGAAAAAAGTTATATATTGATTTGCATTTTAATGAGGGAAATAAGTATTTGACCCCTCTGCAAAACATGACTTAGTACTTGGTGGCAAAACCCTTGTTGGCAATCACAGAGGTCAGACGTTTCTTGTAGTTGGCCACCAGGTTTGCACACATCTCAGGAGGGATTTTGTCCCACTCCTCTTTGCAGATCTTCTCCAAGTCATTAAGGTTTCGAGGCTGACATTTGGCAACTCGAACCTTCAGCTCCCTCCACATATTTTCTATGGGATTAAGGTCTGGAGACTGGCTAGGCCACTCCAGGACCTTAATGTGCTTCTTCTTGAGCCACTCCTTTGTTGCCTTGGCCGTGTGTTGTAGGTCATTGTCATGCTGGAATACCCATCCACGACCCATTTTCAATGCCCTGGCTGAGGGAAGGAGGTTCTCACCCAAGATTTGACGGTACATGGCCCCGTCCATCGTCCCTTTGATGCTGTGAAGTTGTCCTGTCCCTTTAGCAGAAAAACACCCCCAAAGCATAATGTTTCCACCTCCATGTTTGACGGTGGGGATGGTGTTCTTGAGGTCATAGGCAGCATTCCTCCTCCTCCAAACACGGCGAGTTGAGTTGATGCCAAAGAGCTCCATTTTGGTCTCATCTGACCACAACACTTTCACCCAGTTGTCCTCTGAATCATTCAGATGTTCATTGGCAAACTTCAGACGGGCATGTATATGTGCTTTCTTGAGCAGGGGGACCTTGCGGGCGCTGCAGGATTTCAGTCCTTCACGGCGTAGTGTGTTACCAATTGTTTTCTTGGTGACTATGGTCCCAGCTGCCTTGAGATCATTGACAAGATCCTCCCGTGTAGTTCTGGGCTGATTCCTCACCGTTCTCATGATCATTGCAACTCCACGAGGTGAGGTCTTGCATGGAGCCCCAGGCCGAGGGAGATTGACAGTTCTTTTGTGTTTCTTCTATTTGCGAATAATCACACCAACTGTTGTCACCTTCTCACCAAGCTGCTTGGCGATGGTCTTGTAGCCCATTCCAGCCTTGTGTAGGTCTACAATCTTGTCCCTGACATCCTTGGAGAGCTCTTTGGTCTTGGCCATGGTGGAGAGTTTGGAATCTGATTGATTGCTTCTGTGGACAGGTGTCTTCTATCATTACTTCATAGAGAAGAACAGTTATTTGGGGAAAGTAGAATATAGATTATATTGAGGGAAGGATGTCTCAACTTACAGTAAGCTGGTCTCAAGCATCACTGTATGTAGCCTATATTTCCTACCTCTTCTCAGAGCAGGGCTCTCCCCCTGTTTCCTCTGAATCTTTACCTCCCTTTGTCTAAGTGATATGATGAAAAACTTTACAAAAACCTCAGTGCAAATTTTATTTTTGACCAAGTAACATTAAATCAATACAAAAACACATGATGGTTTGTCAAAACATTTTGTATGTAATTACTGGATAAAAGTGTAGGATTATGATGATACAACAAAGTAATTTCCAAAGTACATACGTCAGTGACAGTGTTGTCTAAATGTAATGTCATTGAGATATTTGAAATTATAACCAGTGGTGAATAAGCAGAGCAGCAGAATAAGCAGAGTAGCATGCTACACTATTGGTCAAAGAACAATTGTCCCGCACACCTTGAGAGCCCTTCTAAAAGAATAGAACACTGTTAGTGTGTCACATGAAAAGACGGAGAGCAACACTTTAACTTGGCACTTCTGTTCCTACATTTCCTGTTTTAACCCATTAGCTATTTCTTTCCTCTAAGTGGCAGTATTTACTCTTACAATTATGTATTGATTAAAGTTTCTCTCTTTAATGCTATATAAACATAGTTTGTTAAGCTTGAATCAGAATGATTATTGCAGCACAAGAAAAGCTAATCCAGAAGAACCTTTTAGCTTTTTGAATAAAACCCTTATATTCTTCTCCCACTGAGCACCAACCAACGCCAGACGTCCATGGACATTGAAAAGTATTTGGAATTTGGTCGTTCCAACCTGGCCTTGACTTCAACGTTCACAGACGTCATATTTTTGCTCCTGTCAGGACCGGCCTTGATTTGGCCCATTTTCGGTTCAGATTTGGTCCAGTCCAGACCGGCCTTGATTTGTCCCAAACATAGATGTCTATGATTGGTTCTGATTTGCTCCAGATCTGAACCATTCATAGACCTCTATGTTTCACAGGTTTGGACAGCACAGTACAGCAGAGCAGAGCACAGTAGAGAACATTATCAATCATACACATTTATGTTTCACAAGTTTGGACAGTACAGTACATTAAAGTAAAGTAGAGTATAGTTGAGTAGAGTACAGTATAGCTCAGTACATTACAGTATTGTAAAGTAGAGCACAGTAGAGTAGACAGAGTACAGTATAATGTACTGTATTGTGCTGCACTGGTCTGTGCTGTCCAAACTTGTGAAACATAGATGTCTATAACCCTTTTTCCATAACGTTACTGAGCGAATTAAGAAGGAAAGTTTATGTAACTTGTAGCAATGTAAGAAGTAAACACTGTAATAGTCTACTGAGGATGGGGTCGTAATCACAAGTGTTAATTTCTACATTTACATTTTGGTAATTCAGCAGAAATTCTTATCTAGAGTCAGTGCATTCAACCACATATCAGAATCATAGCAAGAATTTTTTTTTGTAAATGTTACAGAGAATGTTGTGGTAGTTGATGTTCTGTTGGTTGTGTCAGGAAATGTTGAATATGATTACTTTCAATCCTGAAGCTTTTGAAAAGACTAAACATAAGTGCGAGTGATAAATGTGAGTACTAATAAATAATCCATACTGCAATCTTCATTATGCTATTGAAATTGAAAATAAAACTTTTGAGCGTGACATAATGCTTTCTTCAGTAATATTTAAAGGAAAAACTATTTACGGTTGAAATTTGGATATAGAAAAAATTACCCAAAAAATATGTATTTTCAACATCTGTAGAAGACATCCTTTCAAGTTTCATTTAGAACTGAAAATGAATGTTATTCCATGTATGTAAAATACATTTTAACATCCAGAAAATATGCATTTTCAAGATCTGGAATATATGCATTTTCAATGTCTGGAAAATGTATTTTCAACTTTTATTCAGAACCGAAACATTTACATAATTTCAAAATCCAGAAAATATATATATATATATTTTTACATTTCAAATCATAATGCTCACTGGGCTGAGTCTTCAGTAACCTATTGAATGAGATGACTCATCTGTGCATACTGACTCCTGATATTCATCTGACAAAAAGAAATCAGAGTTTGAAATATCTTGCCATGAATTCCCAGGATCCCCTCTCCTGATGAACTGAAGGGGTCGAAGACAGATCCTCTCGGCCCTCTCTTTCGCAATTTCCTGCAGTTCTTTCTTCAAATGATTGTTTACCTCCTCTGAAAGAATTTCTTCATACAACCTTTCATAATATGGTTGATCAAGATGGCAACGGTTGTTTGTTCTTTTGAGACAGGTGAAGCAGCACTCACACATGTGCCAGAAAAGAAGGCCCCCAGCAACCAGAGGCAAGCCAATGACCTGGGAAAGAAAGTAGACAAGCTGAAGAACATACGCACATCTAGGTACTTTCCGCAGGTGCTGGAGTTGTAGGCAAACTCATCGAAAACAGAAAGGAAAACGCAGCACACTCATGCTCCCAGGTGATATTTATTCACAACGTTTCGACCCTTAGGTCTTCATCAGGCATCCGTATCCCAGGTGGGGGTGGAAGCTCCTATATATAGGGGCAGTACTCCGTGACATCACTTCCTGAAACAGGAGGTAAAAATGTATAACATAATTTCACAATATTAACATTCAATGTATCAAAATATATGATCATACACAGAGAATGTGATCAATATTTATAGTAATATACATACACATACAATATTCAAAATGAGGATTTAAAAAACAATTTAGAATTATTGAAACTATAAAAACGGTTTCAAGTCAATGCCTGATGAAGACCTAAGGGTCAAAACGTTGTGAATAAATTTCACTTGGGAGCATGAGCAGCAGTGTACGGCGTTTTCCTTTCTGTTTTCAAAGAAAGTAGACAAGTCATATTTGTCAGTAGCTTGTTTTGCATCCAATTGGCACATATTTCCAAGTGAATATTGCTAGAGGTTAGATGGCTAGTTAGCTATAGTAGTTAGCTACTGCCATCAGCTGTGTTATCATATTTTGCCTATTCCACCATCTGTAGAATGCATACTGGTATTTGAATATAGCGCGGGGATAGGGAATCCAGACACGTTAGACACATTTAAATGTAGGTCTAGATGCATGACGCGTTCGGAATTCCATGATCAGAGCTCGATGATCAGACTATTAAAGCCTACCACACAGTTTATAATATAGGATAAACACATGTGGTTTAGCTGCACCAATCAAAGCAGTGAAGCAAGACTTGGTCAAAACAATTCATTTTAGGGCAACGGGGGGCAGCAGGGTTGCAAAATGCAATCATATCAAGCAATTGTACCATTTATAAAATATTATTTTTTTATACAGACTAGCCAAAAAAATAAGTATAAATTGATAATTTTCTGGTAAAAAAAAGTGGAGGGGCAAAAGCACAAGTTTGCACACCCTATTTTAATTTGCGCCATGGTTCAGGCGGCCAAGTGTAGGCTACCGCGAAAAACTGTTTAGCTCAGTCGAGAGTCCAGTGTTGCCAACTTAGCGACTGTTCAGACCCCTCTAGCGACACATCCAGAGACTTTTTCTGGTGTTATTGGAGACTTTTGGAGACTCTGACGTGAAAACACGTATCGTTCTTACTCTTCTCAACGAGCAGCGGCTGAGTAAAAAACACCCTCAATATGTTTAGAACTACAAATGAACTTTTTTCCTCTCCTACAGCGTCCATCACAATTACATGCCCATGTCCAATTATGCACATTAGGCGATGACGTTATTTAGCGACTTTTAGGACAGCCAATAGCTACTTTCCTTACTGAAGAGTTGGCAACACTGGACTCGCGACTCGAAAAGAGGAAGAACTTTGCAGATGTTTCTGATCAATAAACAATGCCATGCTGGTGGGCGGTAACATTACAATAAAATCCAGCCCTGAAAAGAGACAGACTGAAAACTATTAGCACGTCATATCGTAAGGGAAACAGTCCCGACTTCAAGCCCAAATATAGCATATCTGGTTGTGGCGCATTTTAAGAAGAAAAGTGGATAGGGTTGTGTCACATCTACTCCGGGTCCACGTCACCGGTTTACTTACCACCGGTCCTGGCAACCATTATTAGGTACACCTTCATCACTACCCTGATTACTCCCCCTTTATTTAGCTCTCAGTTCTTAAGTGTTATTGTTTTCTCTTACGTATCTGTTCATTTGCATCAGTTCATTATTACATTCACATTCTGCACATAATTTCGGACTCCCGGCGTATTCGTTACAGGTAGGTTATAGGATGAGGGGTATGGATAATAGCAATATCATTTTTATTTGATAATTGGCAGCCAAGCATTCACCATGCCACCAGCTTTCAAATAAAACGTTCGACATTTATCACCGTCCATCACTTAAAGGTACACTCAGTGATATGACATAGATGCAGAAAGTAAACAGCATAGTGGGTCAATTTCCTCAACAACTACGCTGTTTTTGTGTCCTGAACAGCGCTTAGCGAACCCGTGCGGATACTGCGGTGCTGCTCGTGGCAAAGTCATTTCGCAGAGTCTACCTTTAAAACTGGAATCCTTAATGGTGAAACAGCCACGTCCATTTGCAATATTACAACAACAAGGGAGTTACTGCAAACAACGAACGAATTGTTTCCCCCTTCGGACATCATTGCACGTACGATAGAAGAGCACAATATGTAGCCTAGGTTTTCACCTTGCTGCACAATGCTCCTTAGCTTGGCAATATAAACGGCGGCGAGGGCAACCAGTGGCCCTACTGCGGATTCCAACTTTAACCAATGTGAAGTTTATCAAAACTCATGTAATCTGCCTATAAACTCTTAAAGTGACACTCCATTCTCCAGTTCACCTTATTTAACACCTGATTTTCCACGTCATAGTGGTAGTACAATGTAGAATATCATTGCACGACTAAGTTTACTTGGAGATGATCGGTTATTATATCAATATTTGCTGCGTATAAAGGACTTTCCACTGCAATTGTCACATTTTGAATTTTAGAGACAATATTTCCCACCATGTCGAACGAAAAAACGAATTTTTGACATGACATTTGTAGACATTTCATGTTTCCATCACACCTGTCGTGATATGTTTTTATAGGACATGCGTGACAATATAAACTGGATGAAAACGTGATTAGTGAAAAGATCTGATTCAAATCCCAAAATTTTTAAAGTGACAGTTGGTTATATAGGCACTTTTCATCCTTCCCTTGGCAGTCTAAATATTTACATTATCAAATTTTAAATCTAGACACATATTCACATGCCTAATTAATGGCAGGGATGTTAATTCGTATTAAATATATAATTTATTGCATCTAATTTGTGATGCATTTGTCAGTAACATTTTTACATTTGCTCAGCATTTAGCCTTTTTGCATGATAATTGTTTTTCATTCTAAACATAATATAAACTGTTACTTACAACTGAGTCAGTCTTGTAATCAGTGATGACAAGTCTCTCATCATAGGTCAGGTTTTTCATTTCTTTACAGGGAATTCCCACTTGTTTGGGGTGGTTATTGGTCTGATAGCACACATACCATTCTCCATCTATGAAAACAGCAGCTATCCAGTAGAATAATACAGACAGAAATGTGATTCCAAGTTTGGTAAGTGAAAAGAAGCAATTGCAGCAGTTAATATTCATGCAGCACCCACTGCATCTCTTGCTGGAAAACGTCTTCTGGTACATCTTATCAACTAGCATGATAGCACAAGTTATTATAGTGGGTGGGCACAGTATGTACAGTATGCCATGAGGGCCTATATGTAATGGTCTTTCCCATGCAGGCCTGCAGAAGCATGGAAAGTTCAAGTTCAATATGTACTCCAGAATGAAGACAGCCAGGAGAACAAAAACACCTGCAGCTTTGGTCAGCACGGAGAGAAGTCTCTGAGGAACGTCAAAACTGTGGAGATTCGCCATGGTGGCTTACAAAATGTAAAAATGCCACAAGGAAGTATTTAAAATTGCTGATGTCTATTCTATAAAGGTCTGAGGGGCAGTTATGTTCATTTCTTGAATGTCTGAGAAAGAATATTGTATTCCTGCAGATGGTCTGAGACGGAATTGCTGGAATTACCGATATTCAAAAGGAGAAAATGTCCTTGATCTATTCAAAAAGTCCAAAAATGTAAATGGTGATATCTTGTCTGAGAGCTTTTATTCAGTATAAATTAACCCAAGTTCCCTCTGGAAAACACACACCGTTTCACTTCACCTTCTAGAGCTTTCATATTACATTATAGGAAGTGCATCAGCATCTGAAGCTGGGAAATGTTTTAAATGTTTGAAATTTCTGTCATGAATTCATGAAAACACTTGTCTACTATCATTATTTGAATTTACAAGGTGGTATGATACCATCAGTTTCTAATACATTTCTGTTACCCTTTGGTCAACTGGTACTGTTAGCTAACAAAAAAACAAGTGGCAAGTGATAATATTGACTCAAGGATCAGTGTCCATGTCTTTCTATGAGTGTTCCTCTCTTTCCATCAGTGACATACTGTATTTATATTTATT
The DNA here is from genome assembly GCA_030435695.1 of Brachymystax lenok tsinlingensis. Classification (NCBI taxonomy): domain Eukaryota; kingdom Metazoa; phylum Chordata; class Actinopteri; order Salmoniformes; family Salmonidae; genus Brachymystax; species Brachymystax lenok. The sequence goes on from CM059781.1 coordinate 18,302,512, forward strand.
AAGGATCCCCATTAGCTGCTTCCAAGGCAGCAGCTACTCTTCCTGGGGTCCAGCAACATTAAGACAGTTAAAGTATATACAATTTCAAATATCACATGACGTTACATTTCATAAGACTTTTCACAACACATTGAGTTCCCTCAGGCCACTATTCTACTACCACATTACTACAATACAAAGTCTATGTGTGTGTAGAGTGCGTGTCTTATCATGTGTATGCGTTAGTGTGTTTGTGCATGTCTTTTCACAGTCCCCGCTGTTCCATAAGGTGTATCTTTATCTGTTTATTTTTTTCTGATTCTACTGCTTGCATCAGTTACCTGATGTGGAATAGAGTTCCATATAGCCATGGCTCTATGAGTCTATGTAGTACTGTGCGCCTCCCATAGTCTGTTCTTGACTTGGGGATTGTGAAGAAACCTCTGGTGGCATGTCTTGTGGGGTATGCATGGTAGTCAGAGCTGTGTGCTAGTAGTTTAAACAGACACCTCGGTGTATTCAGCATGTCATGTACTGTGGTTATGGATCAACAATTGATGATTCTACTGTTGGGTGACACATAAAAAAAAAAAGATGGCGCCGAAGACCATGGCTGACGTTTTACATTCTCCCAACCAAATGTGCAATTTAGTTATTTGTTTTGCATTTTGTGTAACTTATTTTTTAACTTATTGTGTAGATAATGTTGCTGCTACCGTGTCTTATGACCGAAAATAACTTCTGGACATCAGAAGAGAGATTACTCACCTCAAACTGGACAAAGACTTTTTTCTTTGAAGAGTCCGACGCGAAGGATATACTACTTTCACGGGAAAATGACCGAAAATAACTTCTGGACATCAGAAAAGCGATTACTCACCGCGGACTGGAAGAAACTTTTTCCTTTAATGAGTCTGACGAGAAGGATATCCTGTTTTCACTGGAACAGGCCCAGATCCACGGCTTTTGTCAGAACATCTTATGTTTCACCGAGATGTGGAAACGGACATTATAGAGCTGGCGGGATTTTCTATGCACCGGCAGAACAGAGACGCTACATCTGGTAAGACGAGGGGTGGGGGTGTGTGTCTTTTTGTCAATATCAGCTGGTGCGCGATGTCTAATATTAAAGAAGTCTCGAGGTATTGCTCGCCTGAGGTAGAGTACCTTATGATAAGCTGTAGATCACACTATCTACCAAGAGATCTACACTATTCGTAGCTGTCTATTTACCACCACAAAGCGAAGCTGGCACTAGTGATGGGTCGTTCGCGAACGAGTCGGCTCTAAGAGCCGGCTCTTGTAGGTGAACGTTGGGAGCCGGCTCGCATATCAGAAGAGCCAAATCTATTTATAAACATTAAAAAAATTAAGATATGAATAATCAAAAAATGTAAAGGAATATAATTATCTAATTCACGCACCACCTACACCGGCATATGCAAACTGTGCACCCAACTGTGAAGCTAGCTGTAGCGGAGCTTCGAGAAACTAGCGGGCCTGCTAGTGATAGTGGTGGAGCCAGCACCTCCACACGTGGAGATTTATCCACTCAGTCAAGTAGGCCTGCTCCGCGACCCACAGCAACGCTGTCTTCTATGGACCAGTTTATGCCAAAGTCTATGTCTGTAGCAAAACAAGGCCAAATTGATATTGCATTGGCTAAAATGATTGCCACCGATTTCCAGCCATTTTCGATCATGGAGGACAGAGGTTTTAGAAATTATAGCAATAGTCTAAATCCAATGTACACAATTACAAGCAGGAAAACCCTTTCAAAATCACTTATTCCACAACTGTACGAAAGCACACAGGCTTCAGTGCGGTAAAGAGTCCAAAAATCTACTGCAGTTTGCCTTAACACTGACTGCTGGACATCAAGGGTAACCACTTCTTACATGTAGGTTACATGTCACTTCATTGAAGATTTTTCGATGTCTAGCTGTCTTCTGGACTGCTTTGAGTTCAGCGACAGACACACCTCAGAGAACTTG